>OW679197.1:86000034-86078332 GCA_940337035.1 Agriotes lineatus | reverse complement strand
GGCTGATTTCTTGCTTTTACTGGTTTTTACTTTGTTCGTTTACTTTCTGACCCTCTTTGGTAATTTCAGTGGCATTGATCTAGGGACTTTTTGACCTGGTTTTAGTTACTTCTGTCTTAAAAATTCATTCTTATAGCAACCCCTTAGAGTTAGTAGTAGCTATTTTACTTGTTTTATTTTTTTTATATTATGATGTATTAACCAGTATAACGATCTTTATAACGTAGTTTGCTGGTTAATTAATTAATTTTTTCTTCTCCAATGTGGTGTTCTTTGTGAATTTGATTGCTACCTCACCTTCAGCGTTTCAACCTAACCTCAATTTTATTTATAAACTACAAATGTAACACGTGGTTTTATTACCAGTAAGTTAATTTTCTAATATTGTTAACCATATGCCTCTGTAGATGATCATTTTGTCCTGAAGATGAAACCAGGCTGGTTTCGAAACATGTCGCCTTCTTAATAAATATACGTGGAGAAGACTACTAAGTTTTATTGCTTCGTGTGTTAATTATAGTAAGATTTAATATTCAGAATTGAGTAGTAATTATAAAAAGATGAAAAATGTGTTTTCTTAGCTAAACTGAAATAAAATGTCTAGAAAATTTAACGGAAGAATGAATGTAAAAGGACATTAGAAAGAGTAGCATAACAGTATGCAACAAAACAAAAACAAAAATTTAAAAACTTACTGAATGAACATTGGTACCTAGTTATATTAAATGTAAAATAAATAATTATGTGGACTGTATAAAAGGTAATTAACCATAACCACGAGTTCGAGATGACAAAACAGGAAATAATCGATTGCACTTGCACTCGAATATTTAAGATTAGTTTGTACGTCTTTTTCGGTCCGGAACGATAACCGGAATAAATTAGGTGTGCACGATTTGGAACCATGAACATAATCATTAACTGTAGGAAGCTATCACAGGAATGTCTGCAAGAACGGTAAGCTTAAGGGAAGTAGACGGGGAGGATTAGAGAGTAACGACGCTAGTAGCTTTACAGCAGGTAGGAAGAGTAAAGTGTAACTATTTACAGTCCTATGATTTGCAATACAACTAACATTAATATTAATTAAATTTATAGATCTAACAAACGTATTAACTATGCGTTTTGTAATGCATTAAAAGCAAAATTTTACCTTCGTACCCGTATGGCCTATACAGTGAGAATAACGTAAGACTGTACATACTGAATTATGTAAAATTAGACATAGGACCTTAACAAGCCTACGTCTATGCTCAGCGGTAGGGTTACTTCAATGGCGTCGGTTTCGGAAGAGGAGGGTGGGCGTTACCCTCAGCTAGACACTGGATTTGATTGGAACAAAGTTTATTATATTTACACTACTAACTAACATACAGATAAGCTTATAACTAGGTAACATATATACATAAAAAGAAAATAAAATGGCGGATTGGCCTCCGCGATTGGAAGCGGGTGTGGTCCTTCGGAGGCGGGGCCGGCGGCTTCCTCCTGCGGTTGCAGCGGCGGCGGTGGCGACTGGCGACGGGGCGGCGAGCTGAGAGCAGCGGCGGCGGCAACGTCGGCGGCAGTGCGGATCTCCTTGGCGGAGGCGGCGGCTGGCGGCTTCCTCCTGCGGTTGCAGCGGCGGCGGTGGCGACTGGCGACGGGGCGGCGAGCTGAGAGCAGCGGCGGCGGCAACGTCGGCGGTAGTGCGGATCTCCTTGGCGGAGGCGGCGGCTGGCGGCTTCCTTCGGTGGTTGCAGCGGCGGCGGTGGCGACTGGCGACGGGGCGGCGGGCTGTGAGCAGCGGCGGCGGCAACGTCGGCGGCAGTGCTGATCTCCTTTGGCGGAGGCGGCGGCTGGCGGCTTCCTTCTGCGGTGGCAGCGGCGGCGGTGGCGACTGGCGACGGGGCGGCGGACTGTGAGCAGCGGCGGCGGCAACGTCGGCGGCAGTGCGGATCTCCTTTGGCGGAGGCGGCGGCTGGCGGTGGTGACTGGCGACGGGGCGGCGGCTGAGAGCAGCGGCGGCGGCAACGTCGGCGGCAGTGCGGATCTCCTTGGCGGAGGCGGCGGCTGGCGGAAGTGGCTTCCCAAAGACGGCAGGCAGCAGAGTCCAATGCGGAGGATTGGCTCTAAGTCCCCGAGAGTGATAGGCTCTGGAGAGGCTGGAGCTGCTAGCTGGTCCTGGAAGCTAAAGTGGCTCGAATCCCAAGTCCCACGAAGACGGCAGACAGCTAAGTCCAGTGAAATGGATCGGCTCTAAGTCCACGAAGATGCGGCAGACAGCTAAGTCCAGTGAAATGGATCGGCTCTAAGTCCACGAAGATGCGGCAGACAGCTAAGTCCAGTGAAATGGATCGGCTCTAAGTCCACGAAGATGCGGCAGACAGCTAAGTCCAGTAGATGAAACGGCTGGTGGTCCTGGAGCTGAAGTGGCTGCTGGTGGTCCTGGAAGCTGAAGTGGCGGCTGGTGGACTCTCCTTGGCTGAGTGATTTCTTACTGCCAGCGTCTGACTATTTAAAGGAGCCAGTCCTTTGTCCAACGCGATCTCGACGCTCATTGGTCGAAGTAGAAGGGATGTTTTGCCCGATTTCGATATATTTTGAAATTATAGCATTTAATTGAGCGGCGTGATCAATTATCGACTTGGTTTGAGTCGCAATCAATAGTTGATGAAATGCCGATTCTAACGACACCCAATTTGCTATGTTTTGAGTAAAAATTAGCTCAACTTGGAATTTTTAATGCAATGTTCCGCGTAAAGCTTAATTAAGTATTATTCTTATGGCGTGTGTTAAAAAGTTTATTATGCTTTGATCGGTTGCGCGCTATTTTTATAAGATTTTTGAGACCAATTTCGCTTTTCTGGGACGCTTCCTTCCGTTAATTAAAATTTAATTTGTAATCTGCATCTTTGCCCGCTGTACTCGGTCGTGGCCCCTGATTTCTTCGTTACAATATGCCTTTCCTCGGGCCGCTGAACTCTCGGCCGCTCTCCCGGGAGCGTGTTTGGCTGCCTGATGGAAAAATTGCTTTTTCTCCACCTGTATATGTGCTAGCGCTCTGTGGTTTGTTTTAATAGGTAGCGGTTAATTTTTCCTATCTTCTGGTATCCTTTATGTGTGATTAAAACAGAGCGCACTCTGTTTTAAGGGCGTTTTAGTGAAAAATTCTTAATTTAATCTGCAAACATTCGTGAGGCGTATTTCGCTGGCTGTCACCTTTCTTGGCCGGCCGGCTCCAATAAAGTTTATGGTTGCAATCTTGCTGCACTTTAGAAATTCGTTGTAAGGACACTTATTTTTATGATTTTAGGGTTTTGAAAGATACTTCTGCGTAGGATCGAGGCGGTTTGTTAAACAGATGTAATATTCTTTGTTCTTCGGGCGCCTTTCGGGCGGCGTACGTTTCCTTTGTTTTTATTCGATCTGTTTAACGGTTCATATCAACCTTTACTTAATGTTGGCATGGCGTTTGTAATAGTATATTACAGCCCGAGATGGGAAGTGTTTCATTACTTTCGAGAGATTAGTTAGCTGATTGAGACGCGAAGCGTCGAAATCAGCTATTATCTCGAGACTAAGGAAACTTCCTGTCGAGGTTTGTATACTATTTTATTCGCAACCACTTTATTCTAAACAATAATTGGAAAAATTATTATATTATGATACGACAGGTTGTAACGCGCATGAATGGATCAACGAGATTCCCAGTGTCCCTACCTACTCAGCTGTTGGGAATGTACTTTCAGCACTCACTTCCCGCACTTGAGCGGGAAGTGAGTGCGGGAAGTAGCGGGCTGAAATGTACGACTTCCCCCACTCAAATGAGGTCAGGAATATTAACATTACATATATGGTTGCGAATAAACAAAATAACAACACAGTGACTATAAAAACTAATTGAAACTGGATTATTTTATTGTAATTGCAAAACCGGCAATTATTACTAGCATGGGTAAACTGGTTAATGCTAAAATAAAGTTGTCAATGTATAGTCTTACATTATTCACACTGTATATCATAACATAGAAAATTAATTCCTTATTACTGAAACCAAATGACCATCCTTTAAGTTTTATATTCACCCTAACCGGTGGTGCCTATATTATTTATTATCACCTTATTTCCTGTTTATTTTTGAGCCTCGCTATGGATATGGAAGTACAGCTTACATTTTTGAAAATTAGAAGTGACTGAAAAAATAATTTGTTCTACAGTTGATGTTTCTCGTTTAGCTATAACTTCTTATGGAAACTTTACGGAAATATAATGGTCTTATTATAGTAATCAATTTTGTATAAACCGATATAGACAAGTTATGTATTTAGTTACAGAAGTACAATTATTAGGACCATAATTTTTATGTACCAACAATAAAAATGTTTATATTTTTATATGCCAACAAATTAAAAAATATTTGTTGACATGTGCGAAACATTGTTATTAAAGATGGCAACATACTGCTGCAAACGTTTGCAGTAACAGTGGTATTAGAAATTGGTACGCTTCTAACTATGACACTGAGATTCATCACTGTGCAACCTGAACAAAACTGCAACGGGGGAATTCCTAAACCACGTGTTTCTGCATGAATTCCAATGACATCACATTTATGCACGTACACGCTTAGTTATTACACAATATCGATCGTATTAGTTTTTAACATTGCATTGTTAATATAAAATAATTACAAAATGGAAGATGGTGTTAAATTATGTTTTTATAACGGAATTATCGAAAACAGTTATTATTTTGCAACATACCTACGCTTTTACGTAGTAATCCATGCTCAACTAATTAAATTTCTAATTTTAACACTTGAACTAATCAGTACCCAATCACACAAAAAAGCAGATTTTATCAGTGTAATCGATCTCTTGTTACTTCAAATTTATGTAAAATTATTTTGGTATGCAATATTTTTAATGCCCCTGTTTTTCAATCAATAATAACCAGTATCAACCACCAACAAACTATGTCAAGCAGTAGTGATCTGGATCGTAAATTTTATTTTAACTCAGAATTCTTGGAAGGCTTGTAATATAAGACATATAACAAGTAGCGCCAGGCAAAATATGGTTTAACAATGTCTTTAAGGCTGAAGGGTTCTATCGATGCATGTCTTATCTACGTGCACAGTTTTAATGGTCTATTATAGGTCGAGTTACTTTTATGTAGATAACTCCAGACCATCTCATTTATCTTGTGCGTGATGGTATACACGATGTGCAATATAACGAGCAGCTTCGGAAAATACTTATTATATATTTTTATGCAAATCTACTTTTTGGGCGACTTAAGGTTTTAATTGCATTGCTATTAGTTACTAAAGTTGATTATGACTATGAACGTTGGTATAATTTAAATCTTTATATGCACCAAAAAATTGTGGATCATAAAATTTTTAAGATAATAAACAAATATGTAATTTATTTCAAATAAAGTTAGGTACTTTAACAGTTTTAATAGTTAATTTTTTTGTTGAATACCGATAAATCACCAAACCAATGGTTCTGTTCAATATTAGTAACTCCGTATTTCCACTATTAGTCAATACTGTGTTAAAGCATATACGATAACCGAAGCCACGTGCAACAAGATAGACCTCTGGTTGTTCATTAACATTTTGAGAGATTGTGATCCACATTATTCGGTATTTTTAATGACATCATTGACAGTGTCTCCCTGTCGTCTGATAAACATATATGGCTGTGGAAAAGCTGGAACCAAGTATATCGTTATGTCTGCCCATCGTTTGGGGAATATCCACGTCGTCTCTTCCTTTTGGACTTGCCTTGCATCATCAATCTCTCCATGTTGTTGTGACGTTGAATATGCCCGAAAAAACTTGGAATGGACAGTAAACAATGATTGACAATTGCTGAGGGGGTTGAATCTCGTTCAGGATTGAGGCATTCGCACTATGAGCTGTCGAAGAGACCCTTAACATGCGACAGATAGGCCTGTAGAGAATAATATCGTGGACAGAAGGGGTGATCAAAGTATTGCGTCGTTTGAATGAAAATGCCTAAATGTTTAACGACAGCAAATAGAGAAAACTTGAGTATTCTCATCTCGTCATTAGAAATGACCAACGTAAGGTAACCGTGGATCAGTCCTAAACTGAAAACTTTAGGCTAAAAAGGGTAAAGGTCCAGGGTCATTTCAATTCAATAGGGTCTTTGCGTCCCTCTTCAGCCAATAACGAAAATTTCAGGATGAGTGAGAAAAAGGAGGGGGGGGGGGGGGAGAAAGGAAGAGAGCCCAGGAAAGGTGGAGAAATACTGCCACGGCATTCGCCTCAGAAAAGATACTCTGTTGACTCAGGAAAACCACCTAAAAACCTGAATCAAAGCAGATGGCCACGAAATCCAACCCACGAACTTTTGAATTCTAAGCAGAAGTGGTAACCTCTAGTCCACAGAGCTCGGTCTTAAGGCTAAGTATAAAGTCTTTATTTAAAAATGCTGCTTTTGATCTCCAATGTTCTTGAATACCATGCCACGTAAGAAAGAAGATGAAGAACAAGAGTTAAACATCTTCAAATTGATTTTGTTTTATTATAGAACTGTTACAATTGTGAACTGTAGGTAATAAAATCCAAATAGGGTTGCTTTTTAATAATTTCTATAAAAACCGACATTCAATTCAGAAAGCTTATACCTTGCGATTTGGGAACTGCCGCCGTGGCGAAGTTACAGGAGGTGGTGGATGATCGCAGCTGTGCCATTTAGCTCTCAAACCGGGATTAAACACTTAGTAACTCCTAATATTTACATGGGCGAGCATGCGTGTTCAACTGTGTGGGTAAAGGAGGACGTGGATATATCAAAACACGGTACGTGACATTTGGGCGCCGCCGTTTGGGCGCTGCCGTTTAGGCGCCGCCCTTTGGCCGCCGCCGTTTGGGCGCCATACTTTTGACCGCCGGACGTTTGGGCGCCAGTAGTATACATTTTCAAATAGTTTGAAACTTCTAATAATGTTGCTTAATTATTTTTAATAATTCCTCATAATGTCTTCTTGTAACTGTCATTAATATAAACCATTTTACCACATGAACTTAATAGATAACGAGATAACAGAGACGCTTGGATAATTTTTGTTCTACATGAAACATTTTCATAGGAATTTGAAATAAAATTGTAGGCTTTAATTGTGTGTAATTATTATTAGTAAAGCATTTGCCTTGTTAAAATTAATATTTGCGAAATTCTAAAGTTCTGTTAAATATCGTTGCAACAAACATGAAGTGGACGGTTACCTAAAAAAATATTAATACACGTAAATTTTACAAATACGCTTCAAGTTGCTAAAACTTATTTAAAAGTAATGTGGTTGTGGCTACTTTAAATACGTATAAAATCAGAATAATAAAAATATGTATCATACGGGGCTAATACAAAATTTTCAAAAAAAGAATAAAAATTCGAATAGGAGGCCGTGACTTTGTATTTGAGCATAACTTTTAATTCTAAACAACTTTTCTCAATAAAATTTTGCTAAATTTTTTGAAATAAGGTAACTTTATTCTTGAACGAATTTCATATTTGTTGTCCTGTCCTGTATGCTGTTTGACTTGGAGCCATTCTAAATGCATCTGGTTTGGTTATCGCACATGCACTAACTCCTGGCGGTATTTAAAGTTCGGTTGTACAACTAATAAAAAAATGTCCCATTTGTTGCACACCTAATGGACCACGCTGTATATCAAATCTATTACACCGTGAACGATGTCATTTAAAATTTCTTGCAAAAAATAATATTTACAGAAGAATCGTGGACTATTTTTAATGTTTCTAAATTTTGGCGCCGAAATGTCCAACGCCCAATAGGCGGGGCCCAAAAGTCCCGGCGCCCAAACGGCCAGCGCCCAAACGGCGGCGCCCAGACGGCGGCGCCCAAATGTCCTGCTTCGATCAAAACATGTGCATCGCAATATTTGTTCCTCTCCAAGACAACGTAAAATGATGATGCAGTTTGAGTCTAATATCCGGGAAAAACTCGAAATTTAAGATATTTATTCTGTAACAGGAACCGTTAAAACCCTTTAGTACACGTTATGATGTATAAAACACCAGCCTCTGCACCGCAAAGTAAAATGAGGTTACTGATAATACATAGTACAAGGCGTCTCTTAAATCGACCCTGTGGCTTCTGAAGGTGCTATGTAACAAAAAAATCTGTAAAAGATTTTACCCAGAACTTCCCTCGTCGACATTGTGATAATTTTAAAAATCAAATTAAGTTAGGAGTAAAAATATCTTCACGTTTGTAATAAATTAAATAAATTTTCAAATTTAAAAAAAACGATATCGGTGGTCGAATTCTAACGGCAGGCGGATTGCGTGTGCAGCCCCAACGGTTAGTGGGATATCGTAAGTGACTGGGCAATTTTTACCTGCGCCACGGAGGACCGACCCCTCGAATTTCTACGTCGCAGCTATATTTAGTAACACGCCAATTTGTGCCTCGTTTTTGTATTGTAAAAAATTTATTCTGTATCTGAATTTAAAAAAAACAAAATTTTATTATTTTAAGATGCTCACCCTGTATATATTTGTCTGGCATTTTCCCGATTTCATTTCAGGTATATATATAATGTGTATGCAAAATATTGTCTTCCTTCGACAAATATTTTTTGAGTTATACCGCCAAGAGACAGACAGACAGACGGAATTGAGGAAACTTGTTTTTCGTCATCTAGGGACCCTGAAACTTGAAGAACTGAAGAAATCTCGGAAGGTGATTTTTTCGTGATTGCAGAGGAGGGAAGTAAAAAGTAGTTTGAAAGTTATCTATGGTTTTTGTCTCAGATTCATATTTTGCATAAAACAGTGTTAAAAATGCAAGGAAAGTTTTCGAAGCCACGGTATTTGTAATAAAACGATATGTTTTTTAAAGCAAGTGGGTAACAGAAGTCTATTAGCTAACGTGAATATAACATGGCGCCACGTGCCAAACAAATGTCACTTTATAAAATCGCGTTATAGCCCAGACATATTAGATTAAATTTTACCAAAACCTAGAAATAAATAATGTTAATCTAAAAATCGGTAGGAATATTTTATATTGGTGTGCTGAACAACATACCAAAAGTCCTAAAGCGAAATATGCCGGCTTCATGTAATTTTTAACAAAAGAAAATTAAAAAAAGTTTTTTCCTTAATAATAACGCATATAATTTGCTATTGACCTCTATGGATGTAATGGTAATTACCAACTGAGTTCATATTTTTTTAATTGAAATATATTATGTTCTTTGACAAATTCTGCTTACCGCAGAATGATCGAAGGGCGTAACAACGTGGCTAAACTATAAATCAGTGCGTGTCTACAGCAGACTGCACTTGCATTACTGTGTAACTTATACGCGCGTGGTTTTTTGTGATGTTATTGATATAAATTGGTGATAATAATGGAAAACGTTTGTTTTTACTGTAATAAACTACTTAGTGAAGGAAAGTATGTGGTGGTAGGCAAATATTTATTTAAAATATTATAAACAAAATCAGCTTTATGATTCAGATGTGTCATTGTCTGCACCTAAACTTTCAACAGATATGGCGATCGAACAGTCTTTGATGCGCCTTTGAAAAGTTCAGGGAGGTCTCACTCATGGCCGTGGTATATCTGATAGTCAGCTAGCATATTTCGTGCTCTCTTTTCGTGGATGTCTTAAAATTTGTAGTTCCGTTGAACTGACTGGTATTACTAGAACTTCAACAAAAAAACACTTTGAACTTAGAGATTCAAGAAGATCAGTGGATGCAAAATATTTGAACCTTTTTATAAATTGGCTGTCGACCCGCTCTCCTAGGCAGGAATGTAGTTCCTTACGGTCTTTATCATCTGGGTTTGTTGGATATCAAACTATTAATTGTCATAATGCAATGGAATTAGGCAACCATGCGATGAAGGCAGTCCTCGGTTGCAGTTCTCCGACATGAAGCTATCAAGAAAAAATGAACTGTTGCAGATGGTATCATGTGGGTGTAAATCTGATTGCGGGGCTCGGTGTTCCTGTAGAACTGCAGGCCTTGCTTGCTCAATAATGTGCATAAATTGCAGGGGTCGAAGCTGCAGTTACGATACTCCAGTAAATGAAGTTGAAGTCGACGATGATCAAGACGAAATATAAGTAAGCAACCATATTATACTTAAAACGAAAGAAAGGAAAACAAGATTTAATTTGTTCTAGTTTCCGGTTCTACTCATTTTGTCGACACTAAGTTTTCGAGTTTTATTCTAAAATAAAAGTATATTATATGTAACATTTTTTTAAATTTTGCTTTTACCTTTTTTGACCTTTTTCCAAACACTAAATAAGCTTCTGGTGGAACAAAGATCCATATATTATATAATAGGCTTGTCTGGGACGCTGTTTTGTGTGTCCGGGACGCTGTTTCAGCAGCCAAACCGCAAGAGATAGAGAAAAAAGTTATGAAAGTTATATGTTTGGAATGGTCATGTCAGGTCAGGAACCGAATTCACGTGGCACTTCCGGTTTTCGAGAAATCACGTGATTTCCGTCCGTCCGGGACGCTGGTCCGTCCGGGACGCTGTTTCAGCAGCCAAACTGTAAGAGATAGAGAAAAAAGTTATGAAAGTTATATGTTTGGAATGGTCATGTCAGGTCAGAAACTGAATTTCAATCACGTGACAATTCCGGTTTTCGAGAAATCACGTGATTTCTCGAAAACGCGTTCTATTTGAAAAACGGTCTTTTTTGTTTTATTAAATGAGACATTTGTCTCACTGGTTGCTAGTTATTATTATTATTGTATACATGTATGATATAAAATACATGAATAGTGAGATATATATACCTATTAAGTTATATATTGATGGCAAAACACGATATGTATAATAATATCCTGTATAAACCCGAAATACCCGCCTATGCCTTTTTTCATCATGAAGCCGACATAGGACCGCTTAGGACTTTTGGTATGTTGTTCAGTACACTAAATAGAATATTTCTACCAATTTTCAGATTTACATTATTTTTTTCAAGGTCAAACCCTAATATGTCTGGTCTATTAACTAATTTAAAGTTTTCTGCCTTTATTTCAAATTGAGTGGATATCCAAACATATGCATAATTTTTTAAAGATGTTTAAAACACTTTAGATAATTTAGACTTTTTTATGTTACAATGTACAATTGCAAAACGGAAAAATTGAAACATTAATTTTTCCTTTCACTGGATCATAGTCGTCACTTCGTGATTTTATTGTGATAATTAAGTGTCAATGTGACATTATTTTACGTAGGTACCTATGGCATGAAAGACAGAATTACAATGCTTAAAGTCAATGAAAAACGAACAGCAGAGCGTTGGTGGTGCCATTTTTACTACCCTCGTCTAAAACACGAAGAAAGTATTGAAATCGTAAAAAATCATCATTTGAAGGTCCCTAGATAACGAAAAACAGGTTCTCTCAATTCCGTCTGTCTGTCTGTCTGCCCGTTGGTTGGCGGTGTAGCTCAAAAACTATTTGTTGGACGAAGACGATATTTTGCATGCGGCTTATTACCTGGCTGAAAACCGAGAAAATTTCGGTCAAATGTATACAGCGTGGTTACGTTAAAAAATTAAATTCTCCCTGTTTTTGCTTTAACTTAAGAACTCTTAGTTAAATTAAAGTATGAGTTTGCATATAGCGCAGGTGTTTACCCTTGACCAAAATAGGTATATTTTGTAGCCCACAGATACAAGGTAAACTCTTTAAAAAATCAATTCTTGATCAGATTTTTCTTTTCGTAATTGTATCTTCAGAAGCCGCACGATCGACTTAAGAAACACTACATGCCGATTAGGTGTGATATCAACAATTGCAGAATGCAATATGTGTTTTCAAGTTGTAATCCTTTATGTTGGATTGCGTCATGAAGGTCTTGTTTATCAACCTGTTTAAGTCCATAAAGTGGCAATTTATTGTACTAGTACCATGATAAAGTAAATTGGAATGAATTGTCACTGTCACGTAAATGTTACAATAAAAGTACATAATAACAAATGTGCAAATTAACAAGAAACAATGTTTATAAACGAAAAGTCAGCGATTAATTATTATGATAACGAATATTTATTTTTTCTTGTCATAAATTAATGTTCGCCAGGGAAAATCTATTGTACTAGATATTTATTTATTATTTAAGTAAAAACACCAACCGAACATAAAGCTTTGTATGCTACTCGTAAATAATCTTACTTTATTTACTTGCCCTATTTCTTAGCCTCGCTCGCAGATCTCGCTCGCCCAAAAAATAGACTCGTCCAATAAAGTCTTAAATGATGTGCTTGCTACATAAATAACTGTTATATCTTAGTTGAAATTATTTTCATTTTTGTAAGAATTTTCTTTTTGCTTGTTTCATATGTATGGAATTAAGAAGGCTACAAAACTGGAGGATTTATTACTTTAAAACAGTTTTCCGTTTATGTATAGAATAAGCTGCATCTAAATACGAGTTTGTACGTGTACATAGAAAAAGAGACTAATTTTTTATTGTAAAATTACAGAGATAAAGTTGCTTTTTATAACAGACAAATTGATCTGAAAACCTTGGCATTAGAAAGCGCCTTCGATAGTTAAATAATATATTAATTAGAATGTTATTATTGACAATGATATATTGTATTTTGCGATTTTTTTCCAGAATGTAATGTTTTTTATAGAGAGTGTGTTTCGAATTACAACCTTTCTGTTAATACAAGTACCTTCGAACGCATTCGTATAAGGTATGCCTGGTTTCAGAAGTGTTTATAATGCATTTTCATCATACCGTGGTGGTCAATAAATTCGGACCAGCTGTTTGGTCGATTTTGGCTTCATTTAAGTTTAAGTTAAGTGTCATAACACGTTTTACGTACGACTGGCTGGAATTGGTTACTTTTTGTCTAATTTTTAAGGGCCTAATGTGGCACTAAAGTACTTTAGGACCCGCTAAACGACACTAAGTGGGCGTAAAGTACTGTTCTGTTTGCCAGTCTGACAAGCAGTGACGTCGTAGGTTGTCAAAATACAGAAATTATAAATGTCAGCAATAGAAAGAAAGATGCTGAACGTAAGTCTGAGAGACCACAAAACTAATGCATGCCTTCGAGAAAAGGCGAAGGTGGCAGATGTAGTCAAACTAGTGGCATGGTTGAAGTGGAACTGGGCCGGCCATGCACTACGAAAATAAGAAGGATGGTGTAACAAGATCCTAAGATGGAAACCACGGGTGATTTCAAGAAGGCGGCTAGACTATGCTGATATAGGGAGACATAAAACAGTGGAGAATAATGGGGGAGGCCTATATCCGAAACAGGATAGAGAACGGCTAATGAAGATAAAGAAGAATGTGTGACACG
Organism: Agriotes lineatus; assembly: GCA_940337035.1. Taxonomy (NCBI): domain Eukaryota; kingdom Metazoa; phylum Arthropoda; class Insecta; order Coleoptera; family Elateridae; genus Agriotes; species Agriotes lineatus. Next base: position 86,064,987 of record OW679197.1, on the reverse strand, counting down.
ACAGCCCGAGAGCAAAGGTACCTTACGTCCTGCTTAGTGTCTTGTTTGTCAGTTTACAAGCAGTGACAATTAGTGACATCGTAGTTTGCCAAAATTGATAAAAGTATAAATCTGAGTTGAATTGTGAGTATGTCGGTCTATACATAAAATTTTGTATGCGTCTCATGCGTAACTAGCGTTTGTTGCTCTTGGTACGTAAATAACTATTTCGTGTTACCAAATTTCTGTTTAGTAACTTTATCAAACATTATGCCTCACTTTAATGAAAATAAAAAATCAAAGATATGTATAATAGATAAATAATGGTCCGAATTTATTGAACACTAAAAATGAGACCCGTTCCAATGGAATATTTTAATTTTTATGATTTTTGGTAGAATGCCGGTATTAATAAACCTTTTAGCAATATATCGTCGAAGATGTTTTGTTAGATTTAAAGTATTCAGAAAACCTTCACGATTGACAAAAATGTGTTCCTATTTAATTGCAGGATGGTGAAATGAAAAATTTTCAGAAAAGGCAACTGCATACTATCGTTGAGGTCGTGTACTAAAGACAAAGATCGTATAGTTTTCGAACATTATTTGCGAAAAGCTAGTACGATAACAATGAAGTGGCACTGAAAAATAAGACATATTAACTTTCTTAGGGTTGTTAAACACGTGCAGTTAACTTGCTCTAACGGGGGCTTCTGCAACCAACACTTTCGATATAAATTTTCCACATGGCAAGCCGTATCGCTAACTTGTCGATTAATCAACTTCACTTGCTTTATTGTTATTTATCACTTTAATTATTCTTATTATTTCCAGCGGGGCACAGCTTTCGAGCGCAATCTGAAGACGGCTTGCTTTGGGCCGCAGGCAGCTCTAAAAAGTGCTCCTAGTACTCCTCTTTCTAAATAATTCTGTAATATTAGTAGCCAGCTCGTGTAACATTACCCCTCCTTGGTCTCTAGAGGTCACGCTGCCTTGCAATTATTCAGAGAGGGTCTGTCCGGGTGAAATTAGAAATACGAGGTTGCAGCTTGGAGGCTGGGGGTTGAAAGGGTTACAAAATGTCCGTACTTAAACTGCGTAGGTAATTATTACCGCGCTTAAAATTTAATGCAAAATTCAGCAAGCTTAAGAGAGGGTTAATTTTTTGTCCCTGCCCAGAACCAAGGCCAACCGGAACAGCCACCCGAAAAGCGCGATTTTTCCGAGGGAAAATTACCCGAGTATCCCGATTATTACCCTGATATAATAGAATTCCATTATACGGAAAGTTGTGAATAATAAATTACGGGTACGAGGGTTGAGTCCGGGTAAGTCCGGTGGGTGCGGGCACAAAGGGGTTGGCAGCCATGCTGGTCCAGCGGCGCGGACACGGACTCCGGGCTTCGCCTCCGGCTTGCTCCGGTTTTGATTAATGATTCACATTCAAGAATTTACCGTGCTAATTTTTGCTACGGTTTTTAGAGCGCTAGCTCACCCTTCACGTGCATTCCGGAGCAGTCTTTTAAAAAAACTGTCTGCCATTAGTGGTAACGACCGTAACAAAAGTTTTCGGAAAAATTTAGTTGGCTGTGGATTGATATTAAATAGCTTAGCATTGGATTGTCGTATTTGCCAATGGGGAGCAGACTAGTGAAGCATATTTTGTCCATTTACAAACATGTTCAGAAGCTGCGAAAACTGATATTTATGATAAAAATAACCCAGAGAAAAAATCGTCTAAACCTGCAAATTTAAAGCGCAATTTTTAAAAAGTGACAAAACCCGTGTTGATGCTTTACAAAAACTGTTACCCTTTCTCTTATCATGCAGTTTAATAAATAAATACAGTCAAGTTATTTTCCTTCTTTTTAACTGTGAACATATTTTCTAGCTTCAGTTCAATTGTCATATTTTATTTAACCATAACCATCTGGTTCGAGTCTTGCTGAAGAAATCCATCCAGTTTTTGCCAAAAATCCGTATTCTATGACAAAAGGTAGCTGTACTACGAGAAGGTTTTTAAAATTCTTTTTCCTGCGACCGTCTGAAAAGTCATTACTTTTAATACCAAAATCTGATATTAAAGTTAACGTTTCTTTTAGTGATACAAAAAGTATATATTGCTTTTAATTCCTAGGATTTAAAGTACTTTTACTTCATATGAACTAAAAAAAATCTACTTGGTCGGCTATGGATGCAGTTCCCAATGCTTTTTAAATGACAAACGTCAAAAGTAATCAATCATTTAAAATGTCGAATATTTTGTACTTTGTGATTTAGTACAGTAAAATTGTCGTTTTACCTTAAAAAAATTGGCCGCAGCGATTCCTCTTGCCCAGTGGTATAGGGTCATTAGACAAGTGTAAAACCAAAAAGGCGTCACCCCACCCCTTGCCAAACAGCCGCCATTTTGATAACAATTGAATTTGTTTTTTCTCGCGATCCATTGGTCGCACAGAAAAAGTTATTGAACAAAAAATGTTGGATATAAAATTCTACACATTTTTTATCCTTGGCGCGATACCGGGAAGTTGGTATTTAAAACGGTAGAGGGCGACAAATTTACCAAGAATTTGTTTCCGCGCTGTGGGGGTGTTTTTTTCCGAAAATTGCGAATGTTATTAAGATGGCGGCTGTTTGGCAAGGGGTGGGGTGACGCCTTTTTGATTTTACACTTGTCTAATGACCCTAAACCACTGGGCAAGAGGAATTGCCGCGGCCATTTTTTTTAAGGTGATGGGGTATTTTCCGACAATTTTACTGTACTAATTGCAGAAAAATAGTATGTATTATTCTGACTAAAAGTAGCTCTGTTTGACTCGCAATTTTAGCGTTCGCTCGGCTACGCTCCGCTTCGTCCTGCAAATCCAAAAGTAATAATTGCTTTTCAAACAAAGTATTATTAATAGATGTTCAAATGTTTGTCTAATATCCATTTAAAGATATTGGAAAAAGTGCTCTATACAATCTCAATTTGAAAATGATTCCGCAGATTTGGGGTTTCTCACGTGATTGATAGTCGAAGAATACACAAACGACCAGTTGTCAAGATCATCCGTATACTGCTATGCATTAAAATATCATCACTAGTAGTGAAAAAGTAGTCCTACATGAGGAAATTGGTACTTATGTTACAAGTACGAAGTTAAGGACTTTTTTGACATGTCGCAGTTTATGGCCAAGCGAGCGCAGCGAGCGAGGCACATAAATAGGGCGAGTCTTAAAAGTCAGCTTTCGTAAGAGTTACATACACAATTTTCTGTTCTACTGCTTTGTAAGTAAATTAAAATATTACAGTTTAATCGAGTAAGTCAGGAAAAATCGAGGTCAAGATCATACCAAAACAATGGGAATGTATTTTTGGTTTTCGACCATTGCAAACCAATCGTTAGTTTTTGTTGCTATGTTTATTACTGCTGAAAAGTAAAGTACTAGTATTTCGACGAAGTACCACAAAAAATATTTTTTAGGTTTAGACTATACTTAGAAATATTGGACTCGCCAAAAAGACTATCAAATCTAGACTGACGTCAAAAAGCAAAAGTAAAATTACCAGACATCACATTAACTGACGATTTCAAAGTGAAAAAGAAAATACAATGCCGAATAATTTTCCCACTCCTATTCAATGTACTTATACATGGAAGAAGCTTTACAAGTACTAATGACATCGACGCAGAAGTAAAAGACAACGGAGTATACTTGAATAAATAATGTAAATATGCAGATGATACAGTATTAAACGCAAATAGCCAGCAAAATCTTCATAAAATTGTTGATGCTACCTCAGATGCAACTCCAATGTAGGGCTGACGATCACTATTGCGATGAATAAACTTATGATTACCTTCCGAAAGATAGTAAGAGCAGGTGCAATTCAAATAAGCAACAACATAATAGAAAGAGTACGTAATTGGGAACGTTACTGAACCAAGAATAGAATCCCAAGAGAGAAATTCGAAACAGATTCGAGCGTTCATTAGAATGAAGCAACTTCTTTGCAATCGCTACCTGCAATCTGGTGATTGGCATCAAATAGTAAAATGTTACGTTTGGTTAATTCTGTTGTATGGAGTTTAGTGGTGGACCCTTAAAGCATCATCAACCAATAGACTTGAGGTCTTGGAAATGTGGATCATCCGTAGAATGCTCCGCATATAATGGACAGATGACAGATCAAGTTCAGAATGTTGAGGTAAAGAGAGCTGACTTTACTGAACGAAAACTATTTACAATAATGAAAAAAAAGTTGTTACCTTGGTCACATACTTAGAGGTGATCTATGTCACTTCCAAATGCTGGTACTCGAACGACGAATAGAGGGTAGGAGAGAAGTGGGTCGAAAGCCCCTATCATGGATGAGAAACGTAGCTTATACCGTGATTAAAGATTATGAAACACTCAGCAACAAATTACGAAATAGAGAACTAAAGGTCTAAATAAGAAATAGAAAAAGACCGCCTACGGACGTTACGTCTACGGCATCGAAAGAAGAAGAATCAATTCATACTGCTTTAACGACAAAATTCTATTATTGCCTAGTTTAGCCTTCTGTTATTACGCCAGAATAACCAAACATTGCTTAGAGAACCACAATGAAATGTCTGAAACCTGACAATGAAGAAAAGACGACGAAAAATAGTTAAAAAATCGAGAAATACACATGTTTGCCGTTCAGAACCTAATACGATAGGTTAAACGCAAAGTGGAGTTTTAGGAAACGAATCGTTTTTAAAGACGAGGCGACGAAGGGGCCGAGTCTTTAATGAGAGGAGTCCCCTAAAAATATTTGGGTACGTGATGCGTACAAGATTTTTTGGTATCAGCTCTGCAAATTATCTGCTATAAGTCAGAAAAATGTAAATTATTTTCATTTAAAAAAATCACGTTTCTAATGTGAAGCTACCTTTCAGTCCGCTAAAAACCATTAAAATATTATTTCCCTAGTCCGCTAAAATAGCATTTTGCGGACGAGCCTGTTGAAGTGTCATTTTGCGGAGCGTGTACCAAAACCAAGTTAAATTGTGATTTTTGTTACTTATCTACTAATAAAAAACATCGTAATATAAGTTGTGAAACAATTTTCAATACTGCACTCGTCTAAAACGTTTATTTTATACGTCATGTACGGATTCATATAATGAAAAGTATATGTTATCTCTATACGATGATGAATATCTTGATCTCGTCTCGTGTTCCTTGTAAAAAGCGTAATTAACATTAGAATTTATTTTGTAAGTATTTCTTGGTCGTGTAAACGCTGCTTTATTTAAACGCGGTTGTCCTGCGACCGCAGCTTTAGCGATTAGGTGGTAATTTGCTGTACAGGCAGACTTAGCAGCTGTTTCAAACAATTCGTTTTGGGTTCGTTTTTTTTTCTTGCAAAAAAGTGGCGTCGGCAGAATTCCTGTGATTGTGCTCCAAGTTTTAGCTCTTAGCTTCAGATATTTTGAAATATTAATGGGCCGTGGACGCTTCTGTGGGGCAAATACGACTACGTCCTTGAGACGGTTTATTTATCACATAATGACTAGCTGACCTGAGCACTGGTCTTTTTTACAGGGTGAGCAAACTACTTCACTTTCGATTTTGGTAACGTAATGCAATTAGCTGAATCTCGTTCGGTATTTTTAGCGTCACGTGTGAGTTGCAGAACATCAGCGATTCTGCTTGTTTTAGAGTCCCCTCCACGCGTTACTCGAAAGCTGTAAAAACTTCGACAGCGATTCCTCTTACTTCGGAGGGCTCTTCCATTTCTGGTCTAGTTCGAGTTTGACCTCATCACATGAGGGCTTTGTATGCTGTGACGTTTGCCAACATCCTCCACAACCCGTTTGGCGGCTGTTTGATTCATCCCCTGCAGAGGCATGATGCTCTCAGGCAAGTAATGTACGACCTAATAATCTGTGGTAATAATATTAGTACAGTGGGCAATATGAAAGAACCTGTAGCGGTTCCTAATATATAATTGTACATTTTATTGGTTTAATTTAAAATTGCGCATTGAATTTTGCTAATCACTGCTATGTTAGCGTTATTTGGGGTGCATCTTTAGAGTAAGTTACACCTGATCAAAATTATAGAATTTGTGTATTGGTTGTTATATGTTACTTAATAAATCTAATGCACTGTTTATATTATGCATTGTCTGATTCCGTTACTGCTACCTCGGTATTTCAGATATTGTGTTATTGCCTACTGTGATTAAACTGAGTTTACAAGTTCTTGGGCTATTTGAGTATATTTGTTGTAATTGGCGCTCATTATATTTCGTAATTACCTCATTTAAAGAACCGCACGCCATCTCTACTGCATCTAGCTGGCAGGCCCTCGAATATACTCTCGTAGTGTTCCTCTATTTGAAATTATTTAATAAATAAGTATATAATTAACAAGAAGTGACGGTAACACTCGTCTCCTCTCAGAATTCAAGATCGAGATTGACCTTTCAAATTACTTGTTATCTTTGCTTCGGGATTGTATTTATATTATTGACCAACAATTTGGTTTCCAGTCAGAAAAATCAACTAAACTAAATCTACTTTCCAAAAAATTCAACAGAGCAAATCCACATATTCGAGATATTAGTCTAAACCCGCTGGTGGGGGTTCCGCAGAACTCTCGTCTTGGTTCACTTATATTTAATATTTTTATCAATGACATTCACAAATGCTTTTCTAACGCAGACACTTGTTTTTTACTCGTATCTTTCAAACGTAACTTTAAAACATTCAACTAATACTTTATGTGACAGACTTTAATTAGGCTTTTGGAACATTATGATAGAAATTGAATGGAGATATATATCAATAAATGTCACATGGTAGAATTTTATATATGCAAATACTTTTTAGAGTTGTTGAACGTGGCAACATGCTTTTTTTTTATATAGTGTCAATTTTTATTTATATATAGTTTCAGCCATTGAAGCTTCTTGGATTTATCAAGCAAAACCAGCGTACAAACATCAAACAAGTAGAGACACTCATGCCAAATGTTGAAACCTGTCTAGAGTGCCTGGGACAGTAACTCGGGGGGTATTTCTAAGCTTGACTATCCGATGGCAGCACAAAATTCTACCAATCAGAGCCAATTACTAACTCTGCTACCAATCATATGTGACAAAATAGTGGCGCGATCTCTTAGTACTATCGGAAAGTACTCTCCAGGTGCCGTTCAAGGTCATCCAAATCGGTATTTTGACATCAAAGGAACCGACAGCGAGTGTCTCTACTTGTTTGATGTATGTACGCTGGCAAAACCCTTACGATCTTAGAAAGCGTCTACATTATTCTGTAATGATAGTATATCTGAAATACGCTTCGTGCATACTGAAACATTCATATTCAAAAAACAGAACAAGGTCAATATAAGTTTTTAAGTTATGCTGTCTTTAAATTTGGCATCTTCGTACGTACTCCCAAAGTATGTCGAAAAATGGACAATGTTGATATATAATATAAATATCGTGAAATTCCGTGAGCTCATATAAATCACTTCAAGAAATTTTTTTTAAATTGCTCACTATATGGTATTACTCTATGGAGGAATTTCTTAGTGATAAATATGTAACATGATAAGTCCAGTAACCTGTCTATGTGTGTCTTCTTTCTTTTTAGTAATGTGTGGTGACTATTTTCATACTATGATAAATTATAATAAATTATGATTATTATTATTATTATCGATTTTTATACTTTTACGCACCTAGAACCGCTCCTTCTACCCATATATTGTTTTTCCATCTGTTTAAAGACCTAACTATAGTCCTTTGTACCAAGATTTTTTCAAGCGGTTTGTATGCAATCAAAACTTGTATTTGCAAATATAGTTACCCTCCATATTTTAATCAATGCAGAAATAAACAGTTTCTTTTGTTTAAAGTGCGAAGGATCCGTTTACGTTAGAGATATTGATGAACGCGTTACATATTTAATCAGGAGACATTTTCTTTCATAATCACATCGTTAACAATCCCTATCAAATGTATCTAAAGGGTTATATCGTCATATCACCCCTTAGCTTAACGCCAATGGCGCATTGGAACGATTTGACGCCCTCTCACTATGTTATCTTGCACTTACCCCGGGGATGGTTTCCATCATGAATTTAACCCTTCCGAAAAGTTAGCAGCATATCTGAATGTCGGGCTATAATTATGGATAATCTATAAAACTACTTGTAATGGCACTCGCCACCTCATTATCCCTCCGACCGGCTGGCGCTGCAAAACGCATATTAAACACCCAAACAATTTTGAAAATTTACTTATATTAAATTTGGGCTTACGCCCCGGAAATGAATATTCACGCATTTCCATTTCCGGCCGACAAAATGGTGGCGTTTGAAATTATGGGGGTTGAAATTTCATTTTGTACAAACATGTAGCGGCCCAAGGTTACTGAAGAAGTTATAAGGTGAGCCATTTTGCGTGTACATTTGCTGTGAAAGGGCGACTTCTTAATAATTACGCGGCGGTGTAAATTTAATTCCAAAGAAAACAGGACAGGGAGGAAGAACGCGAATTCAGGGACTAAGATCCAGGAACCAACTACCCAAGAGGAACTTTGAATTCCACAAGGCGCATCAAATTTATCTTATACTGGTCATATAATTTGTAAGTGTCTCTCAGGAAGGCAAACGACTCGGCCGCCTTAATGCGGCCTTTAAAAAACTTGTAGAAATTACTTTATTTGCCCGGGCAAATGGAGAAATGACGCGTGATTAATGTTTAATAAAAAGACCGCCGAAGGTCACATGTGACACCGAATAACATGGATGTTACGGCAAAATATTTAATTCTACAGGTGGGAGAGAAACTTCGGAAATGCCTTTAATGTAAAATGTAATCGTTTACAGCAGTGAGCATTTGCTACATTATTAATTTAGTTTTACTACTGACTGCTAAATTAAATGTTTTGCAGTTCTATACCCTCATCACATCACTTTTGAGAATAAATGAGATAAGAAGCTGTCTATTGAAATATCGATAAAAAAGTATTCATCACACTCACCCAACTTCCTTTTACAGTAATCCTATAATTAGTCAAAAATTTGATTTTTAATTTTCGAAAAATACAAATTCTACAAAAACGGTACAACATAGAGCGTTAGTTGAAGAGACAAATTTTCTCTAAAATGTTAAGCTGAATTCAAAAATGTAATAACATACCGAGTGTTCTATTTAAAATAGGAGTTAATACAAAAAATAGAAAAAAAAACAAAATAATCCATTTTAGTAGTATTCAAGTGGAAAATTATTTTTTCACATCAATGCACATTAAAAATTTAATAAAAATGTGAAGTTTGAAAAAAATCGTTAGAGCCGCTTTTAAAAAAATCGAAAAAAACTGAAAAATTACAAGAGTAAACACCTACTTTCAGTTACTATGCGATCTTCATCAAAAGCTTGTTGTCGGATTTACATAGTACACAAAACTTATATGTATATGAAGTTTCAACGCCATACCTATTTTCGTTTTTGAGATATTCTGTTCACAGACAGACAGTCACACAGACAGACCAATGAACAAAAATAGGTTTTTTGGGTTCAGGGGACTCGAAAACGTGAAGATCTGTTAACAACTCAATTTTCAATTTTTTGGGTGAATCCAATACTTCTTTGTCGTAAAAAGAAGTAAAAACATAAACTTTTAATTAAGAATTTAAACTCTCTCAACTTTAACTTAATTTCGGAGATCTATTGCCATCTCAAACAAATGCCAAATGCAAGTTTTTAATAGAAATAAACACAGTAAAGTATAGCATTACACTCTCTTTTCATACTTAACTTAGCTCATAAGAGCTAGCAAGTGAATAATAGATATTTATGCATTAAGGGAGATATTAATATGTTTTTTCCCTGAGGTTGACACGTGTTACAGACCGAGGGCCTCCGGCCCGAGGTCTGTAAGTCAACCGAAGGTAAAGAACATGAATATCTCCCGTGGTGCATACAATATTTTATCTACTAGCATATTCTTAAAAATAGTATGAAATTTCAAAATGTCATAATGACATTTAAAATTAGAATATGTAAGTAACATCAAGGATTGCCTCATTGTATGGTTGCTAAGACGTTAATTGTAGTTGGATTGTTACCATGAGTTTGAGAGAGAAATAATTTGACAAGTCCCTTGGGAGTTATGAGTAGCTTTTCATATCTTGTTTCTATAACGAAAATGTACAATATCATGTTGCTAGTAGATAAAATAAATTATAGTCAATATGGACAATCAACTTTATTGTATTAATTATATTATTACATTTCATATCGCGAACAGATTTTTTCCTCTGAACTAGTGAAACATTTTTTCAGTTATTTATTCATTCATTATCTTTAGCCTCTTGCACCATTCAGTATCGAGTACCATTTATACCTCACGGGAAGTGTAACGGAGGTACTAGGCCGCACGAGACTGACATTATATGAATGTATAATCATTGTGATATGTTACTGTTTATCAATAGAGCACTGCTAAATGAAATCCACTAAGAACAACAAAAGTACTCCAACATATTTTTAAATCTGCCACGCCACGTTTGGAAAGAAGCTCAGGTAAGTTTTTAAAATTGGAAAATCAAAACCTGTGAAATTAGAAGCTACTTCAAAAATTGTAAAATCTTTACCTCTTTTGCTCTGAAGTATGCTGTCGTTGGGTTGCGAGACAAATATTCGTTAGGTCGAAGTTTTATGGCCTAAAGGTATGCTTCAAGGTAACCTCACTTAAATTAAAAGTTGGCTAATCTAATCTAATCATTGCAGAAAATAATTAAGTTGGACTACAAAATGGGTTTAAGACAGTAATAGGTTATATAAAAAATGCAATCCTACAGGTGTCAGAATATTCGTGGAACAAATAGTAATGACCTTCTACTTTTGAAGGATTAGGAAAAGCGGAAAAATATCTAAATAATTAAAAAGTAACATTAGAGAAGGTTTCCACTAGCGTAGGTTGTTCGTCACTCTGACAGTAAATAGGAGAGCAGCAAAGGCAGGCGAGTTCTCAGCAGAAAGTGGTCGTGGATTAAACTAATCTTAAACTGAAAAAGAATATGGGCGCCAAGTAGCAAGTAACCCAGCACTTTGCTAATCAATTAAAAGTTACTCTTCGAAGGGCGCTACTAACCAATTCCCGAAAAAGAGAGAGGACGGGCAAAAGCACAAATAAAATTTGCAATAAATAACGAATTAATATATTTTGTAACAATACAGGTACTCGGTAGTACATACCCAAAAACACGGCCAACCAGACCACAATATCAGAATAAATATCTCAGTAGTGGGAGAGAGCCACTCTAAAAGTCATCATTTTATGAATATTTCGTATAAGTAAGTAATATATGAATCAGGGAAATGAACTTAATCCTAAAAAACTATAATATGAAAATAAATGTGAAAAAACCAAAGTGTTAGTATGCAGCAAAACACCGGTTGTGGGATCCAATATTACATTAGAGAATCAGACAGTGGAAGAAGTAGTAGATTTTTGCTACCTTGGAACTAGAATAAATAGGGAAGCTGGTTATAATAAAGAAATTAGAAACAGAATACAACTAACAAAACTAGCATTCCTTAAAAAAAGAAGCTACTAACCTCAAACCAACTTTCAATTGATAAAAGAAAACACCTACTAAAAACGTACGTCTGGAACACCGCACTATACGCATGTGAAACTTGGACGCTAGCCACAAGGGAGAAGAGGAGGCTAGAAGCGTTTGAGCTGTGGTGCTACCGACGCATGCTGAAAATAAAGTGAATCGACAGGATAACAAATCTTGAAGTGTTGGAGAGAGTAAATGGAGGACGAACTCTGATGAAGACCATACAAAAAAGAAGAAGTACATTAATAGGACATATTTTAAGACATGAGGGACTTCTAAATACAATAATCGAAAAAAAAGTAGATGGGAAAAACGCAATACGACGCCCACGAATTAAATATATGACACAGATTATGAAGGACCTACAATGTAATAGTTACACCGAATTAAAAAGACTAGCGGCAGATAGGAGAGCATGGAAGACCAGTGTTGAATCAAGCCAATCAAAACGATTGACAACCAGAGAGAGAGAAGTAATATAAAAAAGTGCAAGTTGACTGTAAAATTTGCAATTTTTATTACCCAAAGGTTACTTGGTAGAACCGCATGACCGCGATAACGTAATTAAAGGTAAAATTTTTGGTTCGGTTTGAATTTGACCCTATGACCACAAGTACAAGATGTTATTAATAATTAGCAGAATGGTCCTACAGACCCCAAGATCTTGGTACATAGTAGGGCATTATATAACCGGGAATACGTTTAGTAATTATTTAAAATCCTCATCGATTCTAATACGTCGGGTAAAGCGAATTAATTAACACAATATCTTGCAAATAGTTGATTAATTAATTTAATTCAACCGAGATGTTCGTTCACTAATATGATGTGAAAATTCAAACTCACGATAGCCAAAATTTAAATTAATAATAACTTGGTGGTACGTGAGACACATCCGCATTTCGAAATCTAATCTTTGACAGTTTAAAAGTAAACAGAAATGAATCAGAAAATTTGCACTAAGTAGGTAAATTCTGCGTTATACTGTATTTATTTAATCATGAAGAAAATATGATATTTCACAAATACATACAACAAAAACTAACGCGAGACACTAACACATTAAAAAAGTTATGCAGCAGTCCAATATTTTGGGTGCAGGGGAAAATAGAATAGATTACAACCGACCTTCTGTAGCCGATCCGCAGGTAGCAAGCAGGCGTATCAGAAACGATGTCGATCATTGTCAAGGAAGCCACTTGACTACACCAGATTTGAACAGTAGTTCTGCGTTGCAATATTCGACTGCAGGTAGAGTATAGTTTTGACGATATGACCTCAAGAATAATTTGACTACGAACCTCTTGCAGGATTGGAATCCTCATACACACATATCCAAGACGAGCAGGACAAATTGCTTTCACCCTAAAAAGGAACTGAAAAGAATGAAGCGCAATAGAATCTAAGCAATCAGTACAAAAGGAAACTAGGGTCTACCGTGAAATGTTTTACTCTCCGTTTTGCCAAAGTAGCACCCTACTGCGTCTCAGGTAGAAATCCAGAACAGAAACCACAAAAATACCTCTTCCAGGAACTTGATCAATTTTCCGCGAAAGAATCCATAACCCAATATTGATCTCTCAATGTAGGATGCAAGTGAAAACTCCAAATTAAAAACTTTTGACTTCACAAACGTATTTCACAAAGCATGTCTTCTTGCACAACACCCATTGGCAAAATGGTCGAACAAGATTAAGGCCTTGCCCGAAATTTGGAAAACCTTAAGAAATTTAAGATAGGCAACCAGAATACCTTGGAGCTTAAACTGAAGCATAAAATAGCACCAACTATTTAGAAATACTGAATCACTGAAATATAAAACTTGTCTGATAGTTTAATGATATTGTAGGTAATATTTAGATTTATTAAAGATTGCGCAATTAATTACGTAGATACTTATAAACGACTTTTGACTCGTAACAAGGTTTACAATAATAAGTATACCGTGACAGAAAAATGTGAAAATGATCAATACAAGGAATCGAAGCCTCAAGAATGTTAAAATATTTAGAAAATCTGATACGATGCAATATTTTTTCAGTTTTCTGGAATAAAGTACGCACGCATAGATCATGTGTAAATTTATCGATTGCGCTATGAAAACAGAGTAATGTATCTCTTCTCCATGCGTAGTCTAAATTTTTACTGTGGGAAGAAAAATAGCAGACGTGCATATATCATTCAGGTAGCGAATCAGAAATGAGGAAGAAGAAATGAAGCCAGCATGTACGATCAAAGAAAGATAACCTCATTCCCAAAATGCTGACTCTTGATAAAATCAGATTGGAAAACAAATTAAAAGCAATAAACTAAAGATTTTTATTTATTTACCAATTTTCTAGCCTCCAAATTACATTTTCATAATCATTATAGTTTATATGCTTACAATAAAATTATAAGAATACTAATGTGTGGATAAGGAATAGAACTAAAGTGCAAGTTGTGGTAAAACGTATGGCTAGACTAAAGTAGCAGTGGGCTGGACATCCTATGAGGAGGCAAAACGATAGATGGAGTAGTGGAGGCCGAGAACAGGAAAAAGATCACGTCGAAGACCTCGAACACTCTGGAGAAACGACATCGACACAATCTCCGGAATCCAATGGGTGAAAACACGGTGGATCGAGTAGCAGGGGAGAGCAAATGGAAGAGGAATTTTTTCAAAACTGGAATACGATACGCTGAAAAACAATAATTATAATGATGATGATGATGAGAAATTATTAGAAGGGGGAGATATGAAAAATGGACAAAAAACAATTCTAGAAATGGACTACTGGAGGAAATGATACTCTCTTACAAAATTTGATATGGTGCTACACATAGATAAAGTTATGAATAGCAATTGACATTCTAACGTTTGCTCTTCTATTAAAATTCTAATGATATTTAAAACGTATTTTAATTTAATTCATCGCGCTATCAAGCGTTAAATCTATACGCCGCGCCAAAAGAAGATAACGGAATCCCAGCTCATATGCGCAAAAAGCGCTGTAGAACCGACGGAGCGTTTCTCCGGTTCCATGAAGTAGGGAGCCAATGTACCGATAACAAAGCACGAAACCTATAAAAGGAGAACACCCCACTCCAAGATTATCTTGAGATTTCCTTCCAGATACCTTCCTTCCGATCCCGACCGGATTTTATTTTGTCCTGACAGTGTTTCTGTCTCGCAGAATAAACCCAGGTATAATAGGCCCTTAGGGAGGTGACAGAGTTTCTGTCAGCCTATAAGTGCTTTTAATTTTCCTGTAATCCGCCCAACCAGACCGTTAATCTTTATCCGCATTCGGTTGAATCTAGAGCATAAAATTTTAATTTCGTTCAAAAAGGCCGTATTTCAACGAATTTAATTTTGTTGACATTAAAGCGTTCCGAGATTTCTATCGTCGCCACTGCATACCTGAAGCCGCAACCTGAAGTTCGCGGGATAAGAAACTTTCCTGTAAAGCCATCCGCCAACGCCTTGAAAACGGCCCAAAAAGCTCGCGGTCGCCATTTAAACACCGGCATTGCGCAAATGCGCATATCAGCGGAAATGCCAATGCAACCGCTGTATTTGAAATAAAGCTGCATCCGTCACCAGACTCACAGGGGAAACGCAGAAGTTAATTAGGGATCGCCCTGCTACTTATAAACATAGATCCGGCCGCAGGTAACACTTAAAAACTTGCTATATAATCCCGCAAATTTGCAGTTGCAATCTTCTGTAAACAAATCCAGCCACGAAATCTTTATCACCTCGACTGCAAGAGAGCTACGGCCATTTCAGAGGAAACGAAGTGCGTAACCTGTAAGCAAGACATCTGACCTAACTGGACTCACTGCTGAAGGATCCGGCGTGCGTATAAGCGGGCCATCGCCAGCGGGCCTGCGTTACTCTCGAGCGTCTTGGGTTGCAGTCCGAACAAGGAAAATGAACACCAAACCCCGAAGTATCAATGTTTAATTAATAATGGACAATTCATTCTCCTTTTATGAATGTACGCAGTTATAAACATTATACCGGGTGTCCGTTCTCAAAGTCGAACATAGGCGATTAACATTGTATTGAACGTTTTTGCTGATTCCTGCTCGCCAATTGAACTTACAGGGAAGGTATCAATGGAAAGATAAAATTATTCCGCATCAAATGATACCAATAATAATGTTCAAGATGCGATTTTTATTTTAAAATACTAATTTAAAACTTGGTAATTTTTAAATATTGCCATGCCTTGCTTTTCAAGTTCGACAGCATTTGTCAAAACAAATGGTAATTAGTTGGCGTAAATCGGATATTTTCCGTCAACGTCTGTTAAAATTGTCTACATAAAAATTAATTATTTCTATGAAGAACGAGTGATTGCACTAATGTTAATTCCCTATGTTCGACTTTGAGAATGGACACCCGGTATGTATATCTACATTAGCCTGTGTTATTACTGATCTATTCTATATTTGAGCCAAGGTGAATTCTCCGATTTGAGCTAAGCCGAGGTATTAATTTTTCAAATAAATACGTAACACTTAAAAGAATAAGGTGATGTTTTTTTGCTTGTAAGGATTGTTCAATGCTACTTGGTAAAAATACATTTAAACATTTAAATCATATAGAAAACATGCAATCGAGAAATAAGAGTACGTCCATTAGTTTAGAATTTTGTGTAGGTAATTCAATTTCTTCGAAAAAATTATAGATAGAGCTGATGAAGTTCTTCTGTTTATTCTAAGGGTGTGATTTAGAGTGTTTATTTTGAAAAATTAGATGTTGAATAACAGTTGAAGTATTTTATAGGAATGTTGAAAAACGCATTTTTGCGGAATTTAAATTACTTCATCTCAAATGTATAGCATTCTATAACAGGTGTATTTTGTACTGCTATTATTTATATTACCTTGTGGAGTTATTGCGACTGCCCAAGAGATGGGACTAGAGCTGGTTCTCTTCGTCTACAGAATGAAATATGCCAAGAAATTTTTAGAAAAGTTTTACAGGACCATTTTTACTAAATTTAAAATCTGGGTTCCATCAAAATAAATAACTTTTAATAACAAGAGTCTAATGTATGGTTCGAGCTATTTTAAACAGATGCCGAATTTATGTACTCCGGGAAGAAGTAATAGCAAACGAGAGCTATGGGGGACTGGGCGTCGCGAAGGTCTTAAAGCATCATCAAAAGGAAACGTCTTAGGCTCAGCGCCGGTTTTTTACAACAATTAGGACGAAGGTAAATCTCTGGTTTTACGATGTAAGCGAATCCGTCTCTGAGTCGCAATAGGAGGAATGTAAATGGTGCAAATTCCAGCGCGTAACGTCGAATACTTGGCTTGATGAAGCGTCCAGTTCTTGGCCCTGCTCTACAAAGTATTCGAGTGTATTTCAACCATTGTCTTAAAATGTTCTTAAGTATGGTGTGGGGTTTGTAATGTACAGCGTTCCAGCTCGTTTCTACTGGTCCTCGCGTTCACTGTTTTGTAATATTCGGCTGGAGCTGTTGGCAGCAGGACAACCAAGTTACAATAGTAACTCAAGACGCCTCCGGGTTTCTCTCTCCAAGTTACATTCTCCTTGGCTAAACACACTTTACTCTGCTAGTGCACACAGTCACACTAAGAGCACTGCCCGAATTAGTTTAGACTCGAAGTTGGTTTTGTATTTAGTTTTAGTTGCTGAGCTGTAACACTAATATTTTGCTTTCACTAAAGTGTTCCTTGTTATTTTAACTGCAGCCGTTAATTTAGATAAAACGTGTCACTTGCATCTGCATATTCCGTTCTTGTAAATAAACTCCATCTGCTTCTGAGCACGGAAAACAACGAATTAATCTTCTTAAAATTAAATTAAATTCCCGCCAAAGTAAGCGGTTTCTAGCGCATATTTAATTTGATGCCACGAAATAAACATTAAGTGCAAAAACTAGAACTATTGAACAAACTAAACATTTCTGGTATGATTAAATGTAAAATAACGCAGGTCAATGTAGGTTGAGTGTAATATATCTACAAGGCAAATTATTTCCATAGTTCGATTTGTTGAAATCTACATACGGGTGAAAAAATATGAAAACTGTTGTTATTATTAATCTTTAAAAAATAACTATTAGAATAATTGTTGGTTATTCTGTAAAAAATGCAAATATCAAATTATTCATAAAAAAAGAAAATGTATAATGTTCTAGATCAGTTAAGTTATGCTGCGAACGCATAGTCGATAGCGATTATAGGTTAAATATGACGTAATAACCATGAAATTGATATACAGGGTGTCCCATTTTCCATAGAATTAAATGGAAATCTCATCTCTTGCTGCAGCTAGAAGAAAATAGTTTGCACATTCAACTTTTCGACGATGGTGAAATCAGAAGTCAAATATCTCTTTTGGTTTCCGAATTACAGTCGAAAAATGTTAATATTTCTTTCGATGTTAACAAACAACCAAAACAGTTCATCTCGTTTCCATAATATCAAAAACCAAAGTAGGAGTTCTTAATGCACTTTTTATGTAGATGAATGTAATCTAGTCATAATTCATATTGCGATGGTATTTAGCCCTCAAATCGGCTCTGATTGCAGTACAAGCAAATAGCAAATTAAATCATTAAAGCACAGAGTTGTAATAATGCAAGCATCTGAGAAAATTCACATAAATTGCCAAATCATAATAACACTGGTATAATTCGCCAATGACATTGATTATATTTGAATAGGCACAGAAATATGGAAGCTCAAATTCCGTGTATTGGGTTTAGCAATATAATTTTAATCGTAATATAATAAATTTGCACAAACTAAAAGCCGAATCTAAATTAATTAAGAACTGGCACAAAAAGTTCAAGTTAGACACAGCTTAAAAATGGAAGCGTAGAAAGTAAAGTCATTAGAGAATGGGTAGCAAATGAACATTTTTAATAAAGGTGAGAACAAGAATGACTAGAAGAATAAGGCAAAGAACATAGAAAAGCCAGGCAAGTCATTTATTACATGAAAATACAAGACTTGGGGATTTGAAGAGATTGTAATAGCAAGAAATTAGATGGAATTCAAATAAGCAAGAAATTAGACAATGTTGGTGGATTAAAAAACTAGTCAGTGTAGTGATAAACAATGGGCATTTAAGTGTGGTAAAAAAATCAAGTGAGTGGCGCATAAAAAAACGTTGAGAAATAAACAATTCCAAAAGACAATAATTCTAGTACATAAGAGATTGTAATTAACTGATAAAATTTTGTTAAATTAGATTATAAGTTATGTTTTTGTACCTGGTTGATTTCCTACAATTCAAATCTGTAGACAGTGTTTTGTCAATTACGACAGGGGATAGCAATTGTTCTAAATAAATTGGTGAAAGTGCTTGGTTTTTGCTCTATCTTTAATTACCAAAATTTCATAGAAAGCATAAATGTATAAAAAAATAAATAGCACCATCGTAATCAGCGAATTCGAGTGTATCAGCACAATTGGAGGCAAGAGATTCCAGGTATTTGAGTTTTTGGCGTTCCGAGGCGACGACGGCAGCCACGGCTTGGAGGCGATTTCCCGCAGCATCAATCTGCAGCATCGTGGGAAGGCATAGGGTGTCAGGATTCTTCCAGCAGCTCCACACATCAGGCCAGAACATAATCCAGCATCACGAGCAGCCCGGGGAGCAAGATTACAGCCAGATTCACCATCAAAAGGGGGTCCCGAATCTACGAAAGTGAGGTTAGTGAATTGTCCAATTTTGATCTGCCCGATCGGTGTGAAAATTTGAGCATACGTTAATTACGACCTGGAGAACACGAAAATCGTAACAGTTCCCGTGGATGGCGAGGTATTTTCCCAGGATTTTCAATTAAAATCGTCAATTGGAGGCACCAAGAAACAAATGCGAATACGGCGTCCTTTTTAAGAATGCACCAATAGCTAACGATCTGGAAAAACAAAAGATTGCCTAGAAGCCGCTTGAAGGCAATTATTCAAAATCTTACCATCAAAATTTGTTCATTTAATTGTTGATAAATCAATTTCACACGCGAGCTGAAAATAACTAGAACTTGTTGTGATAGATTTGACGTACAAACGGCACATTACGCCTACATTTCAGGTCAATCTGCCTACTTTTCAGAGGCGTACCGTAGAATTTTAACTAGGAAAGTCAGGAACCCAACACCCGAGATTTTGAGTTTTAATTTCATGTCTCTATTTAAAATTGAGCTAGCGAAGTTAGGAAATCAGATGAATGGATTAGAAAAAGGGCAAACTACCATAAGAGTAATTCTCAATTTTGGCGTACCCAACGAAATTAATTAATCAGTTAGTTTGATTTAGCAAGTGGTAGAATTAAATTAAATATTGTGTGGTGACTCTTTTTATTTATCACATTAATTATAAACATACAAATATTATACGTAAAGGGTCATTGCAATATATCGCTTTAATCTTTTTGAGTTACGATCTGAAACTTTGACTTCTTTAACGCAAGTCGTAGTTGGCTTTGACTTATTACTTTTTCAAATACATATACTTTATGATAGTTAACTTTTAATGCATATCCAGTATCCAGCAGGCCCATTTGACGTAAAAAAGTGACAGTTGTAACAAAATAAATTATAACACAAAATCTTATATTATGCAGCTGGTAAAATACCCGTTAGCTCCTGTATAATAGAATAGCAGAGTAGTCGTAGTTCAAATACAAAATAAATGACCAATCGTTATAATTAATATATCTATTAATTATGTGTGACTTATAATACATCGCTAGAGCCACTCGAAGTCGGATGATGACAAAAAAGCACGTGAAATATTGTAGTTAAAATTGAGAACAATCTGGCAAATTGTAAATATAATTCCAGTTTCTAAAAAAAAATCACCTGTTAAAGTGTGTTTCAATCAAATATTAACGGCATGGTAATATAGAAACTTTACACAGTATGTGAGAAATCTCAAATAGCCGTTTCGAACGCAACTATCATTAAACTTTAGCTATAAGGTCAATTTTAGTACATTATTACCAACTTGTTACAAACAATTGCTGTAAGAGGTCAAATTTTGCAGTATTTAGTTTACTTTATTCGTCAGTGCAGACATTAACAGAGTTAAAAATTACACAACCTTACGTAATAACTTTTGCGCAATATTGACATATATAACATATCCGCCAAAACACAGCGCGCCAGGCTGGATGTAGACAAACAACCGAAAGCTTCACCAACGGTGAGAACGTGCAGCAGGTTCGGCGTCTATAATGAATCCCAAACACGACAAAGTAAAAATTTCTGGCAACCCAACTTGCTGGAAAACCAACACGAAGCCGAAGAAAAAGTATGGGAACCTAGAAGAAAAACGTAGAAAAAGCTGTAGAGAAATACTTGTTAAGTATAATTTAACGCCATGCCATAAAATTGACTTACCCCTTAGTTGATGTTCGGATTTATAAGTGATTTTTTCCCTCTTTTCTAGAATACGTATGCGCGATGTCTCTCAAGACAGTAATTACAAACGCATCGTCAACACTCGATACAGAAATCAAAAACGTGTTGCTATTAAATACTGTTCAGCGATAATAACCAATATCGGTTGAAAAGATTACTTACACCAGTTTGGAATGTCATTCTGAATATCATCCAAATCTATAGAAGCATTCCATTGTGTTCCAATGTGAATGGAAACGCTATAAGAGTTATCGACTTATTTTACTACATCGTAGAATTAAGTATAGTAATCTTATTTACTTTAACTCGATCTCCGTTTTCGTGTCTTTTGATTCAGAAAAAGTGGTTTCTATTTGTAAATTTGTCAAGCTGCAAGTCTGTGAGTCGGCCTGTGTCTTCTGTACAGCCCATACGGTTTAACCTATAGCTGTCTAGTGTCTATAACTTTTGCCAAAAAAGTTTCTTCAAAAATAAATAAAATAACCAGAATTTCTAAATTACTTGTTACAGATAAAGATATCTTCATTCTATTATAATTATTTTTCTCCATTTTATAGATTATAAAAGTCACTGTAAGTTAATAGTGTTATTGCGGTATCAACTTTCTATTGAAGTAATATTTTGAAAAAGCTATTGATAGAAATATATTTTAAGAAGTTGTCACTTAACTACTTTTATGTAATAACAAAATTTTGTACTAAAACAATCAAACGATTAGCGTATGAGATAAGATGTCATTATAGATACTCCTGAACAACGATATTGTATCGTAGAATCTATATTTTGAACAGACGAAAAATAGTTACCAAATTGCACTAGTTTATTGAATTGCTAATTATTTTTATTAATTTTTAAATAATGTCGTGCCCAGAAGCTTAAAAATTCCGTTTTCGGTAATATAGTCTATTTTTTTCTGAAAAGCTCAAGGACGTGATAAAGTGTTCTGTCTGAAAGTTGTAAACATTATTAAAAAATTGCTTGGTAGAACGGAAAATATTTAAAAAATAGTACTTAGAACTAATGCCTATTTATTATGCTTTATTTAAAATAATTTCTGTATTCAAATGATTTCTATGCCTTACGGCTGATATGAATATTACCATCGTTTAGCAGTAGAAAGTCCACCATAAAAATTACTGTTTTTTCAGTAAAAGTAAAACCCGCATTAAAAAATAGAGGTTCTAAGAACTAAAGGTTCTTAGTACTGAAAATATTGCTGTCCTTTTCTTTGTTGTGTTTCAGTTCGTTTCTGAACGATTATGTATTTGTGGTTGAATTTAGTCAAATCTGCTCTTGACTAATCTGATATTCATTAACTCCGCTGGCAACACTATAATAAAATTATTTTTATTGCCGCGCCGATTAAATTAAAAACTGACTTGCTGGAGTTTTCCGCACCTCGTCCAGTTCCTAATTTAGCGAGCAGTCGTTATTTAGGTTACAGTATGTTTAATTAGGGTTAATGCAGTTAATAATTTAGCCGAAGAACATTTCAGGGTAAATCTTAAATGTAAATCGCCCCCACAAGCTAACTAACTATTACAAGATATGATGAATTCCCAACTTTGTGCTAAACTAGAACAAATAGAATCAAAAGGACAAAATTAAGTTACCCGACTTTAACGCCTCTGGTGGCAGATGCAGTCTGTGATGTTCCTATTGCCAATATGCATGTATTATTGCAATTTGTATAATACGTAATTTGTGAATGCAAACTATCTTTAGCGCCAGAACTGGCAAATCTCACACGTGAAACCTAAATTGAATTCTATAACGTAATTAATCCATTAACTATATGCTTTGGTAAAGCTAAATTGTGTCTTATTTATTTAAAGAATTGGTGATGAGATACAAAAAGATGTAGTGTCGTATAAGTAGAAAATTATTATGTAGCATTGCATTAAACATTAATAAATGAGTAATTATTTGTTTTTTATGTGAAATATTCAATTTCACACTTATATATACCACAACTATAGAAGAGAAACTATTTTGCCCAATTTACATTGCTATGATGTATGTGTGGGTACATAAATAAATTGAATTTATTTGAATTATGTCTGTTATTAGAATTACGTTCCACGCAACCATGCTCACGCTGCTAGGTGTCAGATTGACTTAACCTCAAAAAAATATGGTTATATACTTCTTTCATATAAAGCCTGAGTGCTGAAAAGTGGGGAAAGAGCGGGAAATTTTGAATTAAATCCTAGTCATTTTTGCTTTTATGTTTCTCGCAGGTGTTTCACCCCCAACTTTCTGGTTACATGATGTGACAGATATTTTATAGGTTAGAATATTGAATTATTTTATTTCATTTTTCTTACAGCATTTTTAATAAGATGGTTTTTACAACAGAGCGTGATGCCTTTATTTTAACGGCTCGTTATCGAAGTGGAATGATTTGCTGCAAATTATTACTTATAAATTTGTGGAATTATTTAGCCAAGCCACTGGTATAATCAATTCTAGGGATATTTATTACTAGTAATTTTTAATACCAATTTGTACAATGTGTTGCCTACAATACAATCCCCAGGTAATTGCGCTCACGCTGTATTAAATAACCCAGTGCACTAATTACATTTTTTTCTCGTATAGTAATTCAGTAATTAATTTTTAAAGATTTGATAATTGTAATACATTTGTAACAACTCTTTCCGTTAATAATACCAGTTATGTAGATTTCTTTAATATAAAGTGTGCGTTGACAATTTACTTAACTTCAAAATTTCATCGCATTTTTTAATATCATTTATCATTCTATTAATTATTAGGAATTGTCTGGTTTAATTTATTGCCCATAAACCTTATCATTCAGAAGTGTTTTAATTCAGTCTCGAATATTCAATATTGGTGGAACGTTTTATGCTACTGAATGTCTCCAAGACTGCTAAGGGATAAACTTCTACAAGTTTACAGAAAATCCTTAGTCGAGGATGCTGACACTCCCATTATGAGTTATGTGCTAAACAAGAAGACTTTAATTATTGGATATCGCTTTAATAGACAAATATTCATCATTTATATGAGCATAACAAAAATGCATCCATATCTAGTATTTATAGAAACACGTTCACTGTTTATTATTTTTCAATCATCAATTTAATTAAGCACTGAACCTAGTTACTATAATATTCTTAGTTACTGTAAAATTTGGACGTTTTTATGTTAATTTGACATTAAATTAAACTAAATTAACTTTCACATAATATTTTTTTTATCACAACCATCATCACAGCTTTTATACTCTGTCCAAACGTAGAACCTCTCTAAAAGTTTAAATCTACACATTCAGGTTTACTTCTGTACATTAAGCATACATATGCCAGAGCGCACCCCTTTTCATGTTTTTTTCTATTTTTTCAAATTCGATCGTAACACTTTCCTCTCGTTAATTGCTTTATGCCTTATAAATGTTCGTTTTTTTCAGGTCATCCGGCTGTTCGTACATGCCTTGGCTGCTTCGTTGATCTGCATACCACTTTATGAAAATTAAGAGAACCAAGTGGCTTAATGTCACTTTACTATGAAAAGAAATTGTGTAACTTTAGTTTAATTCTGAGTTAAGATTTCTAGTTTCGGCTTTATTTATGAATTATAAGCCAAATAATATCACGGTAATGAAACTATATTATCAGTGACCTAGCAAATCTCAATTTCTTCTTTTAATACAATTATCCAGTTAATATTAGTTGTCTAAGCATAGAACTGAAACGCTATTTTTTCGTTATCGTTACCCTAAAATGCACTTTACCGGATATATGCTTACGGAATAAGGAATTGTACTTCGAAAAAACTAAGTATCAAGGTAATAGTATATTATTATATGAGCGATTATGACAGCCATTATTCACGAATAATATAATACAATATTTTATGTACTCCTATGCAATAGGAGTTTTGTGTTCGTCTTTCCGAATTATGACATTTGTGACAGCTGTTAACTTTAAAAGTCATTTAAGAATGAAATTGAATTTTCTGATTGGTTACAACTTGCAAACTATTGAATTATGGAAATAGAATTTTATGATTGGCTGCAAACCGTGAATTATGACACTTAATTCATGGCCATTATACAGTAGGAGTAGATAAAGTTTTTAATTATATTTATTATAGAAGAACGTATTTTTACTTATGCAAGTCACCACTTTACTTTCCACGCTCAGGCGAATGAAGTATTGTAATGGTGAGAAATCACCTCCCAAGATTCCTTCAGACCTTCACCCTTCGGGGCCCCTAGATAAGAAAAAATAAGTTTTTTCAATTGCGTCTGTCAGATAGATCTGTCGCACTCGGTATGTCTGTCTATTAACGCTACAACTGCAAAACTATTTATAGAAGGAACACGATATTGTTTAATCAGATTAGATATTTACCTTAATCTACATTGAATATACTTTCGCGATTTAATAGTATATACAGAGTGAGCACCTTAAAAAAATTTCTATTTTCGGATTAACTCAAGTTAGATACAAGAAATATACAGTGAGGTCGTAAAGTTTGGAATAAATTCGATAAAACATTTTAGAAGAGTTTTCACAGAAAATCCTCGGACACGTCAACCTTATTTTTTAAAATGCCATTTTTACGCCAATGGCATATTTTGATCGTGTTTTGTTTTGGAGCTGTGATGTCATCGGCATTTTTTAAAAATTGGAACCCTTATTTTTTCTTCACGAATTTGGATAGAACACATTTTTCTGAGTACGCAGATGTCAAAAAAGTATGACCTTAAAGTGAAAACTTTTGAGATAATCAGTCCCAAAGTTACAAAAATGTATATTAAAGTTATTAGAGTGGGCCAATCATTTATCAAGGAACGCTGAAAGTCGTTGATTCGAATAAATTTTCATAACTGTCAAAACCGTCTTTTGTTTTCAGCGCTTCCTTGACATGTCCGAGGATTTTCTGTGAAAACCCTTCTAAAATGTTTTATCGAATTTATTCCAAACTTTACGACCTCACGGTATTGTACATAGCTTTGGTCTTTATCCTTAATGGAAATAGAAGTATTTTGGACCGAATAGTGAACATCTTCAAAACAATTATGTTCATCTCCTTTGCTCCAGAACTATTGACTAGAGAAAACCAATACTCGTATTTTGCATCTAGTATAAACTCTACTCTTGACCAAAACAGGAATATTGTAAAATAACATGTATCCTTTGGATATTACCCAAATTTCCGTGTATAGCCCTTGACAAAATGTAACCAATATAAAGACATTTTCTTTAAATTTTAGACTTAATCGTTAATTACATAAAATCATAATGATTGCTATTTGGCCTAGGTACACGTAACGCAAGGGATCAGCGAATAATCCAATTTGCCGAAGAACATAGACTTGCCATAGGAAACATTGCAGTCAAGTATATTATTTCCTTATAAGATAAAGCTAATCACTCTGGAATGTTAAAACTACTCCTCAAGCTGAATGTTCATTCGACCATCACCTTCTGACCGCCCAAATAACACTCAAACTGAATGGTTCAAGAAAAATAATACCAAAGAAAAGGCTCCACCTCGATAAGTCAAGAGCCAGCATGCCAAGCAATACTAATGCCTGCCTGTCCAGAGGATGCTACTATGAAGTGCGGGAAACAAAAAAATGGTGACTAAAATCGAATAGCTGAAAAATCTCATGACACAGCAAAAAGGGGCGAGGTACAACATTGAATGAATGGCGCTACGCACTTTTTTGTGGAACAACAGAGAGTATGATAACTATCTCAACATTCTGACGAAGTTGACCAGTTCTAAGAACCAAATATAGGAATTGAAGGGGCCTGCAGGAAAACCAAAAATGAATACAACAGATTTTACAAGAAGGTAAAATACCGGTCAAAAGAATTCTATATAAAGTCAAGGACGATAAAAAATCAAAGAAATGAAATGACTGCACATATCGACACTGTTGCAGAGATATCGAAAACAAACTGTCAGAATATTTTTAGAGGAGAAAGTCATGTCCCACAAAGCCTCCCAATAATACAACCGCCCTAAATAAAGCATGAATCATGAGAGCTGCGGTTGAAGCTGCTATCAAATATCTCAAGCCTGGTAAAGAAAGACGGAATACTCTTATAATTTTTCGAATAATTAAATTCTTGGGAGATCAAGAAACTCAACTTGTATATAAAATCTCGCTGGGAGATTGGCCTCGAATTTCCGCCCGTGAGATATAATCGGAAACAATGGAAAGCGATTCTGGCGAAGACGGTCTTTTCGATTAAATTTTTTTGTAATAGTTTCTAGAGATTCCCGAATAATACTGGGGTAGTAGTTTGTAGTCTTGACTGGTGTGTTTACGCAGCCGTAGTTTATTTTATGGCCCCTTGTCCTAGTAAGTGCTCGGAAATAGCAAATTTTTCTGTGTTTGCAAGTCGTGTGTGGTTCCTATGTTTTTTTATTTTATATTGGAAGCCTCTTCTCGTTTGTCCGATGTAATATTTGCCACAAGTTTATTGGAGCTGGAAAACGCTATTTTGTCTCTAGCATTGACAAATAATCTTTGTTGCAGGGGATCACTTGTTCGATCTGTCACATTGTACCATTGCAAACCCAACCCCGACGTTTTTCTTATCCAAAACCTTTATTATTCTGTCGGTTACTTAGGCAATGTAGGGTTTTCCGGCATGCTTTCCTGACATATCGTCAACTAGAGCCATTCATCTTGTGGCTTGGTGTTCTCAAACAGCGTTGATAAATGGTCTCTTTTGTTGGGGTAACGATAAGACGAAACGTGTAGATGGGGGCGGCCAGTGTCGGTCTTCCTTCTATATACCGTATGGCTTAATCTGTTGTTGGTTCTTTTCACTGACACTTCCAGGAAAAGAAGGTGTTCATTTTCTTCAGTTTCCGTAGTGAATCTTATTCTGGTATGGTGGTTGTTTAAATGTGCTAATAAAACCAGATGGAGTGACTTCTCGGTACCTATATAAGAGAAGCATGAGACTACATCATCAGTCTTTAGAAAACTTATGAAGAATCTGACAGCCTGAACAGCGAAAAGTGAAGTTTAAATAGATGACCACGGAATAACCGGGAAAAACATGTCCATATGAACAACAGCCGTATAACCCTAAATTTAACAAATATTACTTTGTGCATTAAATATAATTTATTGTTAATTGAAATGTTAAACAGTGTTTAACATGATCGCGTCCTCGAATGTTAAGATACATTTAACATGCATCCACTCATATAACATGCATGCACTCGCGTCCTCGAATGTTAAGATACATTTAACATGCATCCACTCATATAACATGCATGCACTCGCGTCCTCGAATGTTAAGATACATTTAACATACATCCACTCATTCAACATGCATGCACTATAGCAACATCACATATTCATGATAGTCCGATTTCGATTTAGCAGTTTTTAGTAATTATTATTGATTCAAAATTATTGCCTCACTGCACAATAAACTAATGAACGCATTTCGAGGG
This sequence comes from Agriotes lineatus, assembly GCA_940337035.1. Taxonomy (NCBI): domain Eukaryota; kingdom Metazoa; phylum Arthropoda; class Insecta; order Coleoptera; family Elateridae; genus Agriotes; species Agriotes lineatus. The sequence goes on along the minus strand of OW679197.1, from coordinate 86,036,552 downwards.
GTAACTGTCTTAACATTTCTCAAATAAATGACCACTCTTGCTTCGCTGCGCTCGCTCGAGTGGTAAAAATATGCTCGAATGTTAAGACTGAGTTACCCCTCTAAATATGTTAATTACTATAAAAAGATAGGGAAATTGTTTGCACAGGAAATAGAATGCCATATCGATACAATTAAGAAATGTTAAAACATTTTTCATATGAAAAAACAACTTCGGTACAAACACGTAAAACGTAAAATTGACACATTTCATATTATATAATGAGAGGTATTAAATTTAAAATATTAAGTTACTTCAATTCATCTAAAAATAAATACCAATGAAATACAAAGCATGACACCAAAATATTGAGTTTGTAGCATCAATTTCCATCCATCTCTACCCATTTACAAAGAAAACAGTTGTGGTAAACTATAACAATTTTTCTACTATTTATATGTGTTTCCTATATTTATATACATACACATATTTCCTTGAATATTTATATCTAGATATTTCTTTCTTAACAGTTTTAATGCATGAAAAACGGCCAAAGCTGTAGGATCGCTATTTGTCATTTTCAAAATTAAACACGAAATTAAATAATTTAAAGCTCGTTATTACCTGAAAGTAAACAATATTTTTTAATTCAAAATTTCTTTGAGGAGCGATAGTCAACTTTTTTAAACAGCAACTATATTTTTTATCCCTTTTTGAACTACACGGATTTTTCTGAATACAGTGATGTAAAAATATAATATTTCAGATTAAGTTTTGCGTCAGTTTACGTCAAACAACAAACAAAACCTAATTTACCATCCTCCAATTTGACATAAACTGACAATACACTTCAGTACTTCCAAACGTATAACACGAATCACACGCGACTCTAATTATAAATTTATTTGATGACTTTTCACGATTACCTATACAAAAATGATGTTTTTTAGATATTTATTGAGTTGTTGGATAAAATGTTTTACGGCACGCGTGTGTTATTGCAAATAATTCACTCGAGGAAATACCCTCGAGACCGCCAGGTTCAACTTTTCTATCGTGGATTATTAGTAATATAACACACTTGTATCATAAGTAATTACGAGTATTATTTAACACTATTGTTCTCCAGTTAAAGCAAAAATGAGCAAAATTTTATTTTTTAAGTTGCTCACCCTGTATGTTGCTATGAAAATATATCTCAATTGCCCCACGTTTGGGCAACCTAAAGAATATGCCGTGAAATATCGCTTGCTAGAGTGCAGATAATTAAAATTGAAAATTAATTATTTCACTTGCTAAATAATAGATACGCTTTATACCCCAGAATTTATTTTTACACCTGCCTTAAGTATTTATAAATGATTTATTATGGGCACGCACAACAAAGTTTCCACAAGCAACCAATTTCATGGGACTCTGGTTCAGGGTTCAAAAAAGTAGAATGACAAATAACATCAGTTCAGTTTCGTGGATTCATGGAAGCACATTATTTAAATTAATGAGTGTGGAATACGGGAAAACTTTGTTTTAACGATTAATCTTTCCAATTCCTATTCATGCCAGATTGATATGATTATAGAGCTCAACAATTACAATAAAATATTTCTCCACATTATGCAGTATAAACACCCTAACCTTTTCCACTCTTCGTCACTGGCGGATGACCAGCTGTAAACTGGAACCGTGCGCCCTTGGTTAATGCATCCGCTGAAAAATATCCGCTGTTGAAACTCGTCCCGGGACTAAATCTTTGTGAAAATCCGCTTAAATAGCTACAGAACAGACCACACCGGCCATCAAACTTTGATATTAAACACTACAAACAATTAACAACCATTTATTTTCACGTAACTGTCAGATTGGTGAAACAAAATTAGAAATACGACACAAAACACATAAGTTAACCAAAAATTTGGACACGCCGCGGACAACGGATTCACGCTGAATCAAATTGGGGAAGTCCCGGAAAATTCCGTGCGCGTTCTATTTATACCCTCCGAAAACAAAAGAAAACTATCGCCCCCGATTGGTTTAAATTTACGTAACTGTTTTAAAAATTATTGTCTAAAGGAGGCAAAAAGGGAGTTAAAAAGAAGATTATTGACCTGCAAAGATTGATTGGTTTTAAAAATTATTCACCGCTACGTATAATAAACAAAAGCCGCCGCAATTTGAAAAACTGCATCAATTAATTACATAGAATCCTTAGATCTAGTCGTAAAATTAAATGCACCACTGTTTTTAGCGTATTTCGAATTACAAAGGTACCAAATTTTACAACTGTCAATACTCGTGTTATGTCAACCGGAGCAGGGCTCTGCCTAATGCTAAAACTCAAATATACTGGCGGAATAGTGTTCCCACACTTTTGCTACACCTGAGGAGGTGTTATCTTCAAAAGAGTAATTTTTCCACGAAGATCTGGGCATCCCTAAGCTGTGCTGCTGCGTGCTACACTCGGGCTAAAAATTAACTAATAACGATTATAAATAGTTCAGAATATCGGGACGTTTAAGCGCCTTATGAAATTAAGTAAAACGTCGCTTTAAGAACATTTTCATAAAAAATGCATAAATATAAAGATGGCAGAAGCAAAACAACGAAAATCGAAATTTCAGTATTTTTCAGACTAATGAAAAGCTAAGAGGGCTAAGTGAAATATACTTTTAGAATAATGATAAACACTTATGCATACCGCTAAGAGCTTCTACGCAGAAATTCGAAGAGGATGCACCCTGTATAAATTTTAAAGTCAGTTCGGTGTGTGTATTGTGTAATAGTTATTTATACAACAAGCAGTTAAACGGGTAAGAAAGTTTTGCACTTGTGAGATATAAAGAATTCGCCTTCGGATCATTCTTTAAATTTTTTCGACTACCACATATTTATGCTAAAAGAGATTACCAAACGTCAAATTATTTTGACAGCAGTATGTAATAAAGTGACAGAAGTGTGTAATAAAATTTGTATTACATAGAATGCAATAACAACATAATTTTTCCTACTCTCCTACTCGTTAACACTCGTGTTCCATCTTTCACATGCGTTTTCCAATGGCATTGTTTCCACACTTCTATTACAATATACCGGGTGTCTTAAAATGAATTACATCTAGTATGCTTTGAATTTCCCATAATGCAATCCAAAACTTTACTTAAAATTGGCAAGACGGTAAGTCTATGTCAAATTCGACGTTAGCAGGTTAGATTTTGCGTCAGTTTTGACACAAACTGACGCAAAACATAACCTGATAACCTCGAATTTGACACAGACTTACACTATTGCCAATTTCAAGTAAAATTTTAGATTGCATTATGAGAAATTCAAAGCATACTAGATGTAATTCATTTTAAGACACCCGGTACTATTGACGTAGGGAAAGTGTCAAATAATAGCCTCCTTTAGGAAATGGTAGTCGACAAAATATTTTTCTAATCTTAATTGAGCGATGAACCATTCAAAATCGCCAGTGAATACGCTGTGTACAATGAGTAAGGAATAGTAATTTACGATACAAGTAACGTTATCAAGGTTTTTACATTACAAGAGAATAGTTTGAATGAACGAGCGACGTTAGGAGCGAGTTCTTTAAAATTCTCGAGTAATGTAGAAAGCGAATAACGTTACGTATATCGTAACACGGTTTATTTTATCCTAAAATACTAATCTTGAAAAAATAGGAAAAATGGTTATTAATGACACAACAGCGAGTGGTGGTATCACTAGTAAAATAAAAACTCAATATTGTATTGGTGGTAGCACTGTCAGGTTATGTTAAATTTGAGATTTTCAGGTTAACTTTTGCGTCAGTTTGTGTCAAATAACAAACAAAACCTAACCTACTAACATCGAATTTGACATAGACTGACAATACATTTCAGTGCTGTCAACATGTGATTAATGCTAATAAAGTATCGTTATGTTATTTTTCTTAACAACACTAGTGTTGTTAAATGCATCTTAACGCAACTCGTTGCGAAGGAGTTATTGTCATAATAACATAATAGGATAAAATAAAATATTTAACACACCGGTAATTTATGTTTATAGATTTCTGGTTAGAAATTTAAAAACTGAAACATATTCAATTAATGTTTGCTAATATATTCGACTATGCCCATGTAGAAGTTCCGCGGCCGATTAGATAAATCAACTTGAACGATCGGGCTGGCAGTTATTTTGAAAGCAGTATAACTTTAAATTCAATTCGGTAAACTAGCGCCAGCGTTAGACGCTCCGTAACCCCCGGCACTAAAATTTCTCATCGCCATTTAACAGAATTACCATACAATTAACTTCGCATTGAAGTTGGGATCTTCAGCAGTGGCCAGGTGATGTATTCGGTGATGGCCTGGCTTAACTGCGCAAACTCTGCGTCCCAAACCGCAACTTTGCATGTGACAACCCTTAACATTACCGGGACGGTGGCCATTAGGCGATGGTCACCAGGGCGAGGCTCACAGTCTAAGCAGAGGCCCCAACAAAGGGTATAAAGAAGAGACGCCAAATTGCAAAGTTCGTTAGCTGCCCCGCCGCGCCGCTTTGGTGCTTTGACGCCCGGACTCTTGTGCTTGCCCACCCGGACTTTCGGTCGCGCTAAAACTAGACTGCTTGCTGTATTTCTCTATGCGATCGATTTGTATATCAGACACCAGTTATAATTCTATTTTAATGTGCACCAAGCGGCCGTTACTTTCGAGTAGACTAATTTAATGCGACCTTGAAGGTCCTGCTTAGAAGCTTATTGTATTCAATTTAATAGAGCACTATTCTTTGACTACCTGAAGAGAAACACGTGATGATTACAATTTCAGAATTATTATTCAGACTAAAAATAGCTTTATTCAAATTGTTCAGTTGTAAATTTTTATTCATCTATTATTTAATTACTATAGCAACAAACTTTTTACTTCCCTCGTCTGAAAGACGAAGGAAGTATTGTCATCACGAAAAAATCACCTTCCGAGATTTCTTCAAATCTTCACGTTTCAAGGTCCCTAGATGACGAAAAAGAGGTTTTCTTAATTCCGTCTGTCTGTCTGTCTGTCTGTCTTTCTGTCTGTTGGCAGTCTAGCTCAAAAACTATTTGTCGGAGGAAGACGATATTTTACGTACATATTATATATATATACCTCGAATGAAACCGGTACAATTTCATACAAATATATTATTATGCAATGGATACGTGTGTTTGCTTATTTAATTCAAGTATTGAAACTTTTAACTTTTATATAACTTTAAATTGAATTTATTTCAAATTTACATTAGTACTCTTTTTGATCAGGGTGTGGTTCGCCAAAATCTAGTTAGTTGTTTGTTGCTGCAATTTCTGAATGTCACTTGCTGTCAACTATTATTTTCAAGCAGTGTTTAATGACACCCCTCAATCAATATGACATAAATAAATCCTTTACAATAGTTTTGACTGTATGATATTTAGATTCAAATTTGCATATATTATTTAAAATACTTCTGTCATTAAATTTCAAATTAAATGTCAAACTGACAGCATCATCCCTATAATCTGGGTAAGTACTTTACTTTTATAATGTCTCTTTCTTAATATTAATTAATCACCTTTTATTTATTTAAATACCTTCAACTTAACCACTTACTTTGCACTGACACTTCCAAACTCCAACAAAAATGCGATACCTTTTGCAGCCCTATAGACGGCTCCGACCTCCAACCATTGACAGCATCTCCAGCACGCCTAAGTATTTACTGTATCTCCACCATCTAACAATGTATCCATATCTAATTGACAAATTGTATAAAAATGCGCGGTATTGAAGTCAGATTCATACAATCCGCAACAGACCAAAACTCCTGTATGGCCTCGGACCATCGCCCCTCGCAGCTCACACAATGGTACCTTCCCTGCAATGTACTGGACCTCTGCTACACATCCAATTGGTTCTGCTTTCTTCAATCCCAGTTTTTAATTGTATTTGATATTCCAAAAATCTTGCCTTGGACTATTTATTTTATTTGTAATGTACAACCAACATACCCCTTTACGTTTTATTAAAATTCTTCGTTATTTTAATGGGTTTTATTATGTATTTACACAATTAGAAAATTTTTATATCCATTTTATATCAAATTTTTCGTAGTTGTTTTTAAGTTGTTATTCTAATAATTATCCCAATTTTTTATTGCTATCCTAGACTACCATTATTTCTGCCTGCTACATGTTATAAATAAATTTGAATGGTGCTCACTTTATAAATTATTACAAATAGAATTTTATTCTGTCATTACGCAACATTCAACTTTGTAATTTATTGTTAATTTTTGTTACCATCATCAAGTAGTACTCATTTTGAAATAACTTTCTTTTAAAATGTACTTTGAATCTTTGAGTTTCAATTATTATTCAATTAAATAAGCAATCATTATCATAATTTTCCACATCTTATCGTTTCAGTATAATTACTGTATTAAACTTTTCATTTTTGATTCATGTAAATAAATAACTGTATTTAATGTAATACATGGCCTCTACATACCATAGCAATATATAGGGTGAGCACCTTAAAAAAAAATTTGTTTATATCTGGGTTAATTTTGAAATAGAAGGATGTAATAACTTTCACATACGTCAGGCTATACATTTGCCGAAAATAAGACTCAACCGATACAGGATAATGTCACAAAAGATTAAAAACGTTTCAACAATAAGTCCGTTCTGTTCAAGAGAGGCGCGTGCCGCACTTATTTCTATAAGGCTTGATGGCGCAGTTGGAATTTCGCTGCAGTTACATCCGCTGCGGAGATGCGGTTACTATCGCTATGCAGGTGCGGCGGGTTCAAACCCCAGCAGGATATTTTTTTTAAATTTGCAAATTGATTTAATTTCGTCAAGGGAAGTTCTGGGTAACGCCATTTACAGATTTTTTTTCAAATAGTAATAGTTAGTAGTAGCTCCATTCGAAATATTAACATTTTATACAAAAATTTAACATAACAAACTTAATGTCTATTCACCATTTATGTAAAATGTCTATTCAGCTGCCTTCCTTAGTTCTTACATCTTACTAATCCACTCGATGTTTCTTCCGTCTTCATATAGCGCTGTTCGTAATTATTGTCCGCTCTCTTGTGTTTGTCAATTCTCGATAGTCCCATAACACATAATGTATTGTTACCTCTTCTCTTCTTTATATTCTACATTCCCTATCCTTCAATTTCTTCTTTCTTATTCGTTCGTTGTTTGATCTCGCATCTGTATCTTGCTATCTGCTTTCGAGTTATTTTGTCCTTGGGTCTTTCTACACAGGAAATATTTCGTTGTCGATCTCTACTTCTTACTCTTTCTCATTTTAATTAATCGTCATGCTTGTTCTAATGGATAATTCGCTGCATCTTTATGTTTAATTCCATTTCGTGAATTTATTTCTGTTCTTTGATCACTACCTGTAATACCTCTCTTTCTTAAAGTTTGTATTACTTCTTCAAATTTTACTACTGTAATGCTTCCAATTTAAGTTAACTTCTATTTGCATATACATATTTACATAATTATGTAAGTGTCGTTCTGTATAGTTCTATGATCTATTTTATACATATACTACAGATCTTATTTTGATCTTCAGTGTCGATCCCCAAAGTTCTGCTGCGTTCTTTCTGTTTTGCTAAGTCGCTTGAGATTTGAAATCCAACTTTCGTACCATCTTCTGGGTGACCGACCAAGGGTTTCTCTGTGTGGGGTTTTTCCTCCTTTTTGAATTTTTTCCAACGATTTTCTTCTATTCTACTAGCATAATCCCTCAAGTGTCGATGTCTCGATTTTAGAAACTTACTAAATTTTGTACTCCATACTTGTTACAAAAGCGTCAAATAAAAGCATTTTGAGTTGGAATCGTTCTTAATTTTTTTTCATTACAACTCTAGGCTGCTTATTTCTATAATCTGTGCTATTATTTTCTGAACAGTAATATTCTAAATATTTAAATTTCTCTATGTCTCGAATTTTTCAGCACAATTTGTTCTTCTTTCTTTGTGCTTCTGTTTTTATTAATTCCTTTATTTTTGATTTCTCACCGTTTAATGTAAGTTCATTTATTTTCGAATACACTTTTAGACAAAATTAGGAAACCACCGATAAAATTTAAAAATATCTTATACAAATGTAACACAATACAAAGCAGAATTATTTGTGATATCTCCTCGTGGATAAAATGACGTCTAGGCATATTTTAGATAAATAATATCAATTAATTAATCATTAATTATTAAAAATTCTGTAATAAAAGCTACTACGTTCGTAAAATTTTTAAAATTGGCAATTGTGGTTATATTCGTTTCCATGAAAAAAAATATCCATTGTTTGTCTTGAATTTGACGATATACCAACTAAATGAAGTAGACAACTTTAAAAACTGAAATTTGTAAATATCATTTAATTATATTGTTTTCGTAAAATTATTTGATTACTTGATGTAAACGGTAAAATAATTTTATTTGCTGACGATACAGCTAGTGTTTTTGCGGCAGAGAATCATGAAGAACTATAATGAATAAATTAAAAACCGATTTGTTATTGTTGCACTTATCTAAAACTAAATTTATGTATTGTTCCTTAACACAGCAAATCACGCCACTTATTCTCAATATCTGCATTCACTCATTCAACTGTATTAATAACAATAAAAATAACTATAACTCTACTCAAATTATTGCACCAATGAATTATACTAAATATCTTGAAGAAATATACATTGACTGTAACATGAAATGGAAAGAACTAGAAGAAGTTATTACTAAAATTAGGAAAGTTTTATACAAATTTAAATTGCTGAAAACTATATAATAAAGGGAAACAATATTAAACCTTTACTATGCCCTAGTTCAGTTTGTTGTTCTGTATGGTATAATATGTTGGGGTAGTGCAGCAGACTTTTATTTGTTTCCCTTAGAGATTCTTCAAAAATTAGTAATAAAAACAATGTATACTCCACGGAGCTAATTTTTTCAAAAACAAATAGTTTTTTGATTAGACAAATATATCTACAGTATGTCCTCAGATTGAGTTTACAAGAGGGAATTACATTTTATTTTCAGTTTTACATAAAAATTTTATAGGAATTAAAATTCCTGCTTGTTCTGAAACTACAATTTCAGTTATTAAAACTTTGGTTTATTTATACAAGGTGTATTAAAATTGTAAAAAGTTAATTTTGATATGTGTAATGTAAACAACTCAGTACATGAAACATGTTAAAAGTATTGTTATCGTTGAAATGCTGACAGACGATTTACTAAGTCATTGCAAACGTTTAAAATTAATAAAGAATAATTCTCCTTGCAAAAAATGCTAACATTAGATTAAAAGGTGTATTTAATACAATGTTACGGTACAGGGGAAAATAGTTATCGGTATGTTGTTAAAAGTTTTATAGAAAAATTTCCTACTGCTGATGTATCTCGAATGGATGTGCACAAACTTGTATGAACATTTTTAAAAACTGATTTCGTGAACAATTTGAATAAGGTTAATAAAAGTATATAATGAAGAAGACTCTTTTAGTGTTGAAATCGGTACGCAATTTTTCCTTTAAAAAATCATACATTTTTACAGTGCGCGCCCATTCCTATCAAACACGAAATAAATATAGGCATCTGGTTGTCAATCTTAAAGCAATAAAATCGGTTTTACAAAAACATACCAGTACAAAACTTTTCAATGATACTCTGATCGATTTGAGAGATATTTCGTCTGTGAATATGTTTAAATAAAAATTAAAAAATGGATCAAAAGTAAAGAATTGGATGATTATACTCGCCTAAGTAAAAGTATTTATTAGATTTTAAGAATAGAAGTTTCAATTATAAACAGCTAAAACAAAATAGTGAGGATTCATTAAATTTAATTTAGAAAATTACAATTTAATTGCCAAGATCGAGGGAAACTGGCCACGCACTGTTATCTGCAGTGCTCGGTGCTATTTTAATGTAATTACATTTGTATATATACTGAGATGGCAATTTTGGCTCCTTTATTATTATTAAATAAATGTTAACATGGGCAGAATTTGGTATACATTGATAGATTTATAAACCATAATTGATAAATAATTTATAATTTAATTAGTAGTCCAGTCAAATGGTAGAAAATAGGGGAAAGTTTTGGCGGAGTTTTGATATTTGGTTCCTAAAGGTTTTTTTGGGTCGCTGTACACGAATATCAGGTTTGCCAACAAGAAGTTTTACCGGAAACACGTTTTTTAAGCAAAAATCGTGTACAAACCGATTTTTTTAGTATTTCTAAAATTACTCGAAAACTATCCAACATACATTTTATGTACGAGAGGTTTTTTCTTCGATCAATCGTTCAGCCGCGAGAGCGCCGCGAAGTTAGGTGTTAAAAGCAAAAAAAAGGAAATTATCCCAGTTTATTTCAAAGTAACTCGAAAACTATCCATTTTTCGTAAACCAAAAATGGTATATCAAATTAATTTTCATAAATGAAATGTTGGCATACCTATATTCGCGTACAGCGACCCAAAAAACATATAGAAACCAAATATCAAAACTGCAAAATGTTCCCCTATTTTCTACAACTTGACTGGACTATAATTTCGCTGCGCTCTCGCGGCTGAACGATTGATCGTAGAAAAAACCACACGTACATAAGATGCAAGAAATTTTATCCTCTTTCATTTCACATAGGTTAAATATTTACGAAATTGGATAGTTTTCGAGTAATTTTAGAAAAACAGTTTTTTGCTTAAAAAACGTGTTTTTCGGTCAAAATTCTTGTTAGTAAACCTGATATTCTTGTACAGCGACCCAAAAAACATATAGGAACCAAATATCAAAATTCCACCAAAAACTTTCTCGTATTTTCTACCATTTGACTGGACTATAACTTCGCAGCGCTCTCGCAGCCCAATGATTGGTTAGAGAAAAAAACCTCAAGTACATAAAATGTAGGAAATTTTATCTTCTTTCATTTCGTATAGATTAAAAATTTCTGAAAAATGGATAGCTTTCGGGTTATTTAAAAAAAAACTAAAATAAATCGGTTTTTTACACCATTTTTGCTTTAAAAAACGTGTTTCTCGTCAAAATTTTGGTTAGAAAACCTGATATTCGTGTAGAGCGATCCAAAAAACATATAGGAACCAAATATCAAAACTCCACCAAAACTTTCCACTATTCGGCCTTCTTATGCACCATTTGACTCCTCTATAGACTAAGAATAGCAAATAGGTTCCAAAAACGATATCGGCAGGGTTTCAATTAACTTAATTCGATATTATGATTTAAAATGATAAGTGCTACTATGATTTTGGTAAATGCTCAGATATCTGAAGTAACGTAAGACATGCTAATCAAATGGTATTAGTAAAAAGGGTAGCGATGCTTCACAGAGTCAAAGTGCAGTTGGTTTGTAGGTATTCAGTGCGATATGCTAGGATGTTGGTCAATGTAGTTACGGGTAATGATACAGTGATAAAAATAATTATGTAACATGCCTAAGCGCATAAAGCAACCTGTAGCGTTAGCAATTAAGAGTGGCAGTGCTTAAAACCAGAAAAGTGAAAGTTGTGAATTAAACAATGTGAGGTTAGCGTTACAATACTTGACAATTCGAGAAAATAAACAATTAACTTATAAGATCATAGTAGGTGCACTCACAAAAAACAGAATGTAGTAGGTTACTTAGCAACGCGTGTAAATAACAATAAAAGAAGCTCCGCGAAGCGAAGCCAAAAGAAGTTGGTTGTGTGCTGGCTTCCATGTAAGAATGTTGTAAATATTCTTATAATTAAAGTCTTTTTGAGTTCCAACTGGTCGTATTATTGTTGTCCAGTCCGAGGCTATTTCTGTATAGTGCTGTGTTTTCGGTAATCAGTTAAATAGTTAACATCGGAGCAGCAAAAGTCCGGACTTTCACACAGCCACGATTTGAAAAAGCCAGTAACGAGTTGGAAAAGCGCAGCGAAGATTTTGACCAGCAAACGAAGCCTGACAGCAGGTACGAGCAGCGACATTGGAAGCATCAGCAAAGACAATACAAGCAGCAAGGCGAGCAATTCAAGCATCGCAGTCGAGGGTGCTTCCGGCACCTTGGAGCAAAGCGGTTTCAGCGATCAGACGACGGCGCAAAGTGGAAGAAAAGGGCAAATTTTGAGCAGTTTTCAGCATCTGGGGGTCTAGGAAGGCATTAGAGCAGACAGCGTTGGATCAAACGGCGTCCCTGGTTACCGATAAACAGGTTTGTTTAGTTACGGAGTTGCATTTATTTTATTGTTCTTTACCTGTGACGTAATTATCAACAACTTGCTTTGATTAGACTAAAATTGAACGCAAATTTCTGTGTCGTTTCGTGACCATTTATTTGAGGTTAAATTTGTTAAGGAGCATTCGCCGTACTATTGCAGTTATCATACAATTGCGTAAGTTTTCTACTGTGTAGAAGCTCAACCCTGGGATGAGAGTTTTGCGAACCTGATAGCTAGTCGGAGCAAAAGTATTAATTATTGTGATTAATAAATTATAATGGGCTGCATATCTGATAATTATAATATTCATTTGTAAAGAAACATTTTTATATAGCCATATAGCTCAATTATATCTAGTTCAATACTTATCTGAATAAATTCATTTATCTATCTATCAAAGTTACATAATTTGATTAGTGTTAGTACATTTTTTAAACAAATACAAAAACTTGTTTATTTACTAGTATTTAAATGAAAAACTTAAGTAACTACAGAATGCTGGGAACACAGAATACACGTTTGAAGTTTTTAAGATTGTTAGATTTTTGCGATTCGCCTTGAGGAACAAAATAAAAAGAATTAAAGAGCAAACGATTAACTAAGGGGTATAACTACTCTCTCAGCGTTCCTATGCAAAGCAATTGCCGAGAAGTGAAAATTTCAAAGTATAAAAAACTGTTGTTCAACAAGTGTACGTATGGTAATGAAACGTGGGCTATTACCGAGAATATGAAAAAAACGTCTAGGTGCTAAGAAAACATATGGAAGATTAGACAAAGGGGGTATGCGGAGTGAAAAACCAATAGATATGAGGGAGGTGTTATGGACAATGAAATGATTTGCCCAAAAAGAGTACGGAGAATGCTAAAAAATTATCACTCTAAAAGGCAATAGGAATAGGAATATTAGTAGACGGAAAGACCCAAGAAAAAAGTGGTTATACAGTGCGGATGGGTTTTTTATTACACATTCATTAATTCTGCCACTATCAAGCTATTTAAAAACTTTAAAAACCAATTTTAAGCAACTTTGTGTGCCCTTTCCAACTGTCACTTAGAAAATAATAGAGAAACGATTTCTGGTATAATTTTTTTAAATAGAATATTTGTATATTTTCGGATAATTAGAAAGCCTATTAAATTCTTAGTGCAGCACCATTTTTAGTTTTTCCTTTTAGTTATAAATGGAATAACAGGAGTAAGAAAAGAAATTATCAAAAATAGGCTGTTTAAGGTAATGTTGGAAAACAAAATATTTTTTAACAATTTATAAAAATGACACATGTTAAATACTGCAAATTAACAGTTACACAAAATACAGTGAGCGCCAAAAAGCATTGGTCAGTTTCAATACCTAATAAAAAGCCATACACTTCACCTATGGAATCAATGATAATTTCTTCATAAATCGGAAACTTGGGAGTTTTGTTTCAATGTTTGACATCCTCCGAAAGTGGCAGTTTGGTGTGCTGTTTCACCGTCGAAGATTGTCGGGGCTCATTTTTTCGAGGAAATTGGTGAAACGGTAACGGTTACATCTCAAAGACATTACATGCTTTAAAGATCTTTTTATTGCAAATAGAAGAGGAGATAGTAAATGAATATTGGTTTCAACAGGACGGTGCTACAAATTACACCGCAAGAATTAATACGAATCTCCTACGACAATCGTTTCCAAATAAACTGATTTCTTGCTATGATGACCTTCATTAGCCCTCGAGATCGCAGGACATAACCACTCCTGATTTTTTCTTTGGGATTACTTGAAGAGCAGAGTATTTACAAGAAAGATAAAAAATCTGGAAAAGCTTAAAATGTTTATTCGGGAAAATATTGAAGCTATACTGCAGGATATGCCGATATGCGGCAACGTGGAGAGATTTCGGCCACCGTTTAAAAGAGTGCATTCAACAATAGGGGAGTCATTTAACCGACAGCATTTTTCATAAGTGAATCTCCCATTCTTAGTCTTTAAGAAATAGTTCTGATTAACTGTGTAATTTAAGCAAATAAATTGTTATTACAAATTGAAACTGACCAATGCTTTTTGGCGCTCACTGTAGAACAAATATTACTAATATCCATAAATTAGCTGCCCAGCAAATAACACCTGGGGTAGACGTAAATGCAGACACAATTATTAAGAAGAACCCAAATGTGCCTTAATAACAATGGTGGACACCTTGAATAGTTGCTGTATTTATGCACATTAGTACTATTTGTTCTTTTTTGTGTTATTGTTAATTTGCAGTATTTAACATGTAATGTGCCATATTATAAAATGTTAAAAAAAATTTTGTTTTCCAACTGCATTATACAGACTTTTGATAATTTCTTTTTACTTCTACGATCTCATTTCTAACTCTTTTGTTTCCTAAGTGACAGAGTTCTATTCTAGATAATTGGAAGGAGCACAAAATCACTTAAAATTGGTCTTTAATTTTTTCAAATAGCTGGATAGTGACGGAATTAATGAGTGTGTCATGAAAATCCACCCACACTGTTTGTCACAGTTTGCGTTCATAGATGAGAATGTCCTAATTAAGGGGCACCAAGATAAAAAGTTACTGAAAAGGATTATGTGGGTATTAAGTGAATAAATCATAAATGTAAACCGAAAGCCACAGAAATAACTTACCAGTGCAACAAGTAAAACAAAGGACTGCGTTATATCAGAATAGAACAGGGAAAAAACATAAATATAAAAGTAGAAGAACAACGGCGGAAGTAGTTCAAAAATTTAATAAAAACCATGACTAGGACTAGGAAGTACCCAAAAGAGGTGGAAGTGCAGTTTCGAAAAAAAAAAAATCAAAAGGTTGACTATATACCTGTTGTATGCAAGTATAACTAAGATTCTAAAAAGAAATGATAGCTGAAAATTATGGAAACAGTACTGCAAGCCACTAGAAGCCATGGAGGAAGTATGTCAGCTTATGAACTTCGAAACTTTGAAAAGATGCAAAAGGGGAAGATTAAATAAAAGATTTCAGTTTTGAAATAATTGAAGAAAACAATTATGAAGCTACAAATAGAGATTAAGACAAAGGTGTCCGATTTTACCTACGTTTTACATACATATTGACAAAAGAGGGGGATGAAGTAGAAGTAGCACGAAAAGAAATAAATACTAATGCAAATTACGTCCTTAGTATCAGCTACTACTCTTCGCAAATGACATGGTATTAATAGCTCAGGCCCAGGATGGCCTACATTTATATCTATATTAGACAAAATAACATGTGAGCAAACTAAAATGCAATCATGCTTGTTTTAGAAAAAATTAAGTAATGTGCTCTATTACTTCTGATGTTTTTAATTTAAGTATGACAGTTATTATAGCAGTAGGTGTCAAGTTGATTAAATTATCAAATTTTAAATTACACTTGTTTAATCAATGAACGCTCTCAGCAGTTGTTATAACTTAATACGTAATTATTAATGTAGCAGATGTAACATTGTTTAGGCGTTGATTTTTATGTTAATTTTCAAATAAAATTTTTGCGACAGTAGATGACAGTTATGCAATGGTTTAGGTTATGTACGTGTATTTCATTCTAAAACATTAACATAATGTGAATTAATAATCGACATATGTTTCAATTTTCAAAGCCAAGCTTGAGTTCACTTTCGTTTGCTCACATGTTAGTAACAAAATATAAGAAAAGAATATCCAGAGGAAAAACAAGTAATGGCGCACATTTTAACTAATTTGGATGCGACATTACTTATGAGCATGAACACTGTTACAGAAACAAGGTCAAAAAATACCAGTCAGTATATGGGATAAGAACCAAGAGTTTATGAACAAAGCAAGATTGAATACACAAATACGTGTGTATAATACACTAGCACTTCCGGTTGCACTAAATGGTAGCGAAACACGAGTAAAAACACAAAAGAAGATCGAGTTTTTTCAGAAGTTTTTGAGAAGTATAAAAGAAATCACCAGAAAAAACGGATTTTGAAATGAAATAATACGAAGTGGATTAAATGTGGAACCATTAGAAGAAAAAACACATCTGATAACTAAATCCATTTGACAGAATGGATAAAACGTGGATTCTAAGAACCATAAGAAGATAAAATTCCAAAGGTCGACGAAACGTAGACATATCAAGAAAGCGTTGGTGAAACGGAACCGGCCAAGGATCGAAACCCTCAAAGGATACGACGACAACAAGTTAGTATTTTAATACTAAATTTTAATTGTTAATTGCCTTAATTGAGTGTATTAACTCTGTATATTGTCATTGTCGTCCAATCGACGAAGAGAACTGAATATAAATTTCATATAAGCAAATTTTCTGAAAAGAAGTTTTCATAATTGAAGAGATTGTTTAAGTTCAGACAATTTCATATTTCTAATTTAGCTTTAAATTTACCATAAATTAACGATACATAAAGACACATCATTCTACTGACGAGAATTGCTGACACAAGCTTCAGTCATAAACGCGAATTAAATTCTTTCAATTTCTGATTATACATACATAGCTGCCTACAATAATTACAAAATACAAACGAGTTTTTGAATGTTAATATTAACGCAGTAGTTGTATTTGTACTGGAAAGTGGATGGATTTTAATCTCCATGTGTTTAACTTCATCAACACATGTTATCCTATCCCCTTGAAGCTATTTGTTCTGAAAGCAAGAGCACCAACAAACTCGCTTCAGTCAGGGGTTACTTACTTTGAAGTTGTTATTTATTTATTCAGATGTATAACAGATAAAGTTATATCTTACAGAGATTTTTAAACAATAAGAAGAAAGTTGACTAATGGGTGCAACTAATATTTTCTGAGTACTAGAAAATTTTAATTTGTCCATCTATAAATATTTACTGTTTTGGTCTTTTAATGCTATTTATTGTTTTGAAACAAGAAAGGGAGATGTTTACCATTTTGATTCAGTTACATATTAGCAACTGCAATAGGGAAACTAACAGAAAAACAGGGTGATTATAAATCGCGAAAGACTTAATTTTGGCTATTAACACAGGCATCTAAAGGAATTTTCATTACTTTAAATACGATAATATACGTTAGAAAATGCATACTGGAATACATATTGACCCAATTTTGAAGATTAATCCAAGAAGAACATCAATTAACAAGAGCGCACTTACCATCAACAACAAGTCAGGCAGCTACAGATGTTTAAGGATTCTCCATTTCGTAATTGGCACCGTCATGTAATATGTTTTGAAGAGGTTATGCCCTGATATTAGAATGTTAGAAAATCCTGCTTCCGATAACCTAAAATAAATATAAGTTTTTAAGGGTGTAAAGTAGAAATGCAAATATACAGATAATATTCTTCGACCTTTTTTAACTTTAGTAGCAATTATATACAGTGTGTCCAAGATAAGGAGGGCCAGTATGGGGATCTCGGTAATGGTAAGAGATACAAATTTGGTTAAATGGGAAGAAAGTTGCGCAATTAAAGGACTAAAAAAATGACGTCTAGAAATCCTTGATATGATTTTTCGTTTTTGAATTATCTCAAAAAAAACCGAATTTTTGGATTTTTTTTTATTTTTTTCTGGCGTTAATATTAAAGTTATAGCGAAACTGATTAAACTTCTTTATAGCAACTTTTAGTGGACTTAATGATTACGTTATCAATTTTTTTATCCGACGTTTCGTCTTCGAGAAACCATCATCAACTTCATTTTTTTAAATACGGTCCTGGTTTTTTGATGCCAAATTTGCAAAGCCTTGTTACTCTGAATTCAACAATGTGTCACATATTATGGTTTAATTACGTTTCGAGCTTTTTTCTGATCATCATCAGAAAATTTTCTAGATACGGACCTGCATTTCCCACAATTTTGTAAAAATAAGTTCATACAGTAAGTTAGGCCTTTTTACATGCCGTTAAAATATTAAAATGCACGTCATAATGTCATAATTCTGATACATTAATTTAATAAGCAACCAATAACTATTAACAATAAACAACAAATAAATGAACAAAAGTTAGGCAGAAAGAATGAGAAAACGAGGCTTGAAACAATGTAATAGGTATTTAACGTTTTGAAATAGAAGAACTTAGAAGATTGGTTCTTGAAGCCTTTCAAAGTATAACACCAGTATTGCTGAATAATGTTTTAGATTCTACAGTTAGATGTTATTTATGCATAGAGAATGATGGCAACCTTTTTGAATACCTTCTGTAAATTTAATACCTATTAAATGGTTTTGATGTTCGTTTTGTTATTCTTTCTGTCTATCTTTTGTTCATTTCTTTTTTGTTTATTGTTAATAGTTATTGGTTCCTTATTAAATTAATGTATCAGAATTATGACATTATGATGTGCATTTTAATATTTTAACGGCATGTAAAAAGGGCTAACTTTCTGTATGAACTTATTTTTACAAAATTATGAGAAATGCAGGTCCGTATCTAAAAAATTTTCTGATGATGATCAGAAAAAAGCTCGAAACGTAATTAAACCATAATATGTGGCACATTGTTGAATTCAGAGTAACAAGGGCTTTGCAAATTTGGTATCAAAAAACCAGGACCGTATTTAAAAAAATGAAGTTGATGATGGTTTCTCGAAGACGAAACGTCGGATAAAAAAATTGATAACGTAATCATTAAGTCCACTAAAAGTTGCTATGAAGAAGTTTAATCAGTTCCGCTCTAACTTTAATATTAACGCCAGAAAAAAATAAAAAATAAAATCCAAAAATTCGGTTTTTTTGAGATAATTCAAAAACGAAAAATCATATCAAGGATTTCTAGACGTCATTTTTTTAGTCCTTTAATTGCGCAACTTTCTTCCCATTTAACCAAATTTGTATCTCTTACCATTACCGAGATTCCCATACTGGCCCTCCTTATCTTGGACACACTGTATATCGAAGAAACATCTATTAAGCTAAAGTATTTTTAAAGAACGGTTGGATTCTGATTTTATTTACTCCATGATATACTCGTAGCAGAGAATTGCTATTATATATTATAGGGTGTCTAAAAAGTATGGAACATGCTATATTACTGAGTAAATATTCATTTTTCCGGAATATTGCAAATGAATGTTGTTTAAATAGTATTTGATTATCCATCATAAGGAAAACAACTTAACTACTAAAACACAACGAATAACCCTTTTTTAGTGCAAGGTACTTCTGTATTATGGCCATTTGATACACCTACTTTTTTTCAATGGTGCAGATCTTTCCTTGCCACTTACTTAAGTAAATGTTTGAGAAGAACTACAAAAAGTGCTCGCAACTTTATTGTTTTTGAGTATTCAGTACTAGGCATTTGTGATCAATGTTGTTTATCGAAACAATTTAATGCGCTTTAGAAATGTTAACATGAATATGAATAAGTGAATTTAAATTGAAAAGTTCACGCATTTACAATACGGATTTAGAATAAGAAAACTTGAAATGCACCTGTTAGCTGAAAAAATTTGTTCTATAGAAAAAATAGCACTAGTTTTGCTAGTTTCAATATGCACGTAGAGAAAGTGAATAAGCTGCCCATAACTACTTCTAACCAGCAATTGCCAACTTCCAGTTGCCACCATAAGTTGATTTTATATATTGAGTTGTTGTGAATAAATATGGGTACTATAACTATAAGCAAGTTTTATTGATGCTTCTTTCCAACACTTCTTTTGTATGCCCTAGGTCTCCATTGCATTATTCGATTTTACCATTATTCAGAGTCTTTTCTTGCCACATACTCTATCCAACTCCATGTTAGTCTTTTCTCTTCATATAGTTTGGCACTTCTTTGTTTTTTTAAGTTTAGAAAATGCAGCCCAACTCAGTCTGATTCCGCCATCTGATTTTGCTTTCCAACTCCATGAGATATTCACCGAAAAGATGGACCGACGACATAAAAGCATTTGTAGGAAGATGATGGCATCAAATTGAACAAGACAAGGTAATTTGGAAAAATCTAGGCAGTGGATCGACCAAGGCTAAAGAAGAAGATTGATGCTTCAAAGAAATACATGACAAATTAAGAAAAAACAATTTCCAATAAAGAGCGTATTGAAATTTCAACCGTGCATGTAGTGGCATTTCCTTAATCCTTATTTTTTTAATTTGTTGTTTACCTGACCCATTAACTAGGCACTGTACTTTCTAATCACTCAAGAAGCACCCTTCTTTATTTGTCATGAAATGTCTCATTCAAGTTTAACAGTAATATTATAAAACGCACCCGTCTTTAGAATTATTAACGTCTTATTTGAATTTCAAAATTATGCATACATTAAGTTACACAGTGTTAACAAAACAAGTAAAGATTCTGAAACAATACGCAGGCACTATTTTTTTACTATAATTAATCAATATAGTGAAATAGGTAGGTAGCTTATACTATGTTAAATGTCTAGGTTATTTTTACAAACAGTGAACGACACATATTATGTTGTAATTAATTACTAGGTTTATATAGTTTTTAAGTTCTTTGGCGAATATTAAAATGTTATTTGTATAAGTGTGAGTGTTAATCCTGGTTTGATTTTAAAGTGCCTCGTTCAAATGTAGACAAAATGTCTACTCGGAGGTCTAGTGCCCAATTAAGGTGGTCCAATGTAAGCAGAGCCCAATTCGAAGCTGGCCAACAATTTTAATGATATTAGGATATGGTGAAAGAAAGAGAACACCGCAAGGTGTTGGCAATTTGTTCAACAACTTGAACCCTGAATATTTCTTAAAGTGAAATTAATGACTCAAAATAAGCTTGAAAACAAATTCTCGTGTTTTACTCAAAAATCTACTTAAAGGCAGGGTGCTGAGGTTTTATATTATTGAAATAAGAAGGAAATCCTTCCAAATGAGCACAAAAAGTATTATTCGGAGAGCTTTTACTTTATAAAAAATTATAGCTTAATATTGCCATGCGATGGAAAACTAAACAACTCTCATTTGCAATATTTTTCGATTAAGTGAAGATTTACTGAGATATATATCATATTGTATATTTTTCGGACACCCTATATAATCCAGAACCGTTGTGAGTAGGTAATAATGTATAAAATTGTGTTTGCTACATTGCCTTGTATTAATATATAATTAACTTACAGTCTGCACAACTATTATTAAATCCAATATTGTAGCATCACATGTAATTAGCCATATTTTCCTCTGTAAACAAGTCACTGGCTGCTAATATATTTACAGTTATAATTCTTGCTACTTTTTTATCTTATTATAGATCATAGTTTTAAGTGAAAATCGAGATAAATATAGAATTGTTAAAAAAACATATAAACAACGAAAACGTGTTAAGTAAACAAACACGTTTGAAAGTAAATAAAAACATGTCAAATTATTTAACACATAAATAAAACTGTAATGCTTATACCTCATTATCAAAGGGCATATTCGATACATTAAAAATATGGTTATACACAGTGTCCGCCAAAAATCATTTTTCAAAAAAACTGTTTACGTAAATAATTTGCGTTTTTCGAAATTGTCAAAATCCGAAAAGTGCTATTTTTTGGAATTTAAGTAAGATTTTAATGAGATTTTTAGAGTGCGTTATTTTTAGCTAACAGAACAATCCCAAAGCCAGAAAACCCCTAATTTTAACCAACTTTAGTTAAAAATTAATTTTTCAACTTTTAAAATATTTTTCAAAATTTGCACATACCAAGACTTAATATTAAAATTCAAATTTTTTTATGGTGAACATTTTAAAGATTTATAATTGGAAAAAATATATAATATATTAATTAGTTCTTTAGACTTTTCAATATTTAGATAAAAGTAGTATGTTTGCATATAATTTTTATGTTTTCTATGC
The DNA here is from genome assembly GCA_940337035.1 of Agriotes lineatus. Taxonomy (NCBI): domain Eukaryota; kingdom Metazoa; phylum Arthropoda; class Insecta; order Coleoptera; family Elateridae; genus Agriotes; species Agriotes lineatus. The sequence continues at coordinate 86,014,555 of OW679197.1, read as the reverse complement.
AAGGCGTTTTTTAAGAAAAATATTTTTCAATGCTAATTAATATCTATTTATATGGCTTCAAGAAACTCTAAACTAGCCCTGTTATGAATTACTGTAAAAAATTCCTGTAAATGTTCTTTTACAGTTGTCTAAATGAGATTTTTCTTTATCTAATTTAAATGTTCTAAATAATATCTTCATTTAGGCAAATGTAATAGAACAGTTATAGGTTTTTTGTAACAGTAATTCATTAAAGGGATAGATTAGAGTTTCTTGAAGCCATTTAAATAGATATTAATTATCATTGAAAATATTTCTCCTAAAAAGCGTCTTGCATAGAAAACGTAAAAATTATGCAAACATACTACTTTCGGTAAATAATAAATAATCTAAAGAACTAATTAACTTTTTATATAATTTTTCCAATTATAAATTTTTATTATTCACATAAAAAAATTGAATTTAATATTAAGGCGTGGTATGTGAAATTTTGAACAATATTTAAAAAATTGAAAAATTTATTTTTACATAAAGTTGAAAAAGTAGGGGCTTTCTGGCCTTGAGATTGTTCAGTTAGCTAAAAATAACACACAACAAAAATCTCATTGAAATCTTACTTAATTTCCGAAAAATAGCACTTTTCGGATTTTGACAATTTCAAAAGGCTCCATTTTCTAAATAAGTAAAAATCACTCGGTATATATGATAAGGGCTAAATAGGTTTTTAGACAAGCACAAATTATTGAGGTAAAAAGTTTTTTACAAACCATGCACTCTAGAATTTTAAAATACACAGATTGTTAATATTTGAACTTTAATTTTAAAGAAACAAGTTAAAATAAAAAATAAACACTTGAATTTTTAACATAGTAAGAACGTTCAAGAATGAATTATTATTCACACAAAAGCAATAACCAATATTCCTGATATTTGATATAGAATTGAAATTGTTAAATTATTATTACTATTAGAACAGTAGATAATTAAATGTTTCATTAAACTATCCATATAAAAAACTTGCAGTCTGTCGCTGAGAACACATTTATAGGACGAAAAACTTCCAACGACATCAACAGACATTACTTTTAGTTCAGTCCAGTCTCCAAATCATCAAAATCTTCATCATCTGACCCCAGAAAAAAGGAAAACCTAAAAATGTTTTACAATATACACTAAAACGACGTCATATATGCATCACTATGCACTGATGTCTGAAAATACCTATGAACTAGATGCAAATATAGGAAAGTATGCATCATACAATTTAAAATTTGAATTCCGTGGAGTGTGCTGCATATTAATAAATAAAATATACTAAATGCATATAGTCGGCCCTTTGCTTATGAGGAATTTATTTTTTCACAGATATTACGAGAGGCTGTTACACATTACCTGTCGAAGAACCATAGGATGAGAATTTACTATAATTTAATTCAACTGATTTCCAGTTAAGAGTCATTGATGCTAAAAGATTAAAAACCTTTCTTACAAAGTAATTATGTTTTCATTTAAGTTATGGTCATTTTGTACAAAAATAGGCTAAAACATTTTAAAGTGCTTTTAGAAAAGAAGGTGGGTAGTTCTACATTTCATTGTTAGCCCTTCAAATACTTGAATTCCTTACTTTTTTCAAAAACAAATTAAAATACGGACGTTGTTACGTTTTATGGTAATTCGTAAATATTTAAAATATATTGCACCAATTTTCTAGCTTAAAAAGTTATTACAGTTTTGACAACTGGTAATAACTTCACGTTTCGGTCGTAAACAGTCGACCAATATGTAAACACTACCTACTTACTTGAACTTGAAAACTATTTGTTGTAGATTTTTCCGCCAAAACTATGAACACGTGGGTTATAAGGAAAATGTATAAATGTATAATCAGTTAGTTAATAGTAAACCACCAATAAATTTTAGAAACATAAGAAATTTCACTCGATAATTTGGAAAAAATTAGATTTGTTCATGTCTACCGTTTTCCAGTAAAAATAATAATAATAATTGGAACATCGTGATAACGTTGGAATAGTAACGTACAATCACCGATGTTATTTTTAGTGTTTCATAGAACACGTGGTTCTTCAACTCATTCAAATTACCCGCAGTTTCATCAACAATAAACAACATCTTGAATAAAAATAATATTCTGACATTTTGAGCTACTTTATCTAGGAATTCCGGGAGATTTTGTTGCCGAAAATGTTAATAATATTTCAACGTTTTCACGGTTTGACAAAATGTATATAAATTAAAAAGAGTAAATAGAATCGATGGAAAGGAAGGTATAAAAACATATCAGTCAATTTATTGTTATTATTCCTTGCAATAGAATATTGTAATGATAAATCTTTTTTGTCTTATTAAGGTAATTACATACGACTTCTTAGTATTTTTAAGTACCTGTACACGTACATTAGTATGACCTTTAATTACGATTAATTGTTGAAATGTTTAATTTTGAACAAAGAAATCTTTTTAATCTACAAAAAACCAGCGTATAGTGCCAAAACTAAATAACCAAGCAACAACACAATCACTGAATCAAGCTTTCATATATTAAGTAAATTATTGGCAATAAACAGGCAATAAAAGTAACTAAATCAGCGGTATAAAACAAGCACAAGCCTTGCACATTTACTGTCCAAATTTGAAGCTAAAAAACTGCGCCATAAAATCAACAAATCGCTCACGAACCGCTTCTATGATCCTAATACATTTGAAATTCCACGAGGAATAGGTGGGGTAGCCCGGACACGAACCTTTCCTATTCGTGCTGTCCGGACCTGCACACCAACAGTTTAGACTACTTCACACCAGAGGGTTCTTTATCGGAACGCTGGCGCTGGTGAATTCCGGTTAGGGGTGAGTTTTTTGTCGCAAGCACCCGTTACTGCTTAACTGGTTTGTTTAACTTTTTATGTAGGACTTCAAAAGTGGCAGAATAGACGTTCGTTGTATAGTAATGTAATAAGTAGGTACTAAGAATAAAGAAGATATTTCGTAAGGTTTTTGTGTTCTAACATTGTTTATTCTTCATTGAGTAGTTTATCGTACTACGTAGCAAACATGTCATGCTATTAATATTTTTAGTTTGGTAGTATGTGTAGCGAAATATTCAATAAATCATAAATATGAATTAGTTAAATTTTAATCGAGGTTTGTACGAGTAACATAGTTAATTAATAGTACGTGTTTAAACACATGCACAACTAAACCCTAATAGACAAATAGTCTTCTAAACTAATTAGAAATAAGATTGTAGTAGTTCTGTGTGATTAATAGTTACAAGAGCTGGGTAAAATTTGATCTTAATCTTATTTCCACGTTGTCGAAATTTAAGTTAGACTACTTTCAATTACCGTTGCAATCTTTAACATACATACGTACATAATGCCTATGTAATATTACAATTTTAACACGAAATTTGTGGAACAGGCAGTAATTACAACAGTGGGTCCGAGATCTTTAGGAATTTTAACCATTGCGACATGTGAACGTTAATGAAAATGCAATTCAGAGTCACCAAAAATAATTTAATTGCATACGAAATGAAGTTAAATGTTTACATTTACATTTTAAAAATAACAGAGCAAATATTAATTACAAAAACTATACTAGATAGAAAACATGATAAACATTAAAAATATATGTCTTAATATTCTCTTTATACCAGAAACATCTACAAAGAAATCCAACTCATTCCTATTAGTGGAAAGTTCATAACCTCCTAATATTTCCATAATAAAATAAATTGTTTGAAGTACTTCAACAACAGATCAGTGTTAAATATAAAAATTTATGTATTAAGTATCTGAAAAATAGTTATTATAATCACGATACCAGACACCTGAAAGACCAGTCAGTCGCTTTTAAACACTGGGTATCAAACCCCCCGCTGTAGTAGAGAAGTAATGCTGTCCCCAAAGCCCTGATGCTGGACACATCTCGCTGTGTTCCGTTAAAATTATACCAAACGCTGACGTTTTGATAGAGATGATTGGTGGCCCTGATCTGCCATATTTTAAGCCAATTTTCTCAATTAAATATTAGCGTTGCAACCTTTACTTCACTTTAGCTCTCAGCATTTGTTACAAATATTTAAATTCTGAAAAAGTACCAGGTACATCTTTCTCACTTAGTAATTTTAATTATTTTTTTATCAATATCTTCAATGTCGGTTTTTTTTTGGTTTTAGCAACTTTTATTTATAGTTAAAACAATCATCATAATCGCAATATATGAATTCTGTTATATATTTGAATACATTCATATTTAATATTCAGAAGAAATATCATTTACTTTTTATATGGTATTATTTAATTTTTTTTTCTTCTAGCAGCAAAGTTAAAGAAGTTTTTGTTAATAAATAAATGAGTCGACGTTTGTAGATTTAACATACTAAAAGATTAATGTTTCTAAGTGTATTTTAGGTTCGTAAAAAGCGCTCTATGCTTAATATTTGCCAAACCTAATGGAAAACTTCATATCGTGCAAATAATTTTATATGTATATACAGGGTGTACTGACACCGACAAACGAAAACTGGAGATATATATCTATAATATGCTTTACAAGAAACAAGTGTTTGAGAATGTGTTTTTCTTCAATTCGTCAAAAGCTATTGATATTGAATTAAGATTTAGGTAGTGCACTTTAAGGTGTAGTGAACTAATCACGTGAATTTGAATTAAGTGCAGATTTTTAAATAAATCTATTAGTATACAAAATCAAAGGTACTGCTCGGGGCTTATCTTTTGAGATTTTTGAAATTCTGCTCAATATATAATAAAAAGTATTAAAGATATTATACATATTAAAGAATTATACAAATCGGCTATTAAATAACTAGAGCAGCAAAATAAATAAAAAACAAGAGCGATCGATTTTATACAATCCCAAAACAATATAAAAATCTGCTCTTTGACAAATCATTTTTATTGAACAGCTTGTATCTCGTTACCAGATATATTAATATACAACCTGTATATAGTGTATATGTTGGACATAAATATATAATTAATGCATATTTTTAATTTGGCAATCTACTGCCAAGCACTTTTTCTAACTTTGCTCGTTTGGTCTATACAGAGCGTTTATTCATCGGTTTAAAACTTTTCAAAAAATACAACTCATTAATGCGTCACAACTTAGCTACAAGCTACTCCAAACCCTTTCGTCCATTTTGTAAATCTCAGGTATACGCATCGACACAATGCAATGCAACGTATGGGGGTGCGTGTGTCCAGTTGTCCGAAAGGAATGGGGTTGGGGAGCCAATAGCCACCCGTCTCCGGCACGTCAAAGGGGCTGACGCAGGGGCTAAAATGGACAGAGGGTGCGCTACAAAAAATCGACGGTGCTTATTTTACTTATATGGCAATAAATAATGCAAATCAAATGCACACAGGAGCATAAAATGTGCAAGTGGGGCTGATAAACATATAGATGCGGTGTTTTGCCCCTATAAATGCATCCCTCGCTCGCCGGACAATGACCGCCGCGGTTTTGTGCGGAATTTCCGGTCGGCGGCGTTGGCAAAAAGTAATCTCAGTAGATAAGACGGCGTGCAGGGGCGTATTTCTGGGATAATAAATGAGCAGGGGACGGGGCCCATTTTTGCGGACAGGCTGCTCTTGGTGATGCAAGCTAATTTCTTAAATTGATAAATAAGTGGAAGCTTCCAAATACTGATTAAATATCTCCTTTGCAGCTGTTTTTACATAAAAATCAGCAGAGCAGGGCAAACTGTTACAATTTTTAGAAATAGGTTTTTACTATTTTAGATCAGTCTCGATACTGCTCCCCAGCAATATATTGTTTCATTGTGTCAACTAAATTCCAAATGAGGTATTACTGTTTTAATAAACTACCTTATATTTCCATTCTCAATCTACGTCGTCTTCAACATGAAGGTCTTCTAAACAGTAAGAGTTAAATCGAGCAAAGCATTCCAAATGCTGCTATAATGTACATTCTAATTCTAGAATTTTTGTTTTATTTTCGCTAAAAAGCGAATAAATTGTGCTTTGTTTGTAAGTGTAGTTCAGTTATTATTACTGTTTCGACATTATTAAGACACTTCTCTACGTAAATTTGAAATCTAAACTCAAATGTTTTATCGATTCTTCAATATTTCAAGATATTTTCACTAACTTAGAGGTCTAGATGTCAAAGGTGGTTATGACGCCATTCGAGTGATAGACTTTGTTTATGTTTAATAGTTTTATTTTTACTAATAGCAAAATCATAAACACTATTTTTGCGTAGTAGTAAATGCCCTATCATTGGTAAGAACTAATTTAAAAAATAAAAGCTTCTAAGTTTTAATTGTTTTTTCTTCTTCTCTTTTCTACATTGAAATCATAAGTAATTTTTAATAGAAAACAACAAATCCCATTCTGTGCGTACTAAAACGTTTTTGCTTTAAAATTAATTTAAGATCACAAACAAAATATAAGTTTTACTATATTTTCTGGAAATCGCATTATCACAATTTTTACATTAAATATATCTTCTTTATCTTTTTGATTTAGGATTATCATATACCGAGTGATCATAAAGCACTGTAGGTCCGCGCACGTTGGAAATTCCTGCCATTTTGCTTTCGCCGCTCTATTTTATGTGTAATATGAACTGTCTATGCAGCATGCACTCTGTACACATAGTGTAAAATCTTATACCGATGGGGTCAAAATGTTATATAACAGCAATGAGATAACATGAACAACAAAATAACAAGAATTGCTTGAGTAAGAAAGAGATAAACATAGAAGTAAATATTCGAGTAGTCTTGACGCTTATTTTAAGTATGACATATGTCAACTAAACATGCCTGCTAAAATATTTTTTTGTATGATCATCTTACTCAAGCATTCTATTTTGTTGTTCATGTATAATTATGGCCCCATCCGTATAACACACTTGCATCACAAGTCAATATTTTAGCGTTATAAATGTGAAATACTGGGTGATCAATTATATGAATGTAACTTAGTAACAATAGCATTGAGGAAATGAAAAATTGACTGACAGTAGTCTATTTAAACTACAATTTTTCGAAGGCACTCTGGATCTACAATCATTTATAATCACTCTGTATTTAAAAGCAACGAAGTTACATCGTTCATAATCGGGCTTGCTCCTTTCAGCGCCATCGAATGCCAGTGGCACAAACTTCAATGCTACACTGCTACAGGATGCTGTGCGATTGTGCAGGAACTGATCCAAGTAATCAGTAGAGACAAACTAAACAATTTGTCTAGAATGGCTGATGCAGAGGGAAGACTCGAAAAAGACTCTAAAAGTAGATGCATTACCCATCCTAAAAACAGCAAAGTAGTAGTAGAAGAAAGGCTAAAGGTGGTAGAAGAAAAAATACTGAAGTTTCGTCTTATGACGGGCGTGTTCAGCTAGTATTCTATATTTCCAGTGTCCTCGTGGATTCTTTTCAAATAATTTTGACGTCTAGCCTAATACATTATATGTTTTGTACAACAGTGCTATACAGAGGGTTAAAAAAGTTTAGGAGTGTACAAATTTTGCCGGTGTGGGTATACGCACATGAGAAAGCCTAGAAAAAGAATCAAATAAAATTATTGAAAATAAAAACTCTTTAACTTTAAACAGCGATTGCTACGATAACGCATGATTAATCTTATATCAGTGAAAATATAGCAATAAGGTATTTTCAACTGTGTCATAGCCATCCTTGCTGTGCATTTAATAGACGAAAGTTAGTTACGATATCTCGAAAACTATAAAAAAATTTGCATCAGATTTGAATTCTTCTTTAAAAAGTCACATAATCTCATAATAATGTCAAGATAGTGTTTTCTAGGTAGCATAATAATCGACTTATAGCGAAAAATCGAAAATCAGTTTATTTGATTTTTATCATAACAAGAAAACTAAGACTGCTAGGTCCAATTTAATGTTTTAATATTATTCAGAATAAGAATTTCCAATTTTGCTCAAAATTAACCGACCTTGAATTTGGAAATCTCAATGGCGAACCTCGAAATTGAATAACCCTGTATACACCCAGTGAAGATTAAAACTAATATTTATTGCGTCTTTGTGTATTCATAAGATAAAATCAGGTTGCGTTAAAAATAAACACATTTAACACATCATAACGATTATATGTAAATAAGTACATATCAATCACTTGATTTTTACTGTTTCGATTGCAATAATTTAATTACCTTACCACATTAGTACTTTGTAGATAATCACAATATTGCAATATAGGGTTTCCACGGTCATTGTGCATTAAATGAGGAGCTTTCGAGTGTTTCTGGATAACTTCTAAATCCGGCAGCATGAAACGTCAATGAAAAATCTATTACCAAAAGCTTCTCGTTTAATTCGACTTGCCCATTTTATTGCGGTATATTTCTCAAAACAGGGTATTAAAATAACGTGGACTTTTTAATACAAATCATACCAGTTCTTACGTGCGAAATAGAATATGACATTCTCAAGCAGAATTATCGACAAATTACCGAAAACATAGAGAGCAATGAACGGAAGAGTGATAAAAATGTGACACCATGCAACAGAAAAATAAATCAATATGTTCGGCACCTAACGAAAGTAACAGGTAAAACCAAGAGAATAGCACGTCAGATATGGAGCTGGGGGGGTATTTCAGAAGCACTATAAATGATCGATGAGCAAATAGACTGCTATATTGGACACCACATTAATGTACACAAAATAGAGGACACTTACTTATGTCCGACAATAGTAAGGACACAGCAGGAAGGAACGGATGAGCATGGGAACGGAAATGAAAGAACTATATCCAAAAATGGAAAGAAAAAGAAGAATATAATGCATTGTAGAGCTTAGTATAGGGTGTTCAGAAACACAAACGGAAGAAAATAATTAATTAAGTGCCGTTGTTTTCCACTTAACTTGATATAAGAGTTTTACGTCAGGAAAAATAACAGCTGCACATAGTGTCACTATATTTAATGTGCGCAACTTGAATTTTGATTCTTTACTAGGTTGAAATGTATTTGACTCAGAAATATATTTGGCAGTTGAGTAGTGTGATATCTTATTCGATCATTGTAAGATGAATATCTGAATTATTATCCAAAACATCGTCTATATCTATACTATTATTTCTAATAATAATCTAGTCCACAATTTTACATTTCCCTATAACATTATTCGTTTCTAATTTGCTACTTACAGTTTCCCTGCCAATTAGTTATCGAAGAGAAGTATCTTGATCTATATTTTTCCATTTTGTAGTTTTTTCGTTTTCATTCTCTGGGCTTAGTTATCCATCTCTGAAAAAATATATTTTTTTAATACATCTTCACGCTCTTGATCAAATACATATCAAAATTTATTAACTAAGTAAAAGGGGGGGGGGGGTTCTAAAAATAGACGACGTATTCGGAAGTGTTTTGAAAATACTACAAAATATTAATTTTAATCTTGAATAAAAACCTTGTGAAAACTATAAAACAAGATGGAACTTTGCATGTTCCTCATCTATATTTCGGCACACTATTGGCGGGAAACGGGTTTATCATAAGCTCTTTAGGACTCTTACTCCTTAAGACATATTCAGTATCTTTTTGAGCCGGTGCTTACAATGTGGTGCGGCCGAAATCATATTACGTTATGTACATGATTGCGCCACATGTGCGACGACTTCGACTAAAAATAATTCGCAAAAAATACAGGAAGTAATTATTGCTAAGCCTAGGCGGCGGAAATCGCTTTAAAATCGAGTCGGCATTTGATATACCGATAGCGGATAGTGCGTATGGGGCAGAGACCGCCGATAATGAGGCATTTCAGTTTTAAAGGTGATAAGATATTTGCATTGGCGATTTCCACATTACAAAATCACAACGGAATAAATGCAGATTTATAGGTTTGCGTGTTAAATGTAAAATTTTAATATTTCAATTTCAAGTAATGTGTATGAAAAAACGTATAGTAAGTAATAAATTAGTTAGCATTCTTTCATTCATCAATAAAAACAGTCATCTTAGAAAAAACGTTGTGTAAAACTACTGGAACAAATAAATAACTGCACGAAGAACTTCCAAAACTATCTTTGTAATAATACTTTTGAGTGTTCTAAACGTTACAATTTCACATATTTCCTCGATTGTATTTTCAATTCCAACAAGACTGCCACAATTGTACAGAATGGTAGTTCCCAAAGAGTTTATTTTGAGTAGAAATATATACAATTTATTAAATTCTTTACTACTTCACATATTTTGTTGAAAGTTAAAAAAACTTAACTCTGATGACTAAAATTATTGATAAAAGATTATAAGAGAGGGTTAGTGATTAAACATACTTGTAAAACATCAATTTTATTGTTTTAATGAAGTACTTTACTTCGTTAAAATTAAGAGCGAAATCTCAGTATAAACAAATAACAGATTTTACTCTAGATCCATCTACGTATACTATACAACAAGTACCTTAAATGATATCTTTTTCAATAAACCATTAGACCACGTATACATTTTTATTTTTATCTGCTTGATTTTATCCATTTAATCAATAATTTAATGTTAAAAGATTAATATTCAAAACTTTTTACTTTCAATTTTATCTACATTTTTAATGGCTGCTTTAGCTTATGCATTAAGCTTTTTCAAATGAAAATCAGCATACCAAGAAGAATTCTGTATCAATCCTGGACATAAGCAGATCTATATTGAAAAGTTTTTGTGTCTGCAATAATTTGTGCTTGGCTGAAAACCTATTTAGTCCTATTAGATATCCCAAGTGATTTTTACTTAGTTAGAAAATGGCATTTTTCGAAATAGTCAAAATACACAAAATGCTATTTTTCGGAAATTAAGATGTCAATGAGATGTTTTTATCGTGTGTTAGCTTAAGTTAATTGAACAATCTCAAGGCCATAAAACAACTTTTTTCTTTAACTTGTGCAAAAATTTCATTTTTCAATTTTTGGAATATTTTTCAAAATTTCACATATTAAGACTTACTCTAAAAATTCTACCTTTTTCAGTGAAAACTTTAAATACCTATTATTTGAAAAAACAATAGAAAATGTTAATTATGTCTTTGGATTTTTTTATTACTTACCGAAAAATAATATGTTTAATACATAGTAATTTTTAGGTTTTTGATGCAAGGTGCTCTTTGGAAGAAATATTTTTCAATGATAATTAATATCTATTTAAGTGGCTTCTAAAAAGGAATCCTGTTAATGAATTACTTTTCCAAGAATCCTGTAAATGTTTTTTTTTACAATTGTCTAAAAAGACCAAATTTTTCTTTATTCAGTTTACATTTTCCAAAATTTAAGGATTTTCTTTCAAAATCTTTAGCCAAAATTATGTATTTAGATATAAAATCACATTTTAAAGAATTCTTGTTGATATTTTTTTTCTATCTTAGCTAGCAAATACATTTTTTGCAATTTTTTTTTTAAATGTAAAATTTGACAGATAATGGAAGCCACAAGGCAACTTTTGTTTGACCTATTTCTAACCTTTTTTCAGCTACCTCTGATCGCCAGGGTTTGATTAAAAAAACTCGAAATAGAAATGTTTCCCATTTGATGTCAACTGTCTGGCGATCACTGTATAGTACGTGTTCTGCCTGCGCCTCTGTGTATCTGTGCATGCGTCCCTGCATCACCTTTTCATCGGCAACGATCAGGCGTTCTTCATTCGCGATCGGCCGTCGTGTCGCGTGTTTTTTATAACGCAGCGACAAGTAATCATAATGCGTTTGTGGGTAAGTGGTTAAAACGTCTTGCTAACAATCAGATTTCGCAGGTTTGAATCCCAACTACTGTATTTTTTCATGCGAATTAATGTAATTTGCATTGCTAAGCGTTTCCTTTTACTTTTTCATTTACAATTAAATTTTTAAAATTCAGTAACTATTTTAATTAGAGTTAGGTCATCTAAACGGTGGACTGAAAAGCAAGTTATTATGTAGGAATATGCTGCATGTGCTTCAACTGTGGCAAACGTGGTAGTGACGCTGCAGTTGGAAGATATATAAATCGTTTTATTAATAAAATATTTCTCCTGCCTAATGGATAAGTTAGATTTTGACAGCCCTCAAATTCGCACCGTTAGAAGTTAAGGGGTTCACTTTTTCACAATTTCATATTCAAGACATGTTGCTATTACCAACATAAACTAGCCGAATTATGTTAAAGAACAGAATGTAGGTTACTTTTCCTGTAGACCTAATTCCATTTTACTTTTACTATTCTAATCGTGAATAAAATCACCTGATATTTCTTCGGATTTTAACGTTGCAGGGTTTCTAGAGAACGGAAAACATGTTTTCTCAATTCCGTCTGCCTGCCTGTCTGTCCGTTTGTTGGCGGCAATATTTAGCTTGCGGATTAGATGTTCATCTGGCTCGCAATCGAATATACTTTCAGTCAAATACATATAGGTTGAGCATCTTAAAACAATAAAATAGAGTATATTTTTACTGTAACGCAGAAATCGATAAAACTAATCATTAGCACATAGATCAGGTTTTTATCATTGATGAAAAAGTGAACCAATTTACACAGGGTGGACTTTATAGATAGAAGAAAATAAAAACAATCGCTTACCGCGTATTTCAATATTACAGATAGCAATGTACAGTGATTGATGCGCGCCGTACTTGCGAGGGAAGTTCCGTGTAAAGCCCTTTACAGAGTGTTTCCTTTGTTATGTTACTATGCAAAGGAACTTTACTAAAGAGGAATTTGAAGAAGAGAATAAGTAAACAACATAAGAAAGAAAAGGGCCACTGTGTTCTTAAGAAATGTGCATCAAGCCGTTTCTGCCCAGATTTTACTTTTTTGAACTATCTCTTCAGGTTGTACCCTTCTATCGCCAAGGAAAACAAGAAAAACAGTGCATTGTCTTAAATCTTTGTAATTTTTGTTGTTGTTTTACATAACTTGCAACGAACTGATGATTATATGAGAATTTTGAATAAGCTATATTTATTAACGTTTTTCTCCAATCTTATTTCATCCCTCTTTTGAACTGCATTGAATATTGAAGTTTTTGTATATAGAGCTACTTCCTTTCTGAGAAACTATACAAAAGATTCTTTGCTGAATAAGAATATGAAGAGAAGTTGAACTTAAAACAAATAAATATTTCCCAGCACTATCGGCTGATGGAATGTAAATTAAGTCCTCTCAATCAGCGCATTTACTTTCGCGGATGTCCATCTTCTACCAGCATCGTGAACGGTCGTTAGAATATTCATCCCGCAAGGAAGAACAATGAATTATCTTAAAAGGTATTGACTCGCGACTTTCACGGCACAAAGCATATTTGCGTAGTTTCGTGTAAAGCTCAGCAAGCGGTAGCGGACACTTGTGTTTAAGTTACGGGACTCGCCATATCCCTTAATTAAACAGTTCTGTTTGAACAGGCAGATTAAATGTGACATAGAACTGTAATCGCGCTTATTGTGGTGGCCTTACTGTTCTAGGGTCAGGTAAGGTGTATCTCCGCTGTTTCACTAAATAACATTTAACATTTCCTTTAATTCTCCCAACGCGTGTCGCAGTTATCGCTTTTCCATGAAAACGCAGTCGCTCCCCTCTGACGTGGCCCTTTAAAATTTCAGAATTTTCGGCGTTTCCCGTAAACAAGTTAGGGCCTAAGAGGGTATCGAATTTCCAAGGATGACCACGTTCCGTACTTTACTATGTGTCAAAAATTTAAAAGAATCCCAGTGGACGCATTGAAATTTTGAAAGTGTCCGAGGGACGCGTCCCTGGGCGCTCGTGACGCTGCGCCTTCAGCTCGCACGCCGTCCCGACGCTCTAACTTTCGCAGTACCATGGCCCTTTGCTTCCACCCGTATAAACTTATCTATGCTTCGGGGAGGGTCCGTCAGTAAAGAGGTGAATTAGATTATTTTTACATGTGGCACTTTGTGTAGCCAAGCTTATACTACAATGAGCTGACCATTAAAAGTATATTTTACATGTTTTTGGCTTTAATCTAATTTTTACTATTAATTAGTTCAAAATCGAAGCGTAAAAATTTAATTTTAAAACAAAAATTTTGAAAAATTGTATGGAACAAGTACGACAAACAAAAATTTACTTTTTTTAAAACATCTCCGGCATTATAAAAACTAAGGCAAAACTGTCTGTTAGAACAATTAAGGAATATTACACACCAAGGTAGAGAAGTCTGTCACGGTGTATATACTATTTTTTGCAGTATTAGCAGTATCAATTCTATTTTTTGTAATTAATAAATTAAATTTCTAGGCTTGTCATCTGTCAAAAAGTGGCAAACCATGACAGTGACAGTGAAAGTGTGAAAGTAACAATGACAGTGACAGTAACAATTATAGTGACTCCATTATTCACCGTTGTTAGAAATGGGGGTTAACAACAGTCAATAATAACTTATTATTGACCTAGGTCAATAATAATCAACATCTCAACACAAAAATCATTGAATAATGGTACGTTTATAGGCTAGTAGTAGACAATAGTATATTATGTTATTAGGAGCAAAAGTTATACTTTATG
>OW679197.1:85835034-85997534 GCA_940337035.1 Agriotes lineatus | reverse complement strand
TTTTTAAGCATTTGTCAAAAATTTTCAAACATTACAAATTCTACAAAAACGGTACAAAATAGAGAGTTAGTTGAAGAGACATATTTTCTCTAAAATTTTAAGCTGAATTCAAAAATGTAATAATATACCGGGTGTTGTATTTAAAATAGAAGTTAATAAAAAAATCTAAAAGAAAACAAAAGAAATCCACTTTAGAAGTATTCAACTGGAAAATCACCTATCTCACATCAATACACATTAAAAATGTAAGAAAAAATGCAAAGTTTGAAATGAAAAAACCGAAAAAAAATAAAAATCACAAAAGTAAACACCTACTTCCGGTTATGCGATTTTTTTCAAAAGCTTGCTGTCTCATCTACATATTACACAAAACTTATATATGAAGTTTCAACGCCATACCTCTTTTCGTTTTTGAGATATTCTGTTCACAGACAAACAGACACACAGGCAGACAGACAGACAGACACACAGACCGACAGACCAATAAAAAAATATGTTTTTTGGAATCGGGGGACTCTAAAACGTGAATATCTGTTGAGAACACAATTTCGAATTTTTGGGGTGAAGCCAATACTTCCTTTATCATAAAAGGAAGTAAAAATGAAATTTTTGACTAATTATAAGCACACTGTAAAAGGAAGTTGTGTGAGTGTATCACACCAGATTTTTTAAGGTATATTCACGTCGGTTGACGTCTATCTGTCGCTCTCCGCCTCCTATAAAAAATCTTCAAACAATGGACTACTATGATGTCTCGTACTTTAATAACGATTTTGACGTTCTTCACTGCCGATTAAAAAAAGTACTTTTTACTGCCGACTGCGCGAAACTAAACAGTATATTGTTTTATTGGGATTAAAAGTGGCACTTTGTTATTATGTTTGCATTTTCGAGGCGAAGCGTAGCGTAAGCAAAAATTGCGAGTCAAACAGAGCTACTTTTAGTCCAAATGATGCATGCTATTTTTTCTGTAACCACTAAATATTTGTAATTTTAACTGATTGACTGATCTCGTTTAAAAGGCATTAAGACAACTGCACCCGAAACCGACCAAATAACATTTATTTCTAGTTCGTAAGAAGTAAAATTATTTTTTCAAAATTTCATTACAAAAGTAGGCTTTAAAAATTAATTTCGGTGTTGCTTTTAATTTAGGAATGAACGATTTTAAATAGACGTTTCCTTAGTTACCCGAACTGACCAACGCACTTGCTTAAAATGAAGGCAAATAAAATTCTACACAAAATAGGCTTGGATTTGAATATTTAATGAAATGAAATCTTATAAGGAATTCGTGTTATCGTGCTTATTTTTCACACTTGTGGTCCAAATAACTATTTTAATCCTAGGAACAAAGGTGTTGCCTGGCAGCATATACTTTTTGTATCACTAATAGAAACGTCAACTTCGACGGCAGACTTTGGTATTGAAAGTAATGACTTTCCATTAGAATTTATAGTATTTAAGTAAATCAAACTGAATGTTTAACAGATACTGGTACATTGTCACTTAATAATGGAGAAGTGCATTCTAAGCTTAGGAAACAAATTTTTACTTACTTATGTATATAACATGGAAGAAGACGTAGTTTTTTGGCAAATTTTGCTTTTAGGCCTTTTCATAAGTACACGTAGCATTTAAGTAAACCAAATATAATGTTACTTGTTCTTTCAACAATGACAGCTTCTATATACTCTCATGTGTGGTTACAAAAACATTCTGTTCACAAAACGTAGAAATTGTATAATATTAAACGAATTAAATCCAACAACTACTGAAGTGAAGCAATTTATTGTTTATTTTAGTATTGTTGTCTCTTAATTAATCAAATACTGAATTAGTTAACAAATAATTGATCACACAGAGTTGTACATTTTTCCAACTTAAAAATGTTTTCTTCTTTAATAGTTTCAAAACGATACATAGTTTTTATGATCTCTAAGTTTAAACCAAAGTATAGTTTGAGATAAAAGGCTGATTTTATATTTAAATCACAGTTAAAGATTTTTAAATATTACATTAACGTGAGATTTATTTTATTATGTGGTTGGTTAGATAATAGTATATTTGTTATTAGAAGTAAAAGTGATACTTTGTGTGGCGAGACTTTTTATATACAAAAATGTATTCAACAATGGAAATCAGAGAAAGAAGTGTAACGTCATCATTAAGAGTTCAAAATGAAAAAATTCTGCAGCAACTTTGATGTTAGATTGTATTTCCTAACGACCTTGGTTCACACACTTTTGCATCTAATCATTACGAAAATTAGATTAGTATTTAAGGTTTTATCAAGTCAACACTTAAGTATCAATAGAACATAAGTATAAAGCGGTGAAGAGCGTTTGTTTATTCAATGATTAAGTGCAAATATGATAATACCCAAATTGAATTATAACTAGAAATAAAATTGCTCAATTGAAAATGTTCAATATCGCCATATAAGAACAAAAATGGTTTACAAAATTTCGTTTATTTATATAAGGCGAAGAGAACGGCCTATTCGGACCGTGTCAAAATTACAGAATCTCTATTTTTTATTTTTATTTAATTTTATTAGATAATACAATTTAATTACTTTTGGAAAGCCTTGCCAGTATCTATTTCAAAATTGCTCTGATCTTTAATTAAAATTATTTTTTTATTTATATGGAAACCCAAATGTGACCTAAATGTTTTATATCGTACTCGTATAAGAGCGGGTGAAACGGCGTGCGTGTGTCACGTTTCACTGTGAGCGATCGGGGTTGCTTCTTCGACGATCGGGCTCGCTTCCATAAGTCGTTACCCTCCACTTCGTTATACAAAGATAAGCCTATGCGTTACGTAACCTGTCTTTACGAATTAATGTAATTCACATTACTAAGTATTTTGTTTTTCAGTCTTATTAGAAACACTAAGATATTTTTATATATTTTGTACATAGTAATTATGAACATTTCGTTCCCGATCGGACTGGCTTTCTTCAGCGTCATCTAACGGAAATGACCCAAACTTTACTCTTGCACTGCTACATGATACTGTGCCACTGCAGAGCCAATATTTTTTATTTCAATACAGAACCCGATTCAAGTAATCAAGAAAGGCAGAATGTATCTAGGATGGTTGGTGCAGAGAAGGAACCCGAATAGTAGATGCATTAACTAGCCTAGAAAAAGGCTTAACGTGGTAGAAGAAAAAGGAGTGGTAGAAGAAGTAAGACTAAAGGTTCGTCTTACCTGGGACGAGTTCAGCTAATTAACTGTGAAAACCAACACCTAAAAATAATAGTTATTTGTGAAACTAGTTGCAAAGTGTGGGAGTTTTTCACAAATGTTTTTGAAAAATAAAATAATTTTACGCTTTGGTCACTTGGTAAATCTAATATTTTTTTATAATCCAAACGTTTTTGGTATTGCGAGGCCATTTGCCACTTGTCAAATAACTTTTAAGCTTTGCAGGTTACCTACTTGTTTATTTAGATTTTAGTTCCAAATTTGCAGTCTACAATTTTGTGCGTTAATAGTAATTAACGTATTAAGAGCGGTAACCCAGTCTTAACATTCGAGCAATTTATGTGAGAAATGTTAAGACGGTTACCCCTCGAAATGCGTTCATTAGTTTATTGTTCATTGAGGCAATAATTTTGAATCAATAATAATTACTAAAAACTGCTAAATCGAAATCAGACTACCATGAATATGTGTGATGTTGCCATAGTGCATGCATGTTAAATGAGTGGATGCATGTTAAATGCATCTTAACATTCGAGGATGCGATCATGTTAAACACTTTTTAACATTTCAATGAAAAATAAAATATATAAAGATTTTTAGTCAAATTAAATGCGAAAGAAAGTAAAATACTGCATAAAATAGCTTATTACTTGAAAAACAATTGGCGTTCCAATTAGTTACGATGTGTAACACTAATCAATACTTTGTAATTTTAAATGGCAAATGTTGCATTAAAAAGCATATTACATTTGTTGTGTTTCAGTTCTTCTTTTAGAGATAACACGAATGGCTAATACAATCTAGGAAAATACTTTTAAATATTATTATTAAACATTAAAGTGCGTTGAATAAAAATAGAAAATAAATAGCTACGAGTAAATTGATAGATGAAGTAGGAGAGGCACTCTAACTGTATTAACCTCTTGTTACAAGACGTAGTTATAAGTAATTACTCGCTGATAGCCAATATGGAGCGGCGCATTATATGCGAAGTTGGGAATTGTTCCAACCAGCGCCAGATAAGATCCAATTCCCTCCAAGAAATAAGAACGAACATGAACAATTAGCATGTGCTAATTTCTTGAAAACTTACGTCATTGAATTTCATTCGCATTTGTAACTATTTGGTGTAATAGACACGCTCCAGCCCAAGATAAGCAGTGACAAAGCGAATAGGGGATAGTTCAAGCTTTCAGTTGGTGTCTGAAAATGTAATCATTTAAATGCAAGTTAATAAAGTTCATAGAAAAATTGTGTTTATAGTACATTAATAAACCGTACAAATTCAGAATAAACTATGAATGGAAACTTAAATCACAGTCCGTTTAATTGTATGTGTTAAGGTCGATATATCATTTATTTTAAAAATGTTACATACACTCTGGGCATATCCTTTGTGCATGAAAGTTGGCCATGGAAGTTTCTCCAAATAAGCTGCGTAAAATCACTTTGTTGTGTCTAAACAAGGTTTATCTTTGAGGTTACAATTTTCAAATGCATTTAGGTTAGAAACATAACAAAACAGCTTTAAATTCAAAGTTGCCATATTTAAGCAGAACAGAAAATATAATTTTAGTAATTTTTACATATGTACGAGTATGTGTACGTATATATACGTATCCACGAGTTACTGTAACTGTGTAATTGAAGACATTCTTAATTAATTACATGGAAGGTCTTGCAATAGTACAGATTTTAAATATTTTTTACATATATTATCAAATAAGAAGTCCATTTGGCAACAATATTCTATGCGGTTAAATGACAGTAAATTGTTGGAGGTTATACCGATTATACAGCAAAATAAAAATTACGGTTCTGTTCATGTGCAATAAAATTCCATTGCGGACCTTCATGCATTAAATGAACAAAAGAAATACAACAAAAAGGCAATAAGAACCAAGTGATAATAAATTAGCAGCACAGTCACCGATAAAATTTCAATTTAAATTGAATTGGAATTTTTTCAGCGCCTTAGAAAAGTACATTTAAGATGTCTTAAGCAATTAATATAAAAATTTTATGTGAAAAATTTCGAACTAAGATACTCTTGAGCACCAAGGTCTGGAGATCTTGCGGGCCAGTGCATTGGCCGCCATTTTTAATCCACTTCGTGCTGAACCTTTTATTCTTACATTTCTTTACGTTATGAAAAAAGCTCCACTATGGACAACAAAAAAACTGTCTTGAACACTGGATACTCAAATTCGACATAGATTTTCAATTGAGGAATGATAACTGATATCTGTTTAAGATTCCGTTGGTGAAGGAATTAAAGTCATTAAATGCTCGTTATTGTTATTGTCTTCATCATTTTCTGTATTTTTATTTTTTATTCTTGGTAGCTTTATTATTAGTCTAAAACAACCCATTCTGTCTGTTTTTTTTCACTATTGAAAATAAACCTCTCATAATTCTTACAATACTCAGTATGTTAGCTGTGATAAATAAACTGAAATAAATAAATTACAAAATCTATTAGTGGGCAAGATCTTAATCGCTTTACAAAACAAACAACTTTAACTTAATTAAATCTTAATAATTTTCAAAAAACAATTTATTATAGAGGGTGAGTATAAAGTATGGAGTAATGATTATACTAAAATTAATGTTAATTGTATTTTTCAAAAATACTGTTCACGACGACTTTTCTGAAAATTATTTATGCAAATATATATAAAATGTATGTTTTTAAAAACAAAACTACTGAATCTGCTACATCAGCGAAGCAAAATTACCGAGTTCCATTTTTTAAAAACTGACATACCGCGTTTAATCGTTTAAACAATGATAGCCTCAAAATGTAGCTTCCATTTTAAGGAAGAATATTTATTCAAAGTATTTCTAATCAAATGGCTATTACCGTATTCTACACTTTATATCCTGTTTCTTCTTTTTTATTCTAATTTATAGTACTTTGTCGAATATTTTTAAACGGTATTCATTATATTACTAGTTTTAGTTGACGCTGTTCATCTAAATTCGAACATAAAAACCAGTTAACTGCAAACTACTTATAATAAAACTGCCCTACACTTCAGGTAGGGCCTCGCACTGTACCCTGCATCGAGCAGGCCATGGTTTGCCATAAAAGAGATAGGGGTAGTAAAGTAACGTATGTCGGGTCTGCGTCCATCTAGGGGCCCGTCAGACGCACGGCCATGTTATAAATAAGGATTAGGCCAGTAATTTCGACCCCACGGCCCATAGATTCCTTTTAAAGTTATTTATTTTAAAATATTGGCAGCGGCTAAAAGCTCACCCTGACCGTTCCGCGCTGCTCGAACCCGCGCGAAACGCGATACGGTCCACTTATTTTAATTTTCCTAAAATTTTATTTCGCATGGGGTGAAATTTGTTGCTTTTTGATGTCCGGTTTAAAATTTATTGCTACTTAAAATAATTGCAACCCGGTGGCTCCCCGTAACGCTTTTTAGCTTGTTTTTTATAGAGCTTGATTTGACCGGTGTTTAGTGAAATCAATCGTTAGGTACATTGGAAATGTATTTGAATTGCTCATATATCCTCCCGTAAAAATACTTGCAGCAAAGCCGCATTGATTCTACCCAGATTCCTACAATTCTAAAACAAACCTCTTTTCTAAAATTTATTGTACCTATTTCAAATAACTAGAAGATTCATTGAATTTACCGCACCTGACATGCTGTCTATTATTATTTGCTATAAATGGCTAAAAATGCTAGTGTGGTGGAAGAGGACGGGGTCCCAAGTGTTCTATACATTTTTCAGGAAAATATTGTTCAGTCACTGTTTGTGTGTGCTATGGGTTGAAGAACTGTTCCCCTTGGTTTCATGGCAAGGTATTTAAATATGGTTAAAATCTCAATGACAGATTGAAATATTTATGTTTATTTAATCCCCCATCAATGAAGTATGGTGTAAGCGCAGTGGTACGCGAATAGTTCCTCAGGGGTACGCGAGGATCTCGAATCTAGGTATTTATAATTAAACAAAACGGCAATCAAGCAATTATATATATATATATATACAGTTTTGCAGGACAAGTTTGAGCAATATTTTTCTGAAATAGAAAACAATAATGTTTCAGAAGTGTGGATACTTAACCCCTTTAATGTAAATATTTTGGAAACTAATACGGAAATGCAACTAAAGGAACAGTTATTAAAATTAAGTTTTGATATGACTTTAAAAATAACTTTTGAACAAGTTTCACTAAACGAATTTTGGTTTAAATGCCGGAAAGAGTACAAACAACTAAGTGACTTTGCTATTGGTGAACTTCTTATATTTTCAAGTACTTACATGTGCGAACAAGGCTTTTCTGCATTTTTGACAATAAAAAATAAACACCGCAATCAGCTTAATCTAGAAGCCCCTCTTATACTCGTACTGACTAAAGATCAATCGCGCTAATAAGCAAGCTCAAGTTTCTCACTAATATACTATTATATATATTTAAATTCACATGTAACATTTTCTACCACAATAAATAACATTACAAACCATAACAATACTGTATTATTTGAGTTTTAAGGTAAGGGGTACTTGATTATAAGGAAAATGTTTGAAGGGGTACGCGAAAAAAAAAAGGTTGAATACCACTGGTGTAAGGTATTGCACACCAAACAGGAACTCTTTTAGAATATTGAATTTTGGTCACAATTCCAGTAACATAATTTTGACTCGACACGACGCGACGCCATTAACTGTCAATTATACTTCATAAAAAATATATTTCCAAGAAAAAAACCAATCTTTCATAAATTTCTTACCCATTAAAATATAAAAATACAAATGCTTCGTTTCGCTACCGTGCTCATAGTTTTATAGAAATCTAAGTATAAATATACTTTTTAAAATAAAGGCATTAATTGAATTTAAGTTAAAATGGTGGTATCTATTTTTACTAACAAGCTAATACATTTCAAATGAAATTGTAGCTGTTGTATTTATGGTATAGAAACCCATCGACCTTTTCACGGGGTGTATTAATTTCTCCTTATATTTTGCCTTTATAGCGTCTGGTGTGTGTGTTTTCACCTTCTTTACGTTGTTTTTCCATTTTCGTTTTCTGCAACTTGTTTCTTCTATTCACTTAGTTTTATCGTTCTACTTGGGCATTCAATTTTATCTTTGGTTTGCTTTTCAGTCTATTTTGTATTATTCTTATTAGTAGTTTCTCCTTCCCTTGTGTACGGATAAAGCGGGAATCTGGCTCTATTGTAATTGTCTGCATTGTGTATTTTCATACTAATATTTACAGCCAGTTTGTAGTTGCATGTATTTTTATTGTTAATTAGGCTTAAATGTTGTAACTTGGAGTAACTTGCGGTGCATAAGTTTATATGTAGCAAGCAGAGTTTGCGTGTCCAGCAAACGCCATTAGCATCAATTGAGAAGCAGCCACGTACATTCGTGACGTCCATTGTTGCTGGTGTGACGTCATCGGGGTAACAGGGTAGCCAGTAAGGCTTTTTATGCTAAATATAGTATAGGTGGTTTAGTCAATAAATTTGTATAAACAAATTGTCTTCTTTTTGGTGCTTGAAGTCAGTTTCAGCCGGGAAACACTACAGGTACAGACCAGCTTTTTGTTGTTGGCAAATAGTGATAATTTGTAACGACGACTACTTGTTTAAAAGGGTTTCATGCACACTAAGTCAGCAATGTAAAAAACGTGGCAAGTATGAGTCCCATTTAAATTTACGTCCTGAAGGAGGCAAAACCATCGTCTTGTTTCGTGTGCTCATAGCATCTTATTCTTTGTGATTTTATGTTTTTGCTATATTTTCATTTCCCAGTATTTTATGAATTTCATGATTAGAGAAGTAAATTGATTTTTATTTATTTTATTTTCTTCGAACCCATTGTTGTTCTTATTACCTTCTCTTCGAAAATTTTAATTTTTTACCCCTGCTGTTAATGACACGGTTTCAGCAGCATCTATTACCATTGGTCGAATTATTTTTATTTGCTCATACAACTTAATTTTTTGTTTATTGCTAGAATTTTACGGCTCTTAGTCCATTTCTAATTGTTTATTTAGTTGGGAATTGTGCAGCCATATTTACAAATTAGATTATTTTTTATTTTGTTTAATTTTTATAAATGTACAATACGACTCCATTAATATCTGCAATATAAACAATGGCTGTGAAATAACAAAATAGGAAATAAAACAATTAAATTATAAAATACATAAGCCATATATTTAATGCTAAAAACGATATTAACAGTTTTACACACGTATAAACCGATTTTTCCGTTTAACTGAAGAATATTCGTCTTATAATGGGAATATCTTATTAATTAACATCAAACTTTTAATTTGTTGTGTCAAATTTTTAAATGTGATGCAAATTTTAATGTGTTAATTTGTTTTTAATCTTTAAAAATCGCTGCACAATTCCCAAATAAATAAACAATTAACTTTTCATCCTTCAGTAGTTTTTGAATGCAATAGAATGCCTTCTGGCCTGTTTGTATTTTTTGAATTAATATATTTTGTTCTCTATTTACGAGTATCACAACTTCTTAATATTTGAGTGATCACACGTCTTCAAGTTTATGCTTACTTATCTTCCTCATATAAAACGTTCACTAATCTTTTGTCTTTGTTGCAATCCGTGTACATTGTATTTTTTTTATCATTAGACCCATTTCCTTTGCTTGTTGCGCTATCGCTTATATGGATTTTCTCAATTCTCTGGTATTAGTAACCACTGCGATATCATTATCTGCGTAGGCTATAGCTTGTAATAGGTTTTTATTGATAGTACCTAAGTTTTCTATATTTTTATTATTCCATTAAGTAATATAGCAAACAGTAGTGTTTATAAAGCGCCTACTTGTTTCGAGCATACCCTGTCATGTATATATCACTGCCTTAGATTCTTCCCGTTCTAGTTTTTATCAAACTTCTTTTTTTTTCATTTAGATGCTTCTTAAATCTTTCATTATCTACTCTCTTTGCAGGTAGCCAAAAGCCTATTTGAAGAGCATGTCTAAATTATATTCGTAGCTATTTGCTATAATATGCGTCATTATGTGGATTGCTTTAGCTATTGAGCGTTCTTTACTAAGGTCGTATTTAGAATTTCCCAAAAACCCTCTGCATGTTGTTCTAATATTTTTTTCATAATTGCTGTTGTTAATACCTGGTATGTAACGCATAGTAATGTAATATTTCTGTAATTTTTACATACTTTCATATCTTCTTTGGGGTTGGAACTATCATTTTTATTTTACATTTATTAGACATTTTCTCCTTTCTCTGTATTCTTAATTCCAGTCTGTAAATCCGTTTGTGTAGCTCTTCACTACAGTACCGAATCTGTGCACATCTTTATGCATCTATATACACTCCCCTCCAAAAGAACCGGATCATTTTTTAAAAATATATTTTTATACAACAGATAATTTTTAAATGTCTGAATATGATTTTATACTTATGTAGGCATTGCTTAATAACATAGTAAAGATAATAATAATTATTAGCAATTGTTTATTAAAAAGATCAGGAAAATGGAAAGATATGTAATATGAAAAACAACAATTGGATTTCAGAAAATTAAAAAACAATTCAACTTCGATTAGTACTGTGTATTTCCACCTCTAGCTCTTATTATAGCTTTCATTCGTCGTGGCATGTTGCTTATGAGGTGTGTCCGTGCGGGCATCAAACGAAATTCTAGCCCATACCATTAGAGAACCGCCATGAAAAAGGAGTTCTGGGAGAGATATTGCATTGTGCAAAACGTTCTCCTGGTCTTCTCTAGACTGTTTCACGCCCATCAGGTGAATTTAAACAAAATCTCGAATCATCCGAAGAAAGAACATTGCTCCATTGGTTTGCATTCCAATTAGAATGATCTCGGGCGAAATTCAAACGAGCTACTCGATGATGTCGGTATAATTTTTGACCCGTAGTAGATCTATACGATTTTAAATTGTTCTTATGGAGCCTTCTTCTTACAGTATTCGCTGTAGTGTGACTAGCATAAATATTATTAATCACACTGTATATAGAATATTAACATTATAATTGCTTAGTAATAGGTTGCGTAATGAGTTGTTCGAAAGGCTGTGTTTCCGCGGAATGCGAGGAATGTGATGACCGGTGATGATTGTGAAATGTATGTCGATTGTGTGAATGCATTAGTTATTTAAGGATAGATTAATTTTGTACTTCGAAAATGTAACATCTATATTATACATTAGATGTGTAAAATTCAACTATGGTTTTGGTTGTAATCTCGATTTAATGAAATCGAATCTAAAGTGATTGCGATCACAGCACATCGCACATTTCTTACTTCTAAAAGTCGATTACGTGTAGTTACAGCAGAATATTTGCAATTTCTCAAAATTGTTGATACCAAAAATCGAACAACCCGGACAGAGGTGATCCTTTTTCGACCGGATCCTGGTTTTCTTTTGAATTGGTGAGTTTCCCGATAACGTGCAATTGCTCTCTCCAGGCTGGTGTACGGAAAGCATTTCGAATGCTACGATGGTCTTTGACTAAAGCTACTGCTTTAGGAACATCGGTAGGTTGTAGCGGCATTTTTATCACACTTATACTCTTCGATAACCATAAATGGTATGTAAACACCAAACTAACGAATAAAAACTTGCAATCTTAGCTGAACAACAAACTTTAAACTTACATTAAAACAGCAAACAGTTAATAAATTGTTTTAAGCGAAACAAACACAGATATTAACTGTTACTAAAAGTGACATAAGGTCACTACGTTATTAAGTAATACTTAAATAAGTTTAAAATGCATATTCAGACATTTAAAAATTATCTGTTGTATACAAATATATTTAAAAAAACAATGATCCGGTTTCTTTCGGGGGAGTCTAGCAGGGTTTTTCTCCTTCAAATGCTTAATCTCTCTCACTATTGCTTGACATTTGGGTCATTTTATGTATTCGCTCTCGATTTCTTCTTCTGAGTCTATTTTGATCTCTTCCACATCTCGCTCATAATATAATTCTTTAAAATGCAACTGTCATCTTTCAACTATTGTAAATAACATGTGAGCAAACAAAAATGAAATCAAGCTTGCTTTGAAAATTGCAACATATGTCGATTATTAAATAACATTATGTTGGATATGGACTATTCTAATAACTGTCATATTTAAATTAAAAACATAAGAAGTAATAGCCAACACGACTTAATTTTTTCAAAGCTAACCTTGATTTTGGTCCATTTGCTCACATATTATAAATGTGACTGTCCCAAAAAAGACTTTTTATAAATTTTTAATCTCGACCTTTTTCTTAAAAAAATTAAAACTAAAAATGATCTTTTTGACAATTTTTCCAACTTCAATTTTTTTTTAAATCGTTTATGAGGAGGTGTATTGAATGTGATAATTAGAATCCTACTAAAAAGTAGTATTATATATTGTTATAGTACAATAAAATAACACAATAAAATTTGATAATGCAACGAATAATATAAAAGATCTATTTGGTACTTATGCAAATTGGTACCATACTTTTAGAAATATTCTGTACGTATACTGTTCCAGTGTTATTACTGTAATTAGCAATAGACTTACAGACAACACCGAATAAAACAATTACTGAAACCAGTAAAACACTTTTAGTTATGGCAATTTTTTTTTTTAATTTTACGTTGCATTGACGTAGATTAATGCACATAATAGTTGTTAGAATCCTTAGATATTTATTTCGGATGTTATGTGTATATTCGGTGAAATTCACTGTTGTTAAGTAAAATGTTAATTATACATTTTTTTAGAAACGTATTTCAAATGGAATTTGTTAGAAAAGTTTTTCTTTCCTAGATTTGCAACCGATTTACTTATGTAATAAATTCCTATATCTGCTCTATAATTCGCAGCATAAATGATAATGTACAATTGTCAGTACTTTTCTAAGAAATTAAATGATGTGAATAACACTGTAAACTAATTTTCGTACGTTAAACTAAAGTTTATCGTTTTATCGCATTCTTCAGGCTTTTCTAAATAGTCATTTTTAAAACTATCGAGAGTAAATCTAAACAACAGTTGGTTACTACTCCTAACGCCGAGAATAATACAAATCAGATAAACAGCCAAAATCATACAGCAACTTATATATATTTAACGTCATAAACACAATCAGAACCCTCAGGATAATACCCGATCTCGTCTAATTCGAAAACAGCAGACACGTAACGCCCGGCCCGAACTTCTTTTCCCATTTGCATTTGCAAGTGTGCCATGAAAACTAACAGAGATGGCATTATTAGATCTAGTTCGATTTTTGAAGCAGGACAGCAGTGCTGGGGCGAGGATAAAAGACGTAATAACTGTTTTGTGACACTGGACGCGGTAATGTTACGGCTGATGTGGGTCCGAAGAGGCCCGTATCTGTCGTTATCAGCTACTAACCGCGTTGACCCGTCCACAGACCGCAATAGCTTTTGCTATCGTTAGATTGAATGGTTATGTGCTGCTGCTGGATACAGTCGCAGAAACAAGTATGCCCTGCAGACCGAGCCAGATAATCCATTTCGAAAACTGGAAAATTCTCCAGGCGGTTTTCCCTGACTAAAGTACAAAGACCACCGTTATTTCTGACTAGTAGCACATGCCAAAATTAGGATAAGTAATCTCATGTAATAAGTTATCACCATTTATAACATCGTTTCGAAATCTGAAAAACAGTAAAACTGTTTTTGTTAAACTAGTCGTGTAAGGAAATTAAGAAACTGATTTTCCAACAAAATGTGTTAAACGTTCTCCGTCAAATTTAAATTGTCATTCAGTTATTTTCTTTAAAAAAAATTTATACTGGTAATTTCTTGTAGCTGTGAAATAAGTGAACGCTGATCCAAAGCAATGGCTTTTTGTGCTATCACCTTTAAATTTGACACTTTAAACATCATCAGGTACTAATCAATATTAAAAGTGGATGATTATAAAATTAGGAAAAAGCTACCATGTCGAAAGCTTAATGACCGTATCAAACGCATAAGGAGCTGTATGCAAGCATAATGACGTATCGAATGCATAATAGTTATTTATGAATCAAGTGCAAAAAGTGTATTTATGGCAGGCGGCAGGAATATAAACAGTTGGAAAGTTGACATTTCGTAATGGTCGTAGAAAAAGAAATTTCCTGATGCACCTTCAGTCATGACTACATATTTTTTAATCTGTGAAAAATTCATATCATGTTGCTCACGTTTTATTACTTTAAAAGCTGTATTATTTTACTTGCTAAAAGTCATGTGTAAATAAGTTTTATGGCTTTCATTAGTTATTTTCGAGACTCCGTTACGCGTCGTGTCGAACATCCAAACTCAAGCCATAAAACTAATGTTATCGCATATAATGTATTATATTTCTACTTTCAAAATCGTTAAGTAAAGTGGTATTTTGCACCATATCAACCATTACAGCATAGCAACGGCGATTCGTTTTAAGTTTGGCAATACTCAAGTGTATTGCTAGTGTCACTATTAGTTATGTCATATTCGAAGTGAACAGGTTACGTTTTGAGTCAGTCAGTGTCAAATAACAAACAGAACCTAACCTGATAACCTCGAATTTATAGACTTAGTACTGCCAAACGCATAACATCAATTGAACCTCGCTGACGCTAGTACTCAAACTAGCCATATTTGTTTAGTAAACGGCACTTTTCTATACTAGTTACGTAATGTACTACTTACACACTAAGTACATACAACTATTTAATTTTGTTTTTTATTTATGCTCGCAATTTCGTTTAACTCTAAACTGAAAGCTGTACTTCTAATACAAATATATGATACGTAATTTTTCACAGCTTATCACCTAAAAGCGCAATCTTCTCAATGGCTGTCATTTAAATGTCTTCTTATTTTGTTACAAACTCCATCTCTGCATAATGATTTTTTTTTCGAAAAATTAAAAAGAAGGCGTTATGAACCTAACTGTAGCAATTACACAATACATTAGATTTAAAAAATTTGAAAATATGAATCTTTAGATAAAACGTATGAAAGTAATAAAAAAAAATAAATGAAGGAAGCTCATACTACACCTAGAAAGATTAAGACTAAGGACGAAAATTATTTGGAAAATAGTTTGAACGATGCACTTGGCCTTATAATTATAAATACGAATTCGATTACCTAATAAATAACTGCTAATTACTATTACATTTTTGTTATTGAAGTTTAAAAAATTAAATCATTCGTGTTCTATCTCCTCTAAGTTGTTTTAGAATCAAAATTAATTTGACTAAAATAGTGTATATTTGAAAAAAAAATTCTAAAAATTGTTCAGTGACTTCCAATCTCGTGCATATATTTGAATAAATTTATTTTTACCAAAACTTAGTTTAAAAGTGTTAGTTAAGTGTATTATAGTTTACTAACTTTGTTTGGTTTTTTTAGTGCGAACTTAACTTGCATGTCTGTGTCTTTTATGATAAAGCATTATAAATAAAAATGTTATTCAGCTTTTTAATTAATCTATAAAACAAATATAATTATTACGAGTATTAGAACTGCGCATTATTCTTAGCACAATGTCAAGTATTTTACACCTTGTTTAATAATTAAATATTGATTTACAATAACTATTACTTACTAGTTTCCACTATACAGATCGATTGCGGTGTAACACTTCCAAGCCCTTTTGTGCCCTGTCTATCGGAGAATCTGCGGGCTAAATTGATTATTTGTTCTATCCAATTTAATTGTGACGGTGATGGTGTAATTAAATATACGGGATGATTGACTAACCTACCCATAGCCAGTAACTTTCCTATTATTCTAATCATAGTAGATACATCCGTGCGTCCCTTTCCCTTCTCTTCAACTAGTGGTCAATTAAAACAAATAATTAAATATGTTCGCTTCTTTTCAAATTAAAGAAAATTGTATATGAGAAACAAGAGGAATTGAATTAAGTAACAATATTCAGTCAGTTCAAAATTTTTTTAAGAATATTTAGGTATTTTAAATGTATAACTAAGAGGTTCTAAAGTGTGTTTATGAACAGATGATGACGTAAAAACCCTTCACCTCTAGAAACACGTACACAGCAGATAAAGTTCCTCCACTGTACACAGCTGCAGAATTTCTTGAATTTTATAAGCTAATGGCTAATTTTACGAGTCCCTAGGCTCCTCGAATTTCAGAGGGTCTTCATACAGACATTTGCTTCTTATTTATTTACTGCAAACTTTGATCGTACCTGCACAACTGGCTGCTAGTGGAAATTTCGCCAAAGTATATATTTGATTCGAGTACGCTGTTTAATGCAAGAAAGAGGAGAATACTATTTAATACTATTAATAAGTTCCTACGGGGGCATAGAAATTTATATTTTCAAATATTAGTGACTTTTCAATTATTTTCTTTGCTATCAAAATACGTTATAGGATGTCTTACTCTTCATTTTCAACATTAGAACTTTATTAGTTAAAATGATGTGAATACAGTGAAACAAGATAGGTGTTGTGTATCACAATGTAGGTTTAGCAGTTCTGTCAGAAATAGCTGCAACTATTACTTGATTGGCTTAAAAATTCTATAAAAATTCAACTTAAACTTGTATCTCAACCTTATTTCTAAAATTCCGTTTTTCATACTTAAAATACATACTTCAGCAAATTCTTCGTGCGTAGAAAGAATTACGAGTGCAGCATATTGCATACAGGGTGTGCCGTAATGGCCACTAAAGCTTCAGGTAGTCAAAAATCTTAATACGCAACTGTTGGATTGGTCTTCATGAGCCCTCACGAGCGGTAGATAATAACAATTGTTTTTTCAGGTAAAGCGCCACTTACGTTTTAATTACGACAAAATGTCATCAGGAAGAGTTGTTCAAAATGTAAAATTATGGTCTCATGCAAAATTTCAGAAATATCGGCTTATTTTTGTGAAACCATGTTTTTACAAAAGTATGTACAGGGTGTTTCCTCAAACTTTGAGAGCTTCTAGCGACTTTATTATTCCAGATAGAAAAAAATTGTTCAGACAAAAATTGTAGGGTATCATCGAAGCCGTCCAAATTTGCTACTTAAAGAAACAATTGAGTATCACGGGTGAACTTTTTGACTTATTGTATACTTTTTTTTAATGGAACACCCTATATTATTTGTATTTATTGGATAGCGCTTAAAATTCTTTTTTCAAAAATATATAAGTTGCCTATAATTACTTCATCCATTGTTGAAATATCCGCTATTAAAGAATCAAAATATTACTAATTTACTATATGAAATAAATCACAGTAACCATTGAAATAATCAATCTTTAATAGTGGATATTTCAACAATGGATGAAGTAATTATAGGAAACTTATATATTTTTGAAAAGATAATTTTAAGCTCTATCGAATAAACACATACCTAATATATAGGGTGTTCCATTAAAAAAAAGTACACAATAAGTCAGGTAGCAAATTCGGACGGTTTGGATGATACCCTACAATTTTTATCTAAGCAATCTTTTTCTATCTAGAATAATAAAGTCGCTAGAAACGGTCAAAATTTGAGGAAACACCCTGTATAACTTAATCTAATGCACTCTGTTTCATAAAAGTATGTCGATATTTCTGAAATTCTGTATGGGACCATAATTTTATTTGAACAACTCTTCCGGATGACATTTTGTCGTATTTTAAACAGAAGAAGTGCTTTACCTGAAAAAACAATTGTTTTTATCTACCACTCGTGAGGACACATGAAGACTAATTCAACATTTTCGTATTAAAATTTTCGACTCAAAATTATACAAGGAATATCGCTACCTGAAGCTTTAGTGCCCATTACGGGACACCCTTATACTACTAACAGCTCGTTTGCTTATTACTACTAAAAATAGTTTTCACTATCCTAGCTTTTCCCAGTCGATATGCCAAATATTTAAATCTCAGTATCGGAGCCTGTCTTTGTCTTTGAGGGGGTGGAAAATGCATTTTACGTTTTCTTGGTTGCCTCACCATCAAAATTCTCCACAATCTGCCACTTTTATTAGTTCCCTCGTCTAAAATACGAAGGAAATATTGTAATCGTTAAAAAATTGCGTTATGTTATGACTTTCAAAATATATACAAAGTGAGCATCTTAAAAAAATGAACTGTTGTCTATTTTTGCTTAAACTGAGGAGTAGATAGAAGTATTACTTTTCACATAGCTCTGGTTTTACCCTTGACGAAAATGCACTCAACGGATACAAGATGAATGTTGTAAAAGAGACAAAATAGGCAACAATAAGCGTGTTGTATATAATTCGGCTGCATCGCGTAGATGAGAGGCTTTCCTTCGTGACAGAACGGGACCAACGGGCGGGTTACGCGCGAGCCGCTGCCAAGGGTGAAAATCGCTTTCACAGGCGCTGGCTGGCATCTGGCTCAGTTCGAATCACATCGCCTAAGATGTTTTTTCTTTGCAAATTATGTAGTTCACATTACTAAGAGTTTGCCTTTATTGTTTCAGTATTATTAATAACTTTAAAATATTTTTACCTTGTCTTTCTTTTGATTTAAAAATGTTTAGTATCGTACTTCCACTTGCGAGGGTAGTTCTGAGTAAATCCTTTTACAGATTTTTTTAACTACATTGCAGTTTGAATATAGTACTTTTTATGTATATGGAGAAATTCCCGAGAAACATGATGTATATAGTTACAACTCATTTAGTATTGTTACTAACGAGTTAAAAGAATGAGCAAGTAAAATACATATGTTATTAAAGCTGGTTTTCATTGCATCACATACAATTTTTATTACGCTACCACTTTGACATCAGTCTTCTCTGACGACTCGTCTATGAGGTAGAGGAATAAGACCACACCCACATATATACATAAATGTGACTGAGTTAGCACAACGGATACACTTATACACTATAATAATAAATTATTTCTACTCTTGCATGTGTAAGGCTGGTATGGGGCCGGTCGATTTAATCTTCTAGTGTCCTTTTCCATTTTCTCCTGTTGTATGCAATTAGAAGAACAAAAAGAGACCGAGTAAGAAACACAGTAACCAGAGAAGAAATGGCCGTAGAGCCATTAATAACAGACATCGAAAAAAGACAGTTAAGGTGGTACGGACATGTAGCGAGAATGGGAAGGAACAGGGAACCGAGGCGAATACTGGAGGCAAGACCTGAAGGAAGGAGATACAGAGGAAGGCCACGGCAGACATGGGAAGAGAGTTTGGCACAAAGAGTAGAACTCAGAGGAAAAGATCTAAGAGAGGTAAAGCGAATGGCTGCTGACCGGGACAGATTTCGAAAATGGATAGAGGACCCGACGCTCTAAGGG
Organism: Agriotes lineatus; assembly: GCA_940337035.1. Classification (NCBI taxonomy): domain Eukaryota; kingdom Metazoa; phylum Arthropoda; class Insecta; order Coleoptera; family Elateridae; genus Agriotes; species Agriotes lineatus. The sequence continues at coordinate 85,978,041 of OW679197.1, read as the reverse complement.
CAAAAGGGAAAGGAAAAGAAGAAGAAGAAGAAGTATGCAATTGGTTTCGTCTCTTCCCATTTTATACCTATCTTCTCTATTCCAGTTTTCACGTTTTCCATCCAGGTGTTTCTTGGTCTTCCTTTGGGTCTTGTTTCTTTTGCTAATTATGCGACTTATGTGACCAAACCATCTCATCTCACCTTATTCAATAGTTGTTATTGTTGGTTTTATTTCCAGGTTTGTACCATGCGCAGTATTTTTCATTTTGTCGACAATCGCTTTTCCTTCGTTTGTGGTTCGTATACTATTCAAAAAGAGTCTGCCTGCTACTCCTTTTCTTTCTTTTAACTTAGCTTCCAGATGTCATCAGTATTTCCTCCAAGTTCATTGATTTTTGTAGAAAGTTTTGCAGCTGCACTAAGCCATGTTCTGATATTCTTTTAGTTTTTGGTAAAGAATATATCCGTTAATGCCTAAGATTATCTATAATCGAAAAAATGGAATAACATTACACTAAAGTGTAGATTAGACTTCCCAATCTTAAAAAATACTTTATCTACTCTAGTGGGATAAGTAACGCATTCCGTCACTCATTTGACACTATTTCAGTTAGGTAATGGACCTCATTACACCACTCAGTTATGTAATGGTTTCATTGCGCAACTGAGTTGTGTAATGACTTCATTACGTAACTGAAATAGTGTCAAATGAATGACATAATGACATTTGCCTACTAAAATATTTTTGAAAATGACAGATCTGACATTTCTCTTAATGCACTTTTCTCAATTTTAGGCAGTCGTAGATAAAATTTTGTACAATACAAGTGGGATAACAGTATCATTAATATACTTGTGTGCTTACATAACTCGTGCTACGCACTCGTTTGTAACTTACACACACGTATATTAATGATGCTGTTATCCCACTTGTATAGTAAATAACTATTATAGACCTGTTAGTAACTTGTTTTTTTATAGTTCTGGTAAATACTTATCTTTGCCGAGTTCTGTGGTTCAGTACTTAAGTATTCTGATTATCTAATAGTCGAGAGTTAATCCCATGTCCTAACAAAGTCTTTACAAAGTTAAAAATGTATATAAATACCTCTCCAGAATCCCATCAATCTAACGAGATGCAAAGCCTTGGGTTCCATATTACTGCGATGTATAGAATGTAAAATATTATTTGCTATATGAGTTAGAAGTATTTATTATTGACAAAACAACTATAATAACTATGATGATTCAGCAGCGCAAAAGGCCTCAAGGGCTCTTGGCTTAGGCAACGATCTTCCTACATTTCTTCCTGTCTTTCGTTAATTCCTCCCAATTTTCTGTTATTCCAACCACGTTCTAAGTGGTCTCTCTCTTCTATTTCTTCCTTCTGATTTTTCGTTCATTAATTTCTTAGGGAGTCTGCTGTGGTTCATTCGTGACACGTGTCCCAACCACCTTAATCTTCCCTGTTTAATAATTTTCATTACCGGAACATCTTTGTAGAGATTATACTGTTCTTCATTCGTTCTTCTTCTCCACGCATTTCGAATTTTTATGCCTCTATAGATTCTTCTTCGCATTTTTCGTTCCCATTTCGCTACCAGCTCGTTTACTTGTCCGTCATCACCCGCAGTTCCGAACCGTACATCACAACTGGCCTTATTAACGTTACAACAACTATCTCTGTGGTTCGGTACTTAAGCATCCTGATTATCTAATAGTCGAGAGTTCAACCCCTATCTTAGCAAGGTTTTTACAAAGCAAAAACAGGCGCGTGCTGGGACTCTGCAGAGAGCCCGGGCATTGAAATTTTGGGAAAGGCTCCTAAAAATACCCGTGGCAAAATTTTAAATATTTCAACGTAATACGATCTAAAACGATAGAACTTTAAGTCGAGAAATATATTCTAAATAGTAATTGGTTTCGAAGAATTAGGCAAAGTTACAAAAATGTATTTAAAAATAATGGTTATTTATTGTATAAGTGTGGAACCTAGCATCTTAGTAACAAAAGAAACAGTTTCACCACGACAAACAACCTTTTATCCAACACCTCTTTTAAATCTCTTCAACTCATATTTTTCTGAATTTTCTTATACTAACATGACATTTGATATGCTATTAAAAGAATTTAAAAAATACAAACAAGCCTTCGACTCCCCGACTTTTCTATTTTTCTCTCATTAGTGACTAATGATGAACTTTCTTTATTTGAAATAACTGTAGTTTGTAGTAATATGCTTAGTTTGAGAAGGTGTTGGGTAATAGCTATTTATGTAGCAAGTATCTAATTTGACGAGTTTATTTTATGGCCCAGCTAGTTTTGTCAGAGACGTCAATAATAATTATTAATGTATTAAAGGCATAATCAATAGATTAATTATAGCCGAGGGAATGTTCAAAGCGCGACGCGAAGCGGAGAGCTTTAAATTTCTCGATGACTATAAATAATCGTGATTATGCAAGTGTCACATACAACACTTTTATTTTGGTTTTAAAAATGGACAAAATTGAAGGATTCAGTATTTTGGCTACAGACTACTATGTCATCGTTGTGCTGGCGCTGTGAATTTTTGATGTACTATGGTTTCTATGCAGGTTGTTGGTGTTGCTATACTATATTGTTGGCTTTTGTTATACTGCTTGGCAGTTTTATAGGCCATTGGGCGATAAAGCCATATTATGCTCGCTATTGAGGGCCAATAAACATGATTATGGTTCTAAAATGAAATAAAGTCAAATTATGTACGAGTTGTATACAAAGCTTTATGTTCGACTGCTAACATCGAGTTTATACATTTGACGTATAACGTTTGACTTTAGAGTGGTTGGATCTTGACAAGTAGAGCAGAGCTACCAAATGTTCTTACATCTGCGTAAACGAGTTGTTAATAATTTTAGTTTAGAAAATTAACTTTCACAAGATATTTGCTTAGGTAGGATTGTGAGAACAAAATTGTATAGATTAGACTCAGATTCTGAATTCGCTAAATTGCGTCAAATCTAAGTTCACTCAATTGCCGAATTAATTTGCACAGTTGCAGTATTGGCCAAATTCATTTTGGCAATTGGGCGAATTTGGCATCTGAGTCTATCATACACGGCGTCTACTATGATAGCTATGAGTTGGGACTGGATTAACTGAGGGAATTTCATCTTTAATGTCAGTGTCAAGACTTTCTTCACTTTCTTGTCCTGGTTCATCTTGATTGTAGTCTTTAGCTTTAGCTGTCTCATAAACGTTTAAAAAAATTCTTTTTGGTAACTGAGGCCACAGTTTAGCAAACGTCATTAACTTTTCCTGGATTTTTTTCGTTTTAGAGGGCTGGAATAACTTCACAAATTCTGTTAAAGGAGTTGATCGGCATAGTTTCAGTAATTTCAGGAAATCTAGGAGAACCGAAGCATTCTAAATCACCATAAAATAATCCATGATCCACAAATCTGGTCTCTAAACTGACTATAATTTGGTCCATCATGACATTATTAATGTGGTCAAATGAAAGTGATCTTCTTTTGATACTTTATATTTTTAAACAGACTATTGTAAGAATAGTTGCAGGGCCCGGCAACTCAGGGCCTACCGGGAAATGCCCGGTAGCCCGGCGGGCCAGCACGCGCCTGAGCAAAAATGCATATAAATACCTCTCCAGAATCCCATCTTTCGAACGAGATGTAAAGCCTTAGGTCCCATGTTACTATGATGTATAAAAAGTAAAAGATCTCTTGCTATATAGAGTTGGAAGTCTTTATTAACGCCAAACAACTACCTATATCTTTTGTTATTTTCTTTTGCCCCAAATATATATTTACAAGTCGGTGTTGTCTTTGTTAGTAAAAGTAGTGGACATTTTGGGGGAAAAAGTTTGACATATCGGAGTCACCCAGATAAACGATTTTGGATTGAAGATGCTGTATTGTTCTAGCTTGTTTAGGTTAGTTGCAGCCTTTGAGTGAGTGTGTTGTAAACATAATTCATTACATAAAAACACAATATTCTGTATTGCTATTTATAAATAAAGAGGAAAAGAGAAGGGGCCATGCTAATCTCCCAAAACATGATTAACGTCTTGAAACATGCTTGAAGTACGCCATAATTTGTTTGTGATTATTTATTTTTATTTTATGTCTTTAATATGCAAACCAACCTATACGCGAGCGTATGTCCGTCGATTATGCAGCCGATCTCTTGTATTAAACGATTATTTTTGTCGCTCTCCAAATTTAAACAATTTACATACGTAATCTAAAAAATTGAACCTTAAAAGCAACTTGTTTCTTAAATTAATCAATAATCCGCAAATTTGATTGAATTGATGCCCTTTGCTACTATGTTGAAGATATGCTTGAAATGATATTCCTTTTTCTGGTATTGATTTCAACATTTCTGTTGTTATTTGGTTGTGCCCAAGTGCGTTTCTTACATTTGATTTTTGAATTTCCTCATCTATTTCCTCTCTTTGTTCTTGTTCTTGTACATTTCATATGTTGGTTATTTTCTTTTATTCGTTTTCACCATGCGTTGTCTTTATTTTCTAATAGTTCTAACAGAAAAAAATAAAACCACACTATAAATAAATCTGTAAGAGGCTTTACCCAGAACTTCTCTCGTCGACATTGTGACAATAAATAATTTTAAAAATCAAATTAAGTTAGGAGTAAAAATATCTTCACGTTTATAATAAATTAAATAAATTTTTAAATTAAAAAAAAAACGTTACCGGTGGTCGAATTCGAACAGCAGGCGGACCGCGTGTGCAGCACACAACTTTTTGTGAGATTTGTAAGGGAACGGGCAATTTCTACCTGCAGCACGAAGGACCGACCTCCCGTATTCCTGCATCGCAGCTATATTTAGTAACTCGCTAATTTGTGCCTTGTTTTTGTATCGCCAAACAGTTATTCTGTATCTATTGGCTCCCATTTTTGGTAAGAATAAAGCCTAGCTATGTAAAAATTAATACTTGTATCTATTACTAAGTTAAATAAAAAATAAACAAAGTTTTATTTTTTTAAGGTGCTCACCCTGTATATATTTGTCTGAAATTTTCTCCTTCGTCTTTCAGACGAGGGAAGAAAAAGCAACCACTTAAAATATGCGTAATCATTTAAATCGCTATACCTCTTTCAGCTTTTTCTTAAAAATAAATTATATTTGCCTAATATTTCGATGTCTGCTAGTTCTTTCCCAGTATGGGAAAAACAACAGAAACTGATTAATGTTATTATTTTTTCACAGCATTACAGATGTTTGAGGTTCTTGGCTTGGTGGGCTTCCATTCCTCTCTATACCTTGTCTTGTTCTTCCAGTCTTCTACTTTTAGCCTATCTTGTTTCACACATTCCATGCATTTTATTTTTGCTTTCACTCTCTTTCTTGTTTGTCACGGTTCTTCTGTCACTATCTTTTTTGTTATTCTTTTATATGTCATTCGCATCACATGGCAGCGCTATCTTATTCTCTGCGCTTTTATTACTGCTGTTATGTCCGGTTATTTATACAGTTCTTTTAACTCCATGTTAGTTCTTCTTCTATGTCTGTACTCTCACTTATCGTGACACATTCTTTAAATTGCTCCCTTCACTTTTATTCCCAGCTGTTTTATTTTGTGTAACTCCTTGATTTCTTATTTCAGTGCTTAATAACCTAAAATGTTCCACTTTCTTAAATTTATATTCTTTGTGCCTTTTACTCCTTATTTTTGTTTTGAAATACTTATGAGTTGCTTGTTCCGCGTTTGTCACTATCATATATTTTGTTTGTGTTCAATAATTTTTAGTCCATATTTCTATAATGTTTCTATTAATCTTTATACTAGTTCTTTTAGCTCTTCTTTTGTTCTTAAAATTATGCATTGATGTGATTCCATAAAAATGGTTCAGGCTCCGTTTATCTTCCTGTCTATTATTTTTTCCGGTATTGAAAAGTATTGCTTACAATGAATCTCTTTGTCTTAGTCAACTCTTTATTTGGAAGGTGTTCGACATGACTCAAAGTATTCGTACCTCGTTTAATGTGCATTTAAGGTTCATTTTGATTAGCTCCATTATTTTAGTTGGCATTCCCAACTTCTTCATTGTCTGGATGAGTCGATACCCTCTTATACTGTCACATGCTTGTTTGCAGTCGAGAAAGATGTATTTTTCATTCATAGCATTTTCTTCGTATCTACCTTAATGTGAATATTTGATCTATGCTTGATCTGATTGGTCTAAAACCGCATCGATACTTTCCTATTCGACATGATTTTTAGCGATTGCTTTGGCCAAGATATTGTATATTACACTCAGCATCACAATTATACCTCTCTAGTTGTCACATTGGTGCCGCCTTCCCTTTTTGTGTATTGGATATAATACCGCCATTGACCATCCTTTGGGCATTTTCTGATTAGCCATATTTTTGTTAGTAATCTATGTATTTATCTGTGTAACTGTTGTCCTTCATATTAGCTCTGCTTAAAAGTCATCCTTGTTTGGGCTTTTATTATTCTTGATCTGTCATTTCCTCTATACTTGGTGGTTCTATTTGGTCTTTCTATCACCGTTTTTCTCCTCCAATTAGGTTTCCATCTCTATATAGACAGTATGCGGTGGTGGCTAATATTCCTTTTTTACTTCATTGGTCTCTTTGTAAAAACATCTTTATTTCCATATTGCTGAGGTATTTTTCCAGTTTCTCAATTTATTGTTTGCTTTTCCCCTCTCTGCAAATTCTCTTCGATCTCTTCTTAACTCTTCATACTTTGATCTGGGCTTTCTTGTTTCCTTCTCCAGCATCTTCAGCCTTGCTTCACACTCTTTGTTGAACAAGTTTTTTTCCCAGTTTTTCTTTTCTGTTAAAAGGACCCATTTCTATTTAATTTGACTAAACTGCATTACTCTGAATAAAGCACGTATTACATGTGAAATGAGAAATGGGGATGGCGATCTTGTTTTTAATTATATCTCGTTTGGTACTCTTGCTATGAAAGTGAGATAAAGACGATATTAAGGGCTGATAATTGTGGGGAAAAGGGTGCTAATGGGAAAAGGTATAAAACCTGTACAAAATGTACTTTTGTCTAATTTTATTCTCGTGAAATTACTATAAACTAATGTATTGATGCATAAAGAAGCGACTGGTATTGTATACATTTAATTTTCTAATACTGACTCGTGCTAAGTACGTGTGCAACAAACTCCAAAGTCGTTTTTAGGCAGCTTGCGTGGACTCCTGTAAAGCTACAAAACAGGCTTGTGCGTTGCCGGATCCTGATTATAATTTTTACCCTTGTGCCGTTGGGCGTATGTAAAACTGGTCATTCTGGCTTTACGCGTGGTCTTGTTCAATTGAGTTATTTCAGCCTTTAGAAATAAATTGTGTAAAGGCAGCAAATCCCCGCGCACGCTTAACTTCCCATAAAACCATTAAACTCGGTATTAAATCGCTCATAAATCAATATGAAATCTAAGGGGTTATAATTAAATTTATCAATGCTTTCTTTTCTCAAATTTTCCTGCAGATGATTTAAAAAATATATCGGTTCGAGACAGCTGCAATAGGCGACACTTTATTTGGCAATGAAACCCAGGGTAGAAGTATAAATTATCGATATTTCCGTGAGAAATCACCCAACAAGTTAAACATAACCCTACTCGAGCCACTTGTGACTTAGCCGATTTGTACAATAACTATTATGTTTGTATTGGCCTCGCAAAAAATCAGAGCGTAAAAGGCTTTTTTGTGGATGCAGTCCCCTACGTCGTTCGTTTTCAACCCTGCGCCAGGGATGCAGGTATCATCCACGTCCTGTATCGAGGACGCCCGGAATCGATGCCGAATAAAAAGGCCGTTTTTTATATAAATTAATCCCGAAACTGCATTGTAAGTCAATGACAACTCAAAACTAAATGGGAAAAAATTGTCCCTGCTCGCCCTGACTTACAAACGTAATCCTTATACGTTGGTTTGTAACCGCATTACACTGACAGTAGCAGAGAAGTCACACAATTCGAAATTTATTTCTGTCTATTAATCATTCCATTCTTCACAATTTAAATCGCTTTAAAATGTAAACCGTTACGCTGGCAATTACTCCGTTTTAAAAAAAATTATTAGTGCGTGTCTGCTGGAATCGTATGTGGGTACAATTTTTCTTAATTTAAATCCATTTTATTTGTATATCGAAAAGGCTTAAAATCGAATAATAGCATCAGTGTCAAATTTTGATGTATTGTGTTATGTAATTATTTTTATAAAGCTTAATCAAATTAGTTATGTTTCATAAAAATAAATTAACAACAGCAGGTTCTGCTATGAAATACGATGACGTGTTGTGAATAATTCAATATTAACTTTCGATTGTTATAATTCTACGTTTAGCAAAATGTATCAAATTTGTAGACCTATTGTTATTAGTTATTATATTTAACTCGAGTATTTATTTCTCTTTGTTTATATAGAAAATTAAAATATTAGCAACCAATGGATAAGTAATGTACAGTTTATTATTAAATAAGTTTATTCTGCCTATGTTAGTTAAGTAAAGTATTACTAAAATTAGGGCTCAAATTCAAATAATCAAACTTATTAACTTGAATAGGCAACAAAACCAAATTATAAAAAATTTACCTACTTTAGAAAATTTTTAAAAACTGACACATTTGTCAATAACCATATTATGCGTTAGTCGTTAATTATGAATAAAAACTAATGCCTCAAAACTAAAAGGGCAAGCAAAAAATAAGGCTCTGGAATTTCAGGTTGTTTTACGTCCATATAAGCAAATTTTAAAAGAAAATCAAACATTCTGAAGCTATGGAGAACACACTATTAACCAATCGGTTGTTAAATAAACAATTCAAAATATATCTATTGACTATAGGTGTAGTGTTTAATGCCACCAAAATCAGTTAAAGAAAACAAACCATTTGAATAAAATCAAAGTGCAGGTAATGGCTTCAATATAAAAATTATGGCTCTGGAGAAAACGACTAATATGATATGGTATTCTTAAAGGCAAAGGAAAAACGCTATACCATTGGTGAGAACTTTACTATTGGCAGTCAGAACCTTGAAGTTACAGACAAATTTATTATTCAATACTAGCAGTCCAGTGAGACAAATGTCTCATTTAAAAAAACAAAAAAGACCGTTTTTCAAATAGAACGCGTATTAAATAAAAACTGTACCCAGACCTGGAAGGTGTCAAAGTGGTTGCCTAACCGATCGAGGTTTGAAGGCTCAGAGGGCATCGGAACATTCTGGAAGCTGTCAAAGTGGTTGCCTAACCGATCGACGTTTTAAAGCGCAGAGGGTCGCAGCTCCGTTTGGCTGCTGAAACAGCTTTTATTTAATACGCGTTCTATTTGAAAAACGGCCTTTTTTGTGATTTCTCGAAAACCGGAAGTGTCACGTGACTGAAATTCGGTTCCTGACCTGACATGACCATTCCAAACATATAACTTTCATCACTTTTTTCTCTATCTCTTACGGTTTGGCTGCTGAAACAGCGTCCCGGATAGACAAAACGGCGTCCCAGACACGTCTATTAGATAAAGGATAAGTCAAATTAAGTCAAAGGCCTTCTGGCCTATAGTGTTGGGGGGGGGGGGGGGGGGATTACGCTGGATAGCGGCGAACGTCAGCACAAGTAGTTTGAATGAGCCAATGATTGAATCTTATCTCGAGGCTCTAAGTGGAGTAAATTCTATGATTGGTCGATTCGATCTGATTGTGCTGACGTCACACCAGAGCGCGGAGGCCTTGTTTTCAGCCGGTATTGGGTCTTCACACAACTAATCTTAAAATTACTCACTTGAAAATCTAAAACTGCTATACAAAACTTCAATAACACCAGTACTCACTTACTCATCTGAAACATGACATCTTACGAAATTCGATGAAGTGCAACTATAGTATGATCAAAAATTATTTTAATCTAGTATGACTATGGAATAGTTTCCTAATTTATGAATGCAACTGTAACTCACTTAAAAATCACATGTCAAGTTTGACATTTGAGTACAAACGTAGTTGTATTCATGAAAACTTCCATAGCCATATTAGATGAAAATAATTTTTGATCATACTTTATATGCGCTAGTACGAAAATACAAATGAACAAGATGGATGGCGCAGACGACTCAACTACGAAGGGTTTTATCCCAGTAGACAGACTTCGATGGGTAGGCCATTTGGCGAAGATGAAATATGAGCAATCTCTTAAAAAATATTGCTTCAAAATCCAGAAGGTCAAAAGAAGAAGGGCAAACATTCCAGACTCAGATGGAGAGACTTGTTGAAGAAATCACAGCTAAAGTAACCGTTCGAAATTGAACAACTACTGCAGCAGGTAGAAGAAGAATATCCCTAAAGATGCCAAGTTCCATGCCGAGCTATAGCTATAGCTAAATACGTTATTGAAAATTGTAATAAACAAGCAGACCGCGCGCTACGCGCTGCGAGTCTTGAATCGGCGCGCACGTGAAATAGGATAAGCGAAAGGTCAAGCTCCGAGCCGAGCGCTAAGATAAGAAAAACAAAACCTAAACAAATATAAACATCTGTGAAGCGGGAACGTGAGATTTTATTTGTGCCACAGACACACAGACAAACACACATTAAGGAAAATTATATTATAGATTCCATGCGTAAATGTAAAACACTTAAATTCTGCTATTGAATAATGCTTTACAAGAGTTCTAGATCACATGCACTTTTGTATATGTACTCCAGTAGTCTATTAAAACAGATAAAGTACTTAATCGTTTAGTAATACTAAGGTATGTGTACGCTAACACCTGTAGTAGTCGTTAACCCCTAAACAAGGGAACTCTTCCTCACTTTCGACGGGCAAGGCTAGCCACCTACGCGGCCTAAGGGCAAAGAGGGCTCATAGAACCACTTTGTGTGCGTGCAGCATTGAAGTGTGGCTCAATGATAGAACCTTTTGGGAATTCTTACAATATGGCTGTAAAGCATATGTTTAGTTCGAATAGTACGAGGGGTAGGTACACTAAAAATTCTTAGAAACTAATAGTAAATAAAACTAGTCGCTGAAGCACTTATCCCACTCCTCCTGAGGTACATCAGATAGTAAATTTTTGTAGGTCTTTACTGCCTCATCTGGTGTGGAAAATGTAGTTTCTCGCATTTTATATTTAATTTTCGGCATTGTAAAGAGATCGCAAGGCGCCAAGTCAGGACTATATGGCGGAGGAGTCATTGTTTCCGCTCCTTTAACTTCTAAAAATTCTGTTGTTTGCTTCGCCGTATGGGAAGGCGCATTGTCATGATGCAAAATAATTTTTCCTTTGGGCCTCTTTTCTCTTTTTCAAACACTTCGGGTAAACAAGTAGTTGTATACCACTCGGCATTAACCGTACGTCGATCCTGCAAAGTAAGTGTTGCTAAATGACCAATTTTGGAAAAAAAATGTTGCCATTATCTTCTTACCAACACTTCTTGTTCATCTAACCTTTATGGGTCGTCATCTTCAAACATCCACTGAACTGTTTGATCCTTTTTTTTTCAGCGTCAAAACTGTAAATGCAGGTTTCATCTTCTGTAACAATGTTCCAAACAGCATTCGAGGCTCCACAGTTATATTTTCTCAGGGTTTTCTTGCACCAATCCACCCTTTGTTGTTTTTGGGATTTTGTCAGATTGTGGGGAATCCAATGGCAACATATTTTTAACATGTAAATGATCATGTAAATTTTTTTGTACTTTACTCACGCCAATGCCTAATGTTGCTCAAAAAACCATAAATTGTTCGATGACCTTCTTCAATGAAGCTGTGGACAGCAGCAATGTTTTTTTCGGTGAGAGCTGTGGATGGTCGACCTTCGCGTAATTCATCGCAGATGTAAGAACGGTCCTTTTTAAATTCGTTGTACGAATTATAAATTGTAGCTTGAGAAAAAGCTTCAACACCAAAAGCACTTCGAAGCCGCTCGATACTTTGTTTTTTAAAGTCATAATAAATCATCGGCCTGTAATGCTCTCTGGGCAAATTAATTTTTTTCACTTTACACTAAGTTTTATTTCGGCTTGTAGGCAAACTAAAAAAGTAAATGTTCTGCTGCAAACGATATTTTGACTGTAAAATATCAAACAATCATTTGCGATTGTTTTTGTTTCGAACACGGTGTGAAAAGCATGGCATTCTAGATATTATCAGTGTGGTTCTAGTATTATAACATGTTATAGTAGGTACTTAATATTGCAGTAGATAATAGGCTATAAAAGGTATTAATGGGATAAACAGTACATCACTGTTTAGGACAGCTATTGACAAAGTAAAGGTTGCATTGATAATTGCCAACCTCGGTCACGAGAGGCACTGAAAGATGAAGAAGAAGGTATTAATTACAATATTTAAGATAGGTAATAGCCGAGTACAACTGAACCAAAGACTTTGTCTACTTTATTATTGCAAGAACAAAACCAGAACTTCAAAGTAAATGCCACGCAATTTTTTACCACTCTTGTGTGGGGTCCCGGGTGGTGTAGCTTGAACAAGCGTCCACGTTCGATCAGCAGAGTTAAGCAACGCTCTCTCTGGGCAGAACTTGGATGGGAGTTCCACGGCTGCTTCTCTCGGCACCTCGTCGTACGGCTGCCACGGAAAAAAGTTGGTTCCGGTTGTCATAATAACATCATAACAGTCGTTAGTGGGGTTGGAAGTCCCCATAAAATGTACAGTGACGCCTATAATTGGCCTAACGGCTGTTGGCGAAGTGCGGAATAAAATAAAATAAAAATAAAGAATAATTGGAAAATAGAAAATTACACCTTTGCCAAAGCTTTGTTTATCTTCGAATAAAAAGTATTAACTTCGGGTGTGGTGTTATTGCTCATACATCAACCAGTGCTAATATCTTAAAGGTTATATCTAGAAATAGCAAAGTTATTTGAGGTTAGCTATTAGCTTTCAAATGCAGGAGATGATACGAGGGAGCAGGCAAGAACGAGCGGAAGGTGTTAAAGGAAACATGGGAATCCTGTTCTAACATGCTAAAATTTCTGGGACCACTTTGAACGATTTCGCTGAGGTTACCTGGAAAGCAGTGGCACTGTCAGTATGACGGTTAGCAAAGAACACAAATCAATAATCCGAGTAATTAGATTTAGTATTTCCTTTCATGTCCGGTGTTTGAGATAAAATTATTTAATTTGGCTTTACTAATACTGTGTATTAACCGCATGAGCTTAGCAGGGACACGGTAAATCAAGATTGACTTTAAAAACCCGAGAGATGTTTTAAATTATCTTAAATTAATTTATATTTTGTTTTTGCTATCGAGGTTGAATCAGTCTATAGTTTTTGGTAGTAAAATTTTAGAGTATGAAGTATAATATGTTGAAAATTGTGCAAAACCTCCACAGTCGCAGAATTTCTATTCTTTTCAATTTTCTACATAATCTGCTGAATTAGATGTGAATACTAAAATTCCATATTGATATCAATATTTATTGTATCGATCGATACATGGATATTTATGTCATTATACCATGAACTACCGTAAGACTTCTGATAGTCTTAAATAGAACCATCTTCGGCAAATTCCAAAGAAAATGGAATTTCCAAAACATGAAGTTGCCTTAGTTTGTAATATTTACCACCTAGGATAGACAATGGTGAAAATAGAATCTAAATCATTAAACCTCTTTAAAACAAGTAAAAATATTCAACAGGGCTGCATAGTTTTCCCTTTGGTAAGGAGAACTCTTAAAAAGCTGAGCGCGTGGAGTGAGAATTGGCGATGATCAAATAAGTAACATCCGCTACGCTTATTATAAAATTCTTCTCCAAAACTCGAAAAACTTTTAGAACTTTTACATTTTTAGATTTGAATAGGCTAAAAATCAATCACACAAAAACTAAAAGCAACAAAAACCTCCGAATCAGACAAATATTCTTCTTCTTCTTCTTCGTTTCCTTCTTGTCAGAAGGGTCGTGATCACATTTCACTTACGGCTTGCTGTAGCGGCTTTAACAATTGCCTTCCATCGGCCTCTGTCTCTAGCAGTGCGAGTTGCCTGTACAATTATGGAGTTAGTGCTCTCTTTAATTTGATCTGCCCATCTTCTGGGTAAGCGGCCTTTCATTCTAGTTTCCTCTATCTTCCCATATACTATTAGTCGCTCCAGATTATCGTTCTCTCTTCTGGATATATGCCCAAAGATCTTGAGTATCCGGGCATTCACTGTTTGTGACAGACGATCTGGTTCCTTTATTACTTGGAGTATAGACTCGTTGGTTCTCCGTGCTGTCCAAGGAACACGTAATATATGCCTCCAACACCACATTTATGCACACAAATATTAGGTCAGTGGAAAATGAGTCTATACAGGGTGTCATCCAAAGTGTGAAGAACATTTTAATGGTGTATAGCTTACATCAAAAGCATAAGAATAGTTCTTACAAATATACCTAACCAGAATTGACACAAATTTTGACTGTAAAAAGTTATGACATACAACATTTTCTTTTTTCTTTTTCTTTTATTTTAACGAAAATTTGCCTTTCTCCATGAATATATCAAATGGTGTATGTTTGAAACTACGATGTTCAAATAATTCTGGGGGTTTCATTGGCATGGGTGTTTTTTTCTGTGAATCTTGTGGACCTACTGGTAAAGTTTCTGCATAATGAAGTGAACGATGCCTGTCTTCCGTTTGTTCTGACCATCATTGCCATGGACATCTAGAAGATGTCTTAAACTCTTTAGGAAATTTAAAATGGTTTGTTTAAAAGTTGGTGAAACCGGTCTTTTAACCGAACGATTTTAAAATAGAGTACCTAACATTTCAATGTAAGCTCTAAGTCTTGATGAACAGCATCAAGTGTATAAAAATGATGTAGCGTACTAATGTAACGCATTTTCAAAAATATAGATCGTCCATGTTCGCATTATGTCTTTTTATTTTACTGACTGTTTTATTATGAGCGACAAGTAATTCTAATAGTAGATCAATTACTGCCTCCCGTTTAACCATTCCTTCAAATGCTGTACGGCTTTTGGATATTGACATTAACACCGACGTCATGAGCGACGGATTTTTCGACAATTGCAAATTGAAAACACCCCATCAGCAACTGCCTGGTCAGATAAATAAATACAATTTGATTTTTTGGAGCAAATAATCTTATAAAGTGCCAATAAGCTGTCTGCTACCTCTTTTTGTGTACTTCCTGCCAATAGTTCACGCAGAAAGTGAACTGTATTTTGATCAACTTGTACTTTCTTGTTCAAATTTCTCTATTGAACACAATGCTGAAATTATATGTAACATCTTAACATGTAGTTCAGGCAAGGCTTCCTGATAATCATCATAATCACAAAATTGCTACATGCTATCGACCAACAATTTAAAATTGTCGATATAATCGAAACTGCTTTGGATAACCCATTTTCTCCTGACTTCTTTCTTGTGGGGGATTAACAATTCAAACATGATTTCTACCATGGTAATAAGCTTCTTCACATCTTCTGAGCACCCGATCACTTCGATAAATTGACGAAGGATAGTTTGATGTCTGGTTAAACAACCCTGTACTGCTGTTGGTGGACAGTTTTTAAAATTTTCAAAGCCATCTTGCAACAGTTTAGCTGCACTTCCTGTAAATTTAATTACTTTTACGGGCTCTTATTTTTCAGGTTCAGGTTTGGATATTATTTTCCAACATTTGACTTTCCCCATTGTTTTATCTTTTTGCAGAGCAGTAGTATTTCCTTTCTTAGAAACTTGTGCGTTACATGTTGCTTTGAAACCTATTTGTTTGACTGTGTTATTAGTTATTAGTTTTAGCATTTTGCAAGTTTGTTTGCAAACTTTGGCAATGAATTACTCTATAAAGAGTAATTTCTGGTTTGGCTTTACACTGTCTTCTATTCGGGTTTACTTTCTTTACAGCTACTGAAGTACTTGGAACGACGACATCTTCTGTGCCCGCTCCTCTTGAATTGTTCCTTTTTTTTAAATTCCCTCTATTTGGGTCTACTATTTTCTTCAGAACCGATTTAGTGCTTGGAATAACGGATTCTTCGGTGCTCCGCTCGACTTGTTCATTTTTTTCAAAATTCCTTCTATTCCGGTTTACTTTCTTCGGAGCTGATGACGTGCTTGCAGCAATACATACTTCCATGCTACCCTTGACTTGTTCATGTTTCTTTAAATTTCCTCTTTTCAGGTCTATTTTTTTCTTCGGAGCCACTTTAGTGCTTGGAATAACGCATACTTCCATACTCCCCTTGACTTGTAGATTTTTATTCCCTCCAGTCCGGTTTACTTTCTTCGGAGCTGACGACGTGCTCGCAACAAGACATATTTCCATGCTCCCTGGACTTGCTCATGTTGCTTTAAATTCCCTCTATTCGGGTTTACTTTCTTCGGAGCTGACGACGTGCTCGCAACAAGACATATTTCCATGCTCCCTGGACTTGCTCATGTTGCTTTAAATTCCCTCTATTCGGGTTTACTTTCTTCGGGGCTGACACCGTGCTCGCAGAAACACTTTTTTTTTATTTTCTTTATTCGCCCTCCCTAGCCAGTTTATGCATAAACTACCCTTTTTAAACATATATCAATTTTTTCAATTGCATTTCATTCAGTATAAATCGCGTAGATATTACACCAAATTTGTTATATTTACATTATTTTACTTAAACAAAATCCATGTTGTTTTTACCCTTTTCAGTGCTGTAGATCCCTTAAGATGCATTTTCGGACTTATACTTATATAACTTGTTTCTCTTATTTTGATGTAAGCTATTCTTCACTAAAATTTTCTTCACACTTTCGTTCAGCATCATCATCAGCTTTGGTCTATCCACTGTTGGATAAAGGACTCTTCACATTCTCTCCATGCTTCTCTATTTTGGGCAGTTTGAATTCAGTTTTTTCCGGTTATTTGTTTAATGTCGTCTGTCCATCTTTTTTGTGGTCTTTCTTTACTCCGCTTTGTAAGTCTTGGTCTCCATCCAATCACATTTGATGACACCCTGTATATTTGGAATTTCTTGTTTCTAACCAAGGAGGTAGTACAATATACTTAACAAGCTACTCGGCAGCTTCAGAAAATCTGGAAAGACTCTGGAGTCGCCCTTGTAACCAAGAAACTTATAATGAAAACGCTATTATTTCCTAGTCTCCAAAATATTGAAAATATATTGACTCCTCCGAGTTATGGTGTTGGAGAAGAATTGTCTGCATCTCATGAACCGCTCGCAGAATGAATGAGTTGGTACTTAAGAAGTAAATACAACAGTTGGAAAAAATTGATACTGTGTTGGTATATACGCTTCTGATTATTATTTTTGCAAGTAGAAATGTAAGGTTAGGTTTTATATTGTCCGGTTGACATCTTAATAATTTGAAATTATAGTTGTGGCTATTATAAATTTGAAATATAATTTTATAATTTGGCTTTAACTGGGAATGTATTGCACTGAGGGCAATTTCAGCTCTTATTAATCGTAAATATATGTCAACCAGTCAACATGAAACCTAACCTCACTGCAAAAATAATAATAATCAGATGCCCATGTACCAACACAATTCAATGTAGTCATAATGCTTGTTGCCAACGGTTTTACTAGATTTTCCCCATTTCCACATGAAAAAAAATGGTCTATTACGACCCTTCTGGAAAGAAGAAACGAAGGGGAAGAAGAAAAAGATCAGTATGAGTTGAAAATTATCATTATATCGACACATTTATATGTCAATATAATCGCTATACACTGATGACAAAAGTTAGAGATATCAAAAAAGCTATGTGTTTAAAATAAATTTGTAAAGTAACTTATAAAATATTTTCGCCAAAATTTCTTCTATTATGTGTAGTTGACGCAAAACGTTGAACTTAATTATGTATAAATAAAGGGCACCTATGTGCAGAACAGGTTATCCATCAATGTTTTTAATATATATATACGTAGAAATTTCGGATTTACATACATATGCGTATGAGGTAATGCAATAGTGTAAGCAGAGTATACCGTAATAATATAATAGCCCTAATAAATATTCTCTATTTTATTACATAATATATTCGATATATTTTAATGTTTTTTTATTACTTCCTTCATTTCAAAGACGAAGGAAGTATTGTAATCACGAAAAAATCACCTTCCGAGGTTTCTTCAGATCTTCACGTTTCGGGGTTCATAGATGACGAAAAACAGGTTTTCTAAATTTCGTCTGTCTGCCTGTCTGTCTGGTCTGTCTGTTGGCGGTATAACTCAAAAAATATTTGTCGGAGGAAGACGATATTTTGCATACACATTATATACAGTGTCCGCCAAAAAGTCGGCATAATATGGGAATATTTTTTATTTTTGATTTTTCAAAAAAACTTTTTGCGTTAATAATTTGTGCTTGTCTAAAAACCTATTTAGCTCCTATCATATATACTGGGTGTTTTTTAGTTATTTAGAAAATGGAGATTTTCCAAATTGTCAAAATCCGAAACGTGTTATTTTTCAGAAATTAAGTAAGATTTCAATGAGATTTTTTAGAGTGTGTTATTTTTAGCTATCTGAACAATCTCAAAGCCAGAAACACCTATTTTTTTAACTTTAGCAAACAATTAATTTTTAATTTTTTTAAATATTTTTCAAAATTTCACATATCAAGACTTAATATTAAAATTAGTTTTTTTATGTGAAGACTTTAAAGATTTGTAATTGAAAAAATAATATAAAATGTTAATTACTTCAATTGATTTTTTATTATTTACCGAAAAGTACTATGTTTGCATAATTTTTACGTTTTTTATGCAAGGCGCTTTTTAGGAGAAATACTTTTCAATTCAATATTAAATGGCTTTTAGAATCTGTAATATAGCCCTGCTAATGAATTACTGGAACATGTAAATTGGATAAAAAAAATCTCCTCATTTAGAAAACTGTAAAAGGAAATTTACAGGATTTTTGTAATAGTAATTCATTAACAGGACTAGAATCCAGTTTCTAGAAGCCATTTAAATAGATATTAATCAGAATTGAAAAACATTTTGCCCATAAAGTGCCTTGCGTAAAAAACGTAAAAATTATGCAAACATACTACTTTCCGGTAAATAATAACAAATTTAATGAAGTAATTAACATTTTATATTATTTTTCCCAATTATAAATCTAAATATAATTTTAATATTGAGTCTTGGAATTTTGAAAAATATTTAAACAATTGAAATTTTTTTTAGCTAACGTTAAAAAAATTGGGTGTTTTCCGGCCTTGAGATTGTTCAGTTAGCTAAAACACACTCTAAAAAAATCTCATTGAAATCTTACTTAAGTTCCGAAAAATAGCACTTTTTGGATTTTGACAATTTCGAAAAACTACATTTTCTAAATAAGTAAAAATCACTCGGTATAAATGATACTGGCTAAATAGGTTTTTACACAAGCACAAATTATTGACGTAAAAATTTTTTTTTTAAATTAAAAAAAAATTATATTATGCCGACTTTTTGGCGGACACTGTATATACCTGGAATGAAATCGGAAAATCTCAGACAAATATATATAGGGTGAGCACTTTAAAAAAATAAAATTTTATTTATTTTTCATTCAACTTAGTAATAGATACAAGTGATAATTTGTACATAGTGCAGGCTTTATTTTTACCAAAAATGGGAGCCAATAGATACAGAATATTTTTTTTACAATACAAAAACGAGGCACAAATTAGCGCGTTACTAAATATAGCTACGACGTACGGTATCTCACTAAACGTTGGGGCTGCACACGCGGTCCGCCTGCCGTTCGAATTCGACCACCGGTAACGTATTTTTTTATTTGAAAATGTATTAATTTATTAGAAATGTAAAGATATTTTTACTCCTAACTTAATTTGATTTTAAAAATTATTTGGTGTTACAATGTCGACGAGGGAAGTTCTGGGTAAAACCTTTTACAGATTTTTTTAATATATGTATTTGATATACCGGGTGGTTGGTCATACCTCTCAACAGAAGCAATTTACATGGCTTATCACGGTTATGCATATTCTTGCTCACCATTTTTATGAAAAGAATGGCAGTGGTACTAAATTAAAGAGAATACTTTTCCGCGTCGTTTAGCATTAAAAACTTATTGGATAATTTTCATAGTGCATCAAAATATTAATTTTAAAAGTTAGATATTTCCTTGACTTATATTTGGGAATATCTAAATTTTAAAATGAACGTTTTTATGAACAATTAACATTATTCAATAAGTTTTTAATACTAAACGACGCGGAATATTATTCTCTTTAATTTATTACCACTACCAGTTTTTTGCCTAAAAATGGTGAGCAGGAATATGCATAACCGTGATAAACCATGTACATTTTGCCTATGTTCAGAGGTATGACCAACCACCCGGTAGAGGCGGCATACATTTATAATATAGAAAATATCAATACTTAACTACCTTCGCATACCTTTAGACTATTAGGCTACATACAACTTCACTATGTAATGTAATGTCATTCAAATTATCTTTACACACTTGTCTGTTACATTATGATTCATGGCTAATTGCAATGCATATTTCTACTGAACAGCATATTTAAATAACAGACCAAGAACTAATATGGGATGTAAATGATCCTAAGTGATAAAATTTAATTATATTCCTAATTCTTTCCTTCACAGTGCAATACTGGAATACCTATATGTATAATGTAAAAGTTCTAATATAGCCTACGTGTATACCTATCCGTACTGGCGTAACACAAAAATAGTAATAGTATTCACTCTGAGACTTAATACGGGAAAATCTATAATACAATTTAAACATAACGAAGTGACTATGTAACGGTATACTAAAATATGCAGCTAATTTGTTTAATAATGAAGTTTACATTCATTTAACTTTATTTACGTAGGCACCTACAGATATAAAAAATAGTTTTCCGGAGGCAAGCCTTACTACGTTCTGCAGTTTTCCAAGTATATTCGTAGTTTTTTTTACAAAGTAAACATATGTCTTTATAATAAGCTTTTAAATTGTCATAACTAATCTAATTAGAACGTAGTTATCTACTTTAATTATGTTAATTTTAGTCATGACTGATCACTGCTTCTGTAATTCAATCAATGGTTAATTAACTATGATGGTTAGTTTGTGAACTAATATATTTAGAAGAATTGATTATGGCAATTGAGAGTAACCGATCAGCCATGATGACGAACATTCGCAGCCTTTGTGACCCACAAACACATATCCTTTACAACCGTTACGGAAACCCATTACATACGGATCACACTACCTAGAAATGAAATATACACAGACAGATAGATCCATTGTAGCCATGTGAAATATTTCACAACCCTTTTAAGGCCTAAAATTTGAACATATGCGTCACGTTATCCATCCAGTTTATACCTGCGCAGGTAAACGCGAGTGCAATACGATATCTGCAGAAGGCAAAGGGTTCCGAAGGGCTGGCCGTGTGAAGACTGCGAAAAATTAACGGGCCCATAACGTACCTTTCCGCTACACTTATCTGCGATTTTAAACTATTGATTGATTTTCGTAAAATTGGCATTAGCTTTATGTACCGTAAATATTCTTTCAGCTCGCCCTTTGAGCTACAAGGGGTCGCTTCGGTGTCCAACGCTCCTAGCGCAAATTGCTGCCTTCGATTTTGGGAGGGAAGCCTGAAAGAGTTATTCAAATCGCCTTCAAGGCGCGTGCCGAGGGCCCTTCTGGTCAGACTTCCGTTTTTAGGGCGCTAACTTGGGGTGGCCAGTAGGAGAACGTCTGCTTGACTGACCACCCTCTACCCTCAGTGGTCAAGCCTTCCACCCCTCCCCAACGACGCATGCCTCGGCTTTATTTCAGGATGCGGCCGAAATGAAGTCCTTGACGTCAATGTCTGACCCTTAATAAGAGTATCTGCACATAACTTGGCACAATCGATACATTTGCTGAAAATATCGCGTTAATAGAATAACCTTTGACTGTTCGTGCAACAATGACTAATTTTAATTCACATATTTGAAAATGTATATCAAGTAAGTTTTAGAAAGCCTATATTTTTTTAATTTTCAAGAAAATAAATCATAGGTAATGTATAACAGTATAATATCATCAATGAGAAGGAAAAATAGAATAAGACCGCATGCACGACAACATTTAAGAAGATTAAGCAGAAAGTTCATATACTATAGAACACATCCATCCAATACAACTCTCAAATTTTATTTGGATTTAAGAGAGTTAAAGAAAACATACGACTCAGTTCCCATGATGAAGAAGGAGAATTTATGGAACATAGTGAAATACAAAATGGAATTATGAAAGCAATAGATAAATAATTCAGATATCGAAGCTGACTGAGAAATAAAAGGGACCTATAAACACATAGGCTTCCTACTGTAAAAAGTGAGATGAGAGAGTGCTACCAAGTAGCTTAGGACATACATGCATTACCAAAAATATCAATACTACGAAGTATAATGACATATGAGGTTGAAATGGATAAATAAAAGTAACAAAAGCAAAACAAAATATAGCCGATAAGGAATTCTGGAGACGGAATTGTAGACTACATGAAGGGACAGAGCAAGAAGTAACGACAATTGTTATTTTTATTAACTCAGAATTGCAATATTTTAGAATGAAAAGTAAATTATGTATTGTGCTGAAGGAAGTTAATTATATCTCTCAAATTACGCTTTATAAAAAATATAATTTATGTGGTGGAATACACAAAAAGAAATTAATTTTGTCATTATCCTGTTTCTAAAGCATAAAATTGTTAATTAAGTGGCTTAGATATTTATATCTCGTAGCAAGCTACCATTAAGGCAAAAATGTATAAAATTATTGATTTTATTTCGACCACCATATAATTCCATTGGTCTCGATTTACGAACTTTCAATTATTGAATCAACAAAAATTTTAATAAAATACGAAAATCTAGATTTTCATTAATTCGACACATTGTTATCGGATGTTAAGTCATTGTATTTGTTGTAACGGTTTATTTTTAGTTTTAATTTTAATTGCGATATTTTTGTTTACAATAGCATACCTAATAATAATATTAATGTATCTTTACCTATAAACTGTATGCTGTGCCTGCCTGCTGGATGAGCGTGTGAATTTTTCATCGCCATCTTAGGGCAATGGCACAAACTTACGTGC
This sequence comes from Agriotes lineatus, assembly GCA_940337035.1. Lineage (NCBI taxonomy): Eukaryota > Metazoa > Arthropoda > Insecta > Coleoptera > Elateridae > Agriotes > Agriotes lineatus. The sequence continues at coordinate 85,954,924 of OW679197.1, read as the reverse complement.
CAGAAAGGCAATTTCTTTACCTACAATTCAACTTAAAAAACGCTAAAACTATTTTCATTAAAATAGAATAATGGGCTAAAAAGCTAATCTATCTAATTATCTATTACAGGTCAATTTCTAATTAAAAATAAGTGCAAACAACATTAGACACGTACAAATTTTAGAAGAAAATTTAAAGTATTGTAAAATAGTTTATACAAACCAAAGTTAAGGTAGAATTTATTCACTGCAAAGTTGATTGAAATTGCAACATTTCAAGATTTGAATAAAAATTTAGATTTTTTATAATATGTACAGTCGTGTGCAAATAAATCTGGGACAGTGTTTTTTCACATGCAGATTCAGTTAAGAATTGAAGAATATCTCCATGGATTTCCTGCTATCAGAAAGAGTTACTTTAAACTTTAACAGGTACTGAAACCCGCAACTCTCTCTGATAAGAGGAAATCCATGGAAATATTCTTAACTGAATCTGCATGTGAAAAAAACACCGTCCCAGATTTATTTGCACACGACTGTACATTCTAAACCTGAATTTTATTTTATCCTATTATGTTATTATAACAATAACTCCTTAACAACGAGTTGCGTTAAGATGCATTTAACAGCACTAGTGTTGTTAAGAAAAATAACATAACGATACTTTACTAGTATTTAATCACATGTTGGCAGCACTGAAGTGTATTGTCAGTCTATGACAAATTCAATGTTAGTAGGTTACGTTTTGTTTGTTATTTGACACAAACTGACGCAAAACTTAACCTGAAAATCTCAAATTTAACATAACCTGACAGTGCTACCAACAATACAGTATTGAGTTTTTATCTTACTAGTGAGACCACCACTCGCTGTTGTAAGTGTCATTAATAACCATTTTTCCTATTTTTTAAAAAGATTAGTATTTTAGGATAAAATAAACCGTGTTACGATATATGTAACGTTATCTGCTTTCTACATTACTCGAGCATTTTAAAGAACTCACTCCTAACGTCGCTCGTTCATTCAAACTATTCTCTCGTAATGTAAAAAGCTTGATAACGTTACTTGAATCGTAAATTAGAATTATGTTACAATTTTTGAAGGTCACTGTACTAAGTAGTTCTATAGTTACTGATGTTCTGGCCTATCATTAGCAGAATCGACCAGATTTAGATTTTTTATCGATTAAATCCAACGAAGGGCACAACTCCCTTTCCTAAACTAGACCGCTTATTACGACGTACTACAAGAAACTTAGGCCGGAAGTTGTCATTTGCAAATCAGGCGAAAACATGGCGTCCGTAGGCATTCTAACGCATCCGTAGTTATTTCGACGTACATTCCAGGGATTTCTAACCGTCCAGACGCAGACTTTATGAGAAGTGAATGAGGTAATAAAAAGCAATTACTCTAATAAACTTATTTATATAATTTCTAGTGGCCGTAATAAGAAATTAATGCAAGAACAACATAAAATAGTAAATCCAGGAAAATGTCTCTATAATGCTGCTTAAACAGATATGCCAATTTTAAGTTTAAAGTAGACTAAATCTGACAGTTGTGAGCTAACGTCAATTTGAATTGTAATATGTTAAATGTAAATGTAATATCCTCTTAATGGACTAAATATTTTTCCTATTTATTTTTCTATTTTTTTAAGTTTAAACAAATTATGCCAATTAAATTGTAGAAAAAATGCCACACATTTTCGTTTTCCTTTACTGGTGTATTTCCATCAATGTTTTTTAATTCAAACATATAGATTTGTTCGTAATTAGATAACTCTTATCGTTCTGATTGTAAGAATTTCCAGTATATTTTCGTTCATTTTTTGCAGATGGGCTTATATTGTTATGTTGTTTGTTACATTATTTCTCAAAATAGCAGAAATTAATAATTTAGAAATGTATAGTCGTCGAGTAAATATTTTATACTTATGGGTACAATTCATAAATACTGCAGTTTTCCACACTACCATTATGAACGATCACCATTTATTGGGTGATACCGATATTAGTTCGGATATTTAACAGAAGAAATTACATTTTTCGAGAATCAGTATATTCTCTCAAATTATTTAAACAATGAAAACGTTAAAAAGTTTCTTTTAAAATCGATTTTGAGTAAATGTTATTTAGACATTAAAACCAATTTAAAAAAAAAAACGTTAAAAAGAAGGAAGTTATGGTTATAACTAGAAAACGGATTTAGCGTACGATTAAAAATGTGCGCGAATTGAAACTTTTACGGTTAATTGGCACTAACTAATTATTGCATATTTTGCATATTTAAGAATTTCGTTTAGCAGTTCCGTGTATATTATAGCATATTTCTATAATTTTTTGACAAAAATTGGCTAGTATTGCTTTCTGATATTCGGAATATAAAAAAAATAACGTGGAAGTGGTATTTGCTGACAATCTTCTACGACAACAAGTAGAGCTACGTTTTGAATGGTGAATTTTTTGAGCACTTTGAAATAGCTCCTAATGTTATTGCAAAATTTGTAAATGCTCCTTATACATCTGTAAACGTTGAGATCGTTTTTAATATTTAAGTATGCGTATATGTTTTCAAACAGAAGGCATACGTTCCTTCTTGATAATTTGATGTGTTTTTATAACGATGATTAATTTACGTACATTGTTTGGGTTACCTATGTCTTTTATTGAAATAATTGCTTTATTATGATGTATATCATTGTAAGAATTATTAAAATGATTAAAAGGAAACGTTACATGGATATTTTCCCTTTTTTTAAATTGTATTATAGATATCGACCATTAATTAAAAGGCTTTAAAAACGAAATAAAGTAAATGAGATGGCATACGCATATTTCTAGAATGCATATTCTTACATATTTTCTCAAAATGGGGTGCATATTTTAGCAATAATGGACTGCATATGTTCCGTACTTTGATTATAACTAAATGCGGACACTTTCAGAGCATGACATAACCTGAGAATATTTCATTTTAGTGCTTAGCTTATGGAAAGTTGCGCAAGGTTTACTGATAACATAAATACTATTAGCGATGGTGCCACACTTTGGTTTTACTGCGTTGCACCGTTCAGTGTCAGGAGGATCAAATGCCCCACAAACAATTGGGGTATATTAACCGTGGATATTTTAAAATAATACGTATCATATTCTAAATGTAAATTATATAATTTTGCCAATACCTTCTTGTAAAGCTATATTGTAACTATAAAAATATCTATGGTAAAGTAACATTTTAATGATGAGGATGAATACAATGTTACTCTATTTAGTAGTGAATAAAACAGTTCATAATCCATAGCAATTAACAAAATACATGTATGTTAACGTGATAACTAGTACACAACCAGGTAATATGACTACTTATTTAAAATTATTTATTTAATTTTAAAATTTATTTATATATTTGAATGTAAGTATTGGAAACGTTTTGTAGGCCACGCATAAATAAAGAAATTGTATCCGCATTCGTTTTCTCCTTATGGAAAAATGCCTTTTTATTCACGTATACCACACATAACTATTAATAGGATTGCAAAAAACTGTTCAAACTGACGTTTGACCATAAATTAGACAATTGTGTTAAGTTTAAGGAAATTAGGGAAATCTAAATGTAGTTCATAATATGCGTTCTTGCAAGCCACTGTTTATGCAAGCATCAGCATTGGTGTCACGTCACTGGGTGAAGATGCAGCGTTATTATTTAATAACAAGAAGTTTTGCAGACGCAGGTCTAGCAATTAAGTCAAGTAATTCGCTAGGTCGCAGAGTTGACTAGAATACGCAAATCACGACACCATTTTTTTGTATTAAAGGTGTGTACTTTATTTAATTTTTTTATACAATCTCAAATACTGAGGTGTGTTCATCTGTGAACTGCTTAGGCTACTAATGGGCCTGGCTATTCCGTTCACAGCTTGCCCTTCAACCCTTCATCCCTTCAGCAAGTTCCAACCCCTTCAGCATAATAACCTCTGGTTCTAAAAATCTAAAAGTTACGTTTTCTGAAGTGCTTCCTAAAAAGTGCAAGAAATTAAGACGACTTCAGACAAAAAGTACTCACAAATTATTTTCGTATTGATGATTATCAGTCACTTACATTGCAAACAGAACAGTTTTGTCCTAGTATTTAACAAAGGTGTCCAAGAAGTAAAACTAATTAATCGTTATTTGTTTGTTTCATTAATATGTCATTCCCAGTTTAATTAAGAAATAGCTATTGTTAGGAAGTGTTGGAAATGGAAAGTACCGTTACATGCATCTGTTTGAAGGAAGGCCATATTGTTTATTAATATACAAAATCTTGAAAAATTTCATACTTGATGGTAAAAACAATTGTTACTAATTATGTCATTCGTTATTTAATGCAGTGTAAAAAGTAAAAACCCGAACAAGCTATTTCATTTAATGATACAAATTGAAATTTTTATATTGCCATTATCATTATCATTGCAGCGAAGCGTTAGGAAAAATGTAGCTGTGTCTACTTGTAGCGGATTTGCAAAATAAATACATTATGAGGTTGATAAGGTAAATTGTATATCATTTGGGTATAGATTTTCACTAATAATATGCAGGCAACGGAAAAGCACTTGCTTACCAATAAACAAAAACAAGTCCGTATTTTATAAACAAAATGGAATCTTGAGTGAACAAAACAACAATATAATATGCAGCATGAGCCTCTCTTCGAAGTCGCTGTAGAAATAGCAGAAAAAAGAGTTTTGAGAAGATCGGAGGAGACCTATCATCTAAAGGGACTAGTGCAAAAAGTGACATTTTCAACTTCGCTTACAGTGTGGGGAAGTATATCTGACCATGGGGTTAGGAATTTAACATTTATCAACGATATTATGAACCCTCAAGCCTATGTAGAAGTACTACAGTATCAACTTTCATTCTCAATCCCAAAATTGCAAATGCAGGCTGTGGATTATGTTCTCCATCAGGATGGTGCTGCTTGCAAGACTGCCAAAGTGGTGAAAACGTGCCTTTCGGTAGACAAAATACTCGTTCTTGATTGGGTTATTAACAGCCCGGACCTTTCTCCAATCGAAAATCTATGGGAAAAAATAATGTGAAGAGTGATAAATCATCCAGGAGGAATTACTCAACAAAATAATTGAAGTCTAGAGTAGTAATTATTACACCAGAAACGAGCAGAAAGCTTTTTGACATTTTTACTAAAATGTTAGAATATAATTATTTTCTAAAGAATTACTATACTCAATGGTAACTAACTACTATGAACTATTATGAAGGTGGCCTTAATAAAGATCACAGAGATTTATATTATTTTTTATGGTGATTTTTTATTTGATTTGCCAACGTTTTAGATGTATTAATCATATAATGGTTATGATCAAGGGTTCGTAATTAAAAGTTAACGAACCTCATGGTTATCAAAACTTTCTTTCAGCGTTTGCTAAGTAAACAGTCAAACAATTTTTTTTTGTATTGAGTAATTTCTGATTTCACATTCAATAGAGCGGTTAGTTACAGCAAAGGATAAATGCAATTTCCTCAGTTTTTAACACACTTTTTTTGATATTCATTTTTTGACATTCGCACAGTTTTTGACATGATCATTTTCTTGCGATGTCACAAGTTGCACAATATATTTCTAAAATCGTTTGATTAACACAATACATTGCACAAACGGTCAATATAGCCTGCAGATAATCAATTGATAATTTCGTTCGCTAGCCAAATTTCAATTTTTAGCATTCATATTCTAAGTTATCATTTTACATTACCAATCAACATACAATATGAGCAATAGCGGCCGACTATTTAGCATGATACTCGATATTCACAAAAAAAATGATTTAACGTCTAAAATCAAGTAGCCACTTGCATCATTTTTATGATTAATATATTACATACTGTTCAAGAAATAATCTTCTCGAATATACCACAACCTTGAAACATTAGCTACCATTTCAATTGTTGCGAAATTTATCGTGTTTTGAAATTTTTCTCGACATAAATTCGACATTAATCAGATGTTAAAGCCCTTGAGCTAAATGCTCGGGCTTTAATGAGATGATTAATTCCAAAAGGCTGTCTTGTCTAATTAACATCAAAAACACACTCTAAATTTAAATACAGTACTTTTATATTACCTACTGACATTTGGTAGGTACTAAAGTGGCAATCTTATTGTCAATTTAAAATACCAACCGCGGCAGTAAAACTGCTACTTCTTTGCATATTGAAAAATTCTTTTCTAAAATGTTTATTTTTGGAAAGTATAAAATTATCTAAACTACTGAGTTTTTGCTATGTATATTTTATAAAGTCCCTGTGTTTAAATGTCTAGAGGCATTTAAATTTTAAAGTACCAACACATGTGTTCACCCCAGTCATAACTAGGCTTTCTGTTATAAGCAGAGATAGACAGACGGGCTACAAACGAGCAGAAGAAGGAAGCAGGAGAGTAACACTTGAGCCAATTTGCATTTGCTTATTTACGTTTTGTTTCAGCACATTTGCGTTCAATTAACGAAGATCTCCACCGCCGCCCGCAGAGCCGCCGCCTCCGCGAGATATCCATTTCATTGCATATACTTTGCTTCTTTTCGCCGCCAAAATTATTACTTGCAAAGCGCTCCGCCGCTTTTTCCGGAATTTGCTTATATATCCAAACCCCGCAACTTTGCCTAAATATTAATGCCGATGCCCAAAACATTATATACATAAATTTCGTGTCCCTGAAGGGGCAAGATATGTAGCGTAAAAAATTAAGGGGTAGCATGTGCTGAGTCAGGCGGCTGAAGAGCAAAAACTACGAATGACTGGTGTTTTTCTTTGCCCTTCCGGGCCCGGATTGATGGACTTCCATCAGACCTCGTTACACCTTGAAACGCCGCACTGTTTTCCAATTGCTAAGTCTGGAATTTATGTGTAAAAAGTTCAACTATTGGCAAATGGGGCGAAGTGTGTCTCGGAGCGCCGCTGAATGTGTGTCGTACGAACTATCTTTTTCAAATACAAATTTATATATTATGCACCTCTCAGATTTTGACAGACGCTTTCGCGGCCATCAATATCAGGCGATGTATGCAGCACTGCTTTGTGGAAAGCTGAGTGGGTATATTTTTCTCAAAGAAAGTATATATGCAAATAAACATATGTAGGGAGTCTTTATGGTAGACCAGTGAAATATTGGGTGAACCGCCGGTGCGGACATTGAAATATGGCAGATTTTACAATGACATATCATCGCCAACATTTGTAAAAGAGATTTTTGATGCATAGTTTCTCTTCGGACACGAGAGGCAGAAAACTGCTTTCCTATATTATTCTTAGGAAAACATTTTCATATCAATCATTCCTTTAAAATTTCGCAAGTTTGATATTCGGAATAAAGTTCGAGCTTCGAGCATATAATGGACTTACTAGCCGCCACGTTTTAAATACTACATAAATAATCTTACACAAATTAAACTGGTTAATAATTTAATTGCCGTTAATAATTAACAGTTTGCTTTTAGTCGACGTCTAAATGCGAGAATTTTCCAGTCTGAAACGCTTCAGCCTGGAGTAGATTTGTATCTATTTTGAATATTTGTATGAAATTGAGTTTTCAAGACGAAAATCGTGAAAGTTGTGTTAGCGACATACTGTGCTATGTGATGGCACTAGAATTTATAATGATCCAATGGGAGCAAACTTTACTTTTAAATACACAATCAAACTACATAGTGACTGTTACGTGGGCCACCCTGAAAGTTTTCAGTTCGATTATGAAAGTAAGCTAAGCTGGTATGATTATTTTGACATTAGCATTTATTTTGGTTTATTTACTAACGTTTCTAGTGCTCTACCCCACCTTAATTTTTGCTTAATTGCTAGGTAAATTTAAAAGGGTATAGGTGGTTTTATCTGTCATCATTAACGTTAACGTTTTGTTAGGTCCCTCTGAAAGTTTATTTCGTTTAATTAACTCTGGTAGCTCAATATATACCTGAAAATTAAGTATCTGTATCAACGTTTTGAAGATTAATGCCGTTGGTGATTTTTTGTATTTATCAAGTTTCGAAGCTAGCAGCAAACTGTAAAAGGGCGGTGTTTCTTGTCCCACTTGTGTGAATTTATTTTCAAGGTCATTCCCGTTATTACATTATTTAGCGTACCTAATCATATATGTGCCTTACTCTTCAGGCGTTTTCTATGGATTTTGATGTATCGTCTACACTATTTCACAAATTTATCGTACTGCCGCCGTGAGTGCTAGCGCTATCACTTAGGAACTTCCTTTTATGGTTAGATTTTCTAGTAATATTTCATTTCACTGTGGTACTAAAACAGCTTAGTTATTATTTTGTTTTTTAACTTAACAACTTCCGGCAAAATTCGTTAAAACAAACCATCTGAAATCTTTTAGAGACTCGCGTCTTGCCTTTATGAGGGATTTTGAAGATTTGATTGTTGCAGCGATCCTTTATGTTTTCCCAATTTTTAGTTGTAAAATCTAAGAAATAAGCTATATCAGTGGAGTTATATGGAGACAGCAATTTTGTTAAGTCATTCCGTGAAAGCCGATGTTAACAATTTGTTTTTACACATTTTAATTCCGTTTTAAATAATTTTCGATAAACCAGCACCTTCTCTAAGATTAGAGAATTAAGCCGTTTTACACCTGAATGGAGTTTCTCCAAAGGCGCTCCGCGCTTTTACGTTAATAGTTTCTTATTGTTACAAGGATTTTCGTATTTTTGTATTTACACCAGCTTTTCTTTTTGGGTAAATTTTTGGATTTTAGTATCTTCGTACTTATGGACTTAGGTATCTAGATTTTCAGGTTTATGAACTTGGTTGTGAGTATCACACCACTTTGACTTCACTTTCGTAGTCTTCACTATTTGTCTACGTTGGTATAGTACTATTTAGCACCTATGCAAGATTAATCGATGCCAGCTTACAGATAACCTACAACCTTGTACTCCGACGATAGCATGTTCACTTTTTAAATGATTTAAAGTTACACGCTTGTTTAACAACTGTTAATCAAATGTCATTTATAAATGTCAACGTTACTAAATAATATTTAAATTTACAGTTAAAACTGAAAATTACATATGTTATACTATGAACGCCTCGTGTACACGTCGCGGGTTTGGTATTGAATTCACCTCAATTATTTACGTACCTTGCCTTGAGATAACACAGATTAAATAATTTATTTCGGTACGAGAAACTGACATGATATTTTTCTGCATATATTGGATACTTTAATTGCGCCATGTTTATGTCTTTTTCTTTCTATAAGACGTTATAGCTTATCAAATAGCTTGCGTTTGATAAATGTATCTCCCTTCAATGTAAGTTGCGATTACCATGTCACCACATGATTTTCCAACTTAGATTCGCGAGTTGTTAAACAAATAAGTCGGTGGGGCCCGTATTTGGTTTTGATCATTTTAGTATTATCCTGCTCTTTTCTCTGGAGTAGCTTAATTATCCCGTTGAACGTTATTGGTTACGGGACTGTTCTGAGTATTCACAGCTTGCTAACCTGCTTATATTGAAGTGTTACGAGATTATCATTAGTGTATTCTAGTGCTATTGCGTACTACAACACATTGCCCCACTTTGCTGCACAGAACGAGTTAGAGTAAAAACTGATAAAAAAATATATCAGAGAAAGAATGCGTTACACAATCTTTGGTTCTGCATAAACTATTGTAAGCAATGTCTTTGTAATTTTCTTAACCCATTACGAAATCAAAATATTTTAGTTTTCGCTCATAAGGTGATGAGAATTAATTTTAATTAGTTTGATTCGGTATTTAAACAGTAACTTAGATTTTAGAATTTTCACACATTCTTAAGTATAGCTAGTAATACTGGTGTTTGTTTTAAGGTTATCTTTATATCTCTAGTACATCAAATTGGAAGTGTTGTATTAATACTACCTCTAGTATAAAATCAACAAGCTCTGACGTCACCGGCTCGGCTCGTCTAAAGTAGGTAGTTAATGGCCGTACCAGAGTTTTTACTACTCAGCAAAGTTGCACTTTGATTGCAACTATCGTTTATAGTAATAGACAAATCACTTTGTGCTTTTGGTACTGTTTGGTGCTGTGCGTGGCAGTTACTTTCCATGCACAAATAAACAGTTACAGGTCATAGGCATTATCGCCGCACGGAGCAATTTCCTAGCGTTTGAAAACAGTTTACGGTGAATATAAGTAATAGTAATTTATTGCAAATACGTATATACCATATTTGTGCAAGTGTTTATAGATAGATAATTTTATTATGTGAATAAGTGTTCGTTCAATTACTGGCTGTCAAAGCAATAATTATGCAAACGGCAGTAAGGTAGATATTTCTTTTAATAATAATACTTTGGCTACTGCGATAGAAGATAATTATAGTTCAATCAAGAATTTAAGTCGTAGAGGCGTTGTATATACATAAGGCGTTGTTAAATTTAGTTTTGTTTAATTATGTTAAATATTTAATAAATTACTTGAGCATTTAAAAAAACATAGTGACCAATACGACGATTACAAAATTATTGTGGTAAAATTAATAATAGTCCATTGAGCAAAGGCAATAAGGGTCGAAAACTAAGTACACATAAGTAAACCAAATTTTAAATTTATTATGTTACCTATATTTAAAAAAAATACAGAAAATTATTAGTTTTAGGTACTTTGATCTTTAATCTCACAATATATGAGATTGTTCGTATTTCATCTTGCTCACTACTACCAGAAGATGATCTGCGAATTGCTTATACATATATTACTGTATCTGTTAGCAGCTTCGAGGTATTTACATTTTTCTTCATGTAACATACTGTTTACTTTGTAGTTGTATAAACTCAGAACTATTAGTCCTGTATACAGCAGATAAGTTAAGTGGTACGAACTTATATAAACCGTTTGACAGTAAAATTGGGTTAAGAGCCGAATCAACTAAGACGCGACTAGCGTATTCATATAATAAAAATAATAAAAATATCCCCAGGTAAAGTAATTGACGTTAGCAAGCTTCAGTGACGCGTTCTCGAAAACTTATATACTACTTTTGAAATATCTTCCTTTACCAAACGGTACATACAACATTCATATTTTAATATTTATGCCAAGAGTCTTCACTAATGATTTAGTTAATTTACGAAAATAAGAAAAAAATTGTAAGGACTATATGTAAAGGAAGAAAGCTCGAGACAATTATTTTGCCAAATATAATTAATTAATAATAATTTATTCCTGGTCATAAATTCAATAATCTGAGTTAGGCTTAGTTAAAGTTAGGCTTACGTAAACGAAACCCCAAAGTTCGAAAACAACAAGTAAAACCTAAATCAATATTATCGCAGACAAGACAGGTCTATACATTAAACTAATCATCTCAATCGGCATTATACATCTTCCCTGCAAACTTTGAGTCACCCCATCTTACACAAACATTTCAAACAAGACAAGCCCACGCGGAAAATAGAGACAGACAATGCACAATGGACACAGCAGCTTTCAGAGGGCGAAAGTAAGCTCACTGAGCTTCGGGCTGAAAAGTTGCCAGGACATGGAGGAGTGATAGGACCTCCAGAAGGGCTAGACTCTTGTTTTGTGGCTATAACAGGGACGAACGAAACTTTTGCTTACTTTGCAATCTTCTTATTATTGATCAGTGTCCAGCGGTCACATGCGCGCGCAGGGTCCGAGCTTTTGGGGGTTGGGGAAATGGCCAAGGTAGCTACACGAATCAATTCTGCTTTACTTTAATGAGGGTTTCCTTTCTTTGTACGCTCCCGCATCTCGCTACTTATTAACAGAAACAAAGAAAACATCCTTTGAGGACTCGCTTCCCTTTAAGTTGCGCCGAGCACAAAAGAAGGAACCGACATTAAAGGTAAAAAGGGACCTAAAAATATGTACCGAATCATTATTTAAGGCTTAAATGTAAAAGACAAAAATAAAATGGTCACTAATCGCGTCTCTTTTTGTGAAAAATACTGGAAATGCTCGGGAATATAAAGCACGTGCTTTACCGCATGGTAAAGACAACCAGTGTAGAAGCTATATGAGCTGTTTTGCTACGTTGCTTAAAACTATGGAAGGAATTTATTTCTTATTTTACGTCAAGTTCAGTTAATATTGATGAACATTAAATTGAATTACCTACATACTATTTGTCTGTCTTTTTTCAGTTCAGAGTATTTTAAGAATTGTATGTATAAAACAAATAAGTAATAGGAACTAAAAATACCTTATTAGAGACCACTCAAATGGTGGTGAGTAATTGCTATTAGCTATATCATATGCTACTATAGTAGTAACAGGGACATTGGAATTATGTTTTTCAATTCAAAAAATTTAAAATGTTCCAAAGTTATATTTCAAAGGAAATTCTAATCTAATATACAGGGTGAAGCAACACTTACGATATTTACATATACTTCTTATACCACACTCTTAGCATAAAAAGTGCATTACAAAACTTTAATGAAATCCACTGCTCTACACTTCTGTGCAGCCAATTGTTTTTCACGGCATACTGTTTCGGGCGCGCCGTCATCTTGGATTTTTTAAATGGTTCGGTTACTTTTTTCATCAGTTCTGATTCATTTTTTATTCTCTTTCGAATTGATTATATATTTAAAAAAAACAATTTACTGTCGTGACAATTTTGTGATAGAACTGTCAATATTTAATTAATATTTATTTATTATTTCAACGCCATAATGATTTATTTCTGCACATATAATTAGCAAAAAATTCCTGCATTTACGTTAAGTTTTTTGCATTTTAAGAAAGAAAAATCTATCTACGACTATGATTTCTCTGTAAATTCTTAAAGAGAATTAAAACGTAAATCAGAATTGATAAAAAAAAATGTTCTACTGCATCGCAAAGCTATCAGTTTCGGCGGCGTTAGCGACCGAAAATTCCCACTTTTTTACACTAGCAACGTTTACTTTTCGGCAGTAATAACCATAGCAACAAAAACTAATAATCATTTCCATTGGTCGAAATTAAAATACACTTCCATTTGGCTGTATAATCATGACCTCTTCGACTTTGACTTTCATGACTTCCTCGATTAAACTAATTTTATATAATTAGAAAAAAACGCTTCCAAAGCAATAGAATAAAAAATTATCTATATAACTCGCACGATAGCCGACTTCTAGACTCGCCTAATTAATGTGCCTAGCTCGTTGCGCTCGCTTGGCCATAAAAGTCCTTTATTTCGTACTTGTAACATAAACAGCTATTTTTTTATCAAAAATAGATGCGAATACCGTAAGTGTTGCCTCAGCATGTATATTTCAAAATCTAACAAAATACTTTGATTAATTGAAAGTAAACTCTGTAAAACGTTTAAATTCAGACTAATACGGTAATATAAATAAAAATATTTGCTTTTAAACAAAATATTGCTGAAATTATTTGGTTCACTGGCATGTGCAAACCTCTGTAAGCCCAACAAATTTTGAAAATTGTCGTTGTCGTCGTCATCAGCCTTATTGGAATCATTACCGTTAGAAAATGTTAACCGTCATTCCAGGTTTAGCTATAATCGTATAGTTAATTTATCGGTAAGTGGTAATAGAAGTTTCCATATTTTCTCTTTTTTAACTACAGTCAGCAAAAAATAAAGAATAAATTAACAATTTCTTTAATTATAGTTATTAATTTTAGGTTTAGAACAGAGGAGATGCATTTGCAATCCTACTATAAAAAAGTAAATACTAAAACCATTATTTTGGTTTTTTATATTATTTACCTACGTTCATGTATAGGTATAATTTGTTTTTCTACTAAATGCAATGCTCAGAATAATAAGAACAAGAATAATAATTAATTATAGCATTATATTATCTTCGACATCATTAACTATTACTTATGATTTTCTGGTTATCATGCAATGATTTAGTCCATTAAACGCAGTCAAAATAAAAACTAGCGGAACTTAACATTTCTATGAGCTTGTAATGGGGTTTTTAGGCCCATACCTTTGTTATTCCTTTTCATAACTTTCTATTTTTACTTCCCCCGTCTAAAAGAATCACGACAAAATCACCTTCCGACATTTTTTCAGATCTTCACGTTTCAGAGTCCCTAGATGACGTCTGTCTGTCTGTCTGTCTGTCTGCCTGTTGGCGGTATAACTCAAAAACTATCTGTCGGAGGAAGATTATATTTTGCCTACACATTATATAGATATACCTGGCAGAAAACCGTAAATTTCTGACAAATATATACAGGGTGAACACCTTAAAAAAATAAAATGTTGTTTATTTTTGGTTAATTTTGAAATAGAAAGAAGTAATCATTTTCACATAGGTCAGGCTTTACACTTGCCGAAAATAGGACTCAACAGATACAGGATGTCACAAAAGAGTCGAAACGTTTCAACAATAAAACCGTTCCCTTAAATGTAGGCGCGCGCAGCACTTATTTCAATTAAGCTCGATGGCGCAGTTCGACTTATCGATGCGGTTACGATCGCTATGCAGATGCGGCGGGTTCAAACCCCAACGCGATACATTTTTTTAAATTTTCAAATTGATCTAATTCGCGCGAGGGAAGTTTGGTGTAAACCCATTTACAAATTTTTTGCTTTACCTCTCCAATTATCTACATATTTTTCTCCCAGGTTTAATAACATAGCCACTGTCCATTTGTCCTAGGTCCTTCTCTTTTCTTCTTCTTGCCCGGTTGTCTTCCTCACTGTTTTTTGTTTGTCATTCTCTGTAAATGGCCTAGGTACTGTAATTTTGTTATCGTGAAAAAATCACCCTCCGAGATTTCTTCGAATCTTCACGTTTCAGGGTCTCTAGATGACGAAAAACATGGTTTCCAATTCCGTCTGTGTGTCTGTCTACCCGTCTGTTGGCAGTTTAACTCTAAAAATACTTGTTGGGAGAAGCCGATACTTTGTAAGCGGATTAGATGTCTACCTGACACGAAACCGAATATATACAGGGTGAACACTTTTAAAAAATAAAATATTGTTTATTTTTGGTTTAACTCGAGAACTTTTAGTTAAGGCAAGTAATATTTACACATAGCTCAGATTTTCACCCTTGACGAAAGTAAGTATATTTTGCACCCAACATAATATGCAAGATGGAAACCTTAAAGAAATGTAAATTATTTTATTTTATAATTAAAAATTTTTAGTTTTTACTTGCGAGGGAAGTTCTTAGTAGAGCCCTATTTGTTGCTATTAGTGTTGCATCTAATTTGGGTTTTTAATATATTCCATATATCTACTCTTTATTTCTTCTATCACATCATTCGTGAGTTTACTTTTTTTCTATTTTCTTTTTCCATCTCTGTAAATGTTATTTCATGTTCAGGACACATGTTTTCTAACCAAATAACGCTGCTTCTGAATTTGGTATCTCTGAATGCGTATTTAGATCTACTTCCCAGAGTGTGCCTATTCTTTGTACTCCTATTGGCATTGCTTGACCCCGATTTAACAATTTTATTTTATATGCGTCTTCGCTTATTTTCTTTTAGTTATTTTTTGTCTCTTGCTATTAAACCCATGTCATCTGCATAGCGTATCACATATATCTCATGGATTTATTTATTCCTACGTTAAATAATAATGTTGAGAAAGGATTCCCTTATCTGAGTTTCAAACTCTTCGGATAATTCGCTCTTAACTTTAAGATTGCTTTTAGTTCTACTTGATCATGCTCAGTAGCTTTACTAATCGGGGTGGAATGTAAAATTTTGTCATTACTTAGATTGCGTTGGTTTTTTAAATAGTGAATAATAAAATCAGAATAATACAAATGCTAAGATATTGTACTCATAATGCGTTGTGAGAACTCTTGTCAGTTTTATTAGTATGGTCAGTTATTATAGTTGGTGGAAATTCAAGTCAAAGTATTGATTTTTTTAATGAATGGTCAATGGTTTACTGAATTACGTGGTTTTTTTTAACGGATAGGACTAGAATTTGATTACTGATTTTGAATAATTGTTAATTATTAGGGTTTACTTTATCAGTGGCTTTCAGTAACTCAATTGCTTTTATATTTTACTCTACGTCGAGCCTAATTATTTCTATTGTCTATTATATATTTTTTGTTGATGAAAAACACTCACATTATATTTCACCTATTGTTATAACCAATTATAACATTATAACTATAGTCTTTTACTTTCATATATTTTCCCAAAACATTATCCTGTTCAATTCGTAACATAACCTAAGACCATAATTCCAGTATTGTTAAAAACTATAAAAGGCGTAGTTTTACGATTTTTAAAAACAACTTTGCTTTCGACACAACCATAATATTTTCCCACTAACATCAGTCTAAATCTACGTCTGAGCACTAGGATTATAGGGCCAATTCTTATCGAAACTCATTTTTGCAAAAAAGTTGGCCAAGATCCACAAACAACTTCCATAAATCAAGTTACAACAGTATTACATTATACTCAACTACTTATTTTCGTAACTTTTTCTGCGGATTGCAATGGCCTCGTTTAGAAGCTATCTGGAAAAAATTGCGGAGAAAAATGACAAAGGGCGCTTAAAATGGCCGTTCGGCGGCGCGAGTAAAAATAGCCGCCTGTGTGCAGGTTGGGGTGACTTACCCTCGGACAATAATTAGTCATAGGGGGTGGGTAGGCGGCCATTTTGCTAATACAAGAGCTTTGTGCAGATTTTGCCGATTGACGTATACGAATGACACAATGAAACCGGGACAGAAAGGCAAACGCGAAACCGATGCAAATAGACTAATGGCTAGTTCGTCGAGGTAATTTATCGTCGCACTTTCCTGAAAAGTCAATGCAAAGAAAGTCGCGCTCTTCCTTTTCTTTGAACGAGCAAGAACGTCTCCTTGATAAATTGCGGCGATGTAAAGCTTGCACGGTTGACATTTCACATTCGGATCGAATATGCGTACAGAAAGGAATCATTTTTAGTTACAATTTGGCTTGTAAGTAAATGCTATCCCTAATTTATTTTAATCGATTTATAATTAGCGTTAATTGTTCGACGCTAAAATTTTATATCACACATTTGATATAAATGTAGGGAATTTTATGTAATTCAAAATTATCTTATAAAAAAAGTTAATTGAACGTATAGAAATATAATTAAGGCACATCTTTCTCATATGAAAATTAATAGCAACTTGAATTCTAAAGTAACGGATAAATTCATTAACTTTGTTAATATTAATTTTTATGGAAAAATCTTGGAGGGGTATAGCGATTTTAATTATAGGACATACACTACAACCACCTTTATGTTGCTACGTCATTTGTTATGACATCATTGACTTTTTTTTGATGGGCAACCTGTATTTTTTATTATTGATTTTGGTAGTACTTTTTATGTTGTTTTCAATGATATAAAGTTTTCAATATGTTACATAAATCTAGTTACCTACGTTTGACGGAAAGTCATTGACGGCACATTTGTTTTTACTGAAATTAAAAAAAAAAACAATTAGAAAATGCAATAATAAATAATAAAAAATGAATTTTCTGGGTCTCGCTTAATTGTATCATTTTTATTAATAAAATAGTTTGCTAAAGGTAAATTCGAATTTAGAAAGAGCAAAGGACGCTTATTTTGTTATAACATTTACAAATTGCTTAATTCTGACATATAACTAATCTTTTTTTGTTTTATCCACGGATAACTAGATTTATTTTGCTCATTTCATTGGTTTTTAATATTTAAATTTTAAGATCATTTTTCTAGATTTTTTCAGATGTAACATATTGAAAATTTTATATCGTTTAAAACAACACAAAAAGTAACTACTACGAAAATCAATAATAAGAAATACAGGCTGCTATTAAAAAAAAAGTCGATGACATATCATGAAAAACAAATCACATAAGAAGCTAAAAATTATCTGAAAGTATTCCCTATGGTCAAAATCGCTATACCCCTTCAAGATTTTTCTATAAAAATGAATCTCAACGAAGTTAATAAATTTATTCGTTACTTTATTTCCACACTGTATATAATATTTACTAATAGCGAATATGCATCCTTTATCAGTAAAAATATGGAGAGATACATTAAAACCAACTAAAAATACTTTTCATTTTATTATCACGTCTTTAATAGCTCAACTGCCTAACTTCCCCTTCTGCTCTAGTAATTATCCTCATTAATTTTCTAGTTCTCAATTTAAATTTGAATTTCTGAGAGCTATTATTAGTGTATGTTGCCTTTCAATACCGTTTATAGATATTGCGCAGCAGTCGTACCTCAGTGATAAGTGTTTTAACAATTCGGAAAAGATGCTAAGAGTAAAACTGAAAACGGTTGTATCTCTAACAATTTAAGCAATCTATTTTAAAATTGTGTAAGAGTTTGGTTTCGAAAGATCAACAAGTCATGAGTAAAGCTGATATTATATGGCAAATGCATATTTTGTATAATTGATATACCGGCGAAACTGTTTGCATATGTATACTAATTATGTGAAATCAAATCGTTTAAGCCAAGTTTTATTTTGCATATTTGCGTACCTATTTATACGTTTTTAAACATACTTTCTGGGTTTTGCGTATTTGGTTATATTTAGCAATAATTTGTAATGTATGAACCTTTTGAGACTTTTTTTTAAATTTACTATTTCATTAAATTATTAATAACATTTTTATGTACAACTGAGATATACTTTCACTTTCTGCCGCTGGGCGCTGGAATGTAGTGCGCGTATCGAAATACGCAGAGGAAAGGGGAAGTCCCTGTTAAAATCTTTGACTATATAAACATAGACCGCCGGCAACCCCCACTTTACCCATAGAAACAATGTATAAGGAATCAACCAACATAGAATCCATTTCACGAGTGTTGGGTGAATAATAGTCTGGCGGGGTTAGGGGAAATCTCATTTTTAGGTTGGCTTACAACCTGAAGTTGGCATTGGCAATCCATGTCTACATAGTCAAACGTTAAAACTTAGAGAAATAAATATGCTTATACAAAATAGTTACATTTTTTACATTAATTAGAATACTCCTACTTATTTTCAAAAACAATTAGAGCGTAGGTATTATGTGCATATACAGAGCTGGGCAAAATACTTTTAAAAAGTATTTAACTACTAAATACTCAATACTTTATGAAAATCGAAAATATTTAAATATTAAATACTTTTTATAACCAAAAAGCAGTTAAATAATAAATACCCATAATATTTAATAGTTAAATACTTTTATAAAGGTACTTAAAATACTTTAAAAGTATTTAAATATGCAATAAGTATTTAAATACTTTTTCTAGTTTTTAGATATCACTAAAATGTAAAAAACTTGTGAATTATTTCAATAGTAATACAGTATTTATAAACAACAATTTTTCGAAAATAAATTTAAAGTTCATAATTTTCTTTGATTCGAATACTTAATAATAATTGTAAAGTTCCAGTGTAGGTAATAATTGTAGTAAGCCAAATAATAAAGATGGCAGAATATTATATTAAGATAATAGTATATAAGTACGCCTTTACAGCACGTGCGACGAGTTTAGAAACACGACGCAAAGCGGAGTGCTTTTAACGTCACTAATGCTTTAATGGCACTTATACACGTGTATCATAAGCTATTTTTTCTACGATCGTAACAGAAATATAAAAACTTAGTTCGGTGACACTTTTTCCGTCACATTGTCTTAGATATTCTAGGTTATGTTGACATTAAAATTTACGAAAAAGCGTGTTTTAATATAATATTAAAAACGCCCCCAATGGCAACGTACTAAAAGGACCGAATTCGGGGCCTAATATTGAAAGTGCTACAACCTTCACTTTTGACACTAAAAACTGTACAAAAAGTTGTCATTTTGACACGATCGTAGAAAACATATTTTTTGATAGAATTACTTATATTGAATATTAACAAAAAAGTAAATCCATAGTTAAACAAATATAAACTTAAAACAATATAAACGCTTTTTTTATTTTTGTTTTCATATAACAGTTCCTTTACATCTTTGCCATAACACAAAAAACAGTATCTAAACCAACGAAAGGGACAAATAAAATAATAAACATACATTGTGGTGAAAAACTAGCGCATTATCCTTGCGCTAAGTTGTAGGCCTCCAGCTAATAACAAATTTGAATATCAATTTAAATTTTTCAGTTCAAATACAAAGTTGTTGTCATTCAAATTTAGCAGCTGTGGTTATATGTTTTATATTTGAGAAAGGAAAATACTTGAGCTTTTTTGTTTTTAGTTTTTTTAGATTAATTTTTACATTGGTGATTGTTGGTATCACGAATCCATAATACATATTTGCTTCTCCTTGCAGAATATCTAATGCTAAAACCAATGGCTTAGAAAGTTTTACGTATTCTGTCAAATACTTCGCTTCATTTTTATTCAAGCAATATTGTTTAATTGAAAGCTTTCATATATAATAAGTATTTTTTTTTGCTAAAATTTGGATTACGGACTAAGTAGTGTAAATTCCAACGTATAATGCCGAATGCCAGAATAGCTCAAATGATGACTTAAAAGACGTTTAAAATTACCCAAAGATATTTACGAGTTAGAAATATTGAAATACTCTCAAAGTATTTGATTGAATTTATTTTTTCAAAATCTATATTTCCAAGTAGTAAATACCTTTTGTGTAATTTAAACGTCCAACACGTCATCAATTGAGAGTATTTAAATACTTTGAGAATATTTAAATACTCTAAAAGTATTTAAATACTTTAAAAATATGTAAACAACCTAAAAGTATTTAAAAATGTATTCAAATACTAAATACTTTGCAAATTATTTGCACCTACAAATACAAATACAGTCCATTTAAATAAAAAAAGTATTTACAAACTCAAATACTGCCCAGCTCTGTGCATATATTATAACTTTGAGTGCATATACTCAACAAAATGTATGCATATATTTGCGCATATTTTCGTACATTTGATAGCATATAATTATCAGCTTTAGCCATGAGTGGCTTGATGTCTAAACAAACACCAGGAATTGCAGCTTAATAAAACACAGTTTGTGTATCACACTACAGTTTTTTAATATTCACTGAAATTACCTAGTATTTTTTTAAAGTACTCTCTAGTTATCGATAATGAAATAAAAATATCTATAGTGCTAGAGGATTTTTAATGGTAAATAATTTGTTTATAAAAAACAAACCAAAAAGACTCAATTATTTAATAAGTCAGATGTATATTCTTTGCGAGATTCTAGATAAACCGTTAATTATTTGGTTGCATCAACAAACGTTTCGGCATTTTTCTCATCTTAAAATAGCTACCTACATGTTGTCGATATAATTTATAATGGCGAGTTAATATTGAAACAAATTCAGATTTGTTTGTCGCTTAAAATTTACACACTTTTTCAAATGAAAATATTATTGTTACTTTTAATTATTTCACTGAATGTTTCTTTTGATAGTTTTAAATTGTGACGTAACTATATAATATGCCCATATCCAATTGAAGTTAATTAACCACTTGGGTGGCTTCAATCCTGCTTTCCACTAACATCAAGCTAACAAAGACTATCTATTAATTAGTGCTTAGACATATTTTGTAGAAATATATATTCCAATTAGACTCACCTCAGATACCACACATTTTTAAATTATCCCGCCCCCTCACGTTTATTGTCAAGTGCAGTTCTTCATCTTAACTTAACAGATGGAAACCAAGATATGGATGTGTGAATGTCTGAACGCAAACTGAAATAATTTTCGCCTCATATGGCCTCAGTAGGTCAAAAATCTACCTGCGGCCCTTTTCTTCCTTCCGGGACGGAAGCCTTTAGACGAAATTAAAAGGGTTGTCCCGTTTAATACAATAAAGTCTAACCCTTGCACCGGAATTTACCTGCCGGCATATGGCATATATTATTGAACCCGTGGAGGCATTAACTAAAATTTCAGTTGGTTCGCAATTTGGCGAATTCTACTTTTACTTCCTGATCCTGATTGAAATCAATATTTTACATTTGTTATTTAGCATAAAAATCCACCATTATATAATATTGTAAAATTTTCACTTTTAATTTACCAAAAATTCGCAGTAGAAGTAAAGGCTGCGAAGGTATAAGCCTGGCCTGATCTTCCCTCAAACGTACATTTGGAAAGCCTATCACATTTCCCTTTTATTTCATATATCCTTTGCGTCCTTACTGGGCTACCTACCTAACCCAAATTCAAATATTCAAATGTCACATTATACAGTCGTCAAAATATGCCGTGGAGGTCTGAAAAGTGCAGCTGGCTAAAAAATCACTTGATCGAATACATTAAATAAATTGGTATATTTAATCCTTCTTTGGCATAAGGGATTGCCTAACCTTTTCGCAGGTATACGAACCCTACGCTCGCATAATTTTAGCCACATTATAATAATTTTACATATGGCTCGCACACAATCAGCGCAGCTGTTAAACGGACTCAAAATGTATCCCGGGTAACGAATGGGCGATGTAATCGTCTATACAGGGCGAATTCTAAATCAATACAATGGAAACCAATATAGCAGCCAATAATTTTTAAAGAAGTAGGCTGACTTTGCCAGTGCTGGTAAATAAAATGTATCTAAAGTAATTTTATAAAATCATACAATTACTATAAAATCGATTTCCGATGTTTATTCTAACTGGGTGCAAAACCTTTGAAGCAACAACTTCTATATAACAAAATAAATCATTTATAAATCACGTAAAACTGTAATATTTGTTATTTGCCTAATACACTTTTATTGAATTTGTTTGAAACCAATTAATTATCGTCAAGGCAGCATATAGCTTCTACAATCATTCAAAAGAAGAATTTGTTTGTTGCGCATTTTTTCTCTATATCGTAATCCATTATTAGAAAATACTGAAATATGAGCAAAGAGCTACAATTTTCTTTTATTTTAATTTTGTTATTTTACTAATTGTAAGCATCTTTTCAAAAATTATTTTACTTGTACGTAAAGGTTTCTACTACAGGGTATATCGAACTTTAAAGATGTGGTTTATGCGACCCATAACAATAAAACAATATGAGCATGAATCAGCAAATGCTTATTATAGATAAACTAAAATATTTCAGAAAGAATTTAGGAAACAGCCAAACTGCACTGATTAATTACATAGAAAACAATGCTACAAACATTTTGCATTTGCATAGCAATTGTTCAAGGTAAGAATTGCTTTCGTAAGAACTAATAAATAATAATTATTATTATAAATCGCCTTGTGAAAAGTTTTACTGAAACAAGTAAATTAATTTAATCCTTGACAAAACTGTAGAATAGACAATCGAATCGAACTATTTTTGTGTGTAGCCAGGTTATTTATGAAAACAAATGCAGAAAACTTTGTGTTTGTTAAAATACGAGTATAATAATCAATTGGTTTCAGCAGTGCTACGGTCATCTTTGGCGTGTATTTAAATTAAGGAAAACCTTCGTGATATGTTGAAAGATATAGAAACAAATGAACATCGCACATAATATTCGAATTTATTTATTGATTCATTCATAAACTTTACCTCTTTTACCTTTCAGTGTCGAGGACTATCCATGCAATTCTACTAATAATAGTGGTATTTGTACACTGATAGACATATTGTAATAACATAAGATAATTTTGGACATTTTGGTATGATTAAAAAATGATTTTGTGGAATATTCTGCGTGTTTGAAACTACTGCTTTTAATAAAACTGTAACAAAAGTAACGGCTCTAAAGAATGATTTTTTTGTAAATCCTTCATACAATATAACAAATTGAATATGAAGCCATAGAAATCTGAGACACTGTCGATTAACCAGAAATGGCTCAACTTCCGCCTATAGTGATGTACCTAGGATTCAAAATGTACTTTTAAAATAACAATGATAATAAAGTATGTATGTCTAAGTGGAAACCATAAGATATAAAACTCCAAAATTAATAAGACAGACAAACGTTGCACAAACCCCAATATTTATTATTCACGTATACTAACCCTGTAATATCCATAACACCAATTATTCAATAAAAATAATTATAAAAGATGCAATACTCCAATAGCATACGAACGTTTATACTATACATGAAAATATTTATTTAATTAAGAGTGCTCGGAAACGATTAAGCGAAACATAAATTCCTAAATTAAAGTGAATATAACCTCAGATTCAAAACTATTAGATAGCACATTAAAACGTGTAGCTTCACCAATACTTCGGTACGTTCATGATGATTTGATCATCGCAGATTGATTCAGGATCAATGGCGAAAAGGTGAGTTGCTGCTGTGAGATCCTTGTTTAACAAGTCAAATTAGAGAAAATCACATAAACACCGAAGCCGCTTACGGACGATTTTTGAGCATAAATCCGCTTATAAAGCCGCATATTTTTTCTATTTTTATCTCTAGTCGTTTAGAAGTCCATGCTGTATATTCATACCTAGATACAGTGTAACCGCATTCACATTTGCTCTTCTTGTTTTGAAGCGTACAGTACAGTCTCAAAATGTAATGGTAAATATTCAGGGCATATAAGTACAGTTATTTCAGTTAGAATATAACGTACTTCATCATTTTTCATTTTGTAGCCTCTTTTGTCTTTTAGTGTAGAGAAGCATTCATGCTTTACAGGAGAGCAGCGAAGGTAACGGGATGCCTTCGATTTACAATTATGCTCTTTTTACTTTCCTTTACAATAAAGGAAGTATTGGATTCACCCCAAAAGTTCAAAATTGAGTTTTCAACAGATCTTCACGTTTTAAAGTCCCCTGAACCCAAAAGACATGTTTTTGTTCATTGGTCTATCTGTCGGTCTGTGTGTTTGTGTGTCTGTCTGTGTGCGAACAGAATATCTCAAAAACGAAAAGAGGTATGGCGTTGAAACTTCATATATAGGTTTTGTGTACTACCTAAATGTGACAGCAAGCTTTTGCAGAAAATCGCATAACCGGAAGTATGGTGTTTACTCTTGTGATTTTTCAGTTTTCTTTGATTTTTTCAAAAACGGCTCTGACGATTTTTTTAAAACTTTTTTCTTACGTTTTTAATGTATATTGATGTGAGATAGGTGATTTTCCAGTTGAATACCTCAAAAATGGGTTTCTTTTGCTTTTTTTCTTCTTTTTTTATTAACTCCTATTTTAAATAGAACACCCGGTATATTATTTAATTTTTGAATTCAACTTAAAATTTTAGAGAAATTTTGTCACTTGAACTAACGCTCTATTTGGAACGATTTCTGTAGAATTGGTATTTTAGAAAATTTTTGAGAAATGCTTAAAAACTAAAAATCCAATTTTTGGCTAATTATAAGATCACTGTAAAAGGAAGTTGTTTGCGTATATCACACCAGATTTTTTTCATTTATTGGTATCATGGCATTTTAATGAATCGCTTTTGATGTAGCTGTAAAAATGTAATATTATTTATTCATAGTTGAATATTTTGTTGGTTTTCTATCTACTTTGGCAATATTTTATACAGGGTACATTTCATAATTACGTCTTTATTTCGAAATCAACTACATTAAAAACGTCATAAGGTAGGGTAGGTAATAATACTCATGGCTTTAATGCAATACTAATTGATAATTGGGTCGCGGGTGGTGTAGCTTGAACAAGCGTCCACGTTCGATCCGTAGAGTTAACTAACGCTCTCTCTGGTCAGAACTTGGATGGGCGTTCCATGGCTGCTTCTCTCGGCGCCTCGTGATACGGCTGTCACGGAAATAGTTGGTCACGGATGTCATAATAACATCATGACAGTCGTTAGTGGGGTCGGAAGTCGCCATAAAATGTACAGTGACGCCTAACGGCTGTTGGCTGAGTACCAAAATAAAATAAAATAAAACAAAAGATAACACTTTTATACCATTTATATCGTCAAAATTGCTAATTGAAATAACATCAAGTTAATATGGGTTTTCAGTAAAACTCAATGGCCCTATTTCCTACTTTATGTGAAAATTTAGTGATATTCTGCCACATTTAAAGTAAATAAGGAAGAGGTGCATTTATGTAAATATTAATGTGTAAAGTCAATTTACATGTAGAACCAGTTGTTTTGCATTCTTTTGTATCGTTAATTAGGTTTAATCATCGAAATTTAGTATAATGAAAAGCGGGAGTACGCAGTACGGTCCTTTTCAGAACGTGGATCGCTCAATTGTGTGGGTAACAGTCGATATGAATTCAACGGCGGTCGCAGGGTATTTGTCAGTGGCAGTCGGGCTGAGCTCGAGGTTGCACGTATGCCTGCGTCTCATAGTGTAAAGTTATCATCTCTCTATCTCTCTAATCAGCGCCTGACATTCGCGTGCGGGAGAACGCTTCGTCCATTTCCTTTAATTTTTCTCCTTCTAGTGCCGTTGATACCCATCTTTTTCCTGCTGCTTTTCTGATATCGTCATGACATCTGGTTAAAGGTCTTCCTATCTTTCTTTGTCTGTGCCATGGCTTCCAGTGTGTAGTTTTACTTGTCCATCTTGTAATATCGATTCAGGTTATGTGCCTTGATTATCGCCATTTCATTTTCATTACTTTACTACCTATATCTTCCATCTTTGTTTTCTGTCTGATCCATTACGAGTCTATTGTTCGCCTGCCCTTGTAATAATACCCAGAATAGCTCTCTACATACGTTTTTGGGTGGCTGCTAGTTTATGTAAGATCTTGTTGGTAAATGCTCAGGTTTCTGTTCCATACATCAGTACGAATAATACATAATGCTCCTTCATGTGTGATGTAAATTGTTTGTCTTTGTTTCGAAAAAAGGGGTTCGGCTTTCCGAAAGCAGTCAATGCCAGTCGCTCGTTATTCTTTGTTCTAAATATAAATATGTCTTCACTGCTTCTATACTTTCGCCATCGAGTATTATTTCGTCATCCTGTTGTCTTGAAGCTTTTCGTGGAATTTTTGTTTTCCTTAAGTCCAATGTCTTGAGGTTTTTCGTTTAGTTCTTGTAGCATTAGTTGTAATTCTGTTGCACTTTCTCTAATTAAGACTATGTCATCCGCCTATTTCAGATCATTCAATTTTTCTCCGTCGATCGATAGACCATAATCGTCCCAACAAACTTTTTAAACATGTCTTCCATCGATATTGTAAACAATTTAGGAGAGATGGTATCTTCTTGTAGCATACCTCTTGTAATATTTATAGGATTGGTATTTGCCTGCAATTTAGCCGTACATGTCGCTTCCTTATTGTTTCTATTAGTTCGATATATCTAGAGTCTATTCTGCAGTTTTGTAAAGCATTGTTTATATCCATACAGCCATACAAATGAAAGCGGCTGGAGCCGCGCAGTAATTATAATTTGCTGCCTATAGTGTTTGTATACCGCAAGCTAGTGTTTACACTTCCACCAAGTGTCGATGTAACCGTGTACGCAATTGCAAAGCCGCCAATAAATTTTGAGACGTTTCGATTGTTCCGTGATGCCAACGTCAGGAGCAAGGTACTTGGGAAATTTCCACAGGAGCATTCAAGGAATGGCGTGATTAAGAGAGCTGCTCAGCAGTTTCCAGGTTACAAGTGTAACGTAACCTGATACAGGAAATGTTTACAGTTTAACCGATAAGCGCTCGTTCCAGGCTATGTGGTGAAGGTTTAGTGGCTGTAGAGGAATGCAATTAATGCACAATAAACACAGCTTAATGTTTGAGCATAAATGACATTTATCTTGGTGTCTCTGTGAAGTCATTAAAATGTAAATTTATTGCAGATAGTTTTTGACTTATAAATGCGTGTAGTCACAAGCTACTGCGCGCTAAAAATTCATTTGTATTTTAAACTGTTGTGTTTAAGAACGACAATTTAACCCTTATTTTATTTATGATTTTATGTGTGTATTTGACAGCACAACGATGTATGTATTTGTGTAAGCAAATTGGACTATTTGTAAATATTATTTATAGTTATACCGAGATGCAGGCCAGCGTCTTGTTGTTTGTAAATAATGATGTAGGATAAACTCGAATTCGATCTTATTCACTACCTGACTGTGGACCTCATATTCGCAGAATAAGATCGAATACGAGTTTAGTTATGAAATAACGTAATTTTCAAAGAATTGCGTGTATACTGAGCTAGCTAGGGAGACAGAGAGGGCACAAGGTAAAGTTTATTACAAAAATTAAACAAAACGTCGGCGCTACTAAAAGCCGCACTACACTTTACGTAAAAATTTTCCAAAACTAAAAGTCAAAATGTGTATGTAGCGTAAACCTTCCTGCATTTTGTAAGATAGCGGATAATACGTCCAACTACTTAACAAAGATTTGATTATTTCTAAAGTGATTTTAAATGTATTGGAAGTACTAAGGTAAATAGTGAACACATACATAAATTAATCACAATTTCCATTGTCATCACTGTCATCATAGTCACGTGTTGGTTTAAATGCCACATACGTAATACCTACTCGACATGAAAAGTTCACGATCCTGCCTTTTAAAATTCAAATTCTAGACGGAGCATTAAAAGATAAACCTAACTTTATAGCTGGACATCACCATTTGCGTCCATTCGTCCACCAGGTCTGCAATATGACATCGCTTTTGATATGGCGACTCTTACAACCATAAATTCAAAATTGAACTAGCTATAATGCATGGTCTTCGATCTGCAGTGGAAATGGCTCGCATTCAATATACCAAACTTTGCAGTTACCCCAACCGCATTTTAAATATTTCAATAATTTTTACAATAAAACAGTAACAATTGGTGCATTTGGCTGGAAATCCTTTAGTTTAATTGCATAGTGATATTTAGAATGTCTAAATTTGCAACTACAATTTTTGGATGGGACCTGAAGTTTTCCCGATCATCCTGCAGCTTCGGTTTTGCTTGAAGTATTACGGTTCGCTGCTTTATGGTGATTGTTTTGGTTTAACGGAATTTAAGAGCGTGTTAGAGCAACCTTTCGTATGTTGGATAAGGTGTAGCCATTGTCACGATTAATGTTGATAATTTTAATGAGTTCTCAAATCATTCTAGTAGGTAAACTGAGTTGTTACCGTTTTCTAGTTAAAGTTAATGTAAGTACGGAGTCATCTCTCATTTGTTGCGATTTCCAAGTTTTATTTCGTTCCTTGTTTTTTATCCGTATATGGTATATGTGAGTTGATGCTGCTATATATCGAAATCGTGTAAAAAATTGTATTCCATAAAACCAAATCATTGTTTTAACAGTGGATTGATAGACTAAACCCATAACTAATATTTGATTCAGTTTCTGCTTTTTTATCTTTTGAAAATCTTTTGAAAAATTACCTGCTGAAAATGATAAAACTGTGTTTGTAGGATACTGTTGGAGATTGACTAATGTATTTACGCAATAGCGACATAACCCGGTTAAGCATATCTAAATCCAGTCGTTCCACGCCTATTAGTTAGCTTATCTTTATTCATCAAAGAGATGAAGGTATTACCGCTTCACATCTCTACCCCGAAAGATAACAAATCGCGGTATCAAATGCGAGCCCATCTCAACGAAGGCAAAATATATAATATCGAGCATAGGATTAGGTGTAGCCAATCTGTCGCGAGCTCTGATGCGAACGGGTCCTAAGCTCCCGTAATGCTAGGACACAAGTCCTTTTTTTCCTCGCAGTCATGAGTCCTTACTTCAATACCGTCCCCTGTTCACATCTTTATGTCTGATATATGGTTTACTTTTTTGCTAAATTTTTAATGCCATCGATGCGATGAGACTCCGCTGTCTCCTGTGTTTACGCCGTCTTGGGGGTAAACGTTTTTTAAAGCCGGAAACCTGATTCTTAAGGAGCGATTTTTATTTCGAGGGCTGCCATGTTTCGTTTTACTACAAAAACAAATCCGCGCTTATTATTCTGATTCTAAAAGCACGTTTTTGGTATTTTTCCTGCACAATTGAGCAGTGATGGGAAGCTAGAGTGGTGTCATTCATGGTTTCCTGTTAGAGCGTTCCCGCTTCAATGTAAACATAGCGGCATATTTCGTTTGTCAGCTTCGATTTGTGGACTCTTCGCTCACGCGACAGTTCATTTTAATACATACTTTGATTATTTTCCGCAAGCAAGGTGTCAGTTATTTTTAGGAAGCTTTGGGGTGAACGCGCCCAAATCTGTCGCTTGGGCGCCAAGCATTTAAGCGATTTAGGGGTTTAGGATACAAATAAATGTAGTTTGTGACTACACGCATTTACAAAAAATCAAAAGCTAGTAGAGTAACTGTATCTGCAATACATTTCCATTTTAATAACTTTACAGAGACGCCAAAGTGAATGCGATTTATGCTTAAACATTAAATTGCGTTTATTATGCATTAATCGCATTGCTCTACGGTCACGGAATGTTCACCACATAACCTGGAACGAGCGCTTATCGTACAAACTGCAGACATTCCCTGTATCAGGTTACCTTTCGCTCGTAGCCTGGAAACTGCTGAGCAGCACTCCAAATGACGTCACCTCTTTACTGACTCGTATGGCTTCTGGCTTTGGCGGATGACATCACGAAACAATCGGTACATGTTAAAATTTCTTGGTGGCTTTGCAATTACGTACACGAGGTATTCGACAAGAAGATACCATCTCTTCTCAATTGTTTACATTAGTGATGGAGAAATATTTAAGAAACTCAGTTGGGAAAATTGTGGTCTATGGATCGACAGAGAAAAATTGAATAATCTGAAAACGTTGATGGCATAGTTTTAATTGAAGAAAGTGCAACAGAATTACATGTAATTCTACGAAAAGCCTCGAGGCAACAGAACGACGAAATAGCACTCGCTAGCGAAATTATAGAAGTAGTGAATAAATATTTATATTTAGAACAAACAATAACGATCGATAAAGACATGCAAAACGCAGACCTGCAACGTGGAATAACAATGCATGGATTGCCTTCGGAAAGCTGAACCGTGTTTTTTTAAAACAAAGACAAAATTTACAGCACACATGAAAAAACAAGTATTGAAGCATTGTGCATTACCCGTACTGCTTTATGGAACAGAATGCTGGGCATTTACAAAAAAGACCTTACATAAACTGCAAGACACCGAAAGAAGTATGGGCAGAGCTATTCTGTGTATTACATTAAAGGGCAGGCGAACAATATAGTGGATCAGGCAGAAATAAAGATGGAAGGGAACTTGAATGGATATTACAAGATGGACAAGTAAAACTACACACTGGAATCCATGGGGAAGACCACGAAAAGTAGGAAGACCTTTAACCAGATGACATAACGATATCAGAAAAGTTCTTATCAGGAAAAAGATGGATGTCAAACGGCACTAGATGGAGGAAAATGGAGAAGACGTTTTTTCGCATGCGAATATCAGACGCTGATTAGAGAGATAAAGTGGTGATAATTTTACACTATGAGCCGCAAGCAGACGTGCAATTTTGAGTTCAGCCCGGCTACGATTGACTAAGATCCCCGCTGTAGCTGTCGAATCCACGTGCTGAAATGGACCGTTCTCGAGCTTTTCGTTATACTAAATTACAATGATTAAACCTAATTAATAATACAAAAACACGCAAAACAAACTGGCTATGCATGTAAATATGTAAGAGCGTTCCCGCTTCAATATAAACATAGCGGCGTATTTCGTTTGTCAGCTCCGATTTGTGGATTCTTCGCTCACGCTCACTTTGATTATTTTCTGCAAGCAAGATGTCAGTTATTTTTAGAGGGGTTTGGAGTGAACGCGCCCAAATCTGTCGCTTGGCACCAAGCATTTAGGGCTCCAACAAGAATTTACTGAACTAGTTTAAGAGTACTAAAGTGTACTTCAAATATATGTATCTTCATATGAAACTATTTGTTATTAGTCGATTTTCCACATTCTGATTTTATCATTTCTTTGTCAAGCAGGATAACCTGGGAATTTTCCCGTGTAATAGGTATTTTGTTATCAGTTACACATTTTTTCGGTAAAATCTTAATTAAATTTAGTGTTACAGTAATTTTCACATAGATCAAGCTTTACACTTGCCAAAAATGGGACCCAACAGATACAGGATAATGTCGCAAAAGAGTCTAAAAGTTTCAACAATAAGTCCGTTCTGTTAAATGCAACCGCGCATTGCAAAGTCGAGAGAGATCCACGATGGACCTGTGGACGAGAAACCCGAATTTAAATTCGCATTCGCAGGCGCTGTAGTTCGAATCCCATCGCCGGTAATGGTTTTTATTTGAAATTGATTTAATTCCCATTGCCAAGTGTTTTCTTTTGTTTCAGTATGTTTTACCCCTATTTTCCTTTAATTTTTCAATTTGTTTGGCGTCACAACGTCCACTTGCGAGAGAAGTTCTCAGTAAAACCCTTTACAGATTTTTAGTTACTCTCTTCATGTCGATTTTAGTGTTTCCTTTCTATTAATTATTTCTATCTCTATGAGATGGCTTGCGAAAAGTAGTTTGTAGAAAGTAGGAAGGTCGTTTGGTTTACCTAGAAGTTGGTTTCGTTCTGCTCTGATGTTTATTTCTATGCTTGCTCTTATCGAGAGATACAAAAAAAACTGTTCCTCAGCGGGCTGTGGAAATTCAACGTACGAATAATATGTTGGTGACACTGTACGTCAATGTCAAATTCGAGGATAGCAGGTTAGGATTTGCGTCATTTTGTGTCATAACTGACGGAAAACCTAACCTGATAACGTCGAATTTGACATTGACGTACAGTGTCACCAACATATTATTCGTACGTTGAATTTCCACAGCCTGCTGAGGAACAGGTTTTTTTGGATCTCTCGATATAAGTCTGTGATCAGCGCTTGCATCAAACTGGTTTACGACTGAGTGGTCTATATTTTCTGTTGGTTATAATATAGCCAAATTCGTTTTTTGTTCGTGAATCGGGGCTT
Source organism: Agriotes lineatus (assembly GCA_940337035.1). Classification (NCBI taxonomy): domain Eukaryota; kingdom Metazoa; phylum Arthropoda; class Insecta; order Coleoptera; family Elateridae; genus Agriotes; species Agriotes lineatus. The sequence continues at coordinate 85,922,137 of OW679197.1, read as the reverse complement.
TTCCACGTCCATCTTCTTTGAAAAACGTATTCATATTTTTGTTTTGTTCATCAATTCATCATCATATTCCCCTCATTCGTTAGATACGCCGATCCTAAAATTTTCCTTGTTTGGGATATTGTCTTTATTGCAGTTTCCGACTTTGGCACTAAAATCGCCCATTATAATTGTGTAATGTGCTTTTTCGAATTCACAAGCTAGTGAGATGTCTTCATAAAGTTGTTCTATCTTCTCGTTTGTTGATAAACTTGTAGGAGAATATACTTGTATATCTGAAGGCTGTATCCATTGGATAGTTACAGATGCTAAAGATGTCCTATTTTATTTGGTTCAGTTCTTCTTCTAATTCTATCTGACAATATCGATTGCATTGTTCTGATGTTATATGTGGCTATGTATACTATGTATAGTTTAGTTGTTGTTCTATCGTTTTTGGGTTTAGGTGTTATGAGCAAATGTTTGCCTCCCCCAGAGTCCTTGAGGCAGACCTCCTTCGAGGTATGGGACGTAACATTAGATGTCCTGTCTACCTGGAATTCATTTCCGTTTGTTCTAAGATTCGCGATGCTAGGAGGGGGTAGCCATAATCTTCACCGTTGGCTAGAGATTTGTGTGGGTATGTATGATGGGACGTAGTAACAATATGGCATTATTTCTCCCGGTAAAAGATAGTTAGTAAAATCAAGAACTAGCAGCGGCAGGGTTGCTAGGTCCCTGAAGTAGGTTCTTCCTCACTTGGAAAGAATGGGAAGTACTTACGCGCTGTCCTATATTAACAAAAACCAAACTGGCGTCGGAAGAACAATAGGTTTGAACATGAACACCGTAAAAGCTCATGACTAAAGAAGACAGAATACTCACACTCCGCCACCAAAATCTATAAAAGGTCGAGGAATTCCTTTATGTATGACATACGATCAAATTAGGCAAAGAAAATCGGCGGAAGTAAACAGAAGAATTCGAATGACATGGGCAGCAACGAGAATATAGGATTTATTCTTAACGACCCGAATATTTCAATACACCTAAAAAAGAAAGTATATATCTACATTCTTCCGGTGATGACTTATAGTATGAAGACCGTGTCACTAACCGTCATCTCAGCAAGCAAATTAAGGTAGGTAGACACATTATCTCTAAGTTATATAAACAGCTACTCGTAATAACCTTACGAGGTAAACACTACTAATTTTATCAGCATACCTATGACTATAATATTAGGTAAAACGTCTTTTATAAATGTCAGATTAGCAGTGTTTCACCTTCTCCAAGGTTTCCACTCGGTATATTATGTCGTATTATGTTTCTCTGCTTATTTTCCTCTTTCGATAATTGCTTGTAACTGTAATGAGTATTGTGCTTGGCTTGTAAATATTCTTTGCCTTCTTACTTATCTTCGTTACTTATTTCCTGGGTGCTGTTAAACTTTGAGCATCTCTTGCTGGATCCATCGATTGTACTTATCTATGTTTGTCAATTGCTATCAGTGTTACTTCAGCTACCGGCTTTCTTCTTTTCTTCACTAGTTCTTGTACATCGTTTTTCTGCTCTTGCATCTAGTGCTCGTGTTGATAATCTTATATTATAAGAGCCGATACCGTCCAGACCATAAGCAGGCGCGCGCACCTGCCGATCGCGCAGCAAGACGCAGCATGAACGCGCACAAGTGGCGACGCGGCAAGCATTTGTATTGTTAACGCTGGCAGGGCCGGACGTAGGCTGGCTGCCGCCTTGAGCAAGCATTTTTATTGTTAACCGTTTCTTTACGCTGGCACGGCCAGACGTAGGCTGGCCAACGCGTTCTAGTCTGTTATATGTCTGTACTAGCAGTGTGTGTTGTCCTTGCTATAGACCTGGTCATTCTTGTGATTTTCATAAGAAACTTCATCTTATAAATTGGAGTATATGTAGCTTTGTTTTTTTTGTTCACTTTCCAATTGCTATTCTTCCGTCGATCATTATCATAGCACCTTGGTAATATAATCTTCGAACTTCTTATAGAAGATGGATTTTTAGAGTTGCTCTATTATGTTTCCCATCTTCTTGCTTTTACAACTGCATCACTTTGTTTTTTTATATAACTGTCACTTAGTCAATTGTATTTCAAAAAAATCTGGTGTGATACACGCACACAACTTCCTTTTACATTGATCTTATAATTAGGCAAAAATTTGATTTTAAATTTTTAAGCATTTGTCAAAAATTTTCAAAAAATACAAATTTTACAAGAACAGTACAAAATAGAGTGTTAGTTCAAGAGACAAATTTTCTCTAGAATTTTAAGCTAAATTTAAAAATGTAATAATATACCGGATGTTCTATTTAAAATAGCAGTTAATAAAAAAATAGAAAAAAACAAAAGAAACCCATTTTAGAAGTATTCAACTGGAAAATCACCTATCTCACATCAATACACATTAAAAATGTAATATTGTTTAAAAAAAATCGTTAGAACCGTTTTTGAAAAAATCGAAAAAAACTGAAAAATCACAAAAGGAAACACCTACTTCCGGTTATGCGATTTTCTTCAAAAGCTTGCTGTCGCATCTACATAGTACACAAAACTTATATATGAAGTTTCAACGCCATTCCTCTTTCCGTTTTTGAGATATTCTGATCACAGACAGACACACAGACAGACAGACACACAGACAGACAGACAAATGAAAAAAAATATGTTTTTTGGGATCAGGGGACTCTAAAACGTGAAGATCTGTTGAAAACTCAATTCAGAGTTTTTGGGGTGAATCCAATACTTCCTTTATTGTAAAAGGAAGTAAAAATCTAACTTATACAGGGTGTTCGGTAAAGAATGGGACCGATTAGTCATAGATTCCTTACGTTATGATAAATCGATTAAACCTAATATACCTTAGTACAAAGTCCGTTTAGTAAGAAGTTATAGGGCCTTGAAGTTAATTTTTTTATTTTTACTTCCTTTCTTTACCGAACACCCTGTATAAGTTAGATTTTTACTTCCTTTTACAATAAAGGAAGTATTGGATTCACCCCAAAAATTCGAAATTGAGTTTTCAACAGATCTTCACGTTTTAGAGTCCCCTGAACCCAAAAAACATATTTTTTTTCATTTGTCTGTCTGTCTGTGTGTCTGTCTGTCTGTGTGTCTGTCTGTGATCAGAATATCTCAAAAACGGAAAGAGGAATGGCGTTGAAACTTCATATATAAGTTTTGTGTACTATGTAGATGCGACAGCAAGCTTTTGAAGAAAATCGCATAACCGGAAGTAGGTGTTTCCTTTTGTGATTTTTCAGTTTTTTTCGATTTTTTCAAAAACGGTTCTAACGATTTTTTTAAAACAATATTACATTTTTAAGGTGTATTGATGTGAGATAGGTGATTTTCCAGTTGAATACTTCTAAAATGGGTTTCTTTTGTTTTTTTCTATTTTTTTATTAACTGCTATTTTAAATAGAACATCCGGTATATTATTACATTTTTACCCAAAAAACATATTTTTTTCATTGGTCTGTCTGTTTGTCTGTGTGTGTGTCTGTCTGTGTGTGTGTCTGTCTGTGAACCGAATATCTCAAAAACGAAAAGAGGTATGGCGTTGAAACTTCATATATAAGTTTTGTGTACTTTGTAGATGAGACAGCAAGCTTTCAAAGAAAATCGCATAACTAGAAGTAGGTGTTTACTCTTGTGCACATCATACCAGTATATTTTAGAATCCATCATTTATCTACGTTCAGCCTTCCGCGGTTCTAAGGACGCACACTTAAAATTTTAAACATCGAAATCCACTTCTTGTCCCGGGGTTCATATCATATGACGACGGATGGGCATCGACTGCTCCGTTATTAAAAATTAAATATAAATCTTTTACGGTATTGGAAAATCTTATTTCGCTTTCTGTTTATCCTTTATTAGGCATAATCAACCGCGTTTCGAAGCAAAAATTTAGGCCGTTATAAATTAATACCAACTTTCGGAAAATCTCATACTCAGCAGAACGTTATCTTTAATAGGAACGGCCCCATAAATTTAACTCGACGACTGGGAGTATCAAATGTCTTAATAACATCAACAAGCAGCCGCAGCCTCACTTGGGTCAATCAAGTACATACGTAGAAAAGGTTGTATGAGTTATGAATGCCTTATTATTTACAGAATTTCGATCACTCGCAGGTCGCTGAGACGCGCCACGTAGTACGTATCAGGATGAGGTTATTTTTCATCCGAATACTTGGAACGAAAACCGAGTTACACAGGTTATTTCAATAACCGGATAACCGGTTATTTTTGATTCGAATAAGCCCATCACTAGTAGAGATGTTGATTTGAGATCGGGTATACATGCTTATTATTATGTACTGCACTAATAAAAAAAATTATAAATTAGACTTGACTGAGAGATTGGTAAAGTAATCTTTGAAAACTTTATTTAACTCTAACGTCGTTATCTTTAACAGTTTTTGAAATTTTAGGTTATATAAATCATAAAGTGTCATACTACCCCCCCCCCCCCCCATATCGATTTTCTTCTAAAGTATCGATAGGTATTCCAACTTAATATATGGACAATCCACAAACAACGTGTTAAACCAAATGTGTTAAACAGTCACTTGTGAGTTAAGATTTAGCACAGCTAATACGTAGCTCAAATATAGATGGTCACATTACTCAGATGGGGACGAGCAACAATGGTTACGTAAAATCGTAATTCATTAAAAATCTGATAAATTCATTCACTTGTTGGCACACATTGCAGAACTGAACAAACGAGGGGCGACTCCGGTGTAACGTAAACCCTTATTACGCTTTTTTACCCCAAAACACGCATTTCGGCTTCCGTAATCTGCCTATTGTTATATTTGCTTTTTGTCGAAAACGCATTTTTGAGCAAATTCTCCGGGCGGGGTGTTTACACAAAATATAATAGAGGAACACGGGTCGAATAGGGGAATCGGTGTACAGCCCGCACTTGACTAGTTTATTCCGCTTCCATTTATTTGACGCTGATATAAATTGATTGTAGAGCTAATCGCTATTGACGTGTTGCTATCTGTCAAGGTTAAATCACGTAATTAGCCTCGTGTGCGGATCTTAGAGTGTTGTGTTTGCAGGTATTCTAACTAGCGCTTGAAGTACGATGCTCCAAAAGGTGATAAAAGATTTTATCAGAGTACTTTGTACGTACTTCAAATGGCAATTGGATTATCATGACGTATCTCAAGTGGCTTATATTAAGGAGCCTCAAAGTCGAGAGCAGATGTTTATCCGAGCGTTTAAATTTATACGTACCATCTGATTCTGTTGTGATATGCTTTTCTCCCTACATTCCGCATTATTTAAATTCCAGTCTGTTTGGTCAACCCCTATGTTAAAGATGACCTTTTCTTTATTTATTTTTAACGCCGAAGTTTTTGCTATCAAGAAAATGTACCGAAAACAGCATTAATACATTTTCGCATCATAAGTTTATGAAAAGCATATCATGATTATACACAGCACACTGTTTTTAATAGTATTTTACTTAACAAGCATATAATGTAGGCTATATTACACGAGGATGAAGTTTACACAAGAGCCGAAGGCGCAAAACCTAACCAGCTAACCTCGACGTTAATGCCATTTATTGACAAGGTAGCCCACTAATTAAAAAAAAAATACCCTGTGTAATATGAAATTTCATATTCCACTAGTGTAATATGAGCCGCTTTTTGTATTTAGCGTTGGATATATAATGCACTTCTTATTTGGCAGTTGTAGATAAAACATTTATTTTCACTTCATGTAGAATGCACGTATACAGGGTGTAGAAATGCTTTAGGCACCATAGGGATTTCAATGGTAATTTCTTCATATGAAAATATTTGCTTCCCTAATTATTTTAGAGCGAACTTGTATTGAAGTTTATGCCAGCATTTGTCATTTTACATTTCGGAAAACCGAAAATTTAAAGAAATAAAATACCATTTTTAGACAAATCAGTGGTGCTTTGAAATTACTAAATCATCTCAAAGCATGAACAAAATAGTTTGCTGTTTATTTGTTTGCATCTGTCAAATGTAACGGCAACCAAATAAACAGCAAACTAATTTGTTGATGCTTTGAGATGATTTAGTAATTTCAAGGCACCGCTGATTTGTCTAAAAATGGTATTTTATTTCTTAAAATTTTCGGTTTTCCGAAATGTAAAATGACAAATTCTGGCTTAAATGGATACAGAATTTATTTCTCTACAAAAAACTTCCATACAAGTTTGCTTTAAATAATTAGGGAAGCAAATATTTTCATATGAAGAAATTACCATTGAAATCCCTATGGTGCGTAAAGCATTTCTACACCCTGTATAAACATAAAGAATCTCTTAGATTACAAAATTTGAAACACACGGCGATACAAGGTATTTATATTTTGAAACTGCCGATACAGTCAGATTTTATTTCCTCTGTTGCTTATTCAAGTCACAAAAACTGAAATTGCAATCCCGATTACCTGCCTGGACCAAACATTGTAACTGACTGATTAAAATGGTTTAGCCTGGCTCGATAGCTCAGTAGTTAAGCAGGTCACTATTAATCGAACTAAGCAATCACATTAGATAATACGTAGTTGCTAATACTAAAATAATTTCTAATAACATTGGAAACATCTGACATTTGACGTAACTATTTATTTAAATATGCTCAGTATTATGATAGATGCTTTTAGCTACAATTGTGTCTTCGCTCACTACGCTTGAGTAGTAAATAAATTGCAGCACTGGCTACTCGTACTGATATGACGTTTACAACTAGCGTAAAACATTCCAAAACTGCATTTTAATAAGACATTTTCAAACAACAAATACAACGAATTCACCAGGTACGTGTTGTTCAATACGCCCGTCCTACGAGAAGAGAACCAGGTTAATATTATCCCCATGCGATTTAATTAAACTTTTTTACATCATTATCTTTTTGCATTGCATCTGTTCCTGCAACAACTACAATGTTCCATTAAAGCAGCAAAATAAAAATCCCTTTGTTAGTGTTGAGCACGCTGAAGAAGGTCTATTTAAATTAATCATATTCTAAAAGGTTATGCAAGACATTGTATATTGTGTATTTATCATACATTGGTGCAGAATTTGATATATCAATTAGATAAACTGACAGTAATAAATACATGTACCGATTGAATGAAAAATACCTACCTATATTGAAGAATTCAGATTTTTTAGAAAGCTGCACAGACATAGATTTACTGAATACTACACTGATTATAATAAAAATAAGGTACAAAACACTAACACTAGGAAAGCAAAACAAGGTTTGTCTAAAAAAAGATCTTGTATGAATGTCACATTTATCCTGAGGCAATTATCAGAAAAATCCCTGGAGTTTAATAGAATGCCGTCTTCTGCGCTAAGATCTAATATAAAAATTTCAGATAATAGCGATCGAGTCCTGTTAGTAATCGTTAAATTTAGACCTGGACATTTTCTCAGTCCGACACTATTTTCTTTGCCGATGAAAAAAGTATAACTACTGAAATAGGTATAGAATGAAGAAGAACAAAACAATTGCTTTAGTTTACCTAGACAATACGATACTGGTTGCTGAAAGCTAACGCGTCTGCAAAGACTGCTTTTTCAATCTACACTTATGCCATAGCTATAGTATGAACTACATCTTTCAATTATAAATAAATTATAAGATTGAGTTAATGATGAACCGATCAAGCCAATGGGGAGTATCCTAGGAGTTTCCTAGAAATGTAAATATACACAACGCTGGTGACCTAAGTAATGGAAGGAAGAAGCAAGTCACCAAAGCACGAACAATAAGACGGTATTTAAATCCAACACAATGAAAAAAATCTGATGTGATACACTCACACAACTTCCTTTTACAATGATCTCATAATTAGCCAAAAATTTGATTTTTAATTAAGCATTTGTCAAAAACATTAAATAATTACAAATTCTACAAAAACGGTGCAAAAAAGAGTGTTAGTTGAAGAGACAAATTTTCTCTAAAATTTTAAGTTGAATTCAAAAATGAAATAATATACCGGGTGTTCTATTTAAAATAGGAGTCAATAAAAAAACAGAAAAAAAAGGAAACCCATTTTAAAAGTATTCAACTGGAAAATCACCTATCTCACATCAATACACATTAAAAATGTAATGAAAATGTAAAGTTGGACAAAAAAGGTTAGAGCCGCTTTTGAATTTTTTTTTTAAACTTAAAAATCACAAGAGTAAACACCTACTTCCGGTTATTTGTATTTCTTCAAAAGGCTGATGTCGCATCTAGATAGTACACAAAACTTATACTTTTCGTTTTTGAGATATTCTGTTCACAGACACACAGACAGACAGACACACAGACAGACAGACAGACTGACCAATAAACAAAAACATGTTTTTTGGGTTCAGGGGGCTCTGAAACGTGGAGATCTGTTGAAAACTCAATTTCGAATTTTTGGGGTGAATCCAATACTTCCTTTATTGTAAAAGGAAGTAAAAAGGAGTAGAAAGAATATTAGGGAAAATTGGCAAAAAGCGTGATATAGGATTGATAGAACAATTCGACACAATTTTTCATACAGATGTACGTAGGTACCATATGTTTTCTGACCGGGACGCCCGGTCAGAAAACTTTGAAACAGATTGCTATAAAATTTGTTCCACGAGTCTTGTCGCATAATCACTGAGTAGTGATAGAAATTTCATGCAAAACACTACAACAAGTGATCAACTATGGGTTGTTAGTTACAATGCCAAAACCAAGCGGCAATGTTGTCAGTAGAAGTACGCTGGGCGAGATCAATCTTAAAAGCAAATATTGCTTCAATGATCCACAAGGACAAATTAGGATGCAGACTATCATAGAGGTTTTTAGGAGAGGTTACGAGAGGCCAACGTGTGGAAAAACCTAGAAAAGTGACGTTTCGGTAGTGGGGGCGTTTAGAATATGCAGCCTTCTATCACAAAACATTCAATCCATGCCAGAAAAGCTAAATATCCTACACCGACTATACCACTCCCTATAACATCAACCAATGAAAACCCGGTAAAATGCATACTTACGCATGTTCTAACTTTTGATGATGTACATAGCAACGGTGATAATCATATACCTTCTTGACTAATAACTGATAGTCAAATACCTTCACAAACAACGCGTTATCTGTTGAAAGTACAATCGTCATAGCAACCACGCTAACTGTACTTTTAATATTTATAAATAAACATTGTTTATTGACTCGTGATATAATCTAACCGATATACTGTCCTTGTCCTTCGGACTGTCAAACTATATATCTCGTGTAAACAGAAATGATCATTTGATAATCAAGAACCCACTAGTTGCATTCTATATGATAAGCGGCAACATATCTATCTAAAGAAAACTAAAATGGTGGTCATAAATTCAGATGAGGTTGCAAACGTATGTTACAGTGGCTATTACATGCATCTGTCAAATGACGTCATGGCAGCAATCAGAAAACTCATATTTCAAATTTTAAACTAATCCCAGAACGAATACGTGATAAGTGCAGAGTATGTGATTACCAAATGCACTTATCAGTTTTGAATTGAACTAACCAAATGCAACATTCTTTTTCGTGATGCAAATCATTAGTTATTACAATTAACTACACAATTATGATGATATAGTACTGTTATACCATTTGTAATGGATTGGATTTATGCAATAGTCGCGCAAAATATATTTCGTGCACAGTTCCTTTGTTTCGAGATTTCTGACCAGGGAAGCACTTCTGCTTGTTGCCTTAGAAAATCTGCACTTCCAGCTTCGCTTTCGCTTATTTTACAAAATACACAAAAATGTTAAATGGAAATATTTATAATAACAATTCTAAATGATTTGAATTGTTATTGAGGTGTGGATCATTTGTTGTTAATTTATTTTAAAGATACCTGTTTTTGACACAAAAATGAGATTATTTAGCACTAATTTCGAATCAAGTAATAACCTGGTTGCTAAGTTAGCGAAACTCAAGTATGCCTGAATCGTATCCGTTGATAGGTTAACTTTGAATCATCTCATTTGGTAATACTCAGGGTAGTAAGAAAAAAAATAAAAGGGATCAGTAAAAATTTTTTTTTGGAGCAAGGGGCTGTGACTTCATATTTGACACCTAAGTTAAATTTTAAGGAACTTCTCCAAATAACGTTTATGTTTATTTTGTAAAATACTTTATTCTCGAACCATTTTTATATTTTTGAACATCCCCCGTATATGAAATTTTGGCAAGTGGATTTTAGTTTGAAAACATGCAGAAGCTTTTCTCAGGAATACAATTTTCTGACAAATTTATGACGAACACTGTACGTTATATTATACAGTGCTTTCGTAAAGTAGTGGATAAATTCGTTAAAAACTTAAGGAGTAGCTTTTAGGAAAAACGCTCCGACCCGTCGATTTTTATTTTTATTTGCGCATTTTTTTCAAATAAAATCTATACATACAGGGTAACCCTTGTAAGAGGTATGACGTCATCGATGTTTTTTTAAATAGATACCCCCTTTTTTATTATGGAATATTGCAATGATAATTTCAAAAACAACTAAATTAAATGTACAGATTGTACACTGTTGTCTACCTGACAGTAGTAAGACGACCGACATGTTTTTTATTGATTGCTGTCATTGATAAAAGCGTAAAATCATACTGCTTAAAATAAAATTTAGTATTTTGCAAATGAATTGGCCTTGTTTTCTTAATTTTGGATCATGTGACCTATACCCAAAAATTATCCTGGCGTAAGTAAAAAAATGTATTCTGTCAAATTTCGTAGTAAAAAAGGGGACTGCCATTTAAAAAAACATTGATGACGTCATGCCCCCTACGCGGGTCACCCTGTATGTATAGATTTTATTTGAAAAAATGCGAACGTAAAAATAAAAATCGACGGACCCTGGTATTTTCTCCAAACGTTGTTCCTTGAATGTTTAACAAATGTATCCACTACTTTACGAAAGCACTGTATATTATATCAGTAGAATGGGAAAAATCCTCTTTCCCATCATGCCACAGAAAACTATGAGTTTCATATAAAAACATACATCTTTATGGTATAACTCGAATTTAAAAACTGTTTTGAAAAACTGACTACGCCACTGCATTTATATCAAAAAAGTGTCTAAAGAGCGTAAACATTATATTTCCCTGTCTATTTTTATAAATAAGCGAGGTATGGCCACAAAATGAAAAGTCGAAAAATCGAATTTTTGTTTATAACTCGAAAACAAAAGACGGTAGCCCATTTTGGTTTCCATCATTAAGATTGTCTCGAAAAAAGAAATCGAAGATAGGCGGTCCATTTTTTCATATTTCCTATAGTTATCGAGATTCCCCATGAAAACATGGAAATTTACCAGACCCAACTAAAGTAGAAAAAAAATCGACACTGCCATATTACTTTTTAATGGGTCTATTAAGCCATCTATGCGCAGAGTAAGCGCATACACCAATAATGTAGACTGATGTCTGAAGTAGGAAAGTTTATAATTCGAATTTGAAACCCAAGGGACAATGTTGTAAGTGGAAGTGCTCTGGGTCACTACTTCACGAAAAATTGTTTCTAGTTAAAAAAATCTGTTTTCGTTTACCATAAAGTATGTTCCACAAGAAGTAATTATTATCTAGACCATCACAGAGGTGTTTAGAAAAGTGATGTTGGGTATATGGGTTTTAAGATATTGAAACTTACTCATGATAGCGCTCCGGCTTATTCGGTTGGAAGTTTTTTGATCAAAAATAGAAGTATTTAAGTTTTTCAATTACTCTGCTCTTCAGATATGTCATATTTGACGATTTATTATTCCCTACACTCAAAAGTATTTTTAAGAGACAGAAACTTAAGGATCTATAGCACATTAAACAAAATTTTGGGGAATAGTACAGTAAAACTAGGGTTTAACCCAAATATCAAACAAAAAAGTTCTACCATCGGCAAACTGTTTAGTACCCCTCTCTTAGTAGGTGGTAAAAAGTTGCACGACCTTGCGCGTCGGGTTTAGACGGAGGGGGTGGAAAGTTGGTAAAATGGAAGGTTGCAACAGTTTTTCGCAAATATCTCGTTAACGTTTAGCGCAAACTTTCCCTTATATGAAATTAATCTAGATTTAATTTACAATAAAACTGGTCGCATGGATTTTTGAGCTCCAGTAGAGGATCTGTTTGGCTAAAAAAAGCATGAACGCCTATGACCTCGTAATATTCGCCCAAGTATATTATATGAAGTGTTCAGGTAAGTGGGGGGGGGGGGGCAGATGGTTATGGTGAAGAACCCAGCACAAAAGACGAACAACATTTGCGCAGATCATTAATGTCACTCTTGGACAAGCAGAATTTTTAACTAATAGTAAGAACAAGATGCAACTGATTGCTCTCATCACGGTACATTTACAACAAGCTGACTGCAAAATACTTCAGGCAGAAGGTGATGCTGACACCAAGATCGTTTTTACTGCAATTGGCGAATCAAAAAAGGAAAACGAGGCTATGGTAAGTGGCAATGACACTGATTTATTGGTCTCTTGCTTGTTCATGCTCCAGCCAACAAACAGCTGCAGATGGTTGTAACGAAGAAAGGCAACCAAGAAGAAAAAGTTTAGTGCATTGGAGACATTCAGCGGGGAAATGAAGAATGTTCTCTTGACAGTTTACATTTAATTTACAATAAAAATTGTCTTATGCATTTTTGCGTTACAGTCAAGGGTTGCGGAGATATGGAGGGGGTAAAGATGTAATTATTTTCCAGTTAGCTTGGGAATCATCGTACTCACTTGAAAATGAGCAATGTTTCGTTATAAAAGTACTTAGTGATGCATAAATAACATATGAACAATTGTATTGTATGTATGTAGGTCTATGTGTATGTATCTGATAATATACCTACATTGCTCCCCTCCTTTGTCGTTTTTATCTTCATTTTGCCTATATTTCATTTTGAATGATTCATCATGTCGCTTTCGCCTTTCCCATTTGTGCATTTATAATTATACTTACTTAATTTTCCTCCATATTTTGTCATATTTTCCTAAAAAGATAAAATTATGTGGATATAATTAAAACAAGGTTAGCTACAAACTTTATCTAATAAGCTTTATACAAAAAATAATGGATTTTTTTTTCACCATACATGCTTTTCATCAAATTCGATGAAAACTACTATGTACAACGCACGAGATAGTTATACAATAATAAATAACAGCAATGAGTAACCTAAAAATATTCAGGCTCTTCTTCATGTTGAAGATTATCTTCATCGATGCCGTCCTTTTCCAACTTCATTTTAGTGAATCTTTATTGACATTGAGCTATTGCTGCACTTGATGGTAAAAGCTATAAGAGGGTTGTTGTGCAGCTGCTGAAATGGGGGGAAGTACAGCCAACCTGATATTTGTGTGTACAGGCTGCTTTGCGATGGTCTGCAAGTAACATTGATGGCGCAGCGTATCCAAATTATTATCTGCATTTGTTGATGCAAATATCGAAAGGAAGACATGATTGCCAGTATCTGCTACTGCATCTGGGTCTGCATTTGTGTTGTTAAAAGTCAACAGCTTTGTATAGAGCTCCTTGTCACGTTGCACTTTTTTAAAAGGCGTTTTTTCCCTTTCTATAATTCGAAAAAAGAGAACGTCCTTCATTTTCCCGATACCACGCTGAATGTTTCCAATGCAGTAAACTTTTTCTTCTTGGTTACCTTTCTTCGGTACAGCCATTTTCAACTATTTGTTGGCTGGAGCATGAACAGCCAAGAAGACCAATAAATCGGTCTCATTGCCATTTTCCTTTTTTGATTCGTCAATTGCAGTAAAAACGATCAAGGTGTCGGCATCACCTTCTGCCTGAATCACTTTTCAGCCAGCTTGCTGTGTACCGTGATAAGAGCAATCAGTTGCATCTTGTTCTCACTATTAGTTAGATATTCTGCTTGTTCAACAGTGACATTAATTACATCTTCCACTTTCACTTCAACATGTGTAGTAGTGGATGATCTGCGCAAATGTTGTTCGTCTTTTGTGCTGGGTTCTTCACCATAACCATCTGTCCTCCCCACTTTCCTGAACCCTTTATATAATACACTTGGAGCGAATATTACGAGTTCATAGGCGTTCATGCTTTTTTGTCCAAACAAAAAAAGTTACATTATTACCCCCTCCATATCTCCGTAATCCTTTACTGAAGCCCAAAAATGCATAAGACCATTTTTATTGTAAATTAAAATTAGATTAATCTATACATATATAAAGGAAAGTCACAACCCTGACTAATCAACGCAGAGCCGTAACCACTGGTACTACGAGGTTGAGATTTGGGTGAAAAGTTCAATTTGTTACGTAAGGTAGTGCTAAGTAGGGATTTTTTGAAATTCTACCTCTAAGGGGGTGAAAAGGGGTAAAATGCATTTTTGCGAATGCCTCAATATCTCTTACACCCCATGAGATATCGACTTGGTGTTTACTTGCAAAGATTTTTAATGCAAATGCCTAGAAACGTATTTCAGGATTTTGCCCGAATCTACCCCTAAAGGTGCAAATACGGATTCGGGGTGAATTAAAGAAGCCTTCGTATCTCCTATGTTTCTTGAGTTAGAACATTCTTTTTTGGCATAGAAATGTATTTTCAAAATATCTAGAAAGGGGTTTAAGGATTTTCTAAAATTTACCCCTAAGGGGGTGAAAGAGGGTAAACTGTGTTTTCACGAATTCCTCAATATCTCTTACAACCGATGAGATATTGACTTGGTGTTTACTTGCAAAGATTTTTAATGTAAATGCCTAGAAACGTATTACAGGATTTTGCCGTAATCAACCTCTAATGGTGCAAATATGGATTCGGGTTGAATTAAAGAAGCCTTCGTATCTCCTAAGTTTCTTGAGTTAGAACATTCTTTTTTGGCATAGAAATGTATTTTTAAAATATCTAGCAAAGTATTCAAGGATTTTTTAAAAATTTACCACTAAGTGTGTGAAAGGGGGTAAACTGTTTTCACGAATTCCTCAATATCTCTTACACCCGATGAGATATCGACTTGGTGTTTACTTGCGAAGATTTTTAATGCAAATGCCTAGAAACGTATTTCAGGATTTTTCCCTAATATACCCCTAAAGGTGCAAATATGGTTTCGGGGTGAATTAAAGAAGCCTTCGTATCTCCTATGTTTCTTGAGTTAGAACATTCTTTTTTGGCATAGAACTGTATTTTTAAAATATCTAGAAAGAGGTTTAGGGATTTTTTAAAATTTACCCCTAAGGGGGTGAAAGGGGGTAAACTGTGTTTTCACGAATTCCTCAATATCTCTTACACCCGATGAGATATCGAATTGGTGTTTACTTGCAAAGATTTTTAATGCATAGGCTTAGAAACGTATTACAGGATTTTGCCCTAATCTACCCCTAAAGGTGCGAATATGGATTCCGGGTGAATTAAAGAAGCCTTTGTATCTCCTATGTTTCTCGAGTTAGAACATTCTTCTTTGGCATATAAATGTATTTTTAAAATATCTAACACTAAATTTCAGGATTTTGCCCTAAACCCTTAAAGGTGCCAATCTGCATTCGGGGTGAACTATAGAACCCATTGTATCTCCTGTGTTTGTTGAGTTAGAGCATTCTTTTTTGTCATATAGATGTGTTTTTCTAATCTTTAGAAAGGAGTTTTAGGTTTTTTTTAAATCTCAGCCCTAAAGCGATAAAAAGGGAAAACTGAAAAGGGGTAGGGGGTTAAAATTATTAATATTTTCCCCTCTGGGTTTATTTCAAGATAAAATGGGATGGATGAATTTTTAGAAATTTTACCTCTAAGGGGTGAAAAGGGGTAAACTGTGTTTTCACGAATTTCTCAATATCTTTTAGAATAAAATAGAAAAATTTCTGAGATTCCATCCCCAAGTGGTGGAAACGGGTATCTTGCTATTATTTATGAATACAATATTTAATAAGTACATATATTTTTGATTTTATCTCATTGTTACACTAAAACTATAGTTTTATCAATCTATACGATTACATACACATTTCCAGAGTGTACGTGAAGAATACAAGAGTTAAGGAGAACTTTTTTCGGAGAATATTGTTTTCTTTATCTACAATATTGTTTTGCAGCCTTTGTTCGTTTAGCGTATTGAGTGAGGGGGAGGGGGGACCCCAGAATTCATTTAAGATTTAGAAGAAGAAACAAAAATTTGTAGTCCGTACGAAGAACGGGCATCTTGCTAGTTTTGTATAAAATAAAGTTTGCGCTAAACATCATAGTTAACGAGATATTTTCGAAAAACTGTTGTAACTGACCATTTTAAGACCGTTCCGCCCCATTTCCGCCTAAACCCAACTCGCAAGGTTGTACAACTTTTTACCACTTACTAAGAGGAGAGCACTGAACAGTTTGCAGCAGGATAGACTTTTTTTTATGTTTCAGTTTTGAACATGTTTTAGCTATCTTTACTGTACTAGAAGTTCTTAAAAGAAATACCTAGAATCGTAGAAAAGGAGGTGGGAGAAATTATTATAAAAAAATGTGTCTTTAACCACTTTTAATACAAATGAATAAAATCTTGAATCTATGAAGAGATATTGAATTCTCTATACTCTACAGCACCCGTAATCTCTTTATTTGAGGAAATGTACGTTTTTTTTCAAATCTTTTTTAATTTTGGAAGTAGTAATCAGATTGGCCAAATAATTTTAAGCCCATAAAGAACAACACACATTTGGCGAGTTTACTTTCACGTTCCTCAACAGTT
Organism: Agriotes lineatus; assembly: GCA_940337035.1. NCBI lineage: Eukaryota > Metazoa > Arthropoda > Insecta > Coleoptera > Elateridae > Agriotes > Agriotes lineatus. The sequence goes on along the minus strand of OW679197.1, from coordinate 85,905,399 downwards.
CTACGTTGCGACTTCGTTAATAAGTTATAGTAATACTCTTCTATTACAGTTTTGCCTTTCCCTGCTAATATGCGAAGATGTGGAATAAAATAAAATAATTAAAAAAAATATTCCCCATATCCCCAAAAGCAGGTGCACACTTTGGACTCGAACGACTTTGAACGCAGATAAATATTGCATTTCTAATTTATAATGAACAATGTGGAAAAGTTGTTTGAAGGAGATATTAAAACTGTCAGCAGTACATTAAAATCCCGTTCTATGATTTTAGAAAACTAAATTGAAACTGCTTAAGCTACCACAGAAATGGGTCTTCCAGGCTTCCAGGTTCGTGTTAAACTTTCGAGCTTCCTCTATTAAAAGCCACAATCTAGTATAGTGTCACACGAAAGGCTTTGATCCTTTGATGCATTCAGCATATCTTGGTAAATTTCTTTAGTAGATAACGCCTTCCAAAAAAGTACTGAGTCATATATTGTTCAGTTTTCTAAAATTGTAAATTTTGACTCGTCCAAGTAAATATTATGGTTGTTTACATGGTAGTAATAATTATTTTGGTGGCTGAAATCTATCCGAATTTAAATACTTACTAATATCCCCTCGTATGCCAGGCGTTAATAATGGAAGCCTGGAATTTTCGTCAGCCCCATGGAGTAAAGCATGCAGGAGTTCTAATGAAGGATGGGAAAATAACTTATAAAACATCAATTTAATCAGCATAGAACAGGTCGAAAGCTTTCACAAAAGAAGTACCTATATGATAAACTACTAAATTTTACAGTGTATCTGCAGTACTTATAAATGCAATGTGTTTTTATCCCTCTTATATTATTGTGGCATACATACTTTTAATAGTGTTACGAGGATTTTTTCAGTGTGAGGGATGAATCAGTGGATCCGAGTTTTGCATAACTGTACCGCATGTGCATAAAAACGTCCCGAATATAATTAAACCAACACGGTCGGTCGGTTTTTCTAGACAGTATAAAGAAGGGGGTGTTTCTCCGTTATCCCGGCGATTCCCGGGTTGGTATGGTAATACCTCGCGAAGCTGGCCGGCCGCTGATAACGGAGGGTCGCTAGTCCGTCACCCCCTCATCCCGGCCACCCCCAGCTATAAGACGTTATATCTCCCTCTAAAAACCCCCGGATCACCGGCTACCTTGCGGACGCTGCGAATATTTGATCATTTTTACCATAAAAATATCGTTTCGAGATGTAAGGGCCCACTCCATGTTTATTTATTGCCACTGACTGTGTTTATGAGATTTCGGAGCGGTTTTAAGTAAAATGAAATTACCGCAGTCAACGCACAGCGCCGTATAAATCAAATTAATAAAATATGAAGCGAAATCCATAAAACCGACCCCTAAATCACCCGCTTCTAAAACTTGTTATTCCACTTGATCTAAAATAATATATTGCAAAAACGAACAAACTAACCGAACAGAGCCAAATTGGTGGAAAATATTGTTACATCCTCACTGCAGACGGGGTGGGAACTTGGCGAAGTGCAGGTAGATTGCTAATAACGGAGCAGAATGCGCTATAGCCGAGTTTACCGTAAGAAGGGTTACTGTTGACTTTCGTTTGTAAGGGTTGCACAGGTAGAAATTGCGTGAGAAAGTTTCATGTAACGGTTAATGGTCTACAGTGCATATGTTCGCAGCACTTCCGAATATTGCTTGTGTTATATGCCATCACAAACTATCTAAACAAAGCACGACTAGGGAAATAAAACGTGGCATTCGTTTTTAGACAATAAAGCGTAAAAATATGACAAAATTAAGGTGATGATATATTTTATTTCGTGTTTTGTAAAAACTATGTAAAACGACGTATCGTTTCTGATATGCACATGGTAAGTTCATTTGTTTCAGTAATGAAGGTTAAATTAAAAAACTGCTGGTTCGATTCGATAGTGTTATGAAATTTTCGGTTGACGGTCGAAAGATTAGAAGATTAATAATCGTCATTTCACACTTTACTCTATATCTATTAAAGTTTTGTAGAACTGTTGCTATTGCTATTATTATTTTGGAATGCAATTTCAAATTGATGTGCAATTGTGCACAATTATCAACAATATTTTGTATTCACACGACCATTAAGTATTAATTACAACAATGATAGAAAACAGAAACGAAAAATAACATATTTCAAATCATAGTAGAAAGTGTACTAACGCAAGAGGGTAAAATATGCATCATGACAAAAAAAGGATTAGAGATATAGTGAGAACAAGATGGCAAACAATGGGAATAACAACGTCTATTGTATCGAAGATGTAAGATGTGGCGTTAAATTGATATGGGAACATGGATGGAGAGATGCTGGAAAAAGGTTTTGACGTACCACCATGAGGTAACCCAAAAACGAGTCGAGGTGCACAAGAATATAACACCTACTCCATAAAATAAGGGTGATCTAGACAACAAAAAGACGTGAAGTCTGTTAACAACAAACGAAAAATGTCAATATGAGAGAAAAGAGAGACAAAATATATATCAAACTAGCTGTCAAAATTAATCTAAGTTGCGTTGTATTTAAAAAAATCTGTAAAAAGCTATACGTGAAACTTTCCTCGCAAGTAGAAGTTTTAAAACAGAAAATTTTGAAGAAATCAACGAAAAATGAATTTGTTTGCCCAGCACATGTTGGGTACAAAATATGACTTCTTTTATATGTTTTTATCGGACTTTTTCCACTGTTTCGGGTGTTTACCACACGACGTTTCGAGAGTTTTTAGGCTACTCCCGTCCTCAGGTGAATGAACTCCTGGTTAGTCCTGAGAAGGACTGATTTTTGTACGTCTTTTTCACGTACACTCGGTTCCTACCCCGGGGTTTGAACCCGGGACCACTGATCGCTGTAATAGGAATATACACTAGTGTACGTGATAAAAAAAAGTTCAAAAAATCAGTCCTTCTCAGGACTAACCAGGATTTCATTTACCTGAGGGCGGGAGTAGATCAGAAACTCTCGAAACGTTGTGTGATAAACACTCGAGACAGTTGAAAAAGTCCAATAAAACATATCATAATAGACCACTGTCAAAAAATGACATGATTCAGAAAACATGTCTTTTTTTCGTCAGGGGTAAAAGCCTGATCTATGCAAAAAATTACTTTTATTGAACTCATCTATCTCTCTCTCACTCGTCATATTCTTTGAGTCCGAAGATCGTGATTCATGCGTTGTATTGAACTAATAGCTCTTTTTTAAGGTGATCACCTGTATATATTTGATCGAAATGTTCTCGGTTTCATAGTATAGTATAGCACAGTATTTTTATTCATCGTAATATACACTGTGGTGCTTAGATATGTCACAATTCTCGTTAAAATATAAAAAAATACAATGCATTTACAGAAATGAAACAGTTATCTATGGAAAAATATAGTAACAACAAAATACTATAGTCAATAAAACAAGACAGTCTTAATTTTCAACAAATCTGAAATGGGAAAGTTCATAGTAGACATTGGCCAGAAGATGTTTTTTAATTTTCATGTCAGGTATACATATAATTCACATGCAAAATATCGTTTTCACCCACTAAATAGTTTCTGAGTGATACAGCCAACAGACAGACAGACAGACAGAATTGAGAAAACCGGTTTTTCGTCATCAGGAAGCCTGCAACGTGAAGATTTAAAGAAGTCTCGAAAGGTAATTTTTTCGCGATTACAATACTTCCTTCGTCTTTTAGACGAGGGAAATAACAATGAATTCACTATGTATAGAAACTGTGATCTGCACGTAGCTCAATCATAGGTAATGATATTAAAATTAATATATTTATATCAAACAAGTATAGTTGTTGAATACAAATGACAGTAGAAAAATTACAGGCATAGAAATATCGGTAGTCAAGAACCCAAGCAAGCATTAAATCTCAACTTACACGAAAAAAATTATATAAATTACAAATATAACTCCAAAAAAAAAATAGTGAACACCGAAATTGAGTCTCGTTTAATGTAACGATGGTGGTGGTAATTTTGTTTTATTTGATATCAACCAAACAGTACAATTTCTTGTTTCTGTTGGCACTAGCACACACAAGTAAGCAAATAATCCCAGCGCAAAAAAACACAATACACATCGACTTATGAAATGATAATGATATGCAACAATGAACTAATGTTGTAAATAGTAATGAATATTTAATATACATTTTGATTTTGAAAAGTTAGTACTAAACTGAACCTTGTGATTTTGATGTGAATAGGCTATATATTGTTTCGAATTATGTTCTGTAGAACATGTACTATACTCTACCAAAAGAAATATTTTGTTTAGCGTAAATAACAATTATGGAAATATTTCCAATCACCTATAGTTGTAATAATTTTTTTAAAATTTTTTGGATTAAAATAATGATAATATGCAAGTTTTATTTTAAAATATCTTTGCGTTATTACATTAATCCAACTAGACCAGTGTATAATAGTTACTGATGTATAGCATCTGGCATAAACCTCTTCATAATGCCCATGGTGCATACAACGTTTTCTATTTCACTTTGAATACGTAAATGAATCGAAAATCTTCAAAAGCAGTCCATAAGGTGTTAGGGCGTAAACAGCGAGCGTAATGATTACGCCCACTCTTTATTAAACGGCATAATTAGTTATTTACGGCATAGGGAATTATGGACAGCTTTACTTACCACGTCTCACCGATCTAACATGTACGTTATGTACCAAGGGCATTATGAAAATGTTTATTCCCGAGGGCTATAAACATCTAATAATGCCCGTGGTGCATACGATGTTTTATTTTCCACTTTCAACCTCGCCCTGAGTTTCACTGAAATTTTGTTATACTGTTATATATTTTGCTTTGTTCTGTATTTGTTTCAGTCAATAAAGTCACTATTATTATTATTATTATTATTATTATTATTATTAAATAAATTAAAAGCTTGAAGAGCTTGCAAAACAATTCATAACGTAATGAAAACGCCCGCTCATTATGCCCTAGGGCGTTATTGACTGGTTTATATACCTCGTATTACAGATCTAAACAATATATAATATGTCAGCGATAAGAGGAGGTCCATCTGCTACTGCCGCATCCCGCATACCTATCGCCACTGCCTTCTGTATTGGCATTCGTTATCCTGTAACCCCCGTGACTTCATGACATTTTTTATGCCCTGCTTCCGCGATGTTCGAGGCCTTCCTCTCTTTCTTTTATTTATAGGCCGTTACCTAATTGCCCTTTTGGGCCACATTTCGTCACCCATTCTCATTATAAGTCCGTACCATATCAATTGGCGTTGTTTAATCCTGTCTACTATTGTATGTATAAGGTTTGCCCTTTGTCTTATTTCTTCCTTTAGAATATGCTCCAATCAAGAAAATATGCATATTCTTCGGAAGTAATCCATTTCTACCGTTTGTATTTTTACCTTGTTTCTTTTTAACTGTCCAGTACTCCGAAACATAAGTGGCAATTGGCTCTACAAAGTACAATGGTCTTATAGTGCGAGGTCTTTGTTTTAAGGTTCATTTTATTTCACCATAACAGGGAGTTAAGTATCTGTATTACTGTTTTGCCTTGCTATTCTGTGCTGTAAGTCTTTTTCATATGCATCGTTCTGATTTATTATACTTCCTAAATATTTGCATTACTGGCATGTTCTTGTGTCGCCGGCATCAAGTTGTATGTTACTGGGATTTTCGCCTACACATATCGAGAGATCAAAAAAAAAACTGATCTTCAACGGGCTATGGAAATTCAAACGTATGAAAAATATGTTGGTGGCACTGTAAGTCAATGTCAAATTCGAAGTTAGCAGGTTAGGTTTTGCGTCTGTTTGTGTCAAAACTGACGGAAAGCCTAACCTTCCTAACCTAACTTTCCATTGGACCATTGTGTTAGCTAACCAAGGGGACTGAACAATAAACAAAATGGGTTTTTATAAAAAAGAAGTTTCAACATGTTCTTGTTCTTATTACTCTTCTTCATTTAGTCGTTTTCCATCCCCTTGTTTTAATGTATGAGTTTAAATCGAACGTGCATTTTTCCTAAATCGTTGGCTTGATCAATATTTTGAATTATGTAATGTGAAGTAATACCAATCTAAATAAGTAGTATGGATATGAACCTTGTATTAATTATATTGCTGGAGGCCTGTAATAATACGTAAAATCATTCATTCAGCGTTCCCTGCAAAATTTTTACGGCTATCTCTCGAAATCTATTGTATATTCACTTTATAATGTCAAGTAAATGACTATGTCTAGTATAGCATTAAGGGTAGATATATAAAAATCATGCCAGAAAACTGTGAAATTTAAAATTGAATTTTTTTTCTACCACATACAGTACCTAATATGACTCAATAATTTAAATGGATAAAATTATAACTTCAAAAAGTGTAGTCTATAATTCGTTTTCACAATTTTCCAATAAAGGAAACTAAAATAAAAGCTTACAATTTTCAGCAAGCTGTTATTAATTAATTGCCAACTTCAAACCGTCTTCTTTTTATATCGTCCCAGGACCGCCTAGTAAAAACAAGTGGAAAAGCGAAACTTTATGAATGATGTCCGTCTTTCCACTTTTATTGGTAGCACAAACGCTGAGCCGTAAAAAATAGACTCGGCAGAACTTACAACTCATCCAACATTGTGCCGAGCGCATTCATTAAGGATGATCTGAAAATTCTGAGTGTGATTTTTTTATACACAAACCACCCCTTTGAGGGGTAAAATTTGTGTAAAAAATAATCGGATCGCTGAAGGGTTTGCGGCTGAATAGAGTGTCGGGCATTATTTACAAGAGGGGATCTTTAGGGCACTGCGGGAGGCAAAAGGGTTGAGGGAAGGGGGCAACGTGTCTCACCTTGCTGATCATACGTGTGCAGATGTCATATGTGCATATGGTACGCGATTAACCCTCAGTTTTCAGCAAGTCGTGATGGAATAATAGTTGGGGCCCCTTAAGCAGCGCTCTGAGTTTCCGAAAAAGTCGCGAATTCGATAGTGGCGGTGTTCGCATTTTGTTCGAGGTCAATTTGTTTCTGGATAAAATCAACCCCGGCGACGTCCAGTCACCCCTAACGACCTAGCGAGGGTGTGTTTTATATAAAATGGCCACTCCCAAGTCCACTACACAATCGTCTGTTTCAAACAGAGCTCCCCCAGGCTCATTTATAACCGTGGATCATACCAGTCAAAAATGGAAATGTTGAGTTCGAATCGGAACCATATTGGCTATGCGGGGATTTGATATGGTAAATTACAGTTGTGTTTTGAGTGGAAATATTAGACCGATTCCCTCCGTATTTTCTTTACATCAGTGCAGCATGGGGATCGCTCAATTGCTGGGAAATAAACTGATCCCCGATATTTCGAAAACAATACGCTCATAATATATCTCTGGATCTTTGCGAGAAAGGCTGCATTTTTGAATGATTTGGGGTGTCGGGGTTGTACATTTCTCAGGGAATTAGGATCCAGGCCTCGCAGCTAGCCGACACTGACATATAGAGTTCGGTCGGTGACAAAAACCAAATCCCATTCCCCGGAGGCAGCAGAGTCCGGGCTTATTTAAATCAGGAGGGCCTTGGAGACGCCTGATAGCTTCTGACGCCACAATACTATACTGCCCTCTCCGTAACTTTACGGAAATAATAACATCTAGTCCAGATTTATATTGCTAACTTGAAGCTGAAATGATTTTATGCCTCCAGAATTTTCTGCTTTTGTGCTACAAACCTGAACAGTCAAACATTTGAAAAAGGAATCTCTTCGAAGTCCGTTTTTGCTTTTGTCCTAGAATTAACACTAAGACAAATATGATTTAAGACGTAGCATCAAGGTGAAATGTAGCTATTTAAATGAAAATTAGCCCGATGCTACAGTTAAAATGATTTTATGACTTCAGAATGTTCAGCTTTTGTGCTACAGATCTCGTTGACAATTTTTGTGTTCGTCCTGCAATTAACGCTAAATCAAATATGAAATTATCTTTGATTTAAAAAGTAATCTCAAGTTGTTTAAAGGAATATTAGCCCCAAGTATGCTACGTGACCTTTAATTCAAACGAAAGTGTACCTAAATATTTATACAGGGCTACACAGGAGCTACCTATCCAATTTTTACAGAGCCTCAGGCTGGGTTTTTGTTCTTTCTTTTCGGAGAACTCTTCATACAAAAATAATATTTATATCGTGGCCGTGGTGAGTGGTCGTTTCAACATAGTTAAAAAATAATAAAAAGATTGTTGGAAAAATATACAACCTGGATATTAGTTTCGCAGGAAAATTCTTTTGCAAAAGATTGGAAAACATTTTTCTGTTATAAACTAGTTTGCTGCCTATTATTAAATTTGGAAAAAAATTCAAAATTGTGCCCAATTTTACTTACACACCGAACTATTTTATGTCTGAATGCCATTCATTTTTATATTATTTATTTAAGAAAATCGCAGGAAATGCTCTACGTAGCTTTGTTAAAATAGTCATTTATTATACAAGACGATAAAGTTAAATTTTATCCACGAGTGAATCGTTAATGATTCAAGAGTGAATAGTAATAACTTTATCGTCGTGTATAATACATTTTTTTTTCTATAGCAAGAACTTTAACAATTTCAAAAAAAATAACGAAAGTCAATCACATTTTAAAATGTCAGTAGCTAAATTGGGTTGTTAGGATAATACGAAGCTGTAATATTTAATTTAAATAAAAGTTAGAAAATTAAATTACTTTATCTACCCTTGATGTGAAAGTGCTACTCTATCTATCCTTGCTGTTAAAGTATCACTGGACCTTTTGTTTTGAATCAATTAAAGCATAGTTTAACATTTACTATAGAAAAAACTAATTTAATTGGCGATTCACCTACTGCTGGTGATCATTTCATTGTTTTACTGGATGCTCAGACCTTATAAACGTGATTAATACCATTGCTGCACAATTTAAAGAATTTCACATATTTTAATATTCAATATTAGTATTGCTTCAAATAGTGATATTATTCTCGCATAATAGTTGGCTATCAGATAAAATTGTAATTAAAACACGAAAACCTCTCGAATGTAAACAAAGAATGAATATCTACTCGACTGTTTTGGGCTAAATATGTTCGTTTACTTTAAAACAAAAAATACATATGTTTGGTTCTAATTAAATTCAATAAATATTTAAATACGATCTAAATATTAGTGCAAGAATTAAGGCAACCTTGAATTGTGTAGATCTGGCAAGGTACTATAGCAAAAATTAGTAAAAGTGTGCAGACCATATCAAAAAGGTCGTCTCAATTAATATTAATTGCTAGTTAAATTAAGGGCTTTTATAAATACATAATGGGTTGTCAACAAAGTGTGCCCAAATCAGCAAATTTCATTTTATTGAAATATGTTCCTACAATAAAATTCGAAAATCTAAGTTTAAAAAATACTGCAAACATGTTAATGTTAAATGTTTTCATTTTATATCATTTGCATTTCTAAACAAAATTGTTAGAAGTAAAAATTTAAATAGTATATTACGCAACAAGTTTAGAAAAGTGATGCTTTACTGAACAAGTGTGGCTGGTTTTATCGCATTTCATAAGAATTTTTTTACATAAAAGTGACACTAAATGACAAATCATAACCAAGCTGAGCAGAACTCGTTTCTATGTACTAAAGCACAATAAGCAGCTGCAGTTGTTCTTATGCGTTAAGCTGACGCAAAACCTAACCTACTAACCTCGAATTTGACATAGACTTACAGTGTCGCCAACAATAACACTTCAGTACTGCCAAACGTCAAAGAAATCGCTGTTGCTATGCAAAAACGTGTTGCTAATGCAGAAACATACCACATTTCTCAACGATTTTTATTGTAGAAATGTAGTATCTACATTACCAAATGAAATCCGATAAAAGTTTTTTCTTAATTATATCTGTGCTAATATCAGCTGCTTTGGATAAAATAACAAAACATCTGGTGTGATACAAGCATACAATTTCGTTTTACAATGATCTTATTAGTCAAACACTTGTTTTTATCTTTTTTACATTATATAAAAAACCAAAAACAAAAATTTTTAGAGGTATTCAACTGGAAATACACCTATCTCACATCAATGGACATTAAAAATATAACCTTTGAAAAAATCGCTAAAGCTCTAGAGTAAACACCATACTTTCGGTTATGCGATTTTCTTCAAAAGCTTGCTGTCGCATCTAGATAATAAAAAGTTCGAAAGACTCAAACATGAAGATCTGTTTTTGCGGTGAATCCAATACTTCCTTTTTTGTAAAAGGAAAACGTAATTATACCTAGTGCTATTTTTAAACGAAGTCAAAAAGTAACAATTGCCTAAATTTAATTCAATAATAACATTTAATGCCATCTCAGTTACTGCAATCACAAATGTAATACTACCAAGTCTAAATTAGTATTTGAGATAAGTATTTAATTAAATTCGAATGTTTGAAAAAACTGTAAACGTTATGATTATCATGAAAGCATGTGCTTTTATTTGACGTAACGACAATGTTTCTTTCACGGCCGCTGTCCATTAAATAATGAATTTCCGAGCATTTACTCAGAATTTTGTCTAAAATTAAATTAAAAACTGTTTTAATTAACTTTTGAAGAAATCTGACAGCAGAAACGGCGAAAATTCATTGAAAAAATACACCACCACTGGGAGAGTCTAGGATGATTCGCCGTCTTCGATTCGACGTGGCCGATTCGCCGTAGACCAAATTCGCCGTCTACCCGATTTACGTTCAGCCCGATTCGCCGTCACCGGATCAAGTTTTAAACAATTACAGAAACTAAAAGGCCTTATCGAAATTGTTTGTATTTACATTACATAAAGCGGGTGGAGTAGGGTGATATTAAAAAAATTCTTAGAAATCTCCAGGAATTTGAATTCTATGATAAACTCCGTGTACGCGAAAGGCCCCGATGAGGAAGTAAGATAAGAATCGACAATTACATTATCCCATTTAAGTTTTTTATTGCAATACTTACTCTTAAAAGTAATGCAAGATACAGTACAGTAGCTAAAATAGCTTGTAACAATTCTTACTTGTTTAAACCATCCAGCTGTTCAAGCCTCTACTGTACTCTATCCTATATTACTTTTAAAAACGAGTATTGTAATAAACAACTTAAACGGGATAATAATTGTACGGGATTTTAAAGGTACGTATCGAATCTTATCTTAATTCCTTATCGGAGTTTTTTGCTTAGACGAAGTTTATTTTTACCATACTCGTTAAAGTGAATTACGCTTATCACTAACGCGATCATTAGGGTTGAGCTTTTCACATTGGCGCAACTGTAATTACATTGTTTTGAAATAGAAAAACATCACTTCCAACATAATATGTTTCGGAAATATTACGAACAACAACAGGTTTTAGTAATAATTATAAAGAGCTTCAATGGTCATTAAAATTTATCAAAATTAGAGTAATTACAGATTATTTCTTTATTATTTAAGCATTTCAAAAATCGAGCTTTTCGCGGGATGACGGCGAATCGTGTAGACGGCGAGTTTGATCTACGACGAATCGTCTACGATGAATTACCCCATCCCTTCATTCGGAAGCCCACCATTCAGTTAATATTTCTCCTTAAACCATATTCCATCAAAATGACGTTTTTATTCACGAACAATGGTCTTCCATAACGCATTTAGCACAAATAATAAGAAAAACGATATAGAACAGTTTAACTACGAAGCCATTGGTCCTTTAGAACGATTAGGTACTGAATTGGCAAAGTTCTTATAAGTTACCTACATCCACCAATAAATTCAGCAAAAACGGTTGCTTTTTTAAATCAGAACTATATGCACATGTGTTTTGTATGCTGTATCATACGTAATCATATAAAGTCATTGCTTAATCTTTGTACTTGCCTTTCGAATTTTTATAACTATTTTGAGATTTGTTTTCTTATAATTTAAGGTTTTAAATTATATCTGCAGGTAGAAAAATTGATTTGCTATCCATCGTCTCTGCTTCTGGGTTATCCAGCATTAGAAACGTCTATTTTTGCTTTAGCATGTGTCTTAATGATACTTTAACGCATCCTAGGAGAACAAATGTATTACTCTCGTCTAAAAGATGAATGAAGTATTGTAATCGTAAAAATATCGCCTTCTCTGTCTATCTGCCTGTCCGTCTGTTGGCGGCAAAAATGTATAGAACGGTAGGTTGGCTAAGGCATTTCGGGGGAGGGGGGTTGAACCCCCCCCTCCTGCCTACGGCCTTGGTTGGCGGTATAACTCAAAACTATTTATAGGAGGAAGTCGACATTTTGCATTCGGATTATATGCCTACCTGGCACGATATTTCATACACTTTTGGTCAAATATGTACAAAGTGAGCACCTTAAAACATATAACTCTGTCTATTTTTGCTTTAACTGAGGCCAAGTGTTGAAATCGCTTCGCAGGTACTGAAATCGCGCTGACTTTCGCATCTCATTTTTAATTTGCAAATTGATGTTATTTGCATTACCTAGTATTTCCTTTTAATGTTTCAGTATTATTAGGAACGTTAATAGATATTAACGATACAAGTTTGATTATGAGCGTCTTAACGACACGAGTTTGATTGCCAAAAACGAGGCGGTGAGCCGAGTTTTGCGGCATTCAAACGAGTCTCGTTAAGTGCCATAAGCAAACGTGTATTGTTCAATATTTTATCTTTATCAATACATTCTGGTTAAATGTATTTTTTATATAAAAAGAGTGCGGTAATATTCATTACCGCACTGAGTGCGGTTATATCTATCCATTACCGCACTGAGTGCGGTAATAAAGCTCTTAACGATACTAAAATTAATTTGGTTAAGAGTCTATAACAACAGTGGCGAAAGATAATATATTTTTACTCCTAGTTCGCTTTACTTTTTAAAAATGTTTTAGTGTAATAACAGATTTTTATTTGGATCTTGCAACTGTATTAAGTAGGCAAAATGTTAATGACTAAAGCAAGAACTAATACGGGTGGCCATAAACATCTGAGATCCCGGTAGCCATGGAATTAGCTACTTATAAATGTTGGTTAATTTTATATTTCAATTACAATAAGTATTGGTACCTATTCAATGTAATAAAATGCAATAAGATAGGGGCAATGTGCCCCGGATTCTGCAGTTTAGCCTAAGACTCGATTATAAAAATCTCCTGTTCCAACTCCATTACTTATTGCAATCTGTAATAGTTTTTGGCAGATAGGAATTTTAGTTGTGATGACATTAATGACATTTAGTTTAGTTGGATTCATCACTTTAATAAAGCGGTATTGATTCCAAAGGTAGTGTGATATCAGATATTTATGGCCACCCGGTATATTACAATTAATGGACGTATTCATATTTCTATGTCAATTTTTATTTCTGTAGCTCCTCAAAAACTACTTATATGATTATTAGGTACAAAGTTAATAAGCCAAGTATTCTGCCCTTTAGTTTCGTCTTTTACCTTTATTTCAATTGTTTAGCTCCGTAGAACATGAATAACTCGTACCGTATGATCGAAAACTGTCAACGTCTAGAGGGCTGTGGATTTTTTTAAATTAAATTTATGTTGGCAGTGATGAGTAGAGCTACTTAATAATACAACCTATACAATTTTGACAGATAAACCTAACTTTTACAGGATGTTTAATGCCGAGCACTAGGTGGTTCTGTGTATGGAAAATGCAGCAAATCATTTTGAATAGCTGTAACTGTTTTTGTTACTAACATTTTTATGTATTCAAGAAGAATGTTTGTATTTGTTGAAATGACAATCCTGACATGACCTTAAACTGAGAGATATAAAATTTTAATTTGACTTCTACTTCCACGACTGCCAACAAAATTTTTTGACAAAATAATTCCACAGCCCTCTAGACGTTGAAAGTTTTTCGTCATACTGTATTAGGGTTGGGTTTTAACACTTGAGTAAAATGATAATTTTATTAAATTGCCATTAGAGCCAACGCAAGCTTGGTTAAATGATAGTCTCACATTACTTTTAACGGAGTTGTAGTTATGCTTTGAAATAACCTCAATTGTACTTAATACTGAAAAGGCAACCAACTACAATATGTTTAATCAGGTAAGCCGTATCTCTTTGTATTTTTTTATTTGCATGTGATAAAAGAATGCTAATTTCAGGTACCTGTGTATTCATTCACCACATCAACGCCGCATGAGATATCTTTTTTTTCAAGGGCTATTCCCAATTCCACCGTTAGGCTCTGCCGTCTGGAAACCAAGAACCGCAACGAAATCCAAACTCAGGATTACCTGCAGGCCCTAGTTGGCTGCAACAACACCACCTTTAGCTGCACGGCTTTTTCCTTGATTGCATAGTTACTTTTACCAATTCAAGAACCAACGCACGTCGTAGTCAGTCCACATCTTCAGCCAGCGACATCATAATTTTGCAGACAACTTCCACCAATGGCCTTCCCTTTCACTCGATCACGAACTACCTTTATTACTTATAGTGAGTCACCCAAACTACGCGGGGGTTCGCTAATTTAAGAAAGATTCATTACTATAAATTTAAAAAAATGCATCGGCCGGGAATCGAACCCGGGCCGCCCGCGTGGCAGGTGAGCACTCTACCCCACGATGAACATAGGTATTCACCCGAGCTAATAGCACACGGCGACAGCAGCTGTCACACCGTAGCCCACGGCGACAGGGGCTCCGCTCCGCTACTAAGAGGATTTAATTATATTAAAACTTGTTCGTACTTTTTTTGAAAATAAAAACAGGCCTACCATCTAAGTCTAAAGATTAGCAAACTTTTAAGCCATCATACAACTTAATCGGTCCAGTATCTTCGGAGGAGATAGCGAACAAACATAGAAAGAAAGAAAGAAAGAGAGCAACGATTTTATGTTATAGGATGGTTTATATATTAATTTATATCTTTTGATATTACTTCTACAACCCTTAATTCAATTAAACACAATTTAAATTAGAATTTATTACATACACATTAAAAACCAGCCACAACATGAAAGTTTTAATTGTTAGCGGTCTTATTTTTATATTATTATTTTTAACTCTACCGTATTACCCAGAACTGACATTCCATTTATTTCATATTGACATAATACTAGATTTCATTTTAATTTTTATAAATATCAACAATTTTGACACTGGTTCACTCCTAACACACTTTAACTATTCTTTTCAGTTCACGCTTTTAATCTGGCTTTCAGTTACCTTCTGTCTTATTTATTATTTAGAATTACACATTTTTTCTATGTTTCATGTGCACATATTTCTTACATTTTGCTCACGTCCATGTAATTATCATCATGCTTTATGTGACTAATGTGACCCTTTCTAATTCAATATAAATTTTAGCATGTGTTAACATTCTTTAGCATTCTTTTTAAGGTCATTTCACAGTAAACTTCAGTACGTTAGCATAACTATCCTTATTTCTAAAAGGAATTATCAACATTCATTCCAACATTTTTTCTTTTGGTTGGGTCTCCAATTCTAACGGTGGACGATTTCTGTAAGTAACTATTTGTACAGTATCAGATCGGATCTAGTTTCTATGTTAGTTCTTTTTCTTTCCAATATTCAATAAAATTTGACGAAAAGATTGTTCGAATAGTAATGTATTTCACGCGTTGGAGTTATGCTCATTTTTCCATAACCGAAAAGCTGCCCGCCATTAAAAGTTCAAATGCAGACGTTAGAGTATTGATGTATCAGTAATAAAATTATTGGAAATCTAAAGCAAACAGAGGGAAATAAGCGTGCGGGGTATTAAGGAATTCAGACAGACATTTATTCTCTGATATTTCAAAGCGGCCAAGTTTATCAAATGAAAATCTGAAATTCTGACATAAATTTTATCGTTCTGGGCAGCTGTAGGTCTCGGGCGTCGGGAACACTTTAAGAATTGCTTTTATAAACAAATTAGGATTCTCAATAGCGCCGTAGTCGCGGCCAATTTTCCGAATTGGTATCATCTGTGCCAGTGTTGTTTAGTTTTTGTTTGGGTAATAGAGTTTGGTCGTGCGTATCTCGTTCCAGTTAAGTACACAATAAATATCGCGGAATAGGCTTGCCCTAACATACATCAGCCGTCGTGGGCCCACCGCAACATCTTCGGGTTATTTCCTTTGGGTCGATCGTAATGCTAAGCTGACCCCGTCTTATTATGTAGTTTATGGCCTTGGATTTACTCTAATACTTCAATAAAATACATTGCAGACGTTATTAGCTAGAAAGTTCCCTGCGCCTGTAGATGGTGACTGTGCTGATCCGATCGCAAATTCGTACTTTTAAGGCCGTTTTTCACGATCCAAATAACGTCCCAGTTAACCCGCGGGTAAATAATTCGACCCTTCGGCCCTTCTTTAACGATTATTTATCTGTTACTTATTAACGTATCAAACGGACTAACTGGAACGAGCTCTAAGCAAGATCTACGGGTGGCAAACAACGAATTCAACGCCACATATAAAACTTGCGATCCTAACCATCTAGAACTTGGTTTAAATAGGATTAAGGGACGAGGGCGGTCTGACTGCTCAAACTACCTTGCTAAAGTAATACTGATGAGGCTTACCCTCCTCTAACCAGGCTGTTTTTCCATCTCATGCTGTAAATACATCTGCCAGATACGTCTATCGACTCGAAAAGTTTGAAAATAATTCGGAACTTCTGTTTTACTCAATTTAGTAGTTAATCGATTTTTTCCAAAATTAATTATTACAGTCGTAAACTATTCTAAATATTCAGATAGTTTAAAACGTGACTCTCAAAATCAGTGAAATTGAAGGTTTCGTTGTAAAGACATTATCTAAACTTATGATACTAAGTGTACTCAAAGAGTGACTATAGACAAACATCGACACTTTGCAAGCACAAAAACGAGTTCACAACTTTCTAGGAGATAAAATAACACCACATTATTGTAATAAACCTCAACAATTTTACGAATTGCCAAGAATACACAAATCACTAAAGCCAATAGTCAGTTACCACAGTTTTTAAACAAGAATAAATTGTAGAATATATGAAGTCAATAGACCATTTATCTAGAAAATAAAATGCTACGATACATATTTAATATAAAACCTCAGAATTCGTTTCAAGGATTGCTTGAAATAAAGAAAGTATAAGCTCGTAGTGTCTGTTTACACCATATATGTCGCTGTAAGGAGTATACGCATGGATCACTATTTGAATAATAAGGTACATTTGGTTTTCATAATTTGTTGAACTGGTGATATGGACGTTATCATATTATGTTATACACAGTATGTACGACAAATTATTTATCGCATGAAAAAAATCGGTTCAAAATCAAGTTGATGATTTACCAATACCATCAGCGGAGAGCGTTAGAGGGACATAGAGCTCCGATAATGTGGCATTTAAAATATAAAGTTGATAAGTCATAGAAATTTGCAACCGCGTCTTTCGATAAGTTTAAAAAAATCTTGCCAAGACCGAGACTCGAGCCCGCGTTCTCAGGCTTGGCAACCGGCGCTGTACCACTTGGCCATGGGCTAGTTTCGCTATCACTTAACTCCTTTTAACGGAAACCCAGATACAAATCGACAAACACCTTTTTATATTATGTTAAGTCAAATTTTCTTCTATAACGCAATTACAAGGGATTATATAACTTATATTTATATTACAAGTTTAATAAATTTTAAAATATATTTTCTGTTGTTTGTTTTGAATCTCATAATTTACAGTATCGTACGGCCGCTCCCTCTTGATCCTTCTATGGCACGCGTTCTCTAGTAAGGGTAGGTCTACCTCGTTAGGGGAATCTCTAATTTGCTTCGATGTTTGACAGCATATTGGATATTGGATGATAACTTATCTAATGTATGACACCTTTATGTCTTAGTGCAGATGTAAGATATGGTTTGAAACGTACCATGGGGCATCTACTATAATTCCCAGCATCTGTGACTGAAGATGGCTTTGTACAGTAACGGCTTATTCTCTTTAGGTGTGTATAATACATTTGTTCGCTTCTCTTCTTCTGAATATGGACTATCCAAGTCAGCCTGCTGTCCCTAAGTATGTGATTTCTTTTGATTAAGGAACTTCAGTGTTGTTTATGACTACCGATGGGCACTGTTGACATCTTAAAGTGAAGTTTACATGGATCGACTTGTTTTCATTAATTATAATTTTTTATTTTCGCATCTAGTCGCAAATGATGTTTAGATGGTTTTATAAATGGTGGCTTACTATATCCGGATTCGTATCATAAGCCAGGATGGCTGCAGCAGTTTCTTAACTTTAGGCAGATTTGCTGTTTATGGGACGTAGAGCAAGGGACCCAAATGCTTCCTTGTGGGACACCACATTTGAGATTTGAATAGCAGGTAATGGGAATGAGGAAAGGTTGTTGTGATTTTGATTAAGAACCCTTTGTGCAACACCTTACCAAACGCCTGGCTGAGTCATCAAATGTTATTATTAGGTAAATTGAATATATAGATAAGAAACAACAAATTGAAACATAAAAAACATCCAGAAATTTTATCCAGTTCAGCTTAGAACGTTTTGGAACAATGTACCGACGATGAATAAAACTACCAACCGTAACTGCCGCAACAGCTTGATTTCAGGGCATCAAGTGAAGGATATTATAATTTGGACCAAGTTATTGTAGTCTAAACCCTTTTTTTAACTGTCTGTTATCAACAAGCTTCGTATAACGCTGGTGTTTTCTTTCTAAATTATTTACAATAAAAGCGCTTCTGGAAGAAAACGAGAAAATTGTTGAAACTATTCCAGTGTACAATAAACCGAACCAAAAAGTTCATAGTGAGATAAGTATGTACCATTTTTTTCATTTTCAACATAAAAATTATTCATTAAATTAAAGAACGGCACGTTTAAACAAATAAAATGTTAAAACTCGTTACACACTTCTTAAGTATATAACTCAACCATAAATCTATAATCAGTCTAAAAATGAATGAGAAAATTAGAGCATTGTAGGTATTAAAACAACAAGTTGCAGAAACTTGCTTCTATCGATCACCGCAACAGCTTTTGGTCAGTACTGTATACACATACAATATTTTCTGCCCTTTTTCTAAACGCATGACATGAATATCGCCGGAAAAAGACGTCCATGAAATCAAACGGCGCGTCGGTTACGTCCGGTATGCGAAACACATGTTAGATCCGGGGAACGTACAGAAGACTCCCGGAATCGATGGCCGGTTCCGGGCCTAATGGCCACGCTTCATCCCGCGGAATGATCGCTTCGTGGTTTGAATGACAAGAGCTCGCGAATGCTACTAATGTGCAGCTATTTTTATACAGAACGTGTATTTCGATATGGGTTACGGGTAGATACACATTAGGCCATCCCGGCTGAAATATATCTAAACTCGAAATGTTTTCCAAAGCAGCCTTGTGTAAAGATCTTAGTTCTTTTCCCTGCGTATTTATTAACTCAACACGTTGCTGCCGTAATATTAACATGAAAATATTTTCGTAAATTGGTTTACATTGATTGCTCTTCTTAATTAAAAATTGTATATTACTCATTTTCAAACAAAATTTTAATAAACATTTAACAATTTAAGCTAAGAATAACTAATTAATAATATTTTTTTTTACCATATGGTTGCTTTAATAATTGCTACTTTTAATTAATTCTTATTCTTTCTATTTCCGTCTGTATGTATATCTATTTTTATACTATGTTTTACCGGGTGTCTTAAAAAGAATTACATCTAGTAGGTATACTTTGAATTTCCCATAATGCAATCCAAAACTTTACTTAAAATTGGCGCAAGACTGTAAGTCTATTTCAAATTCAAGGTTAGCAGATTAGGTTTTCCGTAAGTTTTGACACAAATTGTCTCAAAACATAACCTGTTCGAATTTGACATAGACTTACAGTCTTGCCAATTTCCAGTAAAATTTTAGATTGCATTATGGGAAATTCAAAGCTTACTAGAAGTAATTCATTTTAAGACACCCTGTACTTCTATTTTGTACTGTCTTGCTTTTTTTGTATTTTTTTCTCCACGACTAGATAGGCATATAAAGCAATTATTATGGATAATAATCTAAAACTAAAAATAAATGCCCTAAAGAATAAACAATTATTTAATATTACTTACAGTTTAAACCAAATCGCATTAATCCACATTTAATGCCATAGTTCTTTGTTTTTATTATGTGGTAAAAATGCTCTTAAAAAATGACAACTAATTTCTATTTGCAAGATTGCAAAAAAGAGATACAAATATTGAATAATCTAACTCTTAAGATACAAAGTATTTCTAGGCAATGTAGCTTCATTTTGGCTAGAAATCTCTGAACAAAATTAAAGTTTTTAGGCATACACACAATTTTAAGCATTTACACAGGGTGTCCAAACCGTTGTTTTGCTCTATATCTGAAACTGCCGGTCGTGATCGACTCGTGCGTATTTTTTTAATTTGACTACGGGCTGTGACCTTACATACACAGGTATGCTTTACTTTTGAAATTCTGATCGATAGTTTAGAAGTTACAGTTCTTTTTTGGTAAAGGCACTTACAAACCCATTAAAGAAAGTATAGATGCCCTGAGTTAAGCATTCAGAAACAAGAAATTTGTGTTATATTAGCCATGGATTTCTAATTTATGCTGTTCTGATTAAAAACAGATTGTTAAAGGGCCAATTTTAGAAAAAAACCGTAGCTTTTTTTCAAATGGAGCATCTCGTATGGCGGATGACCCAGTGAACAAATTCTCAACTCTCAGGCGGCCAGCCCCGGTTCGATTCCGGTCGACAAAAGAATTTTTAAAATCGTACTTCCCTTATCTACTACGCGAACACCTGTAGTACTCGTTAACCTCTAATAAAGAAACTCTTCCTCCATTTCGACGGACAAAGCTAACCACCTACCCGGCTTACGAGTAAAGAGGGTTCATAGAACCACAGCTTTGTGGAACTAAACAGAACACCGGCCTAACATAAGCGAAAGAAGAGCAGTAAACCTAAAAACACTAGAAAGATGCAATAACTGACAAGATTGAAAAAGTGATTTATAACAGTTGTCAATTATTCCAATACTTAATTAATACTAAGTAATTTTTAACATAAACGTTGCTTACAAAGCTACAAATACAAAGAATATTGTAGATATTTTTTCTTGTCAATATTTACGTTTTCATTAATACAAACATTTTTCTTAGCGTTCTTATTTTCCCAAATAAATAAAAAAACATATTCATAGTTTATTGTATGTTTCGGAAAGTAAATGTATAGTTAATGATTAACTACCGCTTAACATGATTAAAATGTATATAGCATTGCTCAAGTTCCACTTTTTTAGATATCTACAGTTTCACAGAACCGAAGATTAAAATGCAAAAATTGGTTAAAAATAACAACCAGACGCAAAAAGCATAAGACAATTTGGAATAGAAAATGAATACTCTCTTCAAGAAGAAGCAAGAAAATAATAGACATGGAGAAGTCCGTATTTGAGGTACAATACTAAAAGCGACTACATAATCATTAATCACACATATATAATGCACATGTAGGTTCAATATACTTATCATTTTCACTGCAAGTGACTATAGACTAATTAGAGGTCAAGTAAATATGTATACAAAAATTGAGAAACTAAAGCTAAAGTTAATAGTAACAAAGATAAAATACTGGACACGAACATATTAAAATCGAAGGATGTTCAATACCAAAAAGAATGGAGAAAGATCTTGACAAAATACCGCACGAAGTAAGTAATAATATAGAAGAGCGTAATAGTCAAAGTAAAAACGTAATTCATAACTCCATTGCCAAAATAAACCCAAATACAAGAATTAATGAATGAAAAAAGAAAAATGTGGTGTGATACACGCACACAACTTCCTTTTACAGTGAAAAAATTTTAATTTTTAAGCATTTTCAAAAACTACAAATTCTACAAAAACCGTACAAAATAGAGCGTTAGTTGAAGAAACAAATTTTCTCTAACATTTTAAGCTGAATTCAAAAATGTAATAATGTACCGGGGGTTCTATTTAAAATAGGAGTTAATAAAAAAAAAGAAAACAAAAACAAAAAAAAGCCTATTTTAGACGTATTCAACTGCAAAATCACCTATCTCACATCAATACACATTAAAAAAAGGTAAAGTGTCAAAAACATTGTTAGAGCCGTTTTTGAAAAAACTGAAAAAAAACTGAAAAATCGCAAGAGTAATCACCATACTTTCGGCTATGCGATTTTCTTCAAAATCTTGCTGTCGTACCTAGATAGTACACAAAACTTATACAATAAGTTTCAACGCCATACCTCTTTTCGTTTTTGAGATATTCTGTTCACAGACACACAGACAGACACCCACACATGCAGATCAATGAACAAAAATAATTATGTTTCTTGGGTTCAGGGGACTCTAAAACGTGAAGATCTGTTGAAAACTCAATTTAGAATTTTTGGGGTGAATCCCATACTTCCTTTATCGTAAAAGAAAGTGAAAATGAGATGAGGAGAAATGGGACACTGTCGATTATGTTCAACTTATGAAAATTATGATAGCTGCAAAAAAACGAAATACAAAAATATAAAGATGAACAAATACAACAAATTAGAGCATGAGAGTGATGCGTAAAAAAGTTGCGGTAGGAAACAAGAAAATAATACGAACAAGATGGGTAAAGTAATTACAGACAAAAGAATAAATTTTGGCACTAAAGAAATTCCAGACAAATATACAAGAAATAAAGAAAGATTTAAGTCAAACGAAAGATGGAAGCGCTCCTAACGGAAATAAAATATTGACATACTTCATCAAGAATGAAGAAGATCCATTAGTACTGCGCAAGATTCAGCAGTTATTTAATGCTTAATGCGTGTTTAACAACTAGTAACATACCAGAAGGATAGACCAATACAGAAGTGATATTATTATACCAAAATATGCAGAAAATATTTTATTCAGAAGTTTCCTCACCAGTAGAAGTTGGGACACTAAACATTTTGAAAAATAAATAGAAACTAAGAGTAAAAATTTCGTAATGTTCCTGATAATACTGAAATAATGAAAGGAAACACTGATAATGCGATTACTCAGCTCGATTTCAGCGCTAGGGCAAGAGTGTTCAAAAAGGGTAAAGCCTGAGCTATGTGCAAATTACTACTTTTATCAGTTAAAAGAAAATAGGCAAAATATATTTCTTCTCGCCCTGTATATGTATATTTGACAGAAAGTATATTCGGTTTCGTACCAGGTAGGCATATAATCCGCATGCAAAATATCTAACTCCTTCAAAAATAGTTTTTTATGTATGACGCCAATAGACGGACAGGCAGACAGCTATACGAAATTGAGAAAACATGTTTTTCATCATCTAGGTACTCTGAAACGCGAAGATCTGAAAAAATATAGGAAGATGTTTTTTTCAAGATTACAATACGTCTTTTAGCTGAGGGGAGTAAAAAGGAAATAAGGAAGAGCTAAAGAACTACCTGCCGACTATTCTATTGTCGCAGTAGAAATTGCTAATTCGAATAACTGCAAACAGACTGACTCGTAAACTGGACAATTACCAGCACATGGATAACCTGGGTTTTGGAAGAGATGTGGTAGCAACAAGCACTTTCAGAGTATCAAGCTGATAATTCAAAAATGCAATGAATGCAATATCCCACTAAGAACGGCCTTTATGAATACGAAAAATCTTTTGATACATTTGAACTAAAATTTATATTTGAAGCTTTAGACGACTGCCGTATTGATTCCCGTTACTCACGATTAATAAAAACTGTATATAGAGAGGCAATATTACACATAAAAATGCATACTGCAACAGATACATTTAAACCAGAAAGAGGAATCTCACAAGGGAATACTTAGCATACTTAGCATTGAAGAACGTTTAAAAAATATAGATTAGACTGATGAGGAAACCAATATTGATGAAGAGAATATCACAAATTTAAGATATTTGGACGACATAGTATTAATTGCGATTAATATCCAAAAGCATGAAAGAACTAGAAAGAGCAATAACAAAGATCAATTAAAATCCAAGAAGGTAGAATTTTGGTTTCCAAAATAGAAGTATTCACAGACTGTTTGTAAACAGCACAAAGGGACGTAGAAAATAGAGTGTTAGGCATTACACTAACGAACAAGATAATACACAAAAACTAGAAAAAGAATAGCATTGAAAGATGTAGCTGAACGAACAGCAAAACAAAACTGGAGCTGAGCCGGATGTGTTGTAAGTTGTAAGACAAAAAAAATTAAGCAACAGCTCCATTCGCGTCAGGAAATCTCTTATCACGTATGCGTTTTTCAATTTTTTAAAACAATAACATATCACTGGTTGCAGTATCTGGACTGTATGGGGGTGAGTGACTAGCTGAAGTCGTGCAGCAAATTTAAAATGTGTGCGCCCTTATGCCAATTTGCATTATTGTGGTGTAACAAAGCGCCAGGCAAGCGAAATTTTCGGCGATCACTATGAAATTTTTGTAAAACTTCTGTATACTAATCAGGTGTTACGGTTTTACGACCGTTAAGAGGAATTACTGCAGCTGGGCCTAAATAACAGCAAAAAACTTTTGTTATTCGCATTTATAAAAATCCAAACAATTAATTGTTGTTTAGTCTCGGGGTTATAATTGCAGAGCCAAGACTGAGCTTTGGAGATCCTGCATAATACTTTTCGAACATAAACCTACAACAGTTTGTCCGTGCTCGCTTTTTTTTCTTCTGTCAACAAATGTGGAATCCACAAACCTGCTAGCTTACTCAAACCTAGCTTTTGGTTTAAAATTTTATCTGCTCCAAAGCTAGCCATTGTTGAATCTCTTAAGCAGCCTCTCGGTAGCACTAACATTTTCAATACAAACAGCTACTGGAGGTCGTACAGGCGTAGGTTCATCTTCTAACGTACACCGTCCACGTTTAAATTTACGAAACCAAAGTTTTCGGAAAAATTTCAACAACGGCATACGAACCGAAAACAGTTTTATATCTACTCGTCTGTGGAACAAAACAAGGTATATTAGTTGACATTTAGTCTAGCGTAGAGTACCTGTATATAGTATACAGGTACTCTAGTCTAGCGTACCACGTTAACTGAATAACTTCTGATAACATGTCTTACAAGTTAGATATTCGTAAGAATATATATGCGTTGGTTGGACGGATTCCGTGCGTAAATTTACCAAAAACTGGACGTCTACGAGTTTTACCTTCTGCTTCCGTTAGGAGATTGGTAGAAATAGCTAAAGACAGGCTGGGGACTTATCGCGTCAATTTCGAGTTTCTCATATGACTATTAGTAGGGAATTGAAGAATAATGGATTGCAATTTCGAAAAAGAAAGAAATGCCCAAAATATTTTGATCAACAGCTGCGAAGAATGCCTAGATGTTGTCGAGGATTAAGACGTCTATATTTTAATGGAAACAAAGTGATCGCTATGGACGACGAGAAATATTTCACTTTGTCGAACACCGAAATGAAAGGGAACGATGGCTTCTATACTGATGATATTGGAAATTGCCCTATAACCAAATTTAAATGTAAAGCGAAATTTGCGGATAAAATATTAATCTGGTGTGCCATATCAGAAGCAGGAATTTCGCGTCCGTATGTTGGACGTGTTAAAGGAGAAGCGGTAGATGCAGTAATTTATATACAGAGATGCCTTCCAAAATTACTTGAGTTTATTAATACTCATCATGCTAATGATGAAATAGTATTCTGGCCTGATCTGGCTTCTTGTCATTACGCTAGAATCACTCGACAATGGCTGGAAACGAATATCAATTTTGTCGCAAAAGACGACAATCCTGCAAACATACCACAAACAAGAGGAATTTTGGGCACTTTTGAGTAGAAAAGTATACAATAATGGTTGGGAAGCCCAAAACGCAGAACAATTGCGGCGACGAATATTTAATAAGATCCGAGAAATAGATGTTGGTACCGTCCAGACTCTAATGGGACATGATCATGCAAAATTGCGAATTATCGAAGACCAAGGCCCTTTAGCTGCAGTTTAAAACTTTAGTTTTGTTTAATGTAGATATAAGATAAAGTTTTTTATAAATCCACATTGGTTTTCAATATTAGACCTTATTTTTTCCCCAAACTTTTGTTACATGCGTTAACTGTGGATAGCGAAAGACTATGGCCACCAAAAGCTTCCACTACATTTTGGTGATTTTGGTACATATGAAACTTCTTTTATAATCCTAGAAAATCGTTGCCTGAAGAACATTCCACGACGCTTCCACAATATCTAGTAAATTACAAACAGAAAATCATAAATTTGTCTCTCGATACGCCTTAATCCCACTCTCTCAAAGTTACTACTGAAAACTGTCGAAAGAATTAAGCTTCCAAATGATGCAAATATTTTAATTTTTAATAACAATTAACAGAACATCCCCCCTTCTCCCCCTCTGTATATTATACATAGTAGAAACATAGAATATATGAGACATGTTCAATAAAAACCATGGTTACTTTTCAAATTGTACTTACGTCAAAATAGAATTCCAAAAATTCTTCACATGCATTACATAAGGCACTTATCACATTATCACCAAGCGGCAGCTACACGGCTATTCCCCTAACTGCTGTTTGAAGAAGATTAGAAACGGCGACTCTGTAACTTCTTCGGCAGTCCAAAAATATATAAGTGGCAGGACAAAAGAACTTGTACTTACACCAACAATTTCTGAAAACTTCCTAGTGGATATAGGTATGACGATGTTTAATAATCAGTCCTTATACGTACAGTATACAAGCATGCCATGTTGATGTAGTATGCGCTTACTGCGTCAGGTTTATTCGTCGTACTCCATTTTTACACTGTCTGCACTATTGTTCCAGTTGGAACATGCTTTTCCATAAATAGCTTACATTCGCAGACAAATCTGCAATGGCTAAACACCTTCAGTCCACATACGGGTTTTCAACTAGAAACGACAATCCTATATTAAAAATGTTAACCACGAAATGTCTTTTAACCATTTATCAGCCTCGTATAAAACATTGTATTTGAACCACGGTAGAAATTCAAACTTGCTGTCGGATTTGACCAAGATAATTCGAAGAAATCTGCAAATTTTACTATTATATAAGTTTGTATATGAATACAAAAGCTAATTAAACACACACTTTTTACTGCCTTCGTTTAAAAGACGAAGAACGTATTTTAAACGCAAAAAAATACCTTCAGAAATTTCTTCACGTTATAGGGTTCCTAGACGACCAACGTTTTTTTCAATGCTGTTTGTCTATCTGTCTGTCTGTCCGCTTGTTTCCATCTGTTGGCGGTATAGCTCAAAAAATATTTGTTGGAGCAAGACGAAAATGTTATACTGATTACATGTCTACCTGGCTCGAAACCGAATATATTTTCAGTCAAATTTATACAGTACGAGCACCTGAAACATAAAATGATGTCTATTGTTGCTCTAACTGAGAAATAGATGAACACACATATTTGCACATAGCTCAGGCTTTACCCTTGACGAAAATGGCATGCAACAGACACAGGGTAACTGTTGTAAAAAAGACAAATATCAACACTTTGTATATAATCTAGCCATAAGCACAAATGCGAGGCTTTTCATCGTGATCTAACGGGACCAGGGGATGGGTAACGTCCGGGCTGCTGCCAAGTACCGAAATTGCTATTTCCCGGGTGTTAAAATCATGCGAGTTTGTATTCCACCACCTGCAATGTTTTTTTTCTTGCAAATTGAAGTAATTTGCAAAAGCAAGTGTTTTCTTTTATTGCTTCAGTATTATTAAAAATGTTAAGATATTTTTGCCCCTAGTTTCCTTTGATTTTTAAAATGTTTAGTGTTCAACTTCTACTTGCGAAGGAAGTTTTGAGTAAATCCCTTCTTACTTGTCCCGCTATGACTGCTTTTTCTGATTTTTTTAGAAAGGTGGTTCTAATATTCCTACTGTAGCGATTATTTACTCGTTAATTTTTTTTCGGAGCTGTTGATATTACTCGTTAATATTATGTAATTTCATGTCATTTTGCAGCTCCTATTTCTACAATTTTTGAGATATCACTGTTAAGGAACATAAATTCATACTGCACGTATAAAGCTACGTAATAGTTATTTGTGTACCAAAGGCGTAAGAAGGCTTTTAAGGCCCGCGGCGTAAAAATTAAAGGCCAAGGCATAGCCTCGGACTCTAACACAACAAGGGCAATACACGCTAGTTAAGCACGATGTGCATACAATATTTTATATTCAGACCGAAAGATTCACAACTAAAATAATATTTATAATTTTTATTAATTTTGGCAACCTACGATATTATTACGTATCAAACCGACACATAAGATCTTGAGCGGGCCGTAATAGTATTTTAAGTAACAGGTGCTGTAAGAAGCATATTACGCGCGAGTTGAAAAAGTTCTGCACAAGCAGCGTAGCGACGAATGCGTAATTGTTTTGTGGGTAGAGTTGCGTGAGGCTTCAATGGGCGAGCGGTTCCGCCGCTGACAGTCGAGATCACAGTGAGAACTCGAGCGCTCGGTAGAGAGTTCGACTCCCGGTCGGGGCGCTCCGGTTCTCACCTAGTTTAAGGCATGATAAGTTAAATGACGCCCGCGCCACCCTGATGTAATGCAAAAAGTGGTTACAGGGGGGAAACGGTAGAAGAGCTTAGAGAAGGAAAAAATAGAGTTGCGCACTATACTTTTTCTGCGACCACACTCATTCCGTCAAATAATAAAGAAGTGTTTGATTAATAATTGTCAAATCAGTCACAGCACCTTAAAAACAATGCCTGCCAAAAAGTTGCACTTTAGCTATTCGTTGTATAATAACTATTACTGCCCGCTTAGCGTCGTTTAGTGGGCCGTAATAGTATTTATTTAACGGTATCCGGCCGATGTTGAGCATGTAACGGACGATGATACATTTTGTGGCCGTGCCCACTAGGTCGACGCTGATAAATGATCTAAGTCAGTTATATGTAATATCGACCGTTTGTTTTCGAAATATCTACTAAAAGTGGCCAATTTGAAGTTCATTTATTCATTCATAATCTATAGCCTCTTTTACCTTTCGGTGTAGAGGACCAAGTTAATATAAATACATTAAGTTCAGTACGGGCAGCATAGGGAAATGTAATTATTATGGGAGTTTTCTGCGCGACGTTGCCACTTCCCGGTAGCGACTGACGTCTAAGTTGACAAAAGTTGACAAAAGGATGCGAATTAAAATGAAACAAGCCATTAGTAGTTGTTAAGTTCCCCGAAATACAAAAGCGCATTTATTTATGATTTACAGGTGTGTATTTATTTCCAATGAGATGTGTGCTGAAATGTGGCAACGTCGTTATGCATAAGACCTTATACTGAATTTGAAATATGGAACGGTCTATTGTAACCTGAGCCCCGTACGTTATTTGGTAGTGTAGCAACGGATGTTTACAAACTCGGCTGTTATGAGTGACATTTCGATCAAGGAGACAACTCTATATAGTACAGTAACATGTAGGTATTTTGAAAAGTACTTTATTCACCACCGTATATGTAATAAGGTCATTACTGGCTTTTAAAAAGTTGTAAAATGAGCTATTACCAACTTTTACATCTCAACCGGTCGGAAAAGTAGTTACCATGACGGGAGTTGGGAAGTAATCATTTCCCGACCACTGTCAAGGCAACAGATTTTCACCGCATTGTATTATTATTTGATTAACGCCAGTTTTGAAGAACTGTCAAATCCATTTTTTCCAATTCTTCTTTAGACTGAAGTGGTTGTAAATAAAATAGTATTCATACTATGGTGAAAAGTTTCATTCCTATCTCGAGATATAATTAACCTCGACGCTTCGCGCCTGCATTAATTACTTAATCTTCTGACAGTCATGAAACACTTTCCGCTATTATAGCCCTTGATCTGTAAATTGACACATTACGCCCTCAAAATTATTGCTTTGTGGCCATTAAAATATTTATATGATATCATTTTTTTCCGATGTATCTCAATAAACCAAAGTTCACAAAATATCCACTGAATCTAACACCTTTTTGATGCATGCTATTAAAGAAAATATCTGATTACTGCTGTTATATTGCTGCAACATATATTAGCACTAAAATACATGCGTTCTACGCCTACTTATACGGCTATTTTCTACTCCCTTCCAAGTAACAGTAGCACAAGGGACAGAAATGGACACGGGACATGTAGCTCCCGAGAGAACCAGAAACTTATTACAAGCCGCCTTTGACTTCACGTCCAGGCTACACCCAGGAGACAGCATCAAAGTTGAAAGAAGGCTAACCAGCAACTGTAGCTCAGGTTTTCGATAACTGCGAATGTCTTCTGCATTCAGATGGTGGCACAACAAGCTAACAAAGGAGCAGAAAGAAAACGAACGCAGGACCAGGTCGGAGTACGGAAAATAAGTCCGGTTTTTGTATCCATAACTTTTGTTATATGGCCAATAACGACGTTGGAGGTTCCGGGGCGAAGCCCGGTCAGGGCAACTTCCTCCCCCTTCTATTTGCGGAGTCCAGAGCGGCAAACTTCACGAACTTTCGTACATTTGTTATGTCAGTGGACCTTGCACAGCTGCTGATTTATATGCAGAAGCAATACGACGATAAAACTTTAAAAGTTTGGTTCCACTACGTCGATATATGTTTTAAATGGGTTGAAGTTACCTACCTTATTTGCTCAGTTGCAACATAAGAGAAATAAAGACTAGTAAATTACTGTGCACCGCTAGACTTATAATCGCTTACATAATAATTCTTTGTTTAATTTTAGTAAATAAACTGCTCAACAATTGAAGTGGCCCATCAAAAAATTAGCATACAGCAGCAAAATAATTTCAAATGGAAGAACGAAATAATATATGTTAATATGTTTTAATAGAGTTTGATTGTAATTAACAGTAATTTGGAGTCTTTAACACAATTAATTATAAAACAATAAAGTAACACAAAAATATTTTTTTAAATATCTTTTAAACTCAGTTTTTAAATAAGTATCGAGTGAGACCTCCTCTTACTCGATATACTTCCTGACATCATCTGGGCATACTATAAAAGCACAAACCGCATTAAAACAATGTAAATAAATTATAAGTAAAAAATACCTTTACGATTAAAGTAATAAATATTAAGTTTTATAGCCTAATAATGTAGCAATCTTATTTTATTTCTAACAGAAGCTTTATCAACAAATACTACACTTGACAGCTACACACGATATAGTTTTGTTATAAAATAAACATGGTAGCATCATTTTTGTTGCTGGGCCACTTCAATTGTTGAGCAGTTTATATTATCAGGGGTAATATAATAAGCAGTACGCTTATTTTTTATGAGTTATAATCACAAAGCTGAAAATACAACGAGTCCGTAAGACGAGTTATATTTTCTTGCATTGGGATTATACGAAATTATATTCTCAAAAAATTATAGATTATTAGGCGTACTACGAATTATATTTAGGAAAATAATATAACGATTTAAAATATATACCAGATGGAGCGCAACACTAGTTTATTACGCTAGTATTAATGCTAATGATTAATGCTTGCTCCAAACGTACTTTTTGTTACTTTTTATGCTTAAAATGAATGATCTAACCTAGAAAAACCGATTGTCATTTCTAAATTAGTCCATTTGACACGTGAAACAAAACCAAGTTAGTTCGTACCAAATCGAAAATAGCGAGCCACTATATGATCAGTATGCTAGAAAGTTCTATTAGTCAATGTCCTAAATTTAAGAAATGATAATTGGCTCAAAATTCAACGAAATATATTCTCAACAGAATTTCAAGTCAAGTACATTTTTGCTTGAATCATTTGTAACAGAATGAGTTATAGATGCGATCAGAAAACAAGTACACTTGCTAGACTTGTTTATATTTTTAAAGTTATTATTTATAGATTCAGCCGTTTGTAGTGTGGCAGGTGTCAACTAGACTAATTATGAAAGCAGTCGAAGATTAAAAAGAATATAAACGCTTAACGCAATTATAAAAATTATCAATAAGCATGGTTCAATCATAAATATAAGAGAATTTACTCATTCCAGCTTTGAGGTTAACTTTTCAGTTTATATAAATCGATGCTGGTATGAAAATGAACTATACGAATGGCCAATAGAAATCGTTTCTTCATAAGTAATAATTGCAGCAATAATAACAGCCGGAGAAATTAAGCTTAAGCGTTGCAACCGAACACTTGTTTATTGAGTAAATATCGCTCCTTGATTTGCACACGTCTGTTTGTTCCAAATTATTTCTATAAACAGTTGTGATTGTACATATGTGAAGTCATAGTTGCACATTTTTAAATATTAAATATTTGTCGGATGTATTTCATCTTATTCGGCGTCTATAAAGGAATAAGCGTCTATGGCGGAGCCCACAGTTGCCGTATTTATCCTATCGGTACCATCACAGTTGTTATGAACAACAATAGTATCTCAAATCACTTACCTCGTTCAAACAAGTGCTATAAATACAAAGGTTTCTTTGAAACGCCTTTACATACTACTTTAGATCTTTCTGTTGCGTACGAACTAATATGGGCATAAATAACTTAATTATATTTTTTAATCTGGTTTAAGTAAAGAAATTCAATTAAGAAAAAATTTGAAAAATAAACATCAGATTCATTCTATATAATTGTCCATGTGATACTAAAAAATCAATAAATTATTTCTACAATATGTTTCCCCACAACTCAAAATGTTAGGGTAAAATTAAAAAAAAAGTTGCGCTAACTGTATTCCTACTTAAACTTAATAGTAAATCATGAAAACTTGAAGATAATGATGATTTTATTGGTTACTGTTTGTTTATGGGCATGTTTTTTCTATTTAAATTATGCTCTAACACTGCAAATGTTATTTCGCACCATGTTTAAATAAATTTATTATTTTAAATATTTTAATCTCACAGCGAAAACAGACATTAGCTTAGTTTATTTATTATATTAAATAAAGCAAACGTAGCTCTTGAGTTAAACCCGAAATAAACAGAATTTTATTTTATAAGGTGCTCACTCTGTACATATTTGACATGAAGTATTTTTGGTTTCGTACCAGATAGACATTTAATCCGCATTCAGTTTAACATCTTTCTACAACAAGCAGTTTTCGTGCTATACGGCCAACAGAGGGACAAACAGACATACAGACAGCCAGCAGACAGACGGACAGACAGGCTCAATTATAAAACATGTTTTTCATGATCTAATGACCCTGAAACGTGAAGAACTGAAGAAATATTGAAAGGTATTTTTTCACGGTTACAATACTTCCCTCGCTTAAGGCGAAGGAAGTAATTATGCTAACGGGTGTTCATAAACAGTCGTCATCCCAGTTGCTTTGAAAAACAAAATGTTATGTCTTTGATTAATTCGTGCAACACAATGAAACGTCGTTGAGTACTGTCATAGCGCATTTTTTCTCAATTTTAATCGACATACGTTTCTGAAGCCAAAACCTACTGGGATGACGACTGTTTATGAACACCCGTTAGTATGATGAACTTACTTCATATTCATATAGGTAAATGGTACTTATTTTGCTACTATTATTAATACACAGTTTCTTTAATTCAATGTAGCAAATTAAGTGATACCTTTATTATAAAATATAATTCAAGGTTGCAGCACTATTACACAACCTGGATGTACTACCCATATTTCCGTTTCCATCTCAAGCCCAGAGATAGACGCCACGCCAACCGCTTGCTTCTAACTTTTCAGCGGCAGTTTCTTAAAGCCTCGTGTCTGCAAAACGACCAGCACCGAGCTCTGTAGATTAGTGGGTAGCACGCCTACTTAGCATTCGCGAGGTCGTGGGTTCGATTCTCGCGGTCGTCTGCTCTGATTCAGGTTTCTATGTGGTTTTTCCGAGTCAACAGAGTACCTCTCTGAGGCGAATGCCGGGACAGTACTTCTCCACCTTTTCTGACTTTTATTTTATTCTCAACTCCTCCTTTCTCTCGCCCATCCTATAATTCCCGTTCTTGGCTGAAGATGGACGCATGGTTCCTATATTAGCTCGCCCCCAGTTGGGGGATTGAAATTACCTTAAACATTTACCTTTTCAACGACCAGCAAGCTTTCTGGGAGAGAATCCCGGGAGAAGTTCGCACTGCTAAGGTTCAAGTATGTGTGTATAAATTTTCAATGCACAATTTTTAATATTTTTGTATCAACATGTAAGCATTTCCCTCCACTACGTGAAAAGATATCATGTGCAACAAGTGAGAAATGTGTTTTTCCGTGTCCGGCACGTACAACTACACTTTTCTCAACTTGTTGTACAAATATACTACGTATTCTGTGACTATTCTTGTAACGTTTTTGTCGTTTTTGCTGTGATTATTATTGTAATAATAGCCCAAACAACGAAAAGATAGCAAAACTGCTGTTTATTGAGTACCTCTTTCTTTCATGTAATAGAAACTGACCCTGTCTTACAGTTACATTCATGTTTTCTTCAAAATTAATATTTACGGATTTCTTAACTAAAGATAGGCGATTTTGCTCTGCATTTTCCGTGCTGTTACTGGTGTTGGAGCAACCATCGAAAACCAATTCCCAGTTTTGCCCTGTAATGCTTCCTAATGTAATTTACATAACCCATATAAATACTGAAAGCAGTTGTTTCCACACAATTCGATGTAAAAGAAATCCACTGTGCTTAATAGTAACGCTCTTCTCCAAGATTTTGTTATCACTTGACGCTAAGAAGAGAGAATAGAAATGGTGCCAACTCATATTCTAAATATGTTACAAGATCTTCGTTTGTTTGTTTGGAAACTGCCATTCTTTGAAAAATAAGAAGGGGATCAATCGGTGCAATGTCTCCACGAACTTTCAGTGACCAATTTACAGTAGCTCGAAAAAGAAAAAATTGTTTCCAATCATTCATTGCCCTTGTTTAAACTTCAATAGCTTAGTAACAGTTTCTAGTTGCGTTTCCTACTACGCCAGTTGCTAGTGGCATTACGTTCTTGTCAAGTGGAAAGGGAGGGTGATTTAAGAACTGATCTGAGAGTTTTTGCAGTCTTTTGCGTCCCTTTTTTACGAAATTGCCGAAAATCGACGTGTTGCTCGGCAAATAAAAATACTATCGCTAATTTCTCTTCCACGCGTAAGATCTTCTGTGCTCTTCATGCTTCGCACCAGTGCCGGTTCGATCGCCATAATCAACCAGACGCCCGTCCAAAAAGAGCAAATTCTTCGAATTGTAAAATATTCCCCATCAACAAACTTTCCGAATTGTTTCATTTTCATTACATGTTTTCGTACATGTCCTGCAGAAATAAATGGCAAGATTTAACATGCAACAAATAGGCACTTGCATGAAAGAATGGTAGCATTTGTTGGATGTAACTAAAATGTTTATTCCAATCATCTGTGTGAATAAATGCCTTCATCAAAGTAGCCATTGTGATCTATTGAATCCAAGGACATAGTATTGACGAAGAAGTCACTTCAATTGTGCATATATTTGATTTTGTTGTTTGTAGTCCTTATTCCATATTGTTACGCATCTATTCGATTTGAAGGTGTATGGTACTCAGTTCATATTTCGCGCGTTTGTGCCACGCCTACTTTTTGGCTTGCAGCGCAGAGATTAAAAGGTCGCAAGGTCAGCTCAGTTTTCTTTTTCCGACTGCCTTCGTTAGCAGCATAAAGCCAGTTTAAGCATCAGTAAAAATATTCTGTGAATTTATGGGCATGCAGTTTAATTTTGTGTATTGGCTGCCCGCATTTTCCGGCGGATCTGCTTCTCTGAACGTAATTTTTTAGGCTGCTGGTTTACTTCTTCGCACGTGCTCTTAACATCGTGGTGTAAGTAAGGAAGCCTTCTTTAGGCTGTATTTAATTTCACCTGTGCTCTATCGTGGACTATTTGCTTAAAGCATGATTTCGACCTGTATTTATCTCCACTCATGGCCGCTTCACACCTGTGGCATGCATTCCTGCCGCTTTTGACGTTTAGATGGCTGAACTGACCTTAGGAGTATACAGTTCGCTCCGCGAGCTTAGTTCCTGGAAGCACACTAGTGTATCGCCTTGCAACCTGATTTTAATGTATATGATAAATTTTGTATCGCTTTTCTGTGAACTTGTAAGTATATATTACGAAATATGTATTAGACATTATGCGTTTTTGTGAGGTGCCTCGTAATTTGTCAACCTGTAATTTTATATATGCATTGATTATAATTATATACTGTGATATTCGCATTCCGGCGTTATTTATTTATTACTGCTACCTGTACTTGAGTTGAGCTTTTCTTTCAGATTATTTTGTGCTACTTCAGTTTACGAATTCACTTTGAATATCTAAATACACTTGTCGTTACTTCTTAAAAATCCGTTGGCACCCTTTTATTCGAGTATATTCAAAGAACTGTACACGCCGTCTCCAATTGGGCTAGTTTCAGCGACCAATTGTATACAAGTAGTCAGAAGTTTGTGTATTTTCTTGAGAGAATAGCTGACGGTAGATTTGTTACGACAACGAAGTTTTTCAAAAATTCTTTAATTGCTCTTTTTTCTAAAATCGATATGTGTAGATCTTCTAGAATAATTTTGGCCAAGCTGTCTGAATTAATAAATACGCCTGGGTGATTCAAGCATAAGCATGGCCGGACAGCATTTTTTCAATTGAAGTTGAAATTTATTGTACTTAATAGTACTTTCTAGCATTAGGTATTGAACCCAGCCCAAACAAATACCTTAGAAAATTAATTCCGCCAAGCCTTACAACATTATTGCTGATAACTCGTTGAAAGCCGATGCGACAATTGCGAAATGCTTTGATGTATAGAGGCTAATTCAATGTGATGAAGCACATCTGTTGTTTCAATTTGAGACATTCTTCAGCAGAAAAGTTGAGTAGCGTGTAAATTGCGTGATCAAAAGAAAGGGAGGGTATGACTTTTGCCACTTCGTTTGGCATATGTTTCGTCATCTATACCATAAAATGGGTGGTCTCTTTCTTTGTATCTTGGTTCGCTATCTCCCCCGAAGATTGTATGATAAATTGTATGATAGCTTAAAATTTTGCAAATTTTTAAATTTAGATCGTAGGCAGGTATTTATTTTCAAAAAAAGAACGAAAAAGTAAAGTAAAATAAAATTATATTTAATTGAATTAAATCGTGTAATTAGCGAAGCGGGGACCAAATAAAATTTCACACGGTCTTGGCGATGAAACATCTTTAGGTAAAAGATTAAGAAGATTCAAATCTTTCATCTCGATGACCATTTCCTCCAAGATTTTCAAACGTTTGTAGCGGAATAACGCCATGTTCTTCAATGTCCTTGCTGACGAAAATTTATATAATACTGACCAATAATAACAAGCGTTGTAGGGGTTATACATTTAATACCATCAAATGTGTTTCAACCATCATTAGTTGATAGTGAAAATCGGTGTTGTTAAAAGCAAATTAACATAATGATCCAGCCAGAATTTTCGGTTGAAGGTGATAGATCGCTGTTGTTTCCAATGTTTGTGCATCGCGGTATCAGGAACAGAATCCTAAAGCGGAAAGCAAATTTACCAAACTTTCTTCACCAATATTTTCTGTACCAAAGCACAGTAAGACCAAGTTGCACAAGAGACAAAATAATAGCAATTTTTCTTTGGGCACGTTCATCGTTCCTCTTCTTTTTCTTGACTCTGAGATGGTTTAAGAAGACATGTAAAGTTTTAGAAATATCGTTACTTATATTGCTAAAGAATTCATCAATTAGGGGGTAGTGGGTATTCTCATAAACTTGTGATTGTATGACTTCTTTGATGATAGTGCAGCAGTTTCGACTATTGGAAACCGCTCTTTATGTTCATAATTATTTTTAGTGATAATACTATTTTTATGTTTTTGCTATGACTTTTATGATTGTCTCGTTAGGGATATATTGTGTGAATCCGTCCTCTTCTTTCCTATTGATTGGGGGACAAAAAGAACGATACGAAGCAAGATTGGTAGTATATAGTCGACAGCAACTGAATCTGCTCGTTAACAACATGAAATTTAACTTCTTCTGCCTTTTTAGTCTGCGGTTGTGTTCACCGTGGTCCAGTAAATTTAGTGCTAATTCATTTTTCACTACACTGGTTTTAAGATCACTATATCTCTGCGTTGTTTATATACTGTGGTACATTGGTGATAGTCCAGAGAGTTTTCGACTGGAATCTTTATATTATTGCAATATTAGATGATGACGCTGTGCCCTATAACTGGATGCCTTACATCCTTACCGGTTTTAAAATTACCTTATATATTGTAATGATATACACAGGGGTGTTATAATCAATTTTAGATATGATTAAGAGAGTACAATGGTTGAAAATAAACTAGATCCATTTAAATATAAATTGGGAATGTGAATAATTATTATGCAATTACAAAGTAAAAGAGTGGAAAATGGCTATTTGAAAAACAGATAGATTAGAAAATAATAAAATATTTTAAAAATTAAGGTTTGAAGGGAATGACAAATACTAAATTGTAATAAAATTATAAAATTAGTAGGTGTAAATCAAATATTATTATGAAATAGAGTGTAAAAGTAGAAAAATTGAGATCGTTAAGGACTTTGTTTTGTTTATTAAGAAATAACAAACTTTGAAAAATTCAGCAGAAATAATTTGGTGTGATTAAAATATTAAAAATAAACCCTATTTTATTGAGAAACTGTTTGGATAATAAAAAGGGTAATAATAAAATTTGCGTGGTGAAGTTAAAATGAAATATAAACCAAGAAGAATAATTAAATACATAAAATTAAGGAAGATTACAAGTACGTGTTAAAACTAATAGCAGGTAGAATTAATCTACAAATGTGAATAACTGGAGAAGAATAATAAGTCAAGTTTCTTGGAAAAGTACATTTGACATAATACATTAATCGAATTGGATTACGTTAAGCTGTTTGGTGATAAGGGAGAGTTCCAGAGAGAAAGTTGACAGAGGCAGTATTGGAGGTAGGTGTCTGCAGATTTGGTCTGTTGGCTGCATGCTGTAGGGAAGGTTTGAGCTGCTGATTCTGGACAGTTGGGACGTCTTGTCTGTCAGTGGGCCCTTTCATTGCAGGAAGGTGTGTGAGAGGTTGAATCAGTAGGCGGAGACGAGCAGGTTAGTTGACATCCTGAACATTGTTGAGACCAATTGAAAGGTGGATTATTTGACTAGCAAGGTAATTGCTAGAAAAGGAAATAAAGACTATAAAAGTGAATTAGTTATTAAAGAATTACTCGCTGTTTTTAATATTGTTGTATACCAGAGAAACAATCTGGTATTTGTCATTTGAATTTCAAATCTGTTTGACATATTAGTTGCCATAAGTTATTTTGGCTTATGGGAATGATATTTAGAAATTTAGAACATCAGCTTTCAGAAATAAGCAATCTAGATAAAGGAATTCACCCCTGATTTTTCAAGAGCTAGCACAAATAATAATTATTGATATTCTGAACATAAATAGGGCAATTTTAATTTGACAAAATGCACATACAATTCAAAGACATATTAATATCACTATACCTGAAGGTACATAGCATACCTATATAAGGCGCCATAATGTGAACCTTAGCAATATCAACAACTTGTTATCAAGAGAAAGT
Organism: Agriotes lineatus; assembly: GCA_940337035.1. NCBI lineage: Eukaryota > Metazoa > Arthropoda > Insecta > Coleoptera > Elateridae > Agriotes > Agriotes lineatus. The sequence goes on along the minus strand of OW679197.1, from coordinate 85,865,768 downwards.
TAAGAATTTCTTTACAACAGCCAACTAAATTTCAGATTTAACTGCTTACGTTTAGCCCATATGTTGGTTCGCCAGGTGAGGCCCTTATCAAGATGTATCCCTAGATATCTGGCAGTATCAGAGTGTGGTACTACCACTCCATTAAGTATTATTGGCGGATATGTACCGAGACCTTGTGTGAATGTAACATGCACCAACTTAGTTTCGTTGATTTTTATTCGCCACTTTTTGAACCAATCGTGAATGGCATTATAACTGTGTTGATATTTTCTTGATGCCCTTACTGGGTCATTATCTATAACTAGCAACGCGGTATCGTCTGCAAATGTGGCAGTAGCAGCTTCCTCACTAGTAGCTAGATTTGCCGCGTACAGGAGATATAAAAGCGGCCCTAAAACACTTCCCCTGAGTACCCCTGAGTTTATGGGCAGTAGGTTAGTGAGTTCTTCTAAGTATGAGGTAGTAATTATCCGGTAGCCACTTTTTTACTTTATACAACAGTCCTTTATGCCAGACTTTATTGAACGCTTGACTAACGTCGATAAAAACAGTATAGAACTTTTTTTGTTTCAAATGCCGCGTTTATGATATCCACTAACTCGGCGTAGCTGCTTGATAGGGCTGTGATCTAAAACCAACTTGGTGATCTGGTATCAGCTGTTTTTCTTCTATAATATGCATTATCCTTTTAAGCAGCAGTATTTCAAATAGCTTTGAGCAAATAGATAAGATGCTTATAGGCCTGTATGATTCTGCTAGGTTGGGTGGTTTTCCGGGTGTCTGGATTAGAATAATTTTGGGACTTTCTATGGTGCCGGGAAATGGCCAGTTCTTAATATTGCGTTGAAGATAACTTTTAACATTCTGAGTCCCGTATCCTTAAGCTCTTTTAGAATTCTGCTCTGTTATCAAATCATCACCAGGTGATGCAGACGACTTATCAACCATAGTTTTAACTTCTTTCACTTTAAAGTTTTTAATTGGTAACCATGGTTGTAGTGGAGCGTCTAGGTAAAGATTCATCTCTTCATCTATTCCAGGAGCTTCAGGAAATGGTTCATAATTTCAGCGGGATAGCCTCTCTTCGTTGGTTGATTGTAGGTGTTGATTCCCAAGCAGCATTCTGCACTGTCTTCAGAAAATGTTCTATTACCCTTTTAATATCGTCAGCGGTTTTTAATGTGACATTTAGAGAAATGTTATCATCCACTATCGCTCTGAAATAATCCCAGTCAGTTTGATGGTTGTGCAGCTGTGGTAGCCTGTTTCTGACAATATTTTTTTACTTATGGTTAGCAATACAGAGGAATGATCAGATGTTAGGTCGTAGCTCTCTTCAACTTAGTATACTTGGCCAATTCCCTTACAAATGAAGAAGTCTAAACAGTCTGGAATTTTCTCCAATTCAGTTGGCCATTAAATTAGCAGATACTGCGGCGGACGTCGTCTTCTGCTTCAGCTCGTCGAGGTCGACATCTCCACTGGTATCCGTCACTGCCGTGAAATTTCACCAACTGCATCTTTTTCCCCACATGTCGGGTAATCATGGGTTTTTGCGATCAAGCCCTAGCAACTTTTTGCACAGTTTCTAGTGTCAAAAGTGACGTTTGTAGCACGTTGCCATTGGTGGCGTGTTTTAATAGTACTAAGTATATTCAAACACGCTTTGCCGTAAATTTGAATGTCAACATAACTTGGAATATCTAACACAATGGGACGAAAAAAGTGGCCGAACTAAGTTTTTATATTTCTTTTACGATCGTAGAAAAAGTAGAGTATTATACACGTGTATAAGTGCCATTAAAGCACTAGCGACGTTAAAAGCACTCCGCTTCGCGTCGTGCTCTTAAACTTTTCGCACGTACTTATACACTAGTATCATAATATACTATTAAAATACGTTACTACTGACGACGAGACCAATAAAATCATATTAAACACGTTGCTACTGACGACGGGACTAATAAATCCACGTTATTAAACAGTCGTTTTACAAACTTAAAACTACCAACTAAAAGTCAATTTTACACACTGTCGTAGATAAACAACTATTGTACGATGCATCCCCGGAAAGCGTTTTGCAGGTCTCCCCAAGCCTCCAGGGTTCGCCTGCGGCTCGCCCTAGAATCTACTTGGTTCGACAGGCAAAACACTCTTTTCGGTCTTGTAACGTAAATTACTATCGTCGATCCCCATTTTTTCTTCTTTCTGATCTTGTATTTGAAACGTTACTGCAAAACTTGTTGATAAAACTGTCTTGATTTCGTTACTATGGAAACAAATTTGTGTTATTGTTTAGATAAGTCTAATGATAGATACTAACGTCATATTTAAATTGTCGAAATTATCTTCGCTGACGAGATAAAGTATTTTTTTGCGGATTTTCTTCACAACATTGTAAATAATTTCTTATAAACGTTTGAAAAAAAATACTATAGGTTATTCGGAGCAAAAGTATCTTTATGTGGCGTGGCTGGACGGTTTATCTGCCGAGCTTGCGATTACAACTTTTGCTCCTAATAACATAATATACTATTAGTACGTAATTACAGTTTTTCACTTTTTGTGTTACATAGGTAGGCTGTTTTATCTACTATGAAAACAAACACATATTGTGATACTTTTTTATCTGAAGGAGTAGATTTCGAAACAATTATGTTTATATTATGTATTTTCGAGCAAAAAGCTTTTAGTGGATAGTTGAAATGCTTTTTGCTTTATATGTGCCGTTCTTTTTTTTCACATGTTTATTTCTTTGAATGATATACAATCCGTTATTTTGTGATAACATTCAGTAAATTTTTCATTACATATAATTTTGACATGAGGAAAGTGTGCTCTTTAACAATATTTCTTTATAATGACAGAAACTTAAAGTTAATTCATTCCTAAGAAACTAAACTGAGAATTACGTTTTAGTTAAACCTATTAACTAAACCCAACTGGTTGTGTCTTTTGAGTCTTTTCACATACTCCCGATCTAGTAACGCCACAGCTAGATTATTAGCATGTACACTAAGTTTTGTTTGGTATTTTGCACTAACACGTTCAATTTCATGCTTAATCATGGGTATGGGGATGGATATCCTGCTGAGGAAGCCAGTTAGGAACATATCTGAGAGCATCAGTTACCATGCTAATTATTTTATTTTGGAATCGCTGTAATATCTCCAGATTCGAGTTGCTAGCAGTTTCCCAATTCTTCCATAAGTCCAGATTGGTTTCATGACAACTTTGTACAGTAGCACTTTATTTGCCAGTGCTAACCGGGACTTCCTTTCTATTATCAAATACATCTGGCGAAGTTGCAATCCTAGTTGTATTCTCAGTAGTAATACTATAAGTACTTCGATATTATTGGGTTATATGTCGATAACTTGTTGCACAATAATAAAAGAGTGTCAGTTAAATATAGTCCGACCGCGCAGCGGGAGGATTATTCTGTCAAACTGACACGATTTGTTATTGTGCAGGAAGTTTGAGATGTATAACCTGTTCGAAGTACGCATTGTAGTCGATTTGATTATTTTTTGAGTAAATTCCAATATTAGTAAGAAATAAACATTTTATTGGCAGCTCGATTTGTTTGTATTAACCTAGCTGAAAGTCATCTCCATGAAAACAACATCAAATTGACAAAAATTATGTATTGCGTCACTTAGTGAAGTTACTCTAGTATAATCGATTTTGTATAATCGAAATGATATAATTTAACTTCTGATTGGTTGAGATCGCTACGACAAAAATAATCTTTTTCATTATGTAGGTCTGCCAGGTGTGACGCCTATCTAGGTGGATCCCTAGGTATTTTGCACTGTCTTATTGTGGAATTGGTGTGTTATTTAGTTGTACTGGTAGGCAGCTTTCCTTTCTTAAAATAAAAGTTACTTGAGTCGCCATAGCTTTTAGCAAATCCTGAATTTTATTCAAGTTTTGTTGTAGTATTGCCGATTAGATCACTACGTGATGCTAAGGTTGCAGTATTGTCTGCGTATGTAGCTACCATTGTTTGTGGTGTTGTTGGTAAATCTGCTGTATATAATAGATATAATACAGGTCTCAATATGCTACCCTGGGGTACACCTGCTTCTATTGGGTGGATACTTGATTGTGAATCTTTGAATTTAACTTGGAAGCTTCGCTCGGCTAAGTATGTCTTGATTAGTTCGTAGTATTCTATTGGTAGAGCCTTCTTGATCTTATGTAACAATCCTATGTGCCACACCCTATCGAAGGCCTGGCTTATGTTAAGCAAAATGGACGAGCAGTATCTTTTTAGATCTAAGTTCTATTGTGCCATGGCCTTCCCTAAAACCAAACTGATGGTTTGGAATTGTGTTTCGCTCTTCAAGAACTGCTTCTAATTTTTAAAGTAGTATTTTTTCGAAAACTTTGAAATGACTGGCAATAAACTCATAGATCGGTATGATGTTGCATCTTCTGGGTTTTTACCAGATTTTGTCACCATAACTATTTGCGCCACTTTGCACTGTTCTGGGTATGTTTGCAGTCTAAAAGCTGCATTGATTATATATGTTATTAGTTTGATTGCGTTTTCTGGTAGTTCCTTAAGAATTTTAGCCGTTATAAGGTCGTAGCCAGGAGCTTTCTTCGGATTGAGATTTTTAATTGCGGTATTGACTTGACTAACTTTTATTAGTTGAGCGGTTTCTTCGTTTTCTTCGAGGGCTTGGTGTATAAATTATTCTTCTTCTGCCGGGCAGATTTTTTCATGTGGATAAAATACTATTCTTAAATGTTCTGCGAAAGTGTATGCTTCTTCTAAATTTGTTCTTGCCCATGTTCTGTCAGGTTTTCTAATTGGCGGAACTGATTGCTGTGAAGAATCCATGGTTTCGTTTGGGGTTAAAGTTGTTAGGTATACTTGCACTCCTTGATTTCTAAAATTGGTTAGTATGTATTTTAATTCTCACGAAGCTTGATTTAGTTTGGTTTTGTTTCTAGGATTTACAGTAGTTTACCACTATTGAACAATTATGGTTAAAAGTGAATATAAAAAATAAGATATATATCATTGGTACAGTTTATAACCCACATCGAAAAAATTACCAAGAATTTATAAATAATCTTCACATTTCTATGCTGGATATGCATTGCTTATCTGAAAATATTATTTTAGTAGGAGATTTTAATATTAATTATAATTCAGTTACCGAAAGAGCTACTTCTGAGCTGATATCATTCTGTAATAATTTCGAACTTTCACAAAACATTAATGAACCAACAAGAAACGATGCAATAATTGATTTAATTTTCTCTAGTAAATCTGTTAAACTATCTGAAGCAGGTGTAATTCTGTCCCACAATTTGTCTGACCATGAAATGATTTACTGCAGGTTTCTCGTGGAACATCATAAATCTGCACAATTTTTTAAAACTTACCGTTCTTTTAAAAATTTTAATTATGGGAGTTTTGATTCAGAACTTCGCTCTATTCCTTGGAGAAACATTTTTGATTGTTCAGATATTGATACTAAAGTAGAATTTGTAAATAATAATTTAATTACATTATTCAATGTACACGCACCTATAAAAACTATTCGCATCTCGAAACCTGCTACCCCGGGGTTCACAGATGATATAAAATTTCTTATGAAAATGAGAGCAGAAGCATATAAGATTTTCAAAAACAATAAATCAGACCTGAATAGAAATCAGTATAAACAAATACGTAACTAGGTAACTAATATGTGTCGAAAGGAAAAGAAAAGGTTTTTTGGCAACTTAACCAATAATAACGAAATAAAATTATTATGGAAACACTTAAAATCTAATAATATTATAAATACTAAAAACAATTCGGTCAACTTACCTCAAAATTTAACAGATGTAAACCAAATAAATAATGCCTTTCTACAAGCAATTCCAGAAATCAAGGCAGCCAATAACGATCTGAAGCAGTATTATAATGATAACCGAAAAACACAGCAGTCTTTGAATTTTAATTATGTTTCTGAATCAGAAGTTTTACGTGTTATCAAAAGTATCAAATCTAACGCTGCTGGTCATGATGGAATCACCTTGTACATGCTTAAGCTTTGTATACCTTTTCTTTTACCTTTTATCACCCATATCGTTAACTTATGTATAGAAAAATGTGTATATCCAAATAGCTGGAAAATCGCTCATATTATACCTCTAAATAAAATTTCAAATCCCAAAGAATTCAAAGATCTCAGACCAATTTCAATACTTCCAACTTTGTCAAAAGTACTAGAAAGAATAATTGATACACAATTAAAGACTTTTTTGAATAACAACAATTTGTTACCAGATATGCAGTCAGGTTTCCGAGCTGGATACAGCTGTACGAGTGCCTTGTTAAAAATAACGGACGATATTTTCCATGGTTTAGACCGGAAATTCCCAACAATTCTAATACTTCTTGATTTTTCGAAGGCCTTCGATACGGTTGATCATGAAATATTACTATCCCAGTTACACTATTATGGTTTCACGGATAAATCTTTGACATTTAAAAAAAATTATTTAACAGGCAGAAAGCAAGCAGTTGTCTATCAAAATCAGAAATCTAATTACTTGCCAATAGATACAGGAGTACCTCAAGGATCCATTCTCAGTCCGACACTTTTTGCAATTTACACATCAAGTTTTTACTCAGAATTAAGTTATAGTACCTCTCATTTCTATGCAGACGATACTCAAATATACCTCTCCTTTCCACCATCTGAAACTACACAAGCCTGTAAAAAAATAAATCATGATCTACAAGCTCTGGTAAATATATCAAGATTACACAATTTAAAGTTAAATCCCAAGAAAACCAAGCAATATTATTCTGCAACACATACCATTACGATTTTGTCTATAATCAAGTTAATTTAGAAATAGATGGTGTAAATATTGAGTTTGAAACAGAAGTTAAAAATTTAGGAGTTACAATAGATTATAATTTAAGATTTAGATCACATGTAAGAAACTGCATAAAGAGGGCCTTCTTCAATCTAAGAGGTATATATCAAAATCGGGAAGTTTTAAACATACAAACAAAGAAAATGCTTTGCGAAACACTAGTTTTATCGCATTTTAATTACTGTGACATATTATATGGACCCTGTATTGACAGTAATGGTGCTAGACGAATACAACATATACAAAATTCGTGTCTGCGCTTGATATATGGTTAATATGAATCAGTGAACAGAACAAAGCAACAAAGGGAAATTCGCGTCGCCAAATACACGGCGAACGAAACAAAGAACTCAAACATCTGTTCACCAGCAAATCGCCTCGATCCTACAAAAATTTTAAGAAAACCGTTACCCACATAAAACAATAAATCGCGGCACGCGAACTCAAAGAAGCACCAATTCTCAAGTATAAACCGCTGCCATAAAAGGGCCAACGGATCGCCGAACCTCAATAACGGAAGCCGACCAAACGGCGCCGCAGCGAACAAATTAATAAACCAAGTTCGATCACTAAAACGCTCTTAAATCAGAGTGCGCCAAATCCAAAACCCCACATAAGGATACCTGCCGATAGGAAAAATCAACCGCCACCTAATAAAACAACGCCCAGAGCGCTAGCACACATACAGGTGGAGTAAAAGCAATTTTTCCATCAGACAGCAAATACATGCGGCCGGAGCTCGCTCGAGAGAGCGGCCGAAAATTCAGCGGCCCAGCAGAAACGCATCTTTGTAACGGAGAAATCAGGGCCACGACAAAATACAGCGGGCAAGGATACAATATTACAAATTAAAGTATAATTAACGGAAGGAAGCATCCCAGAAAAGCGAAATTGGTCTCAAAAGTCTTATAAAAATAGCGCGCAACCGATCGAAGCCTAATAAACTTATTAACACACGCCATAAGAGTAATGCTTAATTAAGCTTTACGCGAAACACGGAATTAAAAATTCAAAGTTGAGCTAATCTTTACCAAAACATAGCAAATTGGGTGTCGTTAGAATCGACATTTCAACGACTATTGATTGCGACTCAAATCAAGTCGATATTTGATCACGCCGCGCAATTAAACGCTATAAATCCGAAATACACCAAAAACGGGCAAAACATCCCTTCTACTTCGACCAATGAGCGTCGAGATCGCGTTGGACAAAGGACTGGCTCCTTTAAATAGTCAGACGCTAGCAGTAAGAAATCACTCTGCCTCGGCGGGTCAATCCAGCAGCAACTCAACCCAGGAGAGTCCACCAGCAGCCACTTCAGCTTCCAGGACCACCAGCAGCCACTTCAGCTCCAGGACCACCAGCCGTTTCATCTACTGGACTTAGCTGTCTGCCGCATCTTCGTGGACTTAGAGCCAATCCACTTCATTGGACTCTGCTGTCTGCCGTCTTCGTGGGACTTGGGATTCGAGCCACTTCAGCTTCCAGGACCAGCTAGCAGCTCCAGCCTCTCCAGAGCCTATCACCCTCGTGGACTTAGAGCCAATCCTACGCATTGGACTCTGCTGCCTGCCGTCTTTGGAAAGCCACTTTCGCCAACCGCCGCCTCCGCCAAGGAGATCAGCACTGCCGCCGACGTTGCCGCCGCCGCTGCTCTCAGCCCGCCGCCCCGTCGCCAGTCGCCACCGCCGCCGCTGCAACCGCAGAAGGAAGCCGCCAGCCGCCGCCTCCGCCAAAGGAGATCAGCACTGCCGCCGACGTTGCCGCCGCCGCTGCTCACAGCCCGCCGCCCCGTCGCTAGTCGCCACCGCCGCCGCTGCAACCGCAGTAGGAAGCCGCCAGCCGCCGCCTCCGCCAAAGGAGATCAGCACTGCCGCCGACGTTGCCGCCGCCGCTGCTCTCAGCCCGCCGTCCCGTCGCCAGTCGCCACCGCCGCCGCTGCCACCGCAGGAGGAAGCCGCCGGCACCGCCTCCGAAGGACCACATCAGCTTCCAATTCCGGATGCCAATCCGCCATTTTCTTTTCTTTTTCTGTACATATATGTTACCTAGTTATAAGCTTATTTGTATGTTAGTTAGTGTAAATATAATAAACTTTGTTCCAATCAAATCCAGTGTCTAGCTGAGGGTAACGCCCACCCTCCTCTTCCGAAACCGACGCCATTGAAGTAACCCTACCGCTGAGCATAGACCTAGGCTTGTTAATTGTCGCCCGGAACGTGGGGCCAACCTTTGGTGGACACCAGAGGGAAGTCACGCCCACTACAATGGTGAAGTCGACGAAGAAGGATGGACGCAACTTCGCCGAGGACCAACAAGGAACCTCAGCAGACACCGCAACCAAGTGTCAGCCCGCATCACTCGGGAGTCACAGAAGACAGCGCATCTCCGTTTCCATGTGGACAGAGGACACCACCACAGTGTCTCAACCTAGTGCAAACCGAGATGAATGAAGACGACCAACACCACTTCTGGGAGTGGTAGTAAACACCCAGTGGCGCCCAAAACAAACATCAACAACATCACCACCAACAACCATGATCCACAACGATTCACAGCAATCTCAAGGATCCCCCATCACCAGCTCTCTGGCCGGCACCTCCAATGTGCTGCCAGAAGCTCTTCACCAGCTCTCTGGCCGGCAGTGCCAATCTGCTGCCAGAAGCTCGCCACCAACTCTCTGCAGGCACTCCAGCACCTGCACTTAGCGCAAATTCGCCGAGAAGAGCAACAGGGGAACAGCGCTCGCTGAAAGGCCCAAGCCCACAACTCCGCCGGAACAGGCGCCCCAGGTCCCCGAAGCTATGACTTGCCACCTCCACCACCGAAGGTCAATCTGTCCGCGCCAAGGATGCCCCAAGCCTCCGCCCGCACCCACCGCGTGCCGCCGAGGTGTATCCTTCCGCAGATTGGCTCAGCACGTGAGGACTGCCGCAACGCCGCCATACTTCGCCTGGTCACGCGCTCCCACTTCCGGAAGATCAGGCACAGCCCCTTTTACGACGAGGATCCACCTGGCTTCTCCCCCAAACGTCAACACGTCTGATTAGCCCTAGCAGCCCCCGAACAAGGTGTCCCACCTCAGCCGCCTCCGCGTCAGCAAGTCGGGTCACCTAGAAAGATAGGAACTCCGCGTCAAGGAGAGGACTCCGCCTAAGCACGCACTCCAAGACCCCGAACTCCTAGCATCGCGCTTATGTCACCGAGGACCGATCTGGCCGCGCCTGGACCCCCAAGCTTCCGCCCGCACCAGCCGTGTACTGGCGAAGTACGCCCAGCCACAGATCTGCTCCAGAACGTGAAAAAGCCCACGCCCCAAGGGACTTCGCTTGGACACGAGCCCCAGGTACCAGGAGTCCTGACCGAAGTTTCCAACACCCCAGGTCGACATCCGCCCCCCACGAGTCCCGGCTGACGACACCTTCCATCGGAACGCTTCTCACCGCCGCCAAGGCCCCAACAACGACCTTCAACGGCCCAACATCTCGCTCATCGAGATACCTCCACCAAGCAGCGTATCATTCCATAGGGATTCAGCGACCACTTAGCCCAAAGATGCATGACGGCCAGCGAACCAGCAAAGGAAAGATCCCCTCCGGTTTCAAGAACCTGCTACAAGGGATCATGCGACTCGCAACCAATCATCACCATGTGAGGATTCACAAGGGCATCTACGGATAACCGGCCACTCATATCTCGCAGTACCACCAAGGAATCCGCCGCTAAGCCAGTTAGACGTTGTCGAGGAGAAAAATTCACGCCGACCAACTCCGCCCCTTCTTCCCAGCTCCTTAGAAAATTCATGCACGGATCGAGGACGCCAAAGGAGGGGGGAATTAATATGAATCAGTGAACAGAACAAAGCAACAAAGGGAAATTCGCGTCGCCAAATACGCGGCGAACGAAACAAAGAACTCAAACATCTGTTCACCAGCAAATCGCCTCGATCCTACAAAAATTTTAAGAAAACCGTTACCCACATAAAACAATAAATCGCGGCACGCGAACTCAAAGAAGCACCAATTCTCAAGTATAAACCGCTGCCATAAAAGGGCCAACGGATCGCCGAACCTCAATAACGGAAGCCGACCAAACGGCGCCGCAGCGAACAAATTAATAAACCAAGTTCGATCACTAAAACGCTCTTAAATCAGAGTGCGCCAAATCCAAAACCCCACATAAGGATACCTGCCGAAAGGAAAAATCAACCGCCACCTAATAAAACAACGCCCAGAGCGCTAGCACACATACAGGTGGAGTAAAAGCAATTTTTCCATCAGACAGCAAATACATGCGGCCGGAGCTCGCTCGAGAGAGCGGCCGAAAATTCAGCGGCCCAGCAGAAACGCATCTTTGTAACGGAGAAATCAGGGCCACGACAAAATACAGCGGGCAAGGATACAATATTACAAATTAAAGTATAATTAACGGAAGGAAGCATCCCAGAAAAGCGAAATTGGTCTCAAAAGTCTTATAAAAATAGCGCGCAACCGATCGAAGCCTAATAAACTTATTAACACACGCCATAAGAGTAATGCTTAATTAAGCTTTACGCGGAACACGGAATTAAAAATTCAAAGTTGAGCTAATCTTTACCAAAACATAGCAAATTGGGTGTCGTTAGAATCGACATTTCAACGACTATTGATTGCGACTCAAATCAAGTCGATATTTGATCACGCCGCGCAATTAAACGCTATAAATCCGAAATACACCAAAAACGGGCAAAACATCCCTTCTACTTCGACCAATGAGCGTCGAGATCGCGTTGGACAAAGGACTGGCTCCTTTAAATAGTCAGACGCTAGCAGTAAGAAATCACTCTGCCTCGGCGGGTCAATCCAGCAGCAACTCAACCCAGGAGAGTCCACCAGCAGCCACTTCAGCTTCCAGGACCACCAGCAGCCACTTCAGCTCTAGGACCACCAGCCGTTTCATCTACTGGACTTAGCTGTCTGCCGCATCTTCGTGGACTTAGAGCCAATCCACTTCATTGGACTCTGCTGTCTGCCGTCTTCGTGGGACTTGGGATTCGAGCAACTTCAGCTTCCAGGACCAGCTAGCAGCTCCAGCCTCTCCAGAGCCTATCACCCTCGTGGACTTAGAGCCAATCCTACGCATTGGACTCTGCTGCCTGCCGTCTTTGGAAAGCCACTTTCGCCAACCGCCGCCTCCGCCAAGGAGATCAGCACTGCCGCCGACGTTGCCGCCGCCGCTGCTCTCAGCCCGCCGCCCCGTCGCCAGTCGCCACCGCCGCCGCTGCAACCGCAGAAGGAAGCCGCCAGCCGCCGCCTCCGCCAAAGGAGATCAGCACTGCCGCCGACGTTGCCGCCGCCGCTGCTCTCAGCCCGCCGCCCCGTCGCCAGTCGCCACCGCCGCCGCTGCAACCGCAGAAGGAAGCCGCCAGCCGCCGCCTCCGCCAAAGGAGATCAGCACTGCCGCCGACGTTGCCGCCGCCGCTGCTCACAGCCCGCCGCCCCGTCGCCAGTCGCCATCGCCGCCGCTGCAACCGCAGAAGGAAGCCGCCAGCCGCCGCCTCCGCCAAAGGAGATCAGCACTGCCGCCGCTGCAACCGCAGAAGGAAGCCGCCAGCCGCCGCCTCCGCCAAAGGAGATCAGCACTGCCGCCGACGTTGCCGCCGCCGCTGCTCTCAGCCCGCCGCCCCGTCGCCAGTCGCCACCGCCGCCGCTGCCACCGCAGGAGGAAGCCGCCGGCACCGCCTCCGAAGGACCACATCAGCTTCCAATTGCGGATGCCAATCCGCCATTTTCTTTTCTTTTTCTGTACATATATGTTACCTAGTTATAAGCTTATTTGTATGTTAGTTAGTGTAAATATAATAAACTTTGTTCCAATCAAATCCAGTGTCTAGCTGAGGGTAACGCCCACCCTCCTCTTCCGAAACCGACGCCATTGAAGTAACCCTACCGCTGAGCATAGACCTAGGCTTGTTATGGTGTTCCACGAACAATCCATCAAATTTCGAATAAATTGGAAGCTGCAAAATGGCTTAACATGTCGAACAGACGATACCTGCATGCAGTTACTATGTTTTATAACCTACTATCGACAAAATGTCCAAGTTATTTATATCAAAAAATTACATTTAGAACCGATGTGCATCACCTAAATTTAAGACTCAAGGGATTAATCTCACTCCCCCCGCATCGAACAAGTATGTTTAAGAGATCCTTCTCATATATGTTATATCTTCCTATATAAACTGTATATCGACGAAATTGACACAGTTAAGCAAGTGAAAATTTAAATCAGCCATGTTCTCCATCCTTTTAGAAAAACAAAATTCAAATTATATTAAACACTAATAATACATATAACAATTAGAAACTCATACCTACCATATTGAATTAATCACCTTTTTCTTTGACTATTGAGAATTTCTTTAATAACACGCGCCTCTCCGCTATATATATATTTTTTAAATATATTTTTACTTTCGATGAAACCGTGGGGTTGAGTGGAAGAGCAGTGCATTAAACGCACTGAACTCCGCCCCATATTAATACTTACATTAATATTTTTTTTCTATATGTAAATACAGAAAATAAAGACATTTATTATTATTATTATTATTATTATAATCTTCTTAATCTTCGTTTTTCAGCTATTTTTTGTTTAATGACTGCAGAGCAGTATTCTGTAACTTGCTGTATTTCAAAATTTGGCGTACAGCCCCATGCTGACTGTTGTATGGAATGATGTGTTCAATGACGTTGAATAAATCATTTTTGTTTTTAGAGATGTAGTTAACTGTATTTTGGTGGTAAACAGTTCCCGAAAGTGATGAGCCGTTGTATACCTAAAGTCTACACATTGCGCTTTTTCTGTGACTTAATAATCTTCTTTCTTTGTTAAACTATGGGGAACTGGGCTGAATAAAAAATCTTGAAGTTTTGATCATGTCGGCTGTAAATAGCGCTTATTTTATAGTACTGGCAATGTGATTTTTGTTCAAAATTGCAGTAAAAATGCCGTGCTATAATGAGCAAGCCCAAAATCCTGTTCTAGAAACGTTAGGGACTTCTTCGAAGGTAGGAAACGTCGGATTAGTATAGGTCGAGCATGTCTTGGTATGAATGATGTCCTATTTAGAACAATACTCATTGAAATGGTTTGGTCGGATGCAAACGAAAATATAATTAGTTAGTAGCTTTCGCAATTTCAAAATCAGAAGAAACTATTCGCCTTTAAAATCGTGTATAGTTGCTGAGGGTACTATTGGCCACTGGAGGAACTATCATGTTAGAAAAGCGACCCTTCTAATATTGACCCAATAGGTAGGTACTAATAAAGACTATTCATAAGAGTTATTCGATTTTAATCGTGCGAGTGACTTAAGTAACTAGTTCTTGTGTACTTGTAAAACAATGTGTTTTCAGACTGTAGCAGCTACAGTAATTAAGTTATGAAAATGCCAAAGAGCAAATCAAAGTTATCGTTTAAATATTTGTTTGAATCAAAATAGTGTAGACCATCAAGTAAGTTCAATTATAAGTTTTGTGTATCGGTACTCTTCTACATACTCCATTACAAGAAACCTGTGTAAATAAATTGACAATAATTAATTTAAAATTTGAGATATTTTTATATAAAGCTGACAAGTAGCACCAATACGATAAACTAATATAATTACTTATTGAAAAATAGCAATGATGCCAACTTACCGCTTATTTGACAATGCAAATTTCTTCTGACGTCAACTATCTGCTATATGAATTTTTTCCAATGGCCACATGTAAAGCTGTATTTTATCTGCGAAAATCTCCACTATACCTAATAGTAGTTTGTATACCAAGGCACTGAAGTTTAGCTTTTTATCGAATGTGGATTTAGTTGCCGAGGCCCGTAGGGCCAATGCAAATAAACCACATGAGGGATAAAAAGGAACTTCAGTATCGAGGAGTACATTATGTTTTATTTGAAATCAAATCGAGAAATCGTAAAATTACAACATTTTAACCAACATTTGTAGGTTATGTTAACGTCGGTTGACGTTTATCTGTCGCCTCGCCACCTACAAAAAAGTTATAAAACAATGGATTACTTTAATGCAGATTTCTCGTATTTTAATGGCGATTTCGAGATACTTTAATGCCGATTTCGAATAAAATATCATTTTAACTATGGCTGTGGATAGCATGTTGTTTTATTCACTAGTGAATAAAATAGTCCATAATCCATAGCGACTAACAAAATAAATACGTACCTCTGTGGTAACTAGTACAAAAACATGTCACATGATATTTATTTAATTTCAAAACTTATTTATATAACTAAATGTATGTATTGGAAAAAATTTACATGCCGCACGTGAATAAAGAAAAGTTATCCATTCGGGGAAATTATCTCACTCGGTTTTACCTCGTGAGTTAAAATTTTTCCCTTATGGATAAAATGCCTTTTTATTCACTTGTAGCATAGGCTACATAGCTATTAAATTTCATTTTAATATAAGTCATCCGATTTTAGCGCTATGTTTTGTTATTTGTGACGTCACAGAAAAATGGTAATGTACAGACTTTACACAGGAAAAAGCATTTCTACATATTTTAGAAAACATTCGCTTTATGTATACACCGTTCAGTAGTTATTTTCTCGGTAGGTAGACATGGAATTTGGTTTTATGTTTAACAAAATTAAAACTCCCTAAAATCTCTCTCCGAACCTTGTCAGAATCAACTGTTAAGTACAGGTGGCTCACGAAAGTATCTAATTTAACATTTTGAGGTTAAACATGCAATGTTGACAGTGCTTTCATACTTTGTTTGCCACTAGGCATAATATTTATGGACATCGGCGTAATGAATACCTATCTGTCAACAAATTGTAATTTATACTAAAGCAAATATGCATAAAGTCATTAAACCTGATACAAAATTACAAATTACAAAGTCCTACAGGCATTATATAGCCGACAGGCCACCCTCAGCGAAACTGAAATCTTTGCCCGGCTTATTTATTTATTTATTTCATTTTGGAACCATAATCTTGTTTATTGGCCCTCGATAGAGGGCGTAAAATGGCCCTAGGGCCTATAAAGTTGCTAAGCAGTATAACAAGCACCAACAATGTAGTATAGCAACACCAACAATCTGCATAGAAACCATAGCACACCAGAAATGCACAGCGCCGGTATTACGACGATGCAGTAGTCTGTAGCCAAAATACTGAATCCTTGAATTTTGTCCATTTTGAGGACTAAAATGAAATAAAACGTTGTATGTACCACGTGCCTAAGCACGATTATAGCTCTCTGGAAATTTAAAGCTCTCCGCTTCGCGTCGAGCTTTAAAAATTCCCTCGTGCTATAATCTATTGATTACGCCCTTAATACATAAATAACTATTATTTATTTAACTAGCACTCAGCCAACAGCCGCTAGGCCAATTATAGGCGTCGCTGTGCAGTTATGAGGCTTAGTGACATTTGGGATGTAAGTACTTATGCATAAAACTTAACTGCTGGTTTAATTTTGGGCTTTGTACTGGTTTAGATATCTGAAAAAAACTATTAGAAATATTATTAGGCGGGACAATTTTGAAATTAAAACTTTTGGACCACGACCTAAAAATGACACATAGGTACTATAAAAATTTTGTATTGTGGGAAGATTTCCAATGACAGATTTGGAATTATCACTTGAAAAATGAGCACTTTGCTTTGGCTAGACTATTAAAGGACGCGCGTAAAAATTTCAAATTCGATAATGGGAAAACGACTTTATATAATATTCTAAAATCAATTGCTTATAAATACAAACATGTAAACGGACGTAAAATTCTATGTGAACAGAAACATGTTGCATCCAAAAATAACTTATTTGAGGAAGTGTACACCAGAAGCGAGGCAGTGGTCGACCAAAAATATGCACTGAAGCAGTAGTTAACAATGCGAGACAAATTGTGCAAGAACTACCACACATATCTGTTCGCCATTTAGGACAGCAATTGAATGTTTTGTATACAACATATCATAGGATATTAAGAAGCAATTTGCACCATTTTCCTTACCGGTTGCAAGTATATCAGGAACTGCTACCAAACGATCCTTCGGTTAGATTGGAATTCTGTAACTGGTTTATCAATAAATAATTTAGGAAATAACGATGATGCGTTTGAGAAAACCTGCTTTACTGATGAGGCATACTTTTATTTATCCCAGTTGTTATGTTGAAGAACCGCTTCACCCACAAAAAATCGGGGTTTAGGTTGCAATTGGTAAAATACGAGTAATAGGTCCTATATTTTTTTAAGGTAATTAAGTGCAGCAAAACGATTACATTTATTTTAATAATTCAAATTTTAGGTTCGTTAAATTTAGAACGACATCGTACTGAAATTTTGTCGCCGTTTTTTGAAGAGTTACATGACGATGAATTACAAAGGAGTTACTTTCAACAAGATGGGACAAGACTTCACACAACACAAGAAAATTTAAATTTACTTGGAGAGTTCTACGAAAACAGAGTTATTAGTCAAAACATGCCTACAGTGTGCCCCCCCCCCCCCCCATTTTTTAACTTTCACAGGACAATATTCAGCAACTTCAGCAAAGAAGTAATGGAAAAATGGAAGAAATATAGAATAGAACGAGATAAGGAGTTTACTTTTTTAGAAACATTAATCTCTGAAAGCTTAAATTACACACAAGAAATTAAAGCAAGGTTAATAAACGCATCGAGATGTGCGGGCGCATTAAATAGTATAATGTCCTCAAAACAAATATGGCGAAATGCAAAACTACGACTTATAAGACTGTTATTCGACCCACAGCTACATATGCATGTGAAACATAGACGATGAATGAGTAGATCAAGACACTATAAGTAGGTGGGAGAGAAAAATGCTGCGAAACATATTTGGAGGCACTCGGATTGAGGATGGTTGGAGAAGACTTACAAACGAAGAGGTACAAGAGAAGTATGGGGAGCCAAGTATAATAAACTTCATTAAAGCTCAAAGGTTATATGGTTTGGGAGCATATGGAGAATGCCAGATGGAACAGTTACTAAGATAGTATTGGAAGGCAGAGCGCAAGAAACTAGAAGAAGAGGGTGACCAAGGAATAGGTGGAAGGAGGCCGTAATGGAAGACATATCAAGGAAAGGAATAGAAAACTGGAGAAATACAATCATGGATAAGGGACATGGAGACAGATTGTTAAGCAATGGGCCTAAAGTGGTCTGTAAAAGCTTTATTTATTTATACTGAAAAAATATATAAATTTTAATATTTAAATATTTTTGTATACAATTTACAATTGCAATAAAAAAACAACTTTCATTATACCATTATGCCTACTCAATAAAGTATGAAACGTATTCAGAATCAGCAAGTTGTCTTTCATGGAATTTAACCAATAATAAAAGTGGCACAAAATCCAAAACTAAATCTGGCAGCCATGTTTTGTACATTGACATAAAATTATCAACAGTAATTACATAAGTGGTGATAATTTTGTGATAATTTTAACTAGATTCACGAGTCTTTGTTGCTATTAAGAAATCTCACTAGTGGGATTTCTTAATAGCAACAAAGTCGAGTGCTAATCTAGTTAAAATTATTTTAAAAAATTTACCACGAATTTAATTCGGCGTGATTATTTTTTAAACAGTTCAAGTTGTAGATTGGGTTTGATGGAGCTTCCAGATGAGTGTCCTGTTATTTTTAACAACTGCTGCTCACCCACTCCACTTTTAGCTAGTTGTGTTACAGCAGAAGAACGATTTGAATGGTTTGTGAAAAAATAGTCGCTGTAATTTGCTACTAGCAAATAGTCAGTGTAATTTTGATGCTACTAGCAAATAGTCAGTGTAATTAGCTACTAGCAAATAGTTGATGTTATTGGTCGATTTGAGGGAGTGTTTAAAAAATAATCATTTTGTATAAAATGGGATTAACAGCATATTTACAGGGTGAAATGTATTACTCTGGCAGGGCCTTCTGTCGGGAAAATAACTATTGAACTGTTTATATGTTTAAGCATAAAAACTTTAAATAAAACGTTGTGACTTTTAATATGATTAATAAATACAGCCTTATACGTATTTATTATTTATTTAGCGTAGAATTCTAAAATAAAAATTTCAGTAGATTCTTGAATCTAATCAGAAGTTTAAAGTCAGAAACTTATCATTGGTTAGGTATATTTTGGTGAGTTATTCATGAATTACTTACTATGTAATAAACTATAAAATTCTTAGAGCACATTAAGTTTACAAAAATCTTTGTGCCTGATACTAATGCTATTACTGTATCATGTTCAATGTGTAAATGGTAAGCGGAGCTATTTCTTAAAATGAACAGCTCTATTAACCGAGTTCGTTATTGTGGTAGTCTTTCTAAAACCTGATATTTTTATTGGGAAAGTTGTTTTAACACACAAGTTCCGTTTAACTTCTGCAGATTGAAAATCAGAATCCAGCGCATCTGGCTTACTTCAAATTCACTTCCCAATGCGAAAATTATTTCTAAATTTGTATGCATGCTCGCAGAATTTACGGTGCGGAAGACAAAAAACGAGATTGCAAATTTGTAATTCCAAAACTCATGCATGACAAAGTCTCCGGCGTTTTGTAAGGAAATGTGGAAACTATAATGTAAAAAGTATATGTGAAAAGACAAATCCATGTTGTTGCGACTTTTATAGGACATCTGCGATTCTATAGGTATAAACCACGCGGCTCTGGAACGTAAAGACTACTGGACCAATGGCTGTGGAGGCGGTAATCTTCCTTCGGATCCCATGTCACTTCGCCTAGCATCTTCAAAAACTACAGTGAAATACTTTCAAGTTGGAAAACAGCTCTGACGAGTTCTGCAAACGAACCTAAGTAAACGCGCCTGGACAGAACTTGTGAGTATTGACATTTCCAATGGAGAATCTATAAGTGCAGTTCAATTAGGAACAATTACTAACGCGGTCCTTTCAGTTATATTCGGTACGCATATTTATTATATTAAATTGATGTTTTTAATATCTTTATTATAAAAAAAGTAGTCCTAATATGGCAATCTTGTGATTGACAAAAACGCAAGGACAGGATAAAAGGGCAATCCTGAGGATTATTGCGAGAACAAACAAAGATATTTGAGGGAAATTCGAACTTCCTTGCTGTGAGAGCGCTGTAATCGGGTAACACACACGCCTAGCACATTCCAATATAATGTTATATTCTGATCAAGCAATAAAACTAGATGCCACATCATTGTGCGCGCCCTTAGCATGTGAATTAGGGTGTTATGTCCTTTGATTTCACGCGATACACCCCATCTTCTTACCCTGATTCGTACTGACCTGCCAGGAGATGACTGGCGTTGATATGCTATGAATTATGGAACAGGTATTCAGGTTTTTCTGGCTACAAAGAGTAATAGCAGTTTTATTTTTGCAACACGGATGAAAATTTCGGCGTTTTACAATATGGAAAACCCCGGCCTCCGGGAACGGGGGCGATGCATTCTCCAGCTTTGAAAAAGGTTGATTAATGGAAGGTGAAGTGTTGAAAATAAGAAGGCATGTGGGTCAATTCTTCCAACAGCTGGTGTTAACGGGTTGTTTTACAATTTAAAGCGTGAGCCCCGTCATGTGGCAGAAGAGACACAATGGGATCAAACCCTTTCCGGCGGTTCCGTTAACTAATTCCAATTATCACACCTTTTAATTATACCCGCAAAATTAATCTATTTCAACAGTAAGAAAGTTAACAAATAGGATGCATAGATCTGGATATGACCTAGATAATTGCGAAAGCCAGGAAACAAGTCTCTTATGTCACTGATTACATAAACGAGTATTTTTATTTGCTTTTCTTGGATCGAATAAGGCACTACTGAAAATGCGGTCGAGGGATATTCTGAACAATGGAAGGGCGAGATATGTTTACATTGTGGTTCTCGTTTCACTCGAAGTCCAAGGGAGCTCGAGATTGACGAGTTACATTAGCAAATGGCCGCCCTCTTTCCATCCGTAAAGATCTGAAGCATCTCCCACCCACACCCTTAACGGGCAGCTGCTCTGGACAATGAGATTTCTCACTGCCACTTACCAACAAATGCTCAGAAAAATATGGACATTTAATATACTTTTGGCGCACATTTTTCGCCCAGGGTAGAAGTTTAATCTACCGAACTCTATCCAATTCTCAGGCTAAATGAAATTAATAGCCTCTATTTCTGCGTAAATGATTTTCAGGTGCAGAATTTCGTTGCATTGGTATAAAATATTAATATGTGACACAATTATTATTACTGAAATTTCAGAAGTTGTTGGCATAATAATTTCAAAATGAATACACATTATTTTGCCCAATAAGTAAATGATAACGATGTTGCACAATTGAAATATAAATCCTATTACAGTTTACATTTGATTAGACAGAATATTTAAAAAGCTAAATATCATTTAAGTTATTTCCATTTCTCAAATGTTGTCAATAATTTCCTGAGCTTCTTTAAAACAACCAGTAAGCTACTTTTTCGCCAGTGTAGCCTTGCACTTACACAGTGTGGAAATTAAGTAGTGCATAAATTCGGCAACTCCGTTAAGCTAGTTTTAACGGTATGAAATTTTTGAATAGGTTACATTAAAAAAAGATTGAAAAAAAATGATGTTAAAGTTCAGATAGTAAGGATAGTTAACTGGCCTTAAAACAAAAAAACGATAATTTTACATTTATTTTTTATGTTGGAATTATTGTCAAAGTCTAAAGTAATAATTAAGTTTTTTGTTTTAAACCCAGGTAACTAGAATTACTCTGTTAATTTCATTCGCCTTCACTATATGAACTTTAAGGCCGTTTCTCCATTGCAATGTAACATATTTAAAATTTTATATCGTTGAAAATAGATTAAAACTTGCTACCGAAATAAATGAAAAAATATAGGTTGTCATTTAAAAAAATATTGATGACGTCATAAACTTTAAAACAAATAATATAAAAATCTGAAGATTATTTTAATATACGAGCTGGAACTTGTATCGCACACCCCTTTGAGATTTTTTCCCGAAAACGAAGATTAACGGAGTTACCGAATTTGGGTGCTTCTTAATTTCCACTCTGTATAATAATACAATGGCATATTTTGTTTTGAATAAACATATTAAATTTTGTATAGATTAATAATTAATAATAGTACTTATAAACAGCGACTTGTTAGAGGTTAGACTGTCCCTAAAATCTCATAATGGTTGATCTACTACAACATAGTTGAAAAACTGGGACAATATGAAACTGCTAAAACGTTAGTCCAAATTGAACTAAGAGTTTTCTACTGTAACTAGATGACTTTGATATTCAGGGCATCCCATACGTCTATTAAGGCAATTGCTATCATAAACTTAAAAAGTAGAAATGCAGCGGTTATAGTTGCGATTAATTTGAAGTATGGTGATAAACTAACAATTTACAAGGGCGTATCCAGGCTTCCAGTGTTAGGGGAAGGGGGCAAAAATGTATATACACAATTAACTACTATTATTATTAAGTAACAAACGACTTCCGGGATTGGACCGTGTCATGATTGAGATCGAAGAACTCAACGTTTCTCCCACTTTCGTAAGAAGCTTCATCAGGAAAAAAAAAGAGTACGGTAACTCAACGTGTTAACCACGCCAGAGGCGAAACTCGACTAACTATCGGAAGGAGAAAGGCGAGAATCTGTATCGCTTCCCTTGCAAAGAGTTTCGCCTCTGGCGTGGTTAACACGTTGAGTTACCGTGCTGTTTTGCTTTTTTTCCTCCTGATGAAGCCCCTTACAAAAGTGGGCGATACGTTGAGTTCTTCGATCTTAATCATGACACGGTCCAATCCCGGAAGTCGTTTGTTACTTAATGACAATGGCCGTGAAAGCCTCAGAAATCATCTACTATTATTATTATAGTTACAAATTAAAAAAAGTTAAATTATCATCAGATTTTGCAAATCTACTGCAGATCGTTTTATGGTCGCATCTTTCAGCTCTCTCCTTTTTTCCAGTATATTTTTTTATGTACACTTGGCAGCCATAGTCCACGAAAACGGTCTTCTGACATTCTTTATCCTTCCGGGTATTGTACGATAATTCCGCCTGATTTTTAAAATTACATGAAATATCTGTGTATTTTTGTAAAGTTTTCAAGTGCCATGGCAGGTTTTCGAACTTTTTTGCTCGGCACAGAACGCACACACACAGTCAGATATTGGAAGTGGGACAAAAACATACTCGTTCGATGTACGGTGAGATATGACCTGAAGAGTGGTACTTATCGCAGAACGAAATACCCTTGCTGTTGTAACATGTACAGCTCCATGGTATGGTATACAGTGGATTGAGTCGTATGAGCATGCGTCTTCCTCAGTGGTTTTTATCTAGAATCACATGTATAACCTATTATAGCTTCCTTGTTTTAAATCTTATAGAATGAGAATTGCAATAATAATTATAAATCAACTGTCTTTTGCTCTTTATAAATCTTTAGGGGTGG
The DNA here is from genome assembly GCA_940337035.1 of Agriotes lineatus. Lineage (NCBI taxonomy): Eukaryota > Metazoa > Arthropoda > Insecta > Coleoptera > Elateridae > Agriotes > Agriotes lineatus. Next base: position 85,842,389 of record OW679197.1, on the reverse strand, counting down.
GCAGTTGCCAGAGAGGGACAGGGGTGGGCAACTGCCCTCTCTGGCTACCACCATGAACAATGATCAATGAAAACGCATAATAGAAAAACTGCAAATAAATTTTTAAAAAGCTTTATGATGTAGATATTTATACATTCAATCGAAATGTATACGGTTTTTGGTTGGCTATTGGACTATAATAGTTGTATGACATCGGGTGTGGGTAGGTAGCCAAATTGTCATTAACCGTTTAATCATCATCATTATCGCGTTCAAGGATTAAGCATTTGAGCCTGTTTGATATCTTTCTTGGTTGTTCCACGTCACATCTTTCTTTGGGCTTGTCTATCATAAAGTGATATTTACGTTTTTATCTAATTTTGGGTTAGTTAAGAAAATTTGTTTTTAAAAGCCTATGAAACACATTAATTTTAGAAATAGCAGGTGAGACTTGAAAATGTAGAAAAACCATACATAATCGTTCTGTATAAAGATCCAGGTAAACATAAATACCTTTTTTAAAACAACAAAGTTTACTTACAAGGATAAAAAGCATTTTCTCGACAGCCGTAAAAACCCTGACATTTGCACATAGTTACCCAAATGGCAAAGATTGGCATTTTTAACAATTGAACAAATATTACTTACATGGCAAATAAGCAACTTGAATATATCGGATAATTTTATTTTTATTTTGAAAATATTTAATACTTTATTCTTTTTTTGACGGCTGTAGAAAAACCATTAAACCGAAAAACCAAATAATGGCGCCACCAAATTGATTAATTCAACAGCTCGCGAATCTAAGTTGGAAGATAATCGCAACTTACAATGAAGGAATTACACCAAAAATACACTAATTAGACGCAGGCTCTTTGTTAAGCTATAACTTGTTATAGAAAGGAAAAATGCATAAATACGGCGCAATTAAAATGATAGTTATTTTCGATGATTACATGAAAATAAGTAATATAAAAGGGTATAGGCCATTCAGTAAACACAAAAATATATAATTTTTTTTGAAGTTGGCATATACTTAAAATTTGTCTGCTAGGGATTCTGTATTTTGTTTTGCAAAGGTTTCCATACCTGCATAAAGGTGACTTTGAATTTAAAAATGACAATTAATGAATATCATTAATTCTATGTCAAAGTACATACTATTCTGGAAATTCTTGCCTGGACTTTTATAAAATGTAATAAAAATACTTATTAATAAATGTTACATCAATAGTATCCAATACATTATTTGTTTAACATCCCTAAAAGTAGTTATGACAGATGCTAATTAAATGTCACACTCTTAACATATTTGTTTTAGTAACTTTTTGTAAGTATATTCCTAAACAAAAGATGCATTTAGAAGTACACTCATGAAGTTTTAGAAAACAATGGCCACTTTGTGTTTTTGTGTTTAGTGAACAGACTATAGTTCTTTGTATCAAAATAATATATTGTATCTATGGTATTTAAAAATAAGGTACCTACGCATTTAATTGAGTCAAACCCAATATTAACCCCGCGGCGTGTACACACTGCGTTTATATTATCACGTACCTATGTAATTTATTATTTGAAATGTAGTTTTAACATTTTTTTACTTAATGGAAAAAATGTAATTGGTATATGATCATAGCTTATTTATTGAATCCAGCGTCGATCAAGTAAACTAGTGTGGCTTCAACCTCGCCCAGCTATTGGATAGAACAGTACCAACGTAGACAAATCATGCGGACTACGAAAGCGAAGTCAACGCTGAGCCGTAAACGCCAACAACTGTATAAACTAAAAATTTCAAACTACCAAGTCCATAATGCGATCTAAAACTCATTTAAAAAGAGGAAAACCCTGCTACGATAATTTGTAGTTTCGCATGCATAGTGAAAATTAACCAGTTGTATTTTATATTTAAGCATTTTGTTACGATTAATAGATGGTTTCTCAAGCAATATTTCTAATAATTAACAAAATTTTACTATTCCCATTTATTTTTCCCCAAATTTTCAATACATCCTGCCTGACCTATCCTCGTTCTTTTCCATTGAAAATTCGTGCAAGCAAGTTGAGTGACCCACGACGTAGTGCTCCATAAGGACCAATTGGTTTGGCTTGGCTCCATTGGTTGTGGAGGATCTGAAGCACAAATGCCTTTTTGACGTTCGAATAATTGGTTAATGTTAGTATTCTTACGTCTAACGCCTCCGCGGAATTATTTGGGCCAACCTTTACCTCATTCACGTCCACATTTGGCTGCCTATTAACCCAAGGTTAGTTCACGATAGCTCCTATACCCTTATCGGGGGCTCATCTATAAATTTCAAACGCTTTTAGCCAACTTTTCCCTGGATTTCGCAAGGGAATTGGAAATCACTCTGGGCCACACTCCTTGGAAGCGCTTAGTAGCGTCGGCTACCTGCAGTCTGTTCGCTTGTCCCCTGGTTTCGAGGCAAGGCCCCCTGCGATACTTGCTCCGCTGCCAGGAGCTGGCGATTTCTGCTCCTCGTGCCCTTGATGCCGCTGCCCCAGGTGTGCCACGGACGCGCCTGCCGTTTCTAGCTCGGCACGGTGATCCTGTGAGGATCACACGAAATAGTTAATAGGGTGTGTAAATGTATTAGCAAATTAATCGTATAGACAATATTAGGGCATTTCATGCAATTCGTCTCGCCTTGTGTGTTTTAATATAGATTTAGTGGCAGCTGCATTATTAGCGAGAGCTGTTTAATATTATGATAGTTTAGAGGCCATTTTCGTGGTGTTGAAAGCTACGTTTAATACTACGACAACGGCAAATGTATCGAATGCCGCTTGGGGATTAGACTCCCTGTAACGTATTATAAAACTCAGATATTCTTTAAAGCTTTTTTAGGGCGTTTGAACTTATCTAAGTTACGGCCTGGTGTTGCTTAACAACGGGAACTGCTGCCGGATATTTTTAGGCCAGTGCACTCAAAACTCAGCTGTTGAGGTTAGATAAGTATTAACGTCAACGCGCACTGGGAAAGCTTGTGGCTAACGTACCGCTCGCGGTAACCTAACGATCAAGGTTTAAGTATTCGAAAAGTAATTTGGAATTATTTGTTACCACTGTTAGGAGTGTATTCAAGCAGATACTTGAACTGTAATAGCAAGACCAATGAGTTTATCATAGAGATCTCTTCGATTCTGTGTGCCCATGCAATATGAAGGTATTTTGCCCCTTCTAAATTTTGAACATTGTCATAATATCAGACAAAGCTAACAACCGCCGTTAAGGTTAGCTTATCGCTTGCATCGCTCTGTACTGTGGCACTTTGCTTTACAGGGTGCGTGCTAATTTGTACCTGCGTTTTTATAGTTATTTGCTCGCTGGAATTATTCCGACGCGGTCGGCCTTGTACAAACTTTCGCTTTACGGGGATTCTCGTTAATTGATTTTATCCCTTAGTGGGCATTCTCAAAATTGAGGTAAGGCCGACCCTTTATCTTTCGTCACAAACCTTCCATACGAAAATCCGAAACTCTAGAAAATTCTAGAAGAATTAGAATAACTAGAAAATCTATAAAAAGCCGTATAAGTTGAAGGCGTCATAAATATACAGACTCCTTTGAGAAAATTTACTTACTTCTGATGTAAATCAGCTCAACGTTCTCTCCTTAGTATTACGTAGCATAATCAGGAAGTGCGGACTTTTCAAAAGCATCTAAATCGATGGATTGTGTTGATTTAGCTAAAACCGATAAGTTGTTTACTTGTAAACTAAAAAAAAATAGTCTAGTAAACAATTTTACCATCACAGAGTGACAAAATGGCACTAGAATACGTAAACATTGACGCAAGTAACCGTGCAAATCTCACGACAATCAATACGTCCTAGCATATTAGTGGGAATAAACTGTCAATCAGTCATCTTACGAGACAATAGACACCACCTAGCGCGCTCAAATTCCAGCTGTAAACTTTTAACATTTCAAATGAAGCTCTCGATGTTTCAGGTAAATATCGAGCTCCTCGAGCTAATTAACCCACGCGATTCTTTCAGAACGAGCTAAACAAGATTGGGAGACATAATATTATTCGTGAAGCGATAATTCGAGAAAACCCCAAAACCAAAAGTGTACCCGGATGATCATTTTTAATCCGAGATATAGGATACTACAATAACCTTTGAAAGGTGGCTGTTGGTTTGGGTTGTCAAAGTTAATTTACTCAATGAAAGCAAATGATTCAATCGAAGGTAGAGTATTTACAATAAAAACGCTTTGTAGCTGGTAACCTTAAGGCGGCCTTCAGCATGATCAAGCACCGCCAAACCGTGACCACACTTTAAAATAGGTACTAGGCAATACCCGAACAAGAAATGCAAATTAACTTCAATAGCTCACTATCCAATAGTATGGTACGTACACTGACAGAAAACATGGTTTTGTTTTAAATAATTGCCAAACCTATTCATAAACATTTCTTGATCTATTGTCAAGACTTTTTATTTCTGTCTTTCCATAAGTAATACAATTTAAGGGCGTTATTAGAAATTTTCTGAAATGTTTAGTCATTTTTGAAAAACTTAAAGATTCGCACAGTAATTTACAATCCGAAATCGGTCGGCGTGAATTTTTCGCTCAGTATGCCGCAGATCCAACTATGTTTTGGCACCAGAAACTACAAAGCGCGTGGTTTGGAGGTGGAAGTTATTACTTTCAACCACCGCGTTCCATTCTTTCTTTCTTATGGAAATGACTATTCTGATTTTCGCTTTTTATTTCAAAATTATTTGGTTTCTGTTACGACGTGGAATGACCATAGGCTGCTTAATACCTGAGCTATTTCGCGATTATTTTTGCGTGGGTTCAGTTATTGCTTTAGGTCTCCTCCGTTCTTTTCAGTTTTCTTGCTTGGTCTTAGTTTTTCTGTTCTCTTATTTTCTTCATGTTTTCGTCATTTTTTGGGCGATTCTCTTTGTTGATCGCCGACGCCCGGCAGCCCCTTGGTTTTCCTCTACGTCTTGGATTTATTCGTTCAAGATAGCTGTACCCTTCGGCGAGTAGGTTGGACACCTGTGACTGCAAAATCTCCACTTTCAACACGATAATCAAAGTAGGGCTTTTCCTAATCCTGGCCGAACACGGACGTGTTTCACGGGTTCCGGCCAGAAATGTCTGGACTCACCGACTTACGCCGCCAGTAAAAACTGCCTGGTGGTATGGGCTTCAAGCATTCGTTTTTTGTGCTCAAATGAATTTCTTTTATTGACAGGCGATTATTCGTCGCCTACTGTTAGTAATTACCATATTGCGTGCCGCGAATCCTTTCAATTGTACGTCACGTTATTATCTGTAATAAGAATAGTGTGTGTCCAAAATCAACTAAGGATACTAAACGGCATCTATATACACAAATCATCACACAAATATACTTGGGTTTAAGCATCCATACATCACCGAAGATGGGTCAACCCATGTAAGAATGCATATTACACACATGATCAAAGGCGACAACTAACCTAAACAAGAAAGAACAACACACAGCCTAGAGATAAGGATCAGCGATGCCAGTTTATTTAACATAATCTCCAAAACATGGTATACATATTGCCTGCAACCATGCAGTCATTATATAAAATGCCCTGGCATTATATATAATGACCATATACTGGGTTGTATCTTAGAACACTGTTTTATTGGAGTCGGAATTACATAGAATAGTTCAAACCCGAAGGCGCTAACTTTTTTATAACGGAAGTTATGCACTAAAAACTGAAAAGGCATTTTTTTTATTTTGTATAAGGTAACGTACTATGTTTGAAAATACCTATCCACTTATCTGGTAATTGGGTATTTAATTATTCCCTTACATTTCGTGCATAATGAGCCGGACAAACATATTGCAGTAACCACATATTCGCTCTGGTTTCTAACGTAACGTCTTCCAAAAGCCCTGGTAGATGGTTTTGTAAAAGGTCTAGATACCTTGCTGCATTCAGGGTTTGATCTAGGATGAAAAATACTATTCTGCTTTCGATTATACCGCACCATACATTCACACTAAATTTATGTTGACCATCAATTTCGATTATCCAGTGTGGATTATCTTGAGACCAATGATAGGTATTGTGCAAATTTACTTGGCCTGTACTGGCGACGGTAGCCTCGTATGTCCATAAAATTCGAGCTAAAAATTAGAATGTTCTCTTAGCATCTTTATCATCAAATGGCAGTAATCTAGTCTTCCTTTATAATCAGTTGGCGCAAGAGCTTGGTGAAGTTTGACATAATAAACAATACATTTACGTTCTCTTAAAATTCTTTGCACAGATGAACGTGTGATAGATAGGTATCTTTCACAATCTCTTATGCTACGTCTAGGATAGGTCCCAAAGTATTCGAAAACATTTACCTTATTGTCTTCATTTCTAGTGCTACGAATTCGGTTTAACGCTCGTGCAGGCAATACTTGACCAGTTTCTCTCACTCTTTGTGCAAGACAAAAACTTTTCTGGAGAACTGCTGACGCTTCGGATATCTCAACGCGCACTCCTGCGAAGCAATTACTGCATTGCCAAAATTTCGAAAATAGGACGCCAGCATATCAAATGCTTCAGCAACAGTATAAAACGTGATTCTCAAAAACTATAAGTACGAAGTTCGTTTTAATCTTGAATGAACTAAAATAACTGAGTAAAAATAACAAGTTAACTTACAATTAAATATTACCGATAACTAATGACATCTAGATGAAATGTCAATTTCTTGGATTTCTTTGTTTTATTTCTCATAGCTAGGTCGATACATTACAATAAAACAATAATTATTATTCATTAGTCTTAAGCCCTAGTACCAAGTTAGGTTGCAATGGTGGTATTATGATTTTTGATTTGATTTTGATTTTGATTATGTTTTTGTTCAAATAAGTGCCGATTATTTTCAAACATAGTACGTCCCCATTTAGAAAATAAAAAAGTGCGTTTCTCAGCATTTAGTGCTTAACTTCCATGAGAAAAAAGTTAGCGTCTTCAGGATTGAACCATTTTCTCCGTAATTTTGGATCCAATAAAACAGCATTATAAAAGTCATAGCGTTACATTTAACTCTTTTTCATAAACAGAAGAAATGTCTAACTAAGTGGAAAGGGTCATCTAGCGGAACAAGTTTTAATTAAAAAGGAATATTACCCAGATAGTATGATTATGTTATCAAACATATTCAAAAAGAGACCAGCAAGGTTCAAATCTGTTAACTCAGTCAAGGGCTATCGCACTTTTTCTAATTCAATATTCTCCTCCACCATCTCCCTCTATTTTGAGAGATGGAGCAAAATGTAAAATACAAACGTTACAGAGTATATGTGGACCGTTCTGAATATGTTGCAAGATAATGCCCTACCTCAGAGTATTTTC
>OW679197.1:85748552-85834934 GCA_940337035.1 Agriotes lineatus | reverse complement strand
CTTTCCTACTGGTCTTAATCTGTATCAATTTACTTTTTTCATTGTAGTCATCCATGTGTCTAATCTTCACCTAAGATTTTAATTGTATGATCCAGCCATCTCCATTTTACAACCCATTCTAGTTCAACAATTCTTATTTGAAATCTAGCGCGGCTAGTATAGTCGAACAAGAGTCTACGTTTGCATTTGTTAATGATGCCTTGTAGCTTGTGGTTACTGATTTACGAGACCGTCCGTGCCTCACAACACTACAATCGAACAGAGTTTATGTTTGTATAAAATGGTCTTCGTGTTTATAGAGTACGCTCTGGAGGACCAAATTTTATTGAAAGTTCTGACAGCCAATCGGGTCTTTGTGTAACATGTCTGTTTTCGATGTTTTGAGGCATTATGAGATCTTTTGTTTTACTGGCGTTTAGTTTGAGTCTTACCCTTGCAGCTTCTGTCGTTGGTCGCTGGATTTTCGGTCTTCTAACACTTAAGGAGTGTGTGAGCAGACATATGTAATCTGCGTTATCTAGGTCGCTAGTTTCGAGATTAAATTCTACCTGATTCTTCTTTCGGAGTCGTCAACTTTGATAAGTAGCGAGTATAGCATAATGTTACACAATATCAAGAACAAGATACATTTCTTTTTGATCCCAATTCTTATAGGAATTACTTTGTTGAGACTTCTCTTGTGGGTTACTCTGCTACTTGACTCATTGTATAATTATTGTAGTATCTGACTATTTCATTTAGTCTGCCCTTTTCACGCAGTGTCCCATATTACTGTATAAACAGCGGTATCGAAACTTTTCGCAAATGCTAAGAATGTCAAGAATAGAAGGAAACGGAGTGATTCGCAAAAACGGTGGGGACTTCCAAAAATGTGTGATATTTTCCTGGCAATCTTCTTCCGAGCGTTTTCGGTTTGGGTTTGGTTAACCGATCGGTATTGAATTTGTCGGGGCCGTAGACATAATCTAATACTTTCAGTTTGATTTTATCGATGGCAAGGTGGTTGCCACTTTCTTGTCTACTCCTGTGAAGGTATTGTAAACATCGCACAGTGACTTTTTCCACTATATGCTAATTACTATGTGGTCTATCTGATAACCATTGGTGTTATCTGGGCAGCTCCATGTCGTATTGTAGATTCTTCAATACAAAAATAGTCCACCAATTGCTAAAGAATAGTTAACATTGAGTAAAGGTTGTCAAGAAGCATTTTATCAGAAATTATATCTGTAGTAGATCTATGTTGGCGAAAGCTATCTTCATTATTCATTAATGCTAGTTTTCTGTTAAAGTTCAACAATAACGAATGAATTAATTTTTCAATAACGTCACATAATGCTTATAAGGGTGATCTTTGGTGGTAATAATCGATTTCACTTTTGTTTTTCTCTTCATATAGAGATTTTGCCACAATTTGAAAACAGAGTACTTGGTTCTATGTTATTTCTAATTACTACTGCTATTAGAACCGAGTCGCAACTACATGGAGATCTTCTTACACATTTTAATAACTAGAATAATTACACCCTCGACACTGAAAGGTAGGGCAGAAGCGGATAAGTAAGTAGATATAACTAGAAATGTAAATGAGACACACATCTTTCAAAAGATTTTGATTTTTATCGTAACCGTACCATGTTTGACTCACATGGCCTTATTAATATACTTTTCCTGGCATTTTTGACTACGTAGATTTATTAGTAGGTATTAATTTTGCCTTTAACACTACAAAATAAAAACATGTATTAGAGAACGGTATGGAAACAAATAAGCTTCTTTGATATCTTATCAGACACACACTGAACTGCAATATTAAGTTATAAAATAAATGTATGTTTATCAAGTATACGTATTAATTTGATTGCGTTGATAACGGAATAGATTTTTTGTTTGCTTATTAACGTCTCCAGCTTGGCGAAATACGTAAGATAGATTTATATTATTATACTTATATACAGAAATGTTAGATAAAAAATTGTTTTTACTTATCTTATTACATAATTCCTTAAATGTATTGAAGTAGCAGATTCTTTGATAATCCGGTCAATCGGGGTGGAAATGTAGGACAAGGAAGTTGTAGGCTCGTCTTATTAGCAGTTGGAGTGAATAATGCAATGCCGAATTGTGTTTGAACAGAAACTGTAACTACGAGTTAAAGCAATGAGTTTTCCTTGTATAATTTAAATAAAGTTGTTTAAAAAATCATAAGGGGCGTTGAATTAATTTTTTATCCATTGTAGTGATAGGTATACTGCTAAACACAATTCAAACTAGCACGATTTTTGTAATAGCAAAATAGCTTTTATGGTTCACTATTAATCACTGAGCACAAAATTTTTACGTATGTTGTATATCATTTCCGTATTAGTGGTTCAAATATGGAAGAAAGTCAGGAGAGAATTTACTGACCAAAGACGTTTTTATGCTATCTAGCAGGATATCGACATAAATTCATACCTTTCCTTATAAACATTGTAAGAGACCAAGGCATATATTAAAATAAATTTGCATATTTATCTCAATAAATGAAATTATTATAACATACATTTATCAGTTCAGATCAATTATATCAGCTTACATCAAATTGATGATGATTGACCTGCTCACTCAGTGTTCGTATAAAACTATAAACCATCATAATGTTGGCATATTTTTTTTCTGGTAGGCTATATATTCATTTTATCAAAATAGCATGTCCTCCTTAGTAATTAATCTTAATGTATAACGACAATATAAAGATAACCGATTGGTTCTAAATATAATATAATCATCTATTGCTGTAATTGTTTTATTACATTTATTGAAACATTTTTTAAATAGTATATTATAGTAACTGATGTGCAAACTTTATTCGTGAAAATGATACTTGGGGTAGGTAATTTGATATTATTGATATACAATTAATAATCGGATAATGCGACATTACTCAACCTGCCATTATATACATTATCGAACTATACAAAAACTTGATTACTGCTAATGATTGATGACGTTACAGATTAATTCTATGTAAATTTATCAGACAATGTGATCACACCAAGATAACGTGAAGTATGGAGTATTCGCGAGCTTATAATGCTATATAGAGATTGCCACACACAAAAATTATTAGTACTCAGAAAGATGTTGCTTCGATGCTTCTAGTCGTCGCCGTGTTGTTTTGTGTAAATGCCGCCCCAAAATAACGATTGGTGGAAGAATTCCGTCATCTACCAAATCTATCCTCGCTCCTTTAGAGATGACAACAACGATGGCATAGGGGACCTTAAAGGTGTCATAAGCAAACTCGACCATCTAAAAGATGCAGGCGTTACAGCTGCTTGGTTGTCACCAATCTTCGAATCCCCACAAATTGACCAAGGGTACGATATAAGCGACTATACGGCGATCGATGCCGACTATGGGGACTATGGCCGATTTTGACGAGATGGTAGCAAAGGCTCACGAATTGGGGAATTAAAATTATTATGGATTTTGTGCCCAACCTTCTAGCGAACCAGCACGAATGGTTTATTAAATCCGAGGACAACGACCCGGATTTTAAGGATTACTACATCTGGAGAGACGAACACCGGAAGAACCACCAAACAACTGGTAAGTAGTTCCACTAAAATAGTACCCATTTCCTAAGATATTTAATTAAAGTACTAGAATGAAAATAATTAGCATTAGCACATAGGTATTCAGTGCAATTTAATTATTTACTTTTAGTAAAAGGTAGCTGAAGGTCAAATATCAAAGCACGCTCTTTTTTTCCAAGTGGATTTTTTCTAAAAAGTAATTTTCTTATCTATAAGTAACGTAGGTCACACGCGAGAACAAATAAATTCATATCTAGATCATAGTGGTTAAAGGTTATAGGATCAATATTTTACAGTGTTTCAAATGTTATTTTCCATATCTATAAATCTGAAATTCCATCGGCTTCATTTGAAGATAACATTCTTATGAGCACTCAGATAAGCCTAATATTGGAAATTCTACTCAAGCTCACAATAGTATATTATCTGGACGTTGCTGCTAAGTGGTGCGAATATCATTAGAAACTGATAAGTTGTCATAAAATTTATAACGCGTCCATAATGGCCGAACGCATGTGACCTACCATTTCGAAGAATATTAAGCTAATTCTGGTACAGAAAACTGAATAATAAATTACTAAAACAATAAATAGAATTAGAACTAGTACTAACTATTTTATTGACATGACAATAAATATTAATCTTATACCAGTAGTGATTTAAACATTCCATTACGCTATCCCGTTTTGAAGTATAGCAGATGTAAGAAATAAGGAAGTGCATTGGTTTCCTTGCGATTTGACTTATATCAACATACATTTAGCTTTATAAATAATAGTTTGCTTACACTTACATCACTATAAAATTTAATATAGTTCGCTTTAACTAAATAACCCATTTTATATATTTTTTATCATAATATAAAATTTAAAAAACATCCGAACTCAACTGAGTTTTGATTCTTTTAACTTATATGGCTCAATATAACAAATATCTGTGTAAAACATACTTATTCGCGGATCGCTAAGTGTAACTCACCGAATACCAATTCTTAATGAAACACTAATAATATCAATTGAACCTTGCAGATAAGTAATTTCAAAACAGTGCTTGGACCTACAGCTCGAAACGTGAGCAGTGGTACCTTCATCAGTTTGCACCTGAGCAACCAGATCTGAATTATCGAAATGAAGAAGTGAAGACAGAGATGAAGGTACAGTAGCGCGTCAGGTTTTGTAATTAATTCAGAATTGGAAACAAGTTAACATCTATCATTTTTAGAACGTCATTCAATTTTGGTTAGATAAGGGGGTTGATGGGTTTCGAATGGATGCTGTGCCCTACCTAGTCGAAGATGAATCGTTTGACAATGAACCACAGTCAGGAAATCCAAATGCTGGACCCAAACGATTACGAATATTTGAACCACATTTAACCAGTGACCAACAAGGTACATATGACACAATCTACGAGTGGAGGGCATTTATCGATGACTTTAATAGCAACCATCCTGAAGAAGATCCACGGTAAGTGTAATGTGTTCGTTATTGTTTTTCTATTGGACATTTTTGTTAACAGTAGGCTATTTTAGAAACGCATTCTTTAGAGCAAATTTAAATCATATATTTAAGCAGTAATTAGCAATAACGGAAGGTCCTTTTCTCCTACTAAAAATTAGTTTAAGTTTAGTTATACGCATTTTCAATTTATATTCTACTTAAGCAAAAAATATACTGTTGAAAAGTCATTTTATTCTTATAACTTCACAAAGGAAAGGTCAAGGCAAGTCTTTTTATAGAACTTTTGTCCAGCTATTGACCTCATAGAATTATGTCGATTTTATTTACACTTTTATACGATCTATTTCAAAGCGTTTACTAAAATACCAACCATATGTTATTTTAGAATTATGATGACTGAAGCTTATACTTCATTAGAAAATACGATGAATATTACACAGATGGAACACGCGACGGGGCTCATTTTACATTCAATTTCTTTTCAAACACTGATTTGGATCAATCTTCAACTGCTCATGATTTTATAACAATAATTGAAAAATGGATGAATGCCATGCCAGAAGGTCATGTAGCTAATTGGGTGGTAAGTAGTAAAAAGTTTTTATGTGTAGTTTAAAATTAGAGGCTTGGAAGAATAACAACAAAGCACTTAAACTATTTTATAGCTTGGTAATCACGATAATCATCGGGTCGCATCTAGATTTGGACCTGAAAGGGTAGACGGATTGAACACACTAGTTACCTTTCTACCAGGAGTAATGGTTACTTATAACGGCGAAGAATTGGACAAGAAAACGGGGAAGTTTCTCATGAGCAGTGCCAAGATCCAAGAGCGTGTAAATTGGAAACTGAAGAAGAGTATCAAGCATACACAAGGGATTTGGAAAGGACTCCCTTCCATTGGGACGATTCCACTAATGCAGGTTTAATGAGGGAAAGACACCGTGGTTGCCCGTTAGCAGCAAATTTGCAACTACAACCTCGCCGCGCAAAGCGTCTCTGGACTGAAAAGCCATTACCATATATACAAAGACCTGGTAAAGTTGCGTCAAGAACCTGGTTTTAGCGAAGCGTCTTTGAAATATTCTGCACCTTCTGATACTGTTCTGACATTTACTAAAAGTATCGAAGGGGGTAAAGTCTACGTTGTTGCTATAAACAAGGGCGATAAGGAAGGAAACCGTTGATTTATCCACATTAACAGATGTGGGTGACTACATAAGTATTCATATTGCTGATTCCACCTCCACAAAAGGAAATATAGGTAACTTAAGTTTATTGCAAGAATAAATTGACCTCTATTTTTTTTATTCGTTTTTTAGCATTTTAAGTTCGAAGAGTATCGCACTCGCACCGTACGAAAGCTTGTTGGTCTTTCCGTTGGGCGGCGATCCTAATTGGGTGGAAAACCGCCGTGGTCTACCAGATATACCCCCTCTCTTTCAAAGACAGCGATGATTCTGGTGAAGGAGACTTGCAAGGAATAATCAGTAAACTAGATTATCTCAAAGATACTGGAATAACAGCAGTTTGGTTATCGCCTATTTTCAAGACTGGAAATAAAGACCAGGGCTATGATATCATTGATTTCAAAGATGTTGACGGGAGATTTGGAACAATGGCAGATTTAGAAATGTTGATCGAAAAGGCGCACGAAATGGGAATTAAAATAATATTGGATTTTGTTCCCAATCATACTAGTAATGAACATGAGTGGTTTGGAAAATCCGAAAGAAGGGAACCCGGTTATGAAAATTATTATATATGGCGGGGTGGACGCTTCAATCCACCAAACAATTGGGTAATTATTGATTTCTCTTATTAGAAGCACAAACCATGTTTGCTATTTGTCATACACACTCTTCTATATCTTTTTATTTATTAGCTTCTTTTTCGTCCTCCTCTTATTATAGGCCAGTGGCCTGTTTTAACCACAAAGTGGTTCTATGAGCCCTCTTTGCTCTTATGCCGGGTAGGTGGCTAGTCTTGCCCGCCGAAAGTGAAATAGAGTTCCATTGTTTAGGGGTTAACGACTACCACATGTGTTAGCGTGGTAGCCGGAGAGCGTATGATTTTTAAAATCTTTTCCCTAAAGTCCACCGGGATTCGAACCCAAGCCGGCCGCCTGACAGGCGATCATTTGCTCGCGGGCAATCCGCTCACCTTTTTATTAGCGAATTGATATAACATTTTTTGCGCTACCAACCTATTTTTACTTGTTTTCGGGTTTATTATTTGTGACGAAAAAGTCAACTTACCGTATCCTTGTTGGTTGTTATGACAACAACAAAATAACAGGCCCGTTTTCAATATAATATTATATAATATAAGCAGATAGCCTAGAAAATTTTATACGACACTTGAATATTAAGTGACTTATTGTAACAGGCCTCAAAAAAAACCCGCGCTTCGGGCCTCGTTTTACTAACTTTTTCTTGTCCTTTTCTAAGACACTTTTGGCGATATTGTAAAGTAATATACTATTATGTAGTTATAAATTCCTTTAAAGTTAATATTATTTAGTTTAATTTTGATTATAGGTCATTCACATATTATGATCAAATGTAACAATTAAAATTAAAACAAGTAAAATAGGTCCATCCTCCGAAAGAGTTAGCACTAAGAATGAAATTTCAATACAGAAGTAACTAAAACCAGGTCACAAAGTCCCTATATTCAATGACACTGAAACTACCAGAGAGGGTCAGAAAATAAAACAAAGTGAAAAACAATAAAAGGAAGAAATCAGCCAAACACAAAATAACTACTATTTAATATTCAGGAAAATGTAATTGGTATCAAAATTTGTGACTTCATTGAGTCTGAATTCATTATTATTGGACATAATTTCAAAAATTTCGAGTAAATTCAACAACGTAGCTTTGTTAGCTATATGTAAAATTTTGTAATCTCTATTAGGATGAAAGTTGTAGTTATGTTCCAAAATGTGATTAGCAGAAGCTGATTTATTAGGTTGGGCGATTTAAAATTGATTGTTTTTAATGCATGCGGAATGTTCTTTGATTCTTTTTTTGAAAGTACCTCCAGTTTGACCAATGTAAAAACCGTTGCAAGACGAAAAGTCAAGACGGTAGATACCAGATCTTTCTAATAAAGAGGTGGGATCTTTATTGAAGACTACGGTAGTAGAAATGAAATTTTAAAATTGTATTTACTAAGTATGTTTTCGATGGACATAGAGATAATACCATAATAAGAGATTCAATAAAAAGTTTTGTTTTCAACATTATTGATAGGGGTTCGGTTTGTTGAAAGTTTTATACGGAGTTTATGATAAACAGATAAAATGAGTTGAAGAGGATAACCGTTTTTGATAGCGATGTATTTAATTATGTTAAATTCACTATTAAAATTTTCTGTGGACATAGGAATGGAAAATAAGCGTCTGAATAAAAATTGAAAATTAACAAGTTTATGTTACAAGGGATGAAAGGAAGAATAAGGGATAGTATGGTCAGTACAACTGGGCTTTTTATAAATACTGAAATTTAAAAAAATAGTTGTGGAACTATTGTTTTTAGTGATCAAAATGTCTAGAAAAGGCAAATAATTATTGTGTGGATTACCTCCCCGCTTTCGCCATTATTAAAAAAATAAGTATAATATCAGAAATTACTTTTCCAGTCCAGTTTTAAAATTATTTTATGAAACAACTACTTCCAAAAAGTCTTCAAAAATAATATCGAAGCAACACAATATTAAGACTAATTATTGTAATAATAGAAATAATTTTATTGATTTAAAACAACGCCAATTATAAATAACACAGTATTTTTCTTGCAGAAAAGTATATTCGGCGGCAGCGCTTGGGAATTTAGTTCAACACGCAGCCAGCGGTACCTGCATCAGTTTTTAAAAGAACAGCCAGATTTGAACTACCGTGAACCTGCTGTTGTAAATGAAATGAATGTAACGAGCTTTCGTGTTATTTGCTTTACATCATTTGTAACGTTTAGCTGTTTAGGATGTTTTAACATTCTGGCTGGATAAGGGGGTGGATGGATTCCGCATGGACGCCGTTCCTTACCTTGTCGAAGATGATCAATTTCTCGATGAAGAGAAAACAGAAACTGCAACTGGAGATGAATGGGCAGACTACAAACATGCTTATACAAGTGATCAGCCTGGAACATTTAACATGATATACCAATGGAGAGAGTTAGTTCATAACTATTATGCAGCTAACGGAGGAGACGCAAGGTATAGTTTGATACCTTAACGTGGCAACTATATAATGTAGTGAGCAATATTACAGAGTTCTCATGACCGAAGCGTATACAGATATAGACAATACAATGAAATATTACGGGTCTGATGTACAAGATGGAGCTCACTTTACTTTCAATTTCCAAATGATAACTAGATTAAATGGAGAATCTAATGCCAATGACATTGTGGACGCAATTAACGAATGGCTTGAGAAAATGCCGAGCTACTATACAGCCAATTGGGTGGTAAGTATTGCGTATATTTCTAGACTTATTTTCTTTACTTAATCGAGCGTTCGTAGCTAGGAAATCACGATAATCATCGAGTAGCCACCAGATTTGGCGTTGGTAATGTGGACGGTTTCAATATGCTGATGGGCATACTACCAGGCGTGATGGTTACATATAACGGCGAAGAAATTGGACAAGAAAATGGCGAGGTTTCTTTTAGCCAATGCGTGGATGCGAGTGCATGTGGTAGTGGAATTACTGAAGAGCAGTTTATTGCTAAAAGCCGAGATTTTGAACGAACTCCTTTTCATTGGGATAATACCATTAACGCAGGATTCAATAACGGAACAACGCCTTGGCTGCCAGTTAGCACAAAATACCGATTAACTAATGCTGCATACCAAACCAATTCCAATGTTCTGAGTCACTTATATGTGTACAAACAATTGTTAAAACTTCGCCGTGAGCGCAGCCTTTAGCGGAGACCTAGAAATAAAAGCGCTTGCTGATAATGTACTGGGTGTTGTCAGATCTCTGGCAGGAAGTGACACGTACGTTTACATTTTCAATGTTGGAAGTACCATGGCCACGGTTGAACTCGCGAGCCTTTTCCCAAGTGTTACCACATTCGTGAAGGCTGTTTTGGTTGATAGTCGAACACACCGTAGACAAGGGTATGTTGCTATTTTTCTCTTTCCTAAAGATTTTAATTGATTATTCATTAAAGGGACCTTATTGGGAGTACTTCGTTCGTACTTGCACCTCATGAAAGTATAATTGTAACACCAACGGAGGAAGAACCAGTTGTAACACAAAGACCGGGCACCGGTGGTAATGGTAATGATGATGGAAATGCCGTAACACATTCGATATTGGTTTTGATTGTTGGTCTGCTGTGCGCGTTTATTAGAAATTAATTTACGAATTAGGTTTAACACATTGCTTAATTTGCCTTAATAGCTTCAGGACAGTAACACTGCTAACCAAATATTTGTCCAGATGATACATTTTGTATAATTTTTCCAATAAAATAAATCTATTGTGTTAATTTTAATTTTAATAGCGAAGTGGGCTAACGAATAAAATAAAAGTAGTAAATGCTACAATGGCAAAACTTTTAGGTAAGCGTTTTAGAGATGCCAAGAAAACAATGCCATATTGTTGTAATAATATAAAGTAGACGTTGAAACATGTTGAATGTGTTGTAAACAATGAAAGCACGCCAGCATTATAGAAAATATCAGAAACTAAAAAATTGTCTACGTATGGCAATAATGGTATTCGTGAGTGACAGTGACAGTGGGACCAGAGGTTCTATAGTAAAATATCAAATTGGTACCAATTTTCTTCCTTGATGCAAAACATGCATCGCTTTAATAAGCAAGGGAATATTAGATATACGTTAAAAATACAGTTTAAATGTGAATTGTGCAATACTATACAGGGTGATTAAAAAATGGCGCATTTCCTCTGGAGGGGTTGTTGGGGACTACTAGCGGAGTACGGGTAAAATTACAAAAAAGGATCTTTACAATCATTCCTCTGCAATATTAACAGCTGAAGATGCATTTTGAAATAAGCTATTTAGCAATATTTTTTTAAAAGTTCAACGTTTGAATCGAAGATTATTATAATTATTAAACGTCCCAATTCAAAAAACTGACAGTTTCATCAAACTTACCTAAAATTTTAGTTTTCAAATTCAGCTTTTGGTGCCTAGTTTTGAAAACTAAAATTTATGGTAAGTTTGATGAAACTGTCAGTTTTTTGAATTGGAATGTTTAATAACAATAATAATCTTCGATTCAAACGTTGAATTTTTTAAAAATATTGGTAAATAGCTTATTTCAAAATGCATCTTCAGCTGTTAATATTTCGGAGGAATGATTGTAAAGATCTGTTTTTGTGATTTTACCGGAGTACTAGTAGTCCCCAACAACCTCTCCAGAGGAAATGCGCCATTTTTTAATCACCCTGTATAAATATTTCAAGAAGTGTCAAGTAAAAGAATTAGCTCTAATCATTATTGTCATTTATTTGGCCTGTGATACATGCTTACTCCAAGACAGAAACATTAACGATTAATCACATTAAAAATATGGGGCTTTCTTAAACACCTACAAGCACACAAAATTTGGAAGAGATTTGAATAAAATTCTATAGTTATGTTTGTCTATACTGATATCCAAGCAATGGATTATGAGGAATAACCATCTCGGTAGAATAAGAGTAGGTAACCGAAATGAGATTCTTAGCAGCAGTGATTTGATTTGATATGTTTATTGATGAAAGCTATATTTATGTATACCGAGTGACAATGAGACCATGGACACCCTTATATCTTCGTGATTTATGAATAGATTTGGATAAAATTTTATACTAAGATGTTAGACCTAATTTCTGATTGACGTCAAAATAGCCGACTTCTGGTTTCATCAGAAATTACGCCAACTTTGATTTTTTAAATGGATGACTCTGTATATTTTGTTTGTCGGAATCTACGAGTCAAATTACATATAATAGTGTTATTATTTTTTTATTTTTTCAAACAACAAACTATATTTTTATTTTTTTTTACCATAGAAGAGCGTGACTGAGATAAATCTGTTCTAATTAACTCTAGCAACTCATAATAACAGCTATTTTATTAATTAGATCAATAACAAACCTTTAATGAAACATGTTTTTAAAAGTTTTTTTGCGCCTACTGAGGGCTATCTTGCCAGTAGATGGAAAATTTAATTACCAATCTAACAATATTCATTGTGTACTACTTTATCTTTATCTAAAACTGATTAATTAATACATTTTTAAAATATTTTTGTGTAATACCTAAGCAAATTTGGCAACACTGTTGTATGTAATTTGAGCCTTAGTAAGTAAAAAGATAGAGATATGGCCCTGGTCTCATTGTTACCCGGTATGTGAGCGACAAACGGTTACCGTAATTAGAAAAATAAAGAACAAAAGATATAAAAAATTCTATGGTTGCGGCTATCCTATTGTAGCAATTGTAGCTATAACCTGAGTTAGAGAATAATGTTCCAGCAAGAACAGGCGAAGAACGGCTAATCTAATTAGCAGTACAATATAGCCACAAGACATGTTGAAATATTCAGAATAGAATACACAATTTGAGTATCACTCGTATCAGTAGGTTACCTAGTAATTTTGAAGAAAAAAAAACAAAGGTTGAAATTATAAACGCAGATAAAGATAGATTATATTGTTTAAATTTCAGTGCAAGTGATATTATTGAGTTTTTGCTATTTATCTATAGATAAACACGTAAATAATGGTTATTTATTGTATGCGTGTGGAATGCAGCATATGAGCCACGAAAGTTGATGATTTTTTTGACACTCACATTATATTTGATATGCCAGTAATAACATTTAGAAATCACAAATAAGCATTGGATTAGTTGTGATGGTAATAATTATTTCTCCGTGGCTTTTCTCTTTTTCTCTTACTACTAATGATGGATTTTCTTTATTTGAAATGACCATAGTAACATGGCTACTATGAGTAAGTATTGATAAAAAACATTATTCTCTTATATTATCTATAGTTAACTAATGCATACTTAGGGTACATGTAAAAAGTACAAAAATGTGCAACGATAAGCACGTTCTATATAAAGCAGCCATAGGCGAAAATAAAAAGCTTGCCGTCGTGGGAAAACGGGACTAGCCATCGGGTCCGCTCGGGGTACTCCGAGTTCGAATCCCATCGGCTAAACAGTTTTTTATTTTTAAAGTAATGTAATTCGCATTACCAAGTGATTTCTTTTATTGTTTCGCTATAATTAGGAACGTTATTTTTATCCCTATATGTTGCACTCTTGAGAGTAAAGTTCCATGTTAACCCTTTTACACATTTTCACATGCTGCTTCCAGTATCTACATGCTTCTTGTAAATTGTGTAACTATTCTTAGACCTACTTTTTCTATTTACGCAAGCGTAGGTGCAACATTTTTAGGAATTTCTTAGGTAAACAAAAATTTCATAATATTTATTCATATGTACTGTTGAACTGATAATCTACTCGCATATAACTCCTACCCCTTTTTTCTTTCTTCGACTTTTACTTCCCTCGTTTAAAAGGCGAAAAAAGTATTGTAATCGTGAAAAAATCACCTTCCGAGATGTCTTCAGATCTTCACGGTTTAGGGTCTCTGGATGACGAAAAACATGTTTTCTCTATTCCGTCTGTCTGTCTGCCTGTCCGTCTGTCTATCCGTTTCTCCGTCTGTCGTTTGTTCCAATGTTGGCGGTATAACTCAAACACCATTTGTTGGAAGAAGACGATATTTTGCACGCCGATTATATGTCTACCTGGCTCGTACGAATGCTCTTTCGGCCAAATATATACAGGGTGGGCACCTTAAAGAATTCAGTTCTGCCTATTTTTGCTTTAACTCGAGTACTAGCTTATTAAATGTAAAATTTTGCACATAGCTCAGGTTTTTAACTTCGGCGAAAATAGGTTTATTTTGGACCCAACAGATACAGAATGAACACCTTAAAATAAAATTATTTTTCTGTTAATATTTCCAAATTTTTAGTTGCAAAACTTCCACTTATGGGAAAAGTTGCGTGTAAAGCTCTTTATCGATGTTTTCTTTCATACCTTAAAAATTTTTAATTCCAAAACTTCCACTTACGAAGGAAGTTCTGCATATACTTTTACAGGTTTTTTTTTGTCATAGTGGATTGCATGATCGCTTTAAGATATATAACTAACTAACCAACATATTTTTAGCGAAACAATTGCTCATGTTTGACGTTTCGGAGTGTTTCCTTAAACTAATTAATGCCTTTTGTCGTTGTAACTTTGTATCGAAATTAATATTATTTACGCGAGGAAAGTCTGTTAGAGAAGATGTTGAAAAAATAATAATTACGTTATCAAAATTTGGGCAGTTCGCGTCCGAAATAGGTTGTCAGTAAGATCTCTCTATACAAGGTTCGCAAAATCCAAAAGGAAGACTTAATTACCCAAATAAAAAGAGAAAATCTAGTATTTCTAACATAATACATAATAAAAGAGCTCTAAAAAGAATATTAATCAAAATCGGTGCTCAAATTGTGGTGAGCCAAAAATTTATAGAGCAATGCCACAGCTAAACATTCTAGGACAACTTGTAGCAGAACGGCTAGAGAAATGAGTTAAAAAGTTTAGAAGGTTTTTCGTGGTATCAAATTATTCAGAATTGAGTTATTGTGGAAGCAAAAAATCAATCTTTACCCACAGAAAAGTTAATGCAAGACAGGTTGGTCTGGGCAAAAAAACTCTGAAACTGAAGTAAAGAGCAGTAAAGTTCTGCCAATTGTAGCGATGCCGCCGAGATGAGATTGAGATTAAGTTTTTCGAACTTTTTTTCGAGATTTTTGACACTTGATCTAGACAGTTCTATAGCATTTTTGAAACATGCATAAAAGTGAAGCAGACATTAATACCCCACGGTTTCTAAACCAAGATTAGGGAGTTGCAGGCTTGAAGCTATACTTTGTAGTCGAAGTCCGTGAGAATCGAACCCAGATATTCTGGTATAGGACCAGACGCTTTACCTCTGAGCCAGCTTCACAGTATCATAAATATTATTAGGGGAATCGCTAACGTTAATACATTTTAGGAGTTACACAATCACAACTGCTTGAATTCGGTAGTATGCACATACGTATCGAGATTCTCAAGTTCGAGATTGAAACTTTCGAGAATTTTCAAGATTGAGAATAAGTAAAATCATCTCTTCTCGTTTTGTGGCAACATTAGCAAATTGAACCGATGGACCAAAATTTTTTGTGGGTGTAGGGTGTAGGTGATAAATGCAGTAAAGTCATTAAAACATGAGATGAAGCATTTCATAACAACTGTCTAAAAACAGTTTCCTTCATTACTCAAGATATCTGAAAGCATGTCAAGCAGTAAAAATCTAACGGCTAAAGCTGCTCAACTGCAAGGACCCTGAGAGGATCCTGCCCAACAAGAGAAGTACACTTTGTAGAAGGAAATTTAAATACGGATACAGATATTCGAATACTTCAAATTTATGGCACTGATTTAATTAGAAGAGCTAGAGTTGATCTACCATTTAAGAAGATCGTATAGTACAGGAACATTAGTCGAAAAAATCTGGTGTAATACACTCACACAACTTTCTTTTGCAGTGATCTTATAATTAATAAAAAATTGCTTTTTTTAAATTTTTAAGCATCTGTCAGTAATTACTAATTCTACAGAAACCGTACAAAATAGACAGTTAGTTGAAAAGACAAATGCTCTCTAAAATTTTAAGCCGAATTAAAAAATGTAGACTTTTGCGAATATCTCTGTTCGTGTCGGGTTCATGCCATAAACATTTATAAAGCAGTATACAGATTGGAAGATCCTTTATAAGAATGGTCTCTTAAAGTTTTTCCATACGAGTAACCGTTCTTGCACAATCAGGCTTTGAATGTCATATCTACATTATCTACAACGGATTCTACAGTTTGCCTAGTTCTATGTCTAAATTGGTCACACTTCTGAAAACTTAACATTAGTTAAGTTATTGTTTGAAACTGCATCTATGTAGGCACGTATTGCAACTAAAGTGATAATTAGCGACAAAACACTTTCAAGTTTTAGAAATGGTCGCCAGTACGTTCCAGCGACTAATTGTGCTAGTTGGGTTATAGCCTCTATTTGGTATTTTCACTTTCGCTATTATTTTATACATAACAAGGTTAAATAATATTGAACGCAGGCTACCAAACTGTAACAATAATTAGTGGCTGGAACGTACCGGCGACTAATGTATAAAATTTAAGTGTTGTATCACTATTCACGGGCACGTAACATGAACGATCAAAATGAGAAATAATTTTTGGTGATCGCAGTGTTTAGCCGACGTTCCTGGAATCGAAGCCGGACATTTCGGCGCCGCCACTTCGGCGCCGCCATCTCGGCGCGGGGCCAGCTCGGCGCCAGCCAACTCGGAGCAAGGCCATCTCGGTGCCGAATTGAAATTCGCAAACTACAGTGTGCACTAAGTAAGAAAATTATTATAAACAAATAATAAATAAAGTAATGGCCAAGAAGCTGGCATCAAATGAAAAAAAAATATTTAGAATTTCTTGGAAAATCAAACACTGACGACCAGAGGTGGTTGCAAAGTGATTACAAATGTGCCAAACATAAACTGTCACGTGACTTCCGTTATCAGTAAAATTTTACATTTTTTAAAAATAATTACGAAATATGCATTTACTAGTCAAGATTGAGATACATTTTACGAAAAAAAGTTTTCAGGCCTTGAGATTGTTGAGTCAGCTAAAACTAACACACAATAAAAAATCTCATTGAAATCTTGCTTAGTTTCCGAAAAATAGCACTTTTTGGATTTACACAATTTCGAAAAACGCCATTTTCTAACTAAGCAAAGTGCCTTTTATGTGACAAATATTTCTTTAATGGTTATTTCCCAAATCAAAGAATGTTATTGTTAACACAGTTTTTTATTATGAAATAAAAGACTTAAAAATATTTGTTTTTCCATAGCAGTCTTTGTTGAAAGTAAAATTCTTTGATATGGGATCTAAACATAAAAGAAAATGTGAGAGATCAAAGTTGGCCGAGAATTTTGATGTTGATTCTACACAACTGCTCTTAATAACTTTTTGTCGTATTTGCGCATAAAAGACACGCTGCTCTACAGTAAAATAGGTTTTTTGAAAACTTCCAAAACATACTTCACTTTTGAAAACTGAAATGCTGTTAGAAATTCGCCTTTAACCAAGCAGGGCTGAACCCCAAAAAATGAAAATTTATATCGAAATTTTTTTACGTTTTAAAAGAGTCGTTTTACCTATCCTCGGACACACTGTATATACAGGGTGATTTCCTTTTACCACGATATAAAGCTTAGAAAACTTTACCACTTTTGCGAAATATCAAACTAACGGAGGTACAAGGTGTTAAAGTTTCAACTTAAGAACTAAAAGTCCAGCCGCCTTTGCTCCAAAGTTTAGTTTTTAATTTGAAACTTTAACACTCTGTACCTCCGTTAGTTTTGATATTTCGCAAAAGTGGTAAATAAAAGAAATGTTTATTTTTTTAGCTTTATTTCCTGTTAAAGGAAAAGAATCAACTTAAAAATCTCCCTGTATATAAATACACGGTTTTCATAGTTAAGTCGGCACTATTGCTAACTTCGTTATTATTAAAGCTTCAACGTCAGTTAAGTAGACAAACTAGTAGTATTTTTTTCGCCAATTACGATGGTGAAAAGGGAATCAGAATCGAACATCGCGTTCGCGAGTTATGTCAAAAAGATCTATTTTTTCAAATGGGACACTCACTATACAATATTCACAATCGATAGGAACTTAAATTCTGAACAAAAAGTGTCCTATGACCGTTTATCCTAATGTCAAAAATTACAAAGGTATTGATGATTTTTCAAATTCGTCAAGGTGGCTCTGTTAGTGGCAACTTTGCCTTTCCACAAAATAGAAATTAAGAAGAACATCCATGAAGTGAAAAAATATCGTTTTTGCACTACTAGTCTCGGAACGCATCGTTATTGGCCTATTTTTAGGTCGTGAAGTTGATTTTCTCCACCAAGGGAGAGAAAGTAAAATAAACAATTTTCACCGTGGTAACTAATAAATTGCTAAGTTACCAAATATGACTATTTTAATTTTGACGTTTTAAAGAGCTGTATTGTCAGGTTGACAGTATAAATTTTTTCGAAATTTGTTGGGAATTTAGGTATTAAGCTGTTTGGTAGTGCAAAAAATAGTATATATGTTACCGGAAATGTATGTAATCCGTCATTATATAGAATTCTTAGGAAATGTATATAATTCCTAAAATAGTCAGGAAATGTGGGAAATAAATTTTATTATATACATTTCCTAGGAATTTTATACATTTCCTAACCTGGAATCGGAAATGTGTTAAATTAGGGATGTCATGTCGGTAGGTTAGGTTAGGTTAGGTTAAGTTAGGTTAGTAGCACTAACAAATCGTCACACTGCTAAGGAAAACCTCAGTTCATCTGCGTTTTATTTTTCATTAATTCACAAATTCTACAGTATAATGTTGATTTTCATACATTTCCTAGTACCATTTAGGAATTGCATACAATGCCTAGGAAATACATACATTTCCTAGGAAATGTATGTATTAAAGAACCTTTGACTAATTATTTTACACATTTCCTAAATTGGCTCGGCATTATATACATTTCCTAGGAATTGTATACAATTCCTAGGTTTCATACATTTCCTGTAACATATACACCACGGTAACGAATCGTCTTATAACCTTCGCGCTTTAGATACTTCGCGCTGCGCGCTCAGTATCTAATATGCGCTCAGGTTATAATACTGCGCTTCGCTACCTTGATGTATAATATACTATTATTTCAAATTATTCCATGAACTTAAAAAAACAAAATTCAAATTAGATGCTCAAAAACATCACCCTCTTGCTCCAATCATTTTTGGCCCGCTTGTAAATGCTCCTAGTGGCTCTGGCAATGACATAACTCGCGAACGCGATGTTCGATTTTGATTCCGTTTTCACCATAGTAATTGGCGAAAAAAATACTACTAGTTTGCCTACCTAACTGACGTTGTAGCTCCAATAATAACAAAGTTAGCAATAGTGCCGACTTAAGTATGAAAACCGTGTATATATAAAAAAATACTGGTAATGTTTACATTTTACTTTATACAGGACGATAGCTTGTCCGAAAACCTATTTAGCCTGTATTAGATATATTGAGTGATTTGATTTTTACTTAGTTGTTTAAATCCAAAAAGAAATGTTTTTCGGGAATTAAGCAAGATTTCCATACGAACTTTTATTGTGTGTTAGCTTTAGCTAACTCAACAATCTCAAGGCCAGAAAACAACTTTTTTTCGTAAATTTTGTCCCTATCTTGGTTAGTAAATGCATGTTTCGTAATTATTTAAAAAAAATCTAAAATTTTACTGATAACGGAAGTCACGTGACATTTGATGCCAGCTTTTTGGCGATCACTTTATTTAATATTGGTATATAGTAATTTTCTTACGTAGTGCACACTGTAGTTTGCGAATTTGAATTCGGCGCCGAGATAGCCTTGCGCCGAGTTGGCTGGGGCCGAGATGGCTCCGTGCCGAGTCGTCCCGGCGCCGAGCTGGCCCCGGACCGAACCCAGGGTTCTAGTCTTAGTTACGGGTACTTTGGTTCTAGTTGGAAAGCTCAGTACAGGTTATATGAATTGTCTGTTATGCTGACTATGCAATTATTGAATCAGAGGGTAAAGACAATTTGAAAAGATTACTACAAACATTTAAAATAGAAGCCCAAATGTAAAGTATGACAATTTTTGTAGTACAACTCAAAAGCCAAGTTATATCTAAGGAACGAGGAAGAGGCAAGCTACTTTTGGACAATCAAATTATTCAACAAGTGTTGTCATTTACAATGTTTCTCTTCTAAGCAGGCTATGTCAGGGTAACATTTTTGATGGTACCCATGCCAAAGTATTTGACATGACGAAATTGGGTTATATTGTTTTCAATTCGTAGTTATGATTTTCTAAAGCTTACATTGTTGCCAGTTAAATTTTTTTCTCCTTGCATAAAATTTTCGGAATTTTGACATTAAAATTACAAAGTATGTCAATAACGCAGCTAAAAAAGTCATTATTTTTTCATGTCACAGTTTAGCTTCTATCATAATTTATCCATACAAAAACAACAGTCTACTGGGAGAAAGAAACATTGTGAATAGATTATACATACCTTGGATTACAAATACTGAGTTAGGAAGTTTATTAAAGATGCTATTAGACGTTATTAGAATTAGAGGGTGTTTCAAATATATGATATGAAGAAACATATTTTTAAACAACAGAGAAAACTGCGAATGTACAAATCATGCATACGACCTATAATGATGTATTGAGGTGGAATGAAGCCCTGTATTAATGACGGGTTTAATTAGGGCAAAGCACCGCAATTCTCAGGGTATTTTTATTGTGTAAACTTTGCTTGTCAGTATTTTAGGCTAATCAAAATGAAATGTATTTATTATACTTCAATAAAAATGCTTAACTGCCCCTTTCTATATTTTATCGAATTGCAACATTGTTCTGTGCTAGCTGCGACAAGAACACAAAACTACATCTCTCAGGTTGGTTTCATATCTGAGTGTTATTTGAAATTATTGTTTAGAATATTTGACTCAGCTTAGCTCATATACGCAATATAATTTAGTACAACTGCTCTACTAGATTCGGTTACTCATAACCTCACAAAATTGACATTTACTACAGAAAGTCGTTAGTGCATATAGCGTGTATTTTAAGATTCAAAAGTGAAATTCTGCAAGGAAACGTCAGGTAAATTGAAGCAAAAATTCCGCCTAGCAACAACTAACTTGATTTTGTTTTAGATGTGACGTGAACGACGCCTGCTGCTCTTTTGTTCCACTTCCTGTGTTGGCTTCAAATTCTCTGGCAAAACCGCATTTTTTACGGACGCCATGCAATTTATTCATACTGAGACAGTACTGGATGCTCGGAGATGCGATGGACCTCTTCCGCAAGGTGTATTCTTTACGTATACTAGCTTTCCCGGCTCTCAAACACTCAAAAACCTGCCACTCCTACCTTTTAAATTCTAGCCGATCTGGGCTCGAAGATAGTGCTAGGTGACGCCAACGGCTTTATGCGCTTGAAGTCGCTTCCCTGGCAGCAAATCTTGTTCAGGATGCTCGTTTACACCTCCCTGGGCCGTTGGAATGGAGAACCCTGGCTTTGGCAGCTCAAATGGCACGGTATCGAAGGTAGAAATTCTCAGGTGTCGGAGCCGCAACTCACAGCCGAAGTTGGTTTAGAAAATGTATATTTTTTTGTCGTAGAACGTTCTGCAAGCACTACCACAGATGTCTGGTAATGGGTATAAATAAATGGTATACTTTTTAACTTGGTAAAATACTTTTTATTATATTAAAACATTAATTTACTGGAGCACAATTTCGCCCCAAACTCAAATTTACAGCAATTGTTCTTATTGCTTGACAAAACAGCATTGCGTTGCTTGGTAACTGCGATTTGGTATTGTTTATAGGAAACTAGTTTCAATTACAATTACACATAAAAGGAATCAAATTTGATAACATTTTTCATTGCTTAAATCTAAAAATTGTCTTTATTCCTTAAATCCAAGTTTGTTCTTTCTCCTTACACACAACGTTTTTATAATCACTGCTCTGCTATAACACAGTTTTTAAAATGCACTGGCATTTGAGTTCATATTTTAAACATGTCACTGGCTTTTCTTCAATTCAGTTGCCCTCGTTCTGTATTGCTTTTTGCAAATTCTATTTTATCCGTATCTTGCTTCGATTTCATCTACCTTTCAGCTTGCTTGCTTTTCACTGGCCTGTGTTTTTATTAATAACTCTACGCTCATTGAGTATGCAGATAACCAACACTTTGTGTTATTTAATTATATTTGGTTCAGCTTCAAATATGCTCAAACCTATCATATTACTTATATTAAATCTTTCTTTTACTCAAACTTCAAATTCAATCCCTCTGAAATCTGGTTTATTTGTGCTTGCCTTTATCCCTCTAATTATATTTCTTGCATCTCAATTTCCAAT
Organism: Agriotes lineatus; assembly: GCA_940337035.1. Lineage (NCBI taxonomy): Eukaryota > Metazoa > Arthropoda > Insecta > Coleoptera > Elateridae > Agriotes > Agriotes lineatus. The sequence continues at coordinate 85,812,781 of OW679197.1, read as the reverse complement.
GCATTTAATAACTTCAATTACTGTTTACATTGCAATTAAATAAAATATTTCAACTCTGTGTTTTCATTGACTTTGTTCAATATTTCTCTCTGCATACAGAGCTAAATCGTGAGCTTTAAACCATCTCAATATGCAGCGGAAATTTGTGCCGATAACTTTAAAATCAAGCGAATATTACGAATGCTAGAAAGCCACTTAGAGATAGAGTGAGGAATAAATCCATCTGTGAGAACTGCCAAACTCAAGACGTGAGGTGGGCGAGACAACAAACATGGGAATGGAATTAGCCTGCTAATCATATAGACAACAACCGAGTTTTCCCCATTGCCAGCGATGGAAAAGCCAAGAAAGAAGACTACCAGGAAGACCACCTCACCCAATAATTAAGATGATGAAGAAGACGACAACTTATACTCAAGTTCGAATGTCGTGTAAAATAAAGTAGTTTATCCAATTGTGCTTTATAATATCATCTTTATTTACTTGTACACGGGCAGTTAAATTAGTGGTTTACTAAAACTGCAAAATATTTTTTTATCTACAACTATCAAATAATAAGTGCATTATATAGCAAACTTTAAATATATAGGGCAGCCCATATTCCACTAGTGTAATATGAAATTTTATATTCCACTGGATTTTTTTAATTAGTAGGCTACATTGTCAATAATAGTATATTATATAACAAGTTGCGAAAGTGGTATATATCGTGCGAGTATATTTGAGAGGCGAGGCGAAGTGTAGCGAAGCCGAGTGACTTAAAACACAACCACAAATGGACACATTTTTGCAATTTATTGAATGACAGCTGTATTTTGATAACTGACAGTACCAGCAAATTTTCACATTTTTAGGAGCTTTTAGATTAAAATGACATGTTTTCAGCAGTTTTTAGATTAAAATGACAGATTTAGTCCACTGCACAACTGTGAATATTGCATTTTTTCATACCAAACACGCTCGTTATGATAACGACCGGGTAATTTTTATAATTTTTCGTGGCTACTTGACTGTATGGAAACTGCCACTTTCGTAAGTAGGCGTGGAGAAATAACATTAACGTCAAGTTAATAAATGTGGGATTTATTTTTTTGAAACGTGTAAATTTGTACAAGTAGGAATGCTCAAAGTTTGGAACAATGGGCAGAGACGTAGAAACTTATACTGCTGATGATAAAATGGCCACTACTAGAAAGATTTTCAAACAAATCAATCCAAATTCTGTTAATAATTTCTGTGATTCTAATTTTGATGATGCTAATACCTCTACAAATGTCACAAATTGCAAAAATATCGAAATTACTTTTGTAGGTAAATAGAGTATTGTGTTGATGCAAGTTGTATCATTGATGTTTTTATAAACTTTTGAAGATGAATATCGATTGATAAATTTGAAATGTTATCAAGTTGATTAAACTTGACACAACTCAGCTACAGCCTCGTGTGTGCGAGGTCGTGGCTAGCGTTAAAATGGTGGTTTTGTTTCCATTCACCCAGTAGCTCAGCGGTAGGGGTGTGCGTACGAAGAGCAGGCGCGGCAGAGAGCAATGTGCTTGCGCTATGGTTGTATTCTATGTTAAGCAATATGTACAAATTATTACTAGTATTTACAATAGGAAAAAATAAAAATGCCTAGGCGGCTAAACGTTTCAATGGCGGAGGCTTTGGGCCGCCGGAGGTCGGCGTGGAGGGCGGTAGCGGCGTTGGATCCGTCTGCTCGATGGAATTCAGCAGGGGGTCTGGCGGAGCAAAGCTTAGAGTACGCCTCGGAGGCAAGGGTTGAGCCTCCAGCCCCAGCGGGCGTAGATGGTGGATATCACGACTGTGCTTCTTGGGGGTAGGGCGACCTCTCGCAGAAGATGGCTGGCGACGGGCTCGGGGGATGGGCGAGTCGCCTCCCACAGCTGCTGAAACTCCTTTTTCTCTTTTATCTCTAGGTGTAGCTCCAGATTCAGTTGCAGCTTCCGGGGACGACAATGGTGGCGAAGCGGACGGCTGCCATTGGGGGTTCGGCGTCCAGAGCGAGATAGCCAGTGGGGGTGTTCCTTGGGCCGTGGTGCGAGGACGTCGGCCAGGGGTTGATTTTTCCACGCTGGCGGCCAGGTAGGTGAGTGGCACCTGGAGGCGCAAGGATTTGCGGCAGCGGCGTGCTTCTCGAACTAGCGGGAACACGGGGGTGGTTGGTGGTGGGGGCCCGAACACTCGCTCCAATAACTCTTGGTGCCTGGAATCAAAATAAAACCCAGAGCGGCCGCTGAAGGTAGTCGGAGTTCTTTCTGGCGGTTGAGGCAGCTTACGTCATAGACCTGGTGACCTAGCTGGCGCCCGGCTGACTTTTTAAAAAGCCAATGCATCTTTTGACAAATACGCGCTTTAAAATCTGAATTGCCTTGTTTGTGTATATAGGGCCTATGTTACACTCTGAGTTTTAAAAGCCGAACTGCTGCGTCTCCGTATTTATAGCCTATATTGCGTTTTTAGTTTTAAATTGGAGGCGACTACTTTCCGCATCTATTTAGGGTGTTGTAAACCGCGAGCGGTCGAAGGCGTAATTCTGACATCTTGGGGTTGAGCGGGCCGACGTTTCTTATTTGACAAAGGAATGGCTCGCGTTTCGTTTTATCTTACGTCAGTCTCATTCAAATTTATTAATAAAGAAAGCAGTTAGGTACCTAGTCATTAACAAAATCTATTTAGTTGTAGATGTAATATTGTGTTTGACTCCATATAAGACTGTATTATACTTGGCTTATTACGACAGTTGCCTTGGAATCGTCTGTAAACTTCATCCTCGTGTAATGCAGCCAATGTTAAATAAAATGCAATATTCCTCTATCGATTTAAAAACTTTAATTTATAAACAATCTGTGTTGCCAAGACACAACAAAATCATGGCGATTTGATAGTCGTAAAAATGTACAGAATATCGATCTTCGTCTTAATGTTACACCAACAACTGAAGATGTTATAAGGCAAAATAGGATAACACGTTGTATTATAATCGCAGTTAAAATAAATAACCTTTATTTTAACCGCTTGTATAATAAAATAGCTATTTGTGCAACAAGTGCTAAAAGTGGACGTTTATGTACGAGTTTGCACACAATATTTTTCTACGGCCTTAAATTTACTGTTATTAATCCATAATTGTCGATTAAAAAAAGTTTGCATTTATGACAGTTATAATTTATGTCATAGTAAAGAGATGGCCATGACGGCGCAGGTGACTGTTTCTGTAGCCAGTAGTCGTGAAAGTTAGTTATCAAAGGTAATTATAATAGTACACATTTTACTTTATTCATTACATAATGCTTTAATTATTTAAAAAACACTTTACCTCTAACGAAAGAAGTGACTAGATTAACTTTATAACCTCACTTCCAGTTTAAAATACTAAATTCAAAACTAGCTGTTTACTTTTAACACATGTGCTAAAAGTAAACAGCTGATTTCACTTTTAGCACGCTGATTTATAAAACGTCATTTTTAGTGAAAAAAACTAGCGCTAAAAGGCCTACTTTTAGTAGTGGTCGTAGAAAAAGACATAATTCTAATAACTAGCTTGGCTTAGAGTTTCAAAGCCTGATTATGCAAAAGTGGTTGCTCGTATAACAAAATTTGCCAAAGTTTACTTTAGTGTATATGTATTTTTGTCATAAAATGAATAGGAACGGAGATATTCGGCAAAAACCATACTTATTTAGAAGGTCATAAAGTAAGTCAATGCCAAAATTCAGCTGGGTTGTTTTTCCTTCGGAATAATAATCTAATGTTCTTGGGCTAGTGCAGATTTGCTTCTAAAAAATATGATATTCCTTAGTCTTGATTTATCTTCTATAGAAACACTGTAACATATACTGAAATAGCCTTTAATATATCCAGTAATATTATGAGTATCATAACTAGGGTCCGGGCAGATTTAATGATAACACAATAAATATACAAAACTGCAATGGTTGTCCAAACCAAATTATGAATTAAAAAGTATAAAACATATTGTTATGATACACTATATTCTTTGATAATTTAAAAATGAATACTAAAGAAACAGTTTAGTCAAATAAATTTGGAAGTCAGATATAAGCAAATTAATGGATCTAAATACATGTTAAAGTATAATGAAATTAACTTTCTTATTATTGGTTAGTCAAATAATAGCATAATGATTGATTACTCAAACTTAATCTGTAATAAGAAAATTCTGAATAGGAATAAATACCAAGGTTACTACTAAAATGTATCTGTTATGATAATTAAAATAAAATATATGTTTTGATTATATAAAAAAAGTAGATAGGAGGCAGCAAGAATCGTGTCTAGTAGTAATAATTTGTAATTTGTTTAATTAGTTACTAAAAAAACAACTCAAAAATGTATACATAATTTGATATGGGTGTGATTTTCGAATAAAGAAACATTAATAAATGTTGTATAATTTGTAAATGTTATGGTTGGTACAAATTATATGGGTTAAAAGAAAAATCTTCGAGGTGGAAACATAAAATAAAATATTAAAAACAAGAAATAAAGGGACAAGCTTTGGTTAGTGAGGATATTATTGATAATACATTGGAAATGGAATACAAGCCATAAACAAGAGGTTAGTACGTGCAGCGAATTGTTTTTGGGAAACCTGTGGGTATCATTGAAGACGCAGGACCATCTAAAAAAAAAAAAGACAAATTCATATTTGGAACAAGATTTATGCTGACACTTACCAGAGAGGGATCGGAGCCGCAGTAATCCAGTACAGGAGCTAGGAGACTTGAAGTTGACAGCAGCAGGGGACAACGACAGGAATCCAGTATAGGATGTGGAAGTTTTGAAGTGGATGGCAATAAGATGATGCTGGGAGTTTACATTCATCGCAGGTGATGCAGTTTGGATAAGGACCCAGCAGGTGTTTGAGTGCAGTCGGAGTGAGGATCCAGTTTGGAAGGATTTTGGCAGTATTAACAAGCAAAGTGTTAAATCAGGTTTGTGTTTTAAAAGGTTAAATGAAACATTTATAAAGCTATAACCAGTAAGAAGGTATAAAAATATAATTGAATTTCATACTTACATAAGAGATTGGTAAAAGAATTGCATATTAGATCTTATTGTAAAAACCTTGATATTCGTTCTGAATTTTGATTAATTTGACGTAAGGTGTCAATTTTTTTTTGAAAGTCAATGAACTGGCAATTAAACAAAGAGAATTTGACAAGTCAATCATTGGGTTACTAGATATTGCGAACCACCTGAGAGAGTTTCATTAATAATATTGTAAAATACGGATTTGAATTGAAAGTTAAAAATAAAGGGCAAAATAGTAATACGATCATTTAAATAAATTTATCAGCTAGCAAGAACATAGCAAATTTTATGGCGCCGCAACGAGAGGGCATAGCAAATTGATGTAGCTTGTCAATGTCAGGTAACTGAAAAGTCAAACGTAAGATTAGAAAATACAATCAAACCCGTTTATTTGAATATAGCTGATAAACCAGGTTTATGGTTAATTTGTAATTAACAATCACGAATAAAAGAACAGAATTGTAAAAAGGTAAAAGGGTATCATAACTAAGTTCTTTTGAGCAAAAATAGAGTAACAGAATAGGACATTTAATTTGAGTAACTAAAGTATTGGATAACGGATTCAATTGGTAAATCAAATATAAAGATATACGATTCATTATAAAGGGTTATAATAAAAAATAGGTACATTTAAACAATTTAACTGAAAGATGGCAGATAAAAGGGTTACAAGGAAAGGCAAGAAGGTGGAAGAAGAGAAAGAAGAAGGACCAGAACAGATGGAAGTAGTGGCGAGTAGCGCAGGAGTAGAAGGTGAAGAAGGACAGCTAGAAATGGAAGTACAAGGAGACCAGGTAAGGTTACAGGAAGAACATACAGCAAAAGATGACAGGATGAAACAAATAATGGGAATGATGCAGCAAATGCAAATGCAATCATTACAGTCAATGGAAAGAATGATGCAGCAAAGTAATAGGGAAGCTGAGGAAAGGGAAAACAGGTCGAAGAAAGAATTACTACAGTCAATACAGAAAACTACGGAGAAAATTGAGGAGCAAAAAGAACAGGAAAAAAGGATGGAAGAATCGATATTGGGATTAAGAGAAGAATTTAATAAGGTGCAAATCGAGAATAAGCGAGAATTGCAAGCACAAATTAATAAGATGAGTGAAACATTAGGAAGTTATAAGGAGGAACTCAAGAATGAAGTGAGAAAAGAAAGACAAGAGGAACGCAAAGAGATAGAAGAAAATTTAACAAAGATTATGGAAACTAAGTCAGTACAGGATAAAGAAGAGTTAGATGGAAAGTTAAAGCACATACAAAGTCAAAGTAACCAGATGCAAGAAGAAATTAAAGATAAAAAAAGCAGAGTGAACTCATTAGAAGAAAGTCAGTCGACCAAGTTAAAAGGGGTAGAAGATTCATTGAAGAAAATACAAGAAGGCACAGGAATTCAAAATGGAAGTTTAAGAGGAAATTACATGGGGATACAAGCAGATATGTTGCCCATTTTTGAAGGTAGGATAGGAGAACAGCCGATGACCTACTTAGTGAAATTAGATGACATAATGAAGTCTGTGTTTGATGAACAAAAACGACTGCAAATTATTAACATGACCCTAAGAAATCATGCTGACATTTGGCACAGTATAGTTAAAAATAAATATAAAAATTATCAGGAATTTAGGCAGTTATTTATGAGTCAGTACTGGAGCAATGCACATCAAGCTCAGGTAAGAACGCAATTAACAACGGGTAGGTTTTTTGAAGGAGGCAGTACTAGGGAAATGTATGTAATTAATAAGTTTAATAAAGCACAACATCTAACGCCTGCACTGGCAGAAGAAGAGATAATTCAACATTTATCTCGACATTTAGAAGGGGAAATAACAAGAGCTGTAGCGGTCCAAAATATTAAGACGATGAAAGATTTCTTGGAAATAGTTCGAAATTATGATATGGCTATTGGTAACAAATATCGAAATTTTAACAAGAATGAAGGGCCTAATTTTCAAAATTTTAGTAAAAGAAAATTTGATGAAGTACAACAAAATAAATTCAATTTTGGCAGAAGTAATCACAACAATTTTAGACAAAATGATCGAAACTTTAATGCATATAATTATAATAGGAATAATGACAGATGGAGAGGTGACCAAAATAAGAATTATTACGAAAAAAACCAGGAAAGGAACTACCCGAACAAATATAATAACAACTATGATAGGAAAAGATACAGGAATATGATTGACGAGAAAAATCATGAGAAAACGAACCAAGAAGAGGCAAGAAATAAATATCCCAATCGACAATATGTAAATACAATATTTAGACAAGATTACAATAAAGAAGGGGACTTAGTAATTGTTAAAAAACTTAAAGTAGCTAACCGAAAGGAAAAAATATGTGCAAAGTTATTATACACATATGAGGGACCATATAGGATACAGAAAACTTTTAATAACAATACATATGAATTAATAAATGATACAGATGGACGAATTAGAGGAAGATTTCATATTACAATGATTTACCCATATATAACGAAAACTTAGAAAACATGAAAATCTGTAAATATTGCATAAAATGTTGTTGGTTGGTAAAGTTAATTATTTCGTTTCTATAGTAATTTTAAAATAGATAGATGTAAATAGGTGTTGATTGTTATTAATTTAGATAATAGGATATTTGGTTGGGTTCTACAAAATTTATTAATTAAATAACGAATTAAGAAAATACATTTGAAATAAAACGAGTTTATTAAAAATGTTTTTCTTAATTGAGGAATTATGTTATGATACACTATATTCTTTGATAATTTAAAAATGAATACTAAAGAAACAGTTTAGTCAAATAAATTTGGAAGTCAGATATAAGCAAATTAATGGATCTAAATACATGTTAAAGTATAATGAAATTAACTTTCTTATTATTGGTTAGTCAAATAATAGCATAATGATTGATTACTCAAACTTAATCTGTAATAAGAAAATTCTGAATAGGAATAAATACCAAGGTTACTACTAAAATGTATCTGTTATGATAATTAAAATAAAATATATGTTTTGATTATATAAAAAAAGTAGATAGGAGGCAGCAAGAATCGTGTCTAGTAGTAATAATTTGTAATTTGTTTAATTAGTTACTAAAAAAACAACTCAAAAATGTATACATAATTTGATATGGGTGTGATTTTCGAATAAAGAAACATTAATAAATGTTGTATAATTTGTAAATGTTATGGTTGGTACAAATTATATGGGTTAAAAGAAAAATCTTCGAGGTGGAAACATAAAATAAAATATTAAAAACAAGAAATAAAGGGACAAGCTTTGGTTAGTGAGGATATTATTGATAATACATTGGAAATGGAATACAAGCCATAAACAAGAGGTTAGTACGTGCAGCGAATTGTTTTTGGGAAACCTGTGGGTATCATTGAAGACGCAGGACCATCTAAAAAAAAAAAAGACAAATTCATATTTGGAACAAGATTTATGCTGACACTTACCAGAGAGGGATCGGAGCCGCAGTAATCCAGTACAGGAGCTAGGAGACTTGAAGTTGACAGCAGCAGGGGACAACGACAGGAATCCAGTATAGGATGTGAAAGTTTTGAAGTGGATGGCAATAAGATGATGCTGGGAGTTTACATTCATCGCAGGTGATGCAGTTTGGATAAGGACCCAGCAGGTGTTTGAGTGCAGTCGGAGTGAGGATCCAGTTTGGAAGGATTTTGGCAGTATTAACAAGCAAAGTGTTAAATCAGGTTTGTGTTTTAAAAGGTTAAATGAAACATTTATAAAGCTATAACCAGTAAGAAGGTATAAAAATATAATTGAATTTCATACTTACATAAGAGATTGGTAAAAGAATTGCATATCAAATCTTATTGTAAAAACCTTGATATTCGTTCTGAATTTTGATTAATTTGACGTAAGGTGTCAATTTTTTTTGAAAGTCAATGAACTGGCAATTAAACAAAGAGAATTTGACAAGTCAATCATTGGGTTACTAGATATTGCGAACCACCTGAGAGAGTTTCATTAATAATATTGTAAAATACGGATTTGAATTGAAAGTTAAAAATAAAGGGCAAAATAGTAATACGATAATTTAAATAAATTTATCAGCTAGCAAGAACATAGCAATATGTATACATTCAACAGTTTTATAAAATTTGGACATCCCTGTAGAATTTGGGGATACATTTCCACCTGTGCAGTTGACCAAGTGAAGCGTGACTATCATTGTATAGTATTAGAGCAGCACATGTAGTTATGCCGGCTTTTAAAACTAAGATAATAAATTCGAGGCGTGCGAGTGGGGTTTTGTTATCCGTAAGGATCGCACAGAAATAAATGTAAATACAGGGAAGAAAGAATAATTATTCGATTACTTATGCACTATTAACTATTACATACAGGCAACTTGGAGATATTTTAATAGTTATTTTGAAAAAATCACTGCAAACATTTGATATAAAGCACCAAGGCGGATGGTGAAGGTAACCGGTCACGTAGGTAAAGTAAAGTAAAAATGACTAGTCTTGCAAAAATCTTAAAAGTGACTAGTCCTGCAAAGTGGCACTTACAAGATCAAACTGAGTCTTGACGTGGCCCTCTTTTTTGACGATTTCAGGAAAAATAAATTGGGGTAACATATTGATAGAACGTTACCAGATTTCCGTTGACGTACGTCTCTAGGAAATTTACAATAAATGTACTCCTGAAAAAATCAGGACAGTCTAGAGCTAGACGTATAGATGCTGTTATAAAAAACGTTACGTTACCCAGTGTTAACACTAATTTATAAACAACTGCAATACTTAAAATGTAAATGAGTTAGTTAAGAAACCTTGTTAAAGCACCTAAAAGCCCTGTATTTTCTTATATATCTAGAAAAGATGATGTCGTTTTGGTGTAGTTACGATGATATGTTATTAAATAAATATAAGGTAAAACAAAATTAGTTGACTTGCTATTGCAGCTACTTCACTACTTTAAAAAAAGTACACTAGCCGAGCAAACTAATATAAGCAGGAGCTCGTACATAGTAAGGAAAGTTGTCTGTTGTTATAGGAGTGGTTCATTGTAGGTCCTTTTGGCAATAAGTAAAAGTTTGGTTTCTGAAAAATTGACTTAACATTTCGAGGTCGTCCCACACTGGGGTGTAAACAATAAATTGAACAATATGGGCAGAATTTCTTTAAATAATTGAAACCTTATAATCGTTATGGTAATCTCTACTCATGGTATATTTTCAGTAGCTAAAATTAACTTTTCCATTGCAGAAAGAAACCGAAATTGACATAACGAAGAACTATCAACAGATGACTATATTATAAATACGCTAGCAATAATTTCGCACATTGGACTGATGTTTCAAGTGATTGTTTTGTCCAGTCGTTCTGACGCCAACATAGTATAGAACACACATTACAAACGTGATATTGTTTAGTACCTGTATTTTTACGTCACTACTTATTATTGGGATTCTAGTAGTACAAACTGCTGCAATTATTACGCAAACTTCCTAAATAACACCATTACTATTTCAATTTTCATCGCTATGTGCACTATGTAGTAGTTGTAATCGTTAGTAATAGTTATATCGAAAGTAATTTAAAAATTTTGCTTCGTTACTGGAAGCAAATGTTCGAGATAATATGTACAATGTCACAGGAAGATCACGATATCTTAAATTAAAAACTTTTGCCTTGTTAAGATTAAAATAGTTATGATACGTAGTGGAGTGACTTTATAATCTCGATTATTTTCTATTTACTTATTATGTTATCAATACATTACAAGAAATAACGTGTTAGTTGTATTGCTATGATGGCAAGTAAGCTAAATATTGTAGCTTTGTTCTTTTGCGCAATAGTCATAATAAGTTCAGCAGAAACAACTTCAGATGAATGGTGGAAACATGCAGTGTTTTATCAAATTTATCCCAGGTCTTTCAAAGACAGTAATAACGACGGAGTCGGCGATCTTCAAGGTATTATCAGCAAGCTGGGATATTTGAAGGAAATTGGAATTACAGCAGTTTGGATATCGCCGATATACAAGTCACCTCAAGTCGATCAAGGGTACGATATAAGCGATTACAAAGACATTCACGAAGAATATGGAACACTCAACGATTTTGATGAACTAATTGCTAAGGCAAAAGAACTTGGTTTAAAGGTAGTCATGGATTTCGTACCCAACCACACCAGCAATCAACACGAATGGTTTATTAAGTCGGAGCATAACGAGTCAGGGTTTGAAGACTTTTATGTTTGGAGGGATAGCAAAGAAAATGGAGATCCTCCAAATAATTGGGTAAGCACTTACGCAGGGCAAATGTTTAAATTTAATTTGTTTGCCACTTTGTAGTTGAGCAGCTTTAAATATTCAGCTTGGGAATACAGCGAAGTTCGTAAACAATACTATCTCCACATTTTTGGAATCGAACAACCCGACCTTAATTTTCAAAACCCCAAAGTAGTACAGGAGATGAAGGTAATAATTAGAAGATTTAGAGCATTGCACACTTTTATACCTTTTTTAGGATATTTTGTTGTTTTGGCTTGACCGAGGAATCGATGGTTTTCGCGTAGACGCAGTCATTCACTTATTTGAAACTGGATTTGAAGATGAACCATGGTCTGGTGATCCCAGTTATGAGGAGTATGAAAGAGGATACCATTCGCATATTTATACAGAAGATCAACCTGAAACGTATGAAATGGTGTATCAATGGAGAGAACTTATGGATAATTACACTGCTCAACATGGAGGTGATACGATGTAAGGAATGTTTTTATTATTAGGTAAAGTGTGAAAGTGCATTGTATGCTTGCTGTTTGCTTTATGAAAACTATTTAAACTATATATTATTAAAACTTGTTGCTCTAGCAATGTACCTACAGCTTGTCAAATTAGAACTTGATTTGATAGTTCTCAGCTCCAAAACTTGCAAGAGCATGATTCTAAGACCATTAGAAGTTAAACTGATATTCTCAATGTAATGGAAAGTTACTGTTTGATAAACTTGTTTGGTTAAAATAACCTCTTCTAACATTTCTCGTTCTCCTTAATTTATTCTCCACTTCACCAAATAATTTCACTAAATTAAAAATAAATATACCAAAACGTTTATATTGATTTCATCTTAGAGTAATGATGACTGAAGCAGGCGTAAGTAACCTCACGAAGACAATGTTATATTATGGAAACGGGGCAGAACAAGGAGCACACTTTACATTCAATTTTCTGTTTATTTACAATTTAACAGAGCAAGCTACCGCCAGGGACATTGTGCAAACTATTAAGAAATGGTTAGCCTATATGCCAGTTCAATATATAGCCAACTGGGTTGTAAGTTTGTTTAAATTAACTAAAACATTTTGACTTGAAGATCTTAGTTGCTTTAGATTGGAAACCATGATAACCACAGAGTTGCCACGCGTTTTGGAGCGGAAAATGTAGATGGCTTCAATATGCTGGTATCTCTTTTACCTGGAGTCGCCATAACCTACAACGGAGAGGAAATTGGAATGGAAAACGGCCAGGTCACCTGGGAACAAGGCCAAGATCCCAGGGCTTGTAACGGCAGGGAGGAAGATTTTAAGAAATCCAGTAGAGATTTTGAACGAACGCCATTTCATTGGGATAATTCCACTAATGCAGGTTTCAACGAAGGTGGAGAACCTTGGTTGCCAGTCAGTGAAAAATATAAGAAAAATAACCTAGCCGAGCAACAAGCAGATGGCAGTAAAAGTTACTACCAAGTCTACAAAGATTTAATTAAACTTAGACAGCGGCCTGCTTTTGTAGAGGGAAAATTGAAAATTGAAGCATTTTCTAACTGCGTTTTGGCTTTTGCAAGATGGCTCCAAAATGAAGACAGTTATTTGGTGGTTTTCAACATTTGCGGAGAGCAAGAAACCGTCAATTTGAATAGCCTTCTTACTAATTTAAATCCACAAATGCAAATTGTTTTATCAAGCGTGACATCACAGCGAGAAAGAGGGTAAGCAAGTTAACTGTAAAAAATATAACTTACTGTAATTGTTTAATTTAGGGAATTGATTGATGCTGGGCAACCAATCACAATAACTCCACATGAAAGCTTTGTAGCAGCTACGACTTTTTCTAATAAATGATGATAAACTTTGAAAGACTATGTGTTGACGTTTTGTAGTTTTCGATTAAGCACTATAGAATATATAGCTTTAGATAACCAAATTGTGTTTATAGAACGGCTGAAACAATGGAAAACGTTTTTCAATCAGCACACTATTTTCTAAATACCATAATTATAGATCAACCAACTATTGTTATCAATAGGTACCTTAGATATCTAAATAAACTACATTTTAAATTGTGTCCTGCAAATCTTGTTTATTATAACATTATCCTACGTTGATCCTAGAAAGTAGTAACAGTGGGCGCGACAGTGATATGTCCAATGATGATGTCCAATTTGGGACTTTTAAGAGACGTTTAAGACGCTACTTTGTGTTTACATTTATATTTTATTTGGAAACCCATATTTTCAAATTAATAGGTAATACTCAAACCAGAAATGAAACATTTGAAGAAAATGTTTTGAGAATCATTAATGCAAATCGCTCATTTACCCTTATTAATGAAAATCAAGAAAATGTTCATATTAATCTTAACGCAGTACACTGAAATAGCTATTTACGTTATTAGACCGGTAGCAACATTTTTATGGCCGCGCCAATACTTTACAGGTTGAGCCCGTAGGGCGAGACCTGTATGTTTGGCAAGGCCATAAAAATGCTACCGGTGGTGTATCGTATAAGATTTTTTAGGATACTGCATTGGTAACTAGCGTTTACATAGTTACAAACGAGTCCGGTAGATAAAATTTACTGGCCTAAACCAGTAGTAGAACTACCGGCCGGTAAATTTTATCTACCGGACTCGTATCCTAAAAAATCTTATACGATACACGACCGGTAGCATTTTTATGGCCTTGCCAAACATACAGGTCTCGCCCTACGGGCTCAACCTGTAAAGTATTGGCGCGGCCATAAAAATGTTGCTACCGGTCTAATAACGTAAATAGCTATTTTAGGATACGAGTCCGGTAGATAAAATTTACCGGCCGGTAGTTCTACTACTGGTCTAGGCCGGTAAATTTTATCTACCGGACTCGTTTGTAACTATGTAAACGCTAGTTACCAATGCAGTATCCTAAAAAACAATATATGGGCTGGCCATTTTTAATAAAGAAATAATTAGCCCTCTTAAAATTGCCCACACTATAAATCAGATTCATATTATTTAGATCTTTTAATTAATAATTTGGCCCTGCTGTAGAAGCAGCAACATATGCAAATCAGAAAGTTTGAGTCCAGCACATTTTGTAGCGAATTTTCCAAATTGGTGGATAGGTCGTGGTGGACAAATTAACTGACTTCTGTAAGTGGAGGCATCTTAATAGCAAAATTTACACAACATCGCACCCAAATATTGCAATTGCTGAGTCGATTTTCTCCATCTAAGATTTCCAATCATTAGTTCTCGTCTCCTTTGTAAATTCTCTTTAGCCAAAGTCGTCACACATATGGTGCGACCATGTGTATTCATATATGATAACAGCCATACTACATTCAAAGCATTGTTTTAACAGATTACGAAGACTAATTTGTCTTAAGGAGCGTGTGTCCCAAAGAGCGTACGGAAAAGACCACTGCATGGCAACCCTAGTGTGCCGAAGTTTCGATAAGAAGTTTGCACCGTTTCTTCTTTTTATGGTTGTGTTGCAAATAAAGTTCGGGCTGCTATATTCTGGATTGAAAATGATCATCCGGTATATTTCGTATGGGGCATACTTACAAAAACAGTTACATTTTTTAATAACATATAAATGCAGATACGCTGAAAAGATGGCGAAGAAGCGGAGGACTAAGGCCGCTCGCTCACTGAGATGACGCAATTATGACGCAACTGATATGAAAAACTCATAAGCGATAATCGAGCGGCGATTGTTCTATGGGTTTATGCACTTCACTGCACACTGAAGCTAGTGCAATGGACGACTTAATAATTCTTCTTGTTAACGATATACATTTTGGCTGCATATTGTATACAATATACTGACAGTCAATGTCAATGACAGATTTTGCATTTTGTATTAAAAAAAATTATTACTTCACCCCAACAATTTTATTTTCTTAGTGAAACGTTATTTTCGATATTTTTAACAAAACGTCGTAGCTGCTTTGTAACTTCATTATTAGATCATTAACAAAAAGCTTTAAAGGGGCAATTCTCTGGTAAATGAGTGACACAGAAGTATGCTCAGCTGCTATATTAATTGCTTTGATGTGCATAACACGAGTTGCCGTCGTGATCGCATCGTAGGTATGTCGTAGTTGCATCCGTAATCGCATCGCGTCGTGCCAGTGGACGGAATTCTTAAGAGCTTCAGCATATTTTTGTGGAATACCCTATCTAGCGATACAACGCAGACACAAGATAGAAACACTCTAATGCCTAATGTAATTCAGTGGTTAAATCTTAATAATTGATTTGTAAAATGCAGTGATTTTCACATCAAAATACAATTGTTACAATTTTGTTACGCCAACATTAAGTAAAGCCTAACATTATCGAAAATGCCTGATAGCAACATCATAACCTTTATTATACCAAACAACTAGCCCATACAAAATGCCGATGAGGGGTCGTGAGCGCACAAGGAATGATGAGCCAATTAGTAAGGGCGCCAGGTTCAGTAACTTATCAATTACCAACCACGTGGAGGAAACGCGCCTCAAGGAAACAGACAAAAGAAATAACATCGGGTAGTAACAAATAAAGTATAATTCGTTTATTCACAACAACGTTTGGTAGACACGCACAATATCAGCGCCATATCAGAATTACAAATTTCTAAATTAATAGTACCAATTAGATAAGTTAAACAAAGCATTGATTAAAGAATTACAATTTGCGCTAGACCCAAAAGGAAGAATTATTAACATATCAGCTAGAGCAAAGAGGTGAATGCACGAACAACATGTGGGACCTTGCTAATAAAAATATGATCTGTCTCATCCCGTATGGAATTGACCAAGCGAAACTATTCAATGTCTTAAGGTCCTAAATCAAAGATTGCCATTAACGCTCCAACAAAACTACGGATTAATTTGTTTCACGAATGTTGCTATCGAACGCGACGAGTTCATATAAAAATGAATAATCTTATTAGTCAAATTCCAACGTCGATCTTCGCTAAAATCGGCTAATAATATAAGGAAATGGACGCTAGCAGGCCGCCCGTCCGCTATTCTTATATATACTGGGTGTCCCAGTAAGGCCTCGGAAACGGTTTGTCCCACAGCGTTTGGGAAAAAATCTCCAGCTAAAGTAACCACGAGAAATTCACTGAAATAGATTTGGCTCGTAATTCAGTCAGTTAGAGGGCGTACTTTCGACTCAGAAAATAAATTAACCATTTCTCAAAAAAACTCTCAAAATAGAGGGAGATGGTGGAGGAGAATATTGAATTAGAAAAAGTGCGATAGCCCTTGACTGAGTTAACAGATTTGAACCTTGCTGGTCCCTTTTTGAATATGTTTGATAACATAATCATACTATCTGGGTAACATTCCTTTTTAATTAAAACCTGTTCCGCTAGATGACCCTTTCCACTTAGTTAGACATTTCTTCTGTTTATGAAAAAGAGTTAAATGTAACGCTACGACTTTTATATTATTTATATATTTTATATTTATTATTGGATGCAAAATTACGGTTCAATCCTGAAGAAGCTAACTTTTTTCTAATGGAAGTTATGCACTAAATGCTGAGAAACGCACTTTTTTATTTTCTAAATGGGGACGTTCTATGTTTTAAAATAATCAGTACTTATTTGCACAAAAAACATAATCAAAATCAAAACCAAATAAAAATCATAATGACCACCATTGCAACCTAACTTGGTACCAGGGCTCAAGACTAATGAATAATTATTCTAAAGTAAAAGACTGCCACCATTGTTTTATTGTAATGGATCGACCTAGCTATGAGAAATAAAACAAAGAAATCCAAGACATTTCATCTAGATGTCATTAGTTATCGGTAATATTTAATTGTGAGTTCACTTGTTATTTTTACTCAGTTATTTTAGTTCATTCAAGATTAAAACGAACTTCGTACTTATAGTTTTTGAGATTCATGTTTTATACTGTTGCTGAAGCCTTTGATATGCTAGCGTTCTATTTTCGAAATATTTTTGGAAATGCAGTAATTGCTTCGCAGGAGTACTCGTTTAGATATCCGGAGCGTCGGCATTTCTTCAGAAGAGTTTTTGTCTTGCGTGAAGAGTGAGGGAAACTGGTCAAGTATTGCCTGCACGAGCGTTAAACCGAATTCGTAGCACTAGAAATGAAGACAATGAAGTAAACGTTTTCGAATACTTTGGGACCTATCCTAGACGTAGCATAAGAGATTGTGAAAGATACCTATCTATCCCACGTTCATCTGTGCAAAGAATTTTAAGAGAACGTAAATGTATTGTTTATTATGTCAAACTTCACCAAGCTCTTGCGCCAACTGATTATAAAGGAAGACTAGATTACTGCCGTTGGATGATAAAGATGCTAAGAGAACATCCTAATTTTTAGCTCGAATTTTATGGACAAACGAGGCTACCGTCGCCAGTACAGGCCAAGTAAATTTGCACAATACCTATCATTGGTCTCAAGATAATCCACACTGGATAATCGAAATTGATCGTCAACATCAATTTAGTGTGAATGTATGGTGCGGTATAATCGAAAGCAGAATAGTATTTTTAATCCTAGATCAAACCCTGAATGCAGCAAGGTATCTAGACCTTTTAAAAAACCATCTACCAGGGCTTTTGGAAAACGTTACGTTAGAAACCAGAGCGAATATGTGGTTACAGCAATATGTTTGTCCGGCTCATTATGCACGAAATGTAAGGGAATAGTTAAATACCCAATTACCAGATAAGTGGATAGGTAGAGGTACACAGTTAAGTTACCATGGTGGCTTTTATGATTTTTTTATTTTGATTCTGGTTATTGTTTTTGTGCGAATAAATGCTGTAGCCCCTTACGAAAGTGGGCGAAACGTTTAGTTCTTCGATCTCAGTCATGACACGGTCCAATCCCGGAAGTCGTTTGTTATTTAATAATAATAGTAGTTAATTGTGTATATACATTTTTGCCCCCCTCTAACTGGAAGCCTGGCTACGCCCTTGTAAATTGTGAGTTTATCACCATACTTCAAATTAATCGCAAATATAACCGCTGCATTTCTATTTTTTAAGTTTATGATAGCAATTGCCTTAATAGACGTATGTGATGCCCTGAATATCAAAATCATCTAATTACAGTAGAAAACTCTTAGTTCAATTTGAACTAACGTTTTAACAGTTTCATGTTGTCACAGTTTTTCAACTATGTTGTAGTAGATCAACCATTATGAGTTTTGAGATCTATTTTAGGGACAGTCTAACAAGTCGCTGTTTATAGGTACTATTATTAATTATGAATCTATACAAAATTTAATATTTTTATTCAAAACAAAATATGCCATTGTGGAAATTAAGAAGCTCCCAAATTCGGCCACTCCGTTAATCTTCGTTTTCGGGAAAAAATCTGAAAAGGGTGTGCGATTCAAGTTGCAGTTCGTATATTAAAATAATTTTCAGATTTTTATATTATTTGTTTTAAAAGTTATGACGTCATCAATATTTTTTTAAATGACAACCTATATTTTTTCATTTATTTCGGTAGCAAGTTTTAATCTATTTTCAACGATATAAAATTTTAAATATGTTACATTGCTAAAAAATGGAGAAACGGCCTTAAAGTTCATATAGTGAAGGCGAATGAAATTAACAAAGTAATTCTAGTTACCTGGGTTTAAAACAAAAAACTTAATTATTACCTTAGACTTTGAGAATAATTCCAACATAAAAAATAAATATAAAATTATCGTTTTTTTGTTTTAAGGCCAGTTAACTATCCTTACTATCTGAACTCTAACATAATTTTTTTTCAATCTTTTTTTAATGTAACCTATTCAAAACTTTCATACCGTTAAAACTAGCTTAACGGAGTTTCCGAATTTATGCGCTACTTAATTTCCACACTGTGTAAGTGGAAGGCTACAATGGTGAAAAAGTAGCTTGCTGGTTGTTTTAAAGAAGCTCAGGAAATTATTCACAACATTTGAGAAATATAAATAACTTAAATGATATTTAGCTTTTTATTTAAATGTTCTGTCTAATCTAATGTAAACTGCAATATGATTTATATTTCAATTGTGTAACATCATTTACTTATTCGGCAAAATAATGTGTATTCATTTTGAAATTATTATGCCAACAACTTCTGAAATGTCAGTAATAATAATTGTGTCACATATTAATCTTTTATACCAATTCAACGACATTCTGCACCTGAAAATCATTTACACAGAAACAGAGGCTATTAATTTCATTTAGCCTGAGAATTGGATAGAGTTCGGTAGATTAAACTTCTACCCTGGGCGAAAAATGTGCGCCAAAAGTATATTAAATGTCCATATTTTTCTGAGCATTTGTTGGTAAGTGGCAGTGAGAAATCTCATTGTCCAGAGCAGCTGCCCGTTAAGGGTGTGGGTGGGAGATGCTTCAGATCTTTACGGATGGAAAGAGGGCGGCCATTTGCTAATGTAACTCGTCAATCTCGAGCTCCCTTGGACTTCGAGTGAAACGAGAACCACAATGTAAACATATCTCGCCCTTCCATTGTCCAGAATATCCCTCGACCGCATTTTCAGTAGTGCCTTATTCGATCCAAGAAAAGCAAATAAAAATACTCGTTTATGTAATCAGTGACATAAGAGACTTGTTTCCTGGCTTTCGCAATTATCTAGGTCATGTACAGATCTATGCATTCTATTTTTTAACTGTCTTACTGTTGAAATAGATTAATTTTGCGGGTATAATTAAAAGGTGTGATAATTGGAATTAGTTAACGGAACCGCCGGAAAGGGTTTGATCCCATTGTGTCCCTTCTGCCACATGACGGGGCTCACGCTTTAAATTGTAAAACAACCCGTTAACACCAGCTGTTGGAAGAGTTGACCCACATGCCTTCTTATTTTCAACACTTCACCTTCCATTAATCAACCTTTTCAAAGCTGGAGAATGCATCGCCCCCGTTCGCGGAGGCCGGGGTTTTCCATATTGTAAAACGCCGAAATTTTCATCCGTGTTGCAAAAATAAAACTGCTATTACTCTTTGTAGCCAGAAAAACCTGAATACCTGTTCCATAATTCATAGCATATCAACGCCAGTCATCTCCTGGCAGGTCAGTACGAATCAGGGTAAGAAGATGGGGTGTATCGCGTGAAATCAAAGGACATAACACCCTAATTCACATGCTAAGGGCGCGCACAATGATGTGGCATCTAGTTTTATTGCTTGATCAGAATATAACATTATATTGGAATGTGCTAGGCGTGTGTGTTACCCGATTACAGCGCTCTCACAGCAAGGAAGTTCGAATTTCCCTCAAATATCTTTGTTTGTTCTCGCAATAATCCTCAGGATTGCCCTTTTATCCTGTCCTTGCGTTTTTGTCAATCACAATATTGCCATATTAGGACTACTTTTTTTATAATAAAGATATTAAAAACATCAATTTAATATAATAAATATGCGTACCGGATATAACTGAAAGGGTCGCGTTAGTAATTGTTCCTAATTGAACTGCACTTATAGATCCTCCATTGGAAATGTCAATACTCACAAGTTCTGTCCAGGCGCGTTTACTTAGGTTCGTTTGCAGAACTCGTCAGAGCTGTTTTCCAACTTGAAAGTATTTCACTGTAGTTTTTGAAGATGCTAGGCGAAGTGACATGGGATCCGAAGGAAGATTACCGCCTCCACAGCCATTGGTCCAGTAGTCTTTACGTTCCAGAGCCGCGTGGTTTATACCTATAGAATCGCAGATGTCCTATAAAAGTCGCAACAACATGGATTTGTCTTTTCACATATACTTTTTACATTATAGTTTCCACATTTCCTTACAAAACGCCGGAGACTTTGTCATGCATGAGTTTTGGAATTACAAATTTGCAATCTCGTTTTTTGTCTTCCGCACCGTAAATTCTGCGAGCATGCATACAAATTTAGAAATAATTTTCGCATTGGGAAGTGAATTTGAAGTAAGCCAGATGCGCTGGATTCTGATTTTCAATCTGCAGAAGTTAGACGGAACTTGTGTGTTAAAACAACTTTCCCAATAAAAATATCAGGTTTTAGAAAGACTACCACAATAACGAACTCGGTTAATGGAGCTGTTCATTTTAAGAAATAGATGTACAGTAATAGCATTAGTATCAGGCACAAAAATTTTTGTAAACTTAATGTGCTCTAAGAATTTTATAGTTTATTACATATTAGGTAATTCATTAATAACTCACCAAAATATAACCAATGATAAGTTTCTGACTTTAAACTTCTGATTATATTCAAGAATCTACTGAAATTTTTATTTTAGAATTCTACGCTAAATAAACAATAAATACGTATAAGGCTGTATTTATTAATCATATTAAAAGTCACAACGTTTTAATTAAAGTTCTTATGCTTAAACATATAAACAGTTCAATAGTTATTTTCCCGATAGAAGGCCCTGCCAGGGTAATAAATTTCACCCTGTAAATATGCTGTCAGTCATTAACAAAAGTTAGGTTATGCCCATTTTATACAAAATGATTATTTTTTAAACAGTCCTATCAGCCAATAGTAATGAGAACAAATTTCAAATCGACCAATAGCATCAAAATTACACTGACTATTTGCTAGTAGCAAATTACAGCGACGTTTTTTTCACAAACCATTCAAATCGTTCTTCTGCTGTTACACAACTAGCTAAAAGTGGAGTAGGTGAGCAGCAGTTGTTAAAAATAACAGGATACTCATCTGGAAGCTCCATCAAACCCTATCTACAACTTGAACTGTTTAAAAAATAATCACGCCGAATTAAATTCGTGGTAAATTTTTTAAAATAATTTTAACTAGATTAGCACTCGACTTTGTTTCTATTAAGAAATCCCACTAGTGAGATTTCTTAATAGCAACAAAGATTCGTGAATCTAGTTAAAATTATCACAAAATTATCACCACTTATGTAATTACTGTTGATAATTTTATGTCAATGTACAAAACATGGCTGCCAGATTTAGTTTTGGATTTTGTGCCACTTTTATTATTGGTTAAATTCCATGAAAGACAACTTGCTGATTCTGAATACGTTTCATACTTTATTGAGTAGGCATGATGGTATAATGAAAGTGTTTTTTTATTGCAATTGTAAATTGTATACAAAAATATTTAAATATTAAAATTTATATAGTTTTTCAGTATAAATAAATAAAGCTTTTACAGACCACTTTAGGCCCATTGCTTAACAATCTGTCTCCATGTCCCTTATCCATGATTGTATTTCTCCAGTTTTCTATTCCTTTCCTTGCTATGTCTTCCATTACTGCCTCCTTACACCTATTCCTTGGTCGTCCTCTTCTTCTAGTTTCTTGCGCTCTACCTTCTAATACTATCTTAATAACTGTTCCATCTGGCATTCTATATGTGCCCAAACCATATAACCTTTGAGATTTAATGAAGTCTACTATACTGGCTCCCCATAGTTCTCTTGTACCTATTCGTTTGTAAGTCTTCTCCAACCATCCTCCATCCGAGTGCCTCCAAATATGTTTCGCAGCATTTGTCTCTCCCACCTACTTATCATGTCTTGATCTGCTACATTCATCGTCTATCTTTGACATGCATACGTAGCTGTGGGTCGAATAACAGTCTTATAAGTCGAGTTTTGCATTTCGCCATATTTGTTTTGAGGACATTATACTATTTAATGCGCCCCCACATCTCGATGCTTTTATCAACCTTGTTTTAATTTCTTGTGTGTAATTTAAGCTTTCAGATTTACTGTTCCTAAAAAAGTTAACTCCTTAACTCGTTCTATTCTCAAATTCTAATATTACGTCATTATTATTGATTTCTTAAAATTTTCCATTACTTCTTTGCTGAAGTTGCTGAATATTGTCCTGTGAAAGTTGAAAAATGGGGGGGGGGGGGCACACTGTAGGCATGTTTTGACTAATAACTCTGTTTTCGTAGAACTCTCCAAGTAAACTTAAATTTTCTTGTGTTGTGTGAGGTCTTGCCCCATCTTGTTGAAAGTAACCCCTTTGTAATTCATCGTCATGTAACTCTTCAAAAAACGGCGACAAAATTTCAGTACGATATCGTTGTACATTTAGCGAACCTAGAATTTGAATTATTAAAATAAAATGTAATCGTTTTGCTGCACTTAATTATCTTCAAAAGATATAGGACCTATAACTCTTCTTTTACCAATTGCAAGCAAACCCTGATTGTTTGTGGGTGAAGCGGTTCTTCAGCATAACAATTGGGATAAATAAAAGTATGCCTCATCAGTAAAGAAGGTTTTCTCAAACGCATCATCGTTATTTCCTAAATTATTTATTGATAAACCAGTTACAGAATTCCAACCTAACCAAAGGATCGTTTGGTAGCAGTTCCTGATACACTTGCAACCGGTAAGAAAAATAATGCAAATTGTTTCTTAATATTCTATGAGATGTTGTATACGAAACATTTAATTGCTGTCCTAAATGGCGAACAGATACGTGTGGTTGTTCTTGCACAATTTGTCTCGCATTGTTAACTACTTCTTCAGCGCGTATTTTTGGTCGACCACTGCCTTGCTTCCGGTGTACACTCCCTCAAATAAGTAATTTTGGATGCAACATGTTTCTGTTGACATAGAATGTTACGTCCGTTTACATGTTTGTATTTATAACCAATTGATTTTAGAATATTACCTATATAAAGTCGTTTTCCCCTTATCGAATTTGAAATTTTCACGAGCGTCCTTTAATAGTCCAGCCAAAATAAAATGCTCATTATTCAAGTGAGAATTCCAAATCTGGAGTTGCAAATCTTCCCGAAATGCAAAATTTTTATACATAGTAGGTATGTGTAATTTTTAGGTCGTGGTCCAAAAGTTTTAATTTCAAAATTGTCCCGCCTAATAATATTTCTAATAGTTTTTTCATATATCTGAAACAGTACAATGCATAAGTACTTACATCCCAAATGTCACTAAGCCGGGCAAAGATTTCAGTTTCGCTGAGGTCTGGCCTGTCGGCTATATAATGCCAGTAGGCCTTTGTAATTTGTAATTTTGTATCAGGTTTAATGACTTTCGGCATATTTGCTTTAGTATAAATTACAATTTGTTGACAGACACGTATTCATTACGCCGATGTCCATAAATATTATGCCTAGTGGCAAACAAAGTATGAAAGCACTGTCAACATTGCATGTTCAACCTCAAAATGTTAAATTAGACACTTTCGTGAGCCACCTATACTTAACAGTTGATTCTGACAAGGTTCAGAGAGAGATTTTAGGGAGTTTTAATTTTGTTAAACATAAAACCAAATTCCATGTCTACCTACCGAGAAAATAACTACTGAACGGTGTATACATAAAGCGAATGTCTTCTAAAATATGTAGAAATGCTTTTTCCTGTGTAAAGTCTGTACATTACCATTTTTCTGTGACGTCACAAATAACAAAACATAGCGCTAAAAACGGATGACTTATATTAAAATGAAATTTAATAGCTATGTAGCCTATGCTACAAGTGAATAAAAAGGCATTTTATCCATAAGGGGAAAATTTTAACTCACTAGGTAAAACCGAGTGAGATAATTTCCCCGAATGGATAACATTTATTTATTCACGTGCGGCATGTAAATTTTTTCCAATGCATACATTTAGTTATACGGATGGGGCCATAATTATACCGGGTGTCCATTCTCAAAGTCGAACATAAGCAATTAACATTAGTGCATTCACTCGTTCTTCATTGAAATAATTCATTTTTCTGTAGATAATTTTAACAGAAGTTGACAAAAAGTGCCTGATTTACGCCAACTAATTACCAATTTTTTTTGACAAATGCTATCGAACTTGGAAAGCAAGGCATGGCATATTTAAAAATTCCCAAGATTTAAATTAAAATTTTAAAATAAAAATCGCATCTTGAACATTATTATTAGTATCATTTGATGCGCAATAATTTTATCTTTCCATTGATACCATTACCTTCCCTGTAAGTTGAATTGGCGAGCAGGAATCGGCAAAAACGTTCAATACAATGTTAATCGCCTATGTTCGACTTTGAGAACGGACACCCGGTATATAACAGCAATGAGATAACATGAATAACAAAATAAAATGCTTGAGTAAGAAAGAGATGACCATACGAAAAAGTTATTTTAGTAGGCATGTTTAGTTGACAAATGTCATAATTAAATTAAGCGTCCAGCCTTCTCGAATATTTGCTACTATGTTTATCTCTTTCTTACTCAAGCAATACGAGTTATTTTCTTGTTCATGTTATCTCATTGCTGTTATATATAATTGTGGCCCTATCGGTATAAATAAGTTTTGAAATTTGAATAAATATCATGTGACATGTTTTTGTACTAGTTACCACAGAGGCACGTATTTATTTTGTTAGTCGCTAGGGATTATGGACTATTTTATTCACTAGTGAATAAAACAACATGCTATCCACAGTCATAGTTAAAATGATATTTTATTTGAAATCGGCATTAAAGTATCTCGAAATCGTCATTAAAATACGAGAAATCTGCATTAAAGTAATCCATTGTTTTACAACTTTTTGTAGGTGGTGAGGGGACAGATAAACGTCAACAGACGTTAACATAATCTACAAATGTTGGTTAAAATGTTGTAATTTTACGATTTCTCGATTTCAAATAAAACATAATGTACTCCTCGACACTGAAGTTCCTTTTTATCCCTCATGTGGTTTATTTGCCTTCGCCCTAAAGGCATCGGCAACTAAATCCACATTCGATAAAAAGCTAAACTTCAGTGCCTTGGTATACAAACTACTATTATAGTGGAGATTTTCGCAGATAAAATACAGCTTTACATGTGGCCATTGGAAAAAAATCATATCGCAGATAGTTGACGTCAGAAGAAATTTGCATTGTCAAATAAGCGGTAAGTTGGCATCATTGCTATTTTTCAATAAGTAATTATATTAGTTTATCGTATTGGTGCTACTTGTCAGCTTTATATAAAAATATCTCAAATTTTAAATTAATTATTGTCAATTTATTTACACAGGTTTCTTGTAATGGAGTATGTAGAAGAGTACTCTTTGCTCTTTGGCATTTTCATAACTTAATTACTGTAGCTGCTACAGTCTGAAAACGCATTGTTTTACAAGTACACAAGAACTAGTTACTTAAGTCACTCGCACGAATACCTCTGATGAATCGTCTTTATTAGTACCTACGTATTGGGTCAATATTAGAAGGGTCGCTTTTCTAACATGATTGCCGTAGTTCCTCCAGTGGCCAATAGTACCCTCAGCAAGTATACACGATTTTAAAGGCGAATAGTTTCTTCTGATTTTGAAATTGCGACAGCCATTAACTAATTATATTTCCGTTTGCATCCGACCAAACCATTTCAATGAGTATTGTTTTAAATAGGACATTATTCATACCAAGACATGCTCGACCTATACTAATCCGACGTTTCCTACCTTCGAAGAAGTCCCTAACGTTTCTAGAACTGGATTTTGGGCTTGCTCATTATAGCACGGCATTTTTACTGCAATTTTGAACAAAAATCACATTGCCAGTACTATAAAATAAGCGCTATTTACAGCCGACATGATCAAAACTTCAAGATGTTTTATTCAGCCCAGTTCCCCATAGTTAAACAAAGAAAGAAGATTATTAAGTCACAGAAAAAGCGCAATATGTAGATTGTAGGTATAGAACTGCTCATCACTTTCGGGAACTGTTTACCACCAAAATACAGTTAACTACATCTCTAAAAACAAAAATAATTTATTCAACGTCATTGAATACATCATTCCATACAACAGTCAGCATGGGGCTGTACGCCAAATTTTGAAATACAGCAAGTTACAGAATATTGCTCTGCAGTCATTAAACAAAAAATAGCTGAAAACGAATATTAAGACAACTATGGCAAACTACTGGAAATCCTAGAAACAAAACCAAACTCAATCAAGCTTCGTGAGAATTAAAATACATACTAACCAATTTTAGAAATCAAGGAGTGCAAGCATACCTAACAACTTTAACCCCAAACGAAACCATGGATTTTTCACAGCAATCAGTTCCGCCAATTAGAAAACCTGACAGAACATGGGCAAGAACAAATTTAGAAGAAGCATACACTTTCGCAGAACATTTAAGAATAGTATTTTATCCACATGAAAAAATCTGCCCGGCAAAAGAAGAATTATTTATACACCAAGCCCTCGAAGAAAACGAAGAAACTGCTCAACTAATAAAAGTTAGTCAAGTCAATACCGCAATTAAAAATCTCAATCCGAAGAAAGCTTCTGGCTACGACCTTATAACGGCTAAAATTCTTAAGGAACTACCAGAAAAGGCAACCAAACTAATAACATATATAATCAATGCAGCTTTTAGACTACAAACATACCCAAAACAGTGCAAAGTGGCGCAAATAGTTATGGTGACAAAATCTGGTAAAAACCCAAAAGATGCAACATCATACCAATCTATAAGTTTATTGCCAGTCATTTCAAAGTTTTCGAAAAAATACTACTTTAAAAATTAAAACCAGTTCTTGAAGAGCGAAACACAATTCCAAATCATCATTTTGGTTTTAGGGAAGGCCATGGCACAATAGAACTTACATCTAAAAAGATACTGCTCGTCAATTTTCCTTAACATAAGCCACGCCTTCGATAAGG
Organism: Agriotes lineatus; assembly: GCA_940337035.1. Taxonomy (NCBI): domain Eukaryota; kingdom Metazoa; phylum Arthropoda; class Insecta; order Coleoptera; family Elateridae; genus Agriotes; species Agriotes lineatus. Next base: position 85,784,858 of record OW679197.1, on the reverse strand, counting down.
TGTGGCACATAGGATTGTTACATAAGATCAAGAAGGCTCTACCAACAGAATACTACGAACTAATCAAGACATACTTAGCCGAGCGAAGCTTCCAAATTAAATTCAAAGATTCACAATCAAGTATCGACTCAATAGAAGCAGGTGTACCCCAGGGTAGCATATTGAGACATGTATTATATCTATTATATACAGTAGATTTACCAACAACACCAAAAACAATGGTAGCTACATACGCAGATGATACAGCAACCTTACCATCACGTAGTGATCTAATCGGCAATACTACAACAAAACTTGAATAAAATTCAGGATTTGCTAAAAGCTATGGCGCATGCATGTCAATGAAACAAAATCGACTCAAGTAACTTTTATTTTAAGAAAGGAAAGCTGCCCACCAGTACAACTAAATAACACACCAATTCCACAATAAGACAGTGCAAAGTACCTAGGGATCCACCTAGATAGGCGTCTCACCTGGCAGACCTACATAATGGAAAAGATTATTTTTTTCGTAGCGATCTCAACCAATCAGAAGGCTGGATTTAGTTAAGTTAAATTATATCATTTCGATTATACAAAATCGATTATACTAGAGTAACTTCACTAAGTGACGCAATACATAAATTTTGTCAATTTGATGTTGTTTTCATGGAGATGACTTTCAGCTAAGTTAATACAAACAAATCGAGCTGCCAATAAAATCTATATTTCTTACTAATATTGGAATTTACTCAAAAAATAATCAAATCGACTACAATGCGTACTTCGAACAGGTTATACATCTCAAACTTCCTGCACAATAACAAATCGTGTCAGTTTGACAGAATAATCCTCCCGCTGCGCGGTCGGACTATTTTTAACTAACACTCTTTTATTATTGTGCAACAAGTTATCGACATATAACCCAAAAATATCGAAGTACTTATAGTATTACTACTGAGAATACAACTAGGATTGCAACTTCGCCAGATGTATTTGATAATAGAAAGGAAGTCCCGGTTAGCACTGACAAATAAAATGCTACTGTACAAAGTTGTCATGGAACCAATCTGGACTTATGAAAGAATTGGGAAACTGCTAGCAACTCGATTCTGGAGATATTACAGCGATTCCAAAATAAAATAATTAGCATGGTAACTGATGCTCCCAGATATGTTCCTAACTGGCTTCCTCAGCAGGATATCCATCCCCATACCCATGATTAAGCATGAAATTGAACGTGTTAGTGCAAAATACCAAACAAAACTTAGTGTACATGCTAATAATCTAGCTGTGGCGTTACTAGATCGGGAATACGTTAAAAGACTCAAAAGACACAACCAGTTGGGTTTAGTTAATAGGTTTAACTAAAACGTAATTCTCAGTTTAGTTTCTTAGGAATGAATTAACTTTAAGTTTCTGTCATTATAAAGAAATATTTTTTTCTATAGCACATGTTAAAGTGTGCTTTTATCAACTCAAAACAAAAGGTCAAGTTTTACTTTAACAGCAAGGGTAGATAAAGTAGCGCTTTAACATCAAGGATAGATAAAGTAATTTAATTTTCTAACTTTTGTTTAAATTAAATACGACAGCTTCGTATTATCGTAGCAACCCAATCTAGCTCCTGACATTTTGAAATGTGATTGACTGTCATTATTTTCTTTGGAAATTCTTAAAGTTCTTGCTATAGAAAAAAATATTGTATTATACACGACGATAAAGTTGTTTCTATCCACTCTTGAATCATTAACGTCTCGACTTCGTCTCGACGTTAAACGATTCACTCGTGGATAAAATTTAACTTTATCGTCTTGTATAATAAATTACTATTTAAAGAGCACACTTTCCTAATGTCAAAATTATATGTTTTTTTTATTGACTCCACTGTAAATTATACAATCAGTCCAGAGAGGACTATAAGTACAACATATGTATGCCTTAATCTAGAGACTTAAAGCTAATATAATACATGACATGGAGAGTAGCATTCCAGCGAGTGCCCTCTTATTTACTATTCAACTGGTGTGACGTTGTTTTAGGTAAAACGGGTAGGCAGGTCAGAGGGTTTGAATCTCTTCAGTCGTCTGGTATCGTCATCTTCATTGACTCGTGAGGATGCAAGATCGTTTAGATGGGAGGCGATTCTATTTCTGTAGTTGATACTGTGTCTAGTTATTTCTTCCTTAATGGTTGGAATCTTCAGGTCAGAGTGTAGGAGTTTATTCGGGATGTACCATGGCGCGTTTACTACAGCTCTGGGAGCTTTGTTTGGAAAGCGCTGCAGTATTTCTAAGTTTGAGTTGCTGGATGATCCCCATAGGGATATACCGTACGTCCATATTGGTTTTAATATAGCCTTGTATAATAGAAGTTTGTTCTCTGTTGATAATTCGGATTTTCGGCCTAGGATCCAATACATTTGCTGCAATTTGATTCCGAGCTGTTTTCTTTTTGAAAATATGTGAGTGCGCCAGGTCAGTCGTCTGTCAATATAGATGCCTAAGTATTTGGCTACCGCTTCTTGTGGTATTATGTTTCCATTTAGCGAGACTGGGGGACACGTATCTTTTTTCAGTGTGTATGTGACGTGGACTGATTTGTTCTCATTCACTTTTATGCGCCATCGTTTTAACCATTCTTCCAGTTGGTACAGATGATTTTGTAGGTTTCTGGAGGCAATTATAGGGCTTGGGTGTGAGAATAGGATTGCTGTGTCATGGGCATATGTGGCTGTCATGGTTTGTCTAGATTCAGGTAGGTCTGCGACATATAGTAGATATAGTATGGGGCCGAGGATACTACCCTGAGGTACCCCAGATTGAATGGGGTATAGTTGAGTATATTCCTCTCGATATTTGATTTGAAACGTCCTATTTGTGAGGTATGATTGTAGTAGGGTGTAGTATGGGTGCGGAACAACTTTTTTAAGTTTATAGAAAAGGCCCAGATGCCATAACTTATCAAAAGCTTGACTTATATCAATAAAGAGTGCGGAGCAATAACGTTTGCCTTCTAAGTCGTTGTTGATTTTCCTAACCAGTCTGTGCGCTTGTTCGATAGTTCCGTGTCCCTTATGGAAACCAAATTGATGTGGGGGTATTAGTTTCCTTTCATCAATAATGGGCATTAGACGTTTAAGCAGTAGTTTTTCAAGGACTTTCGAAAATAGTGGGAGGAGGCTAATTGGACGGTATGATGTTACATCATTGGGGGCTTTACCAGGTTTAGAAATCATTATTATTTGCCCTACTATCCAGTGGCAAGGGAAGTAGTTGATTCTGAGGATGGAATTATAGATTTGTGTTATTGCTGTGATGCTTTTTTGAGAATGTTCTTTCAGGATTTTTCCGGTGATAAGGTCATACCCGGGAGCCTTTTTTGGATTTATTTCTGTGTTTATGATTGTTTCTACCTCGTGAACTTTAATTATTTTGATTGGGAGAGACATCTGGTGAGGAATATGTAGTTCTTTGATGATGTTTTCTTCTTCATCTGCTGTTATTGTGGAAGGAAAGCGTTGAAATACTGATGCGAGATGTTCCGCAAAAGCTGTGGCCTTGTGTTTGTCCGTTCTTGCCCAGGTGCCGTTGCTTAGTCGTATAGGTGGAATTTGTTGTTGGGGTCGTTTTATTTTTCGCGTAGCTTTCTTTCCATAGTGAGTAGTCCGTAGTTGCCGTTGGAGTGAGTTCTGTTAGATATTTTTGAATAGCTTGATTTTTTAGGTTTTGTAACATCTTCTTGAGGTCTTTTGCTATTTTGTTATATCTTTGTTTGTCCAAAGGATCTCTTGTGAGTTGCCATTTTTGCGAGTCTTTCTTTTTTCTACTAGCTTCTGTTTAACAGTTATTGGGAGTTCTTGCGTTATATTGGTTTTAATTATGTCTGGTGTTGCTTGCCATGCTGCATTTTGAATAACCTTCGTTATGTGCTCTACGGATTTCTCTATGTCTAGTTCTGTTTTTAAGGATAAATTTAGGGATAGTTGCTCATCAAGTAGTGCTCGAAAATAATTCCAATCCGTTCTTCTGCTGAATAGTGAGGGTTTCTTGGGCTTTCCAATTACTTGAGCATGCATGGTAACTAAAATTGGTGTGTGATCTGATGATAGTTCTTGACATGATACCACTGTAATTTTTTTGGTATCAATTCTTTTAGTTACACAGAAGTCTATTTGGTCCGGTATTTTATTCCGATCGGTTGGCCAATAGGTGGGCTCCTTTGTTGATAAATAGCTTATGTTGTTATTTGCCATCGTGCGCAGTAGTTGTCGTCCTTTTGTGGTTGTGATTCGAGATCCCCAGTAGGTGTTTTTGGCGTTATAATCTCCGCCTGCTATGAAACGGTTTTCTAGTGTTTTGAAGAATTTGTCATAATCGTCATATGTGTTATTATGTCTCGGGGGGCAGTAGATTGCGGAAAATGTGATTTCTCCTGTGCTGTCTTGGATAGTAATGCTAGTGGCTTGTATGTTATTTTGTTTATATTCTGCTCTTTTGTAGTGCTTGATGCTTTGTTTTATTATTACTGCGGTGCCTCCATGCGCTGTTTCATCTGGGTGGTTTGTGTTGTAGATATTATAGTTTGGTATTGTTAGGTAACTTCTGTCGATGAAATGGGTTTCTGATACCAATAGGATGTCTATGTTGTGAGTTTGCAGGAATAATTTTGTTTCTAGTAAGTGTTGGCACAAGCCATTGGCATTCCAAACCGCAATCTTTAAAATTTGGGTCATTATTAGTTTTTGTTAATGAGGGTTGACATGAGGTTTATTAACGTGCCCATTTGGTCTAGTAGGTTTTTCATCATCTGCTTAAGTTCTGTTAAGTCATTGGCACATTGTGTCGTGATAGCTGGGCTAAATTGGTTTTCATTTGAGGTGGGTATTCCATTTTGATTTTGAGCTATTTGAGCAAATGTAACTCCTGGTTGGATTGGTCTTGTTGATATTATTCTTTCCCTCAGTTTCGGGTACATTTTTTGTTACATCTGTTTATGAATAACACATCCTCTATAGTTAGCTGGATGTTTTTCGTTACAATTTACACATTTGACGTTATCATCTTTTTCTTTTCTGGGGCATTCACTGGTTGAATGTGCGCCTGTGCACTTGACGCATCTTGGGTTGTTCCGGCAGTAGTTCTTGGTGTGTCCGAATCTTTGGCAGCGTATACACTGAGGTATCTCGCGTTTGGCATGTGGAGCTTCGGTTATCACTTTTGTATTCAGTAGTAGATCAATTTTGTAGATGTCTTTGTTATTTTCATTCGGCTTAATATCAAGGAAGTGTAATGGAAGGTTTGTGTTTGTCGACTTTCGTTTGATGTTCCAGATGTTGGTTACCTCGTGCCCTTTGTCTTTTAGGCTAGATTTAATTTCTTCGGGACTAGTTGATGGGTGTATGTTCTTAAGGACTACGCGAAAACTTCTTTCATTCTTGGGTTTGTAGGTGTGAAATTCTGTATTTTTTTTCCATTAGTTCTTTTATTATGGTAGTGTACATAGGGCTTTCAAGAAGTTGTACCTTAACTTGGTGATTGTGTAAAGTTTTTAAGATATATTTGTCTTTGGCTATGTCGTTAAGCAAATCAAGCAGTGGTTTAATATTTTTAACGCCTGGGACGAATATTGGTGGAGGCTTTGGTTCGGTACTTTTTTTGTCTTCACTATCCATGTTTTCTTCCGTGAGTTGGCTAAATCGATTACTAGTTTTTGTTTGTTCTCCGAGCCAGTAGTTTTGCTTATTTATGATTTGACTGGCCTGCTCGTATGAAGTTCTATGTCTTTTTTTAGCTTGTTGCCATTGGTCTTCTGGATTTGGAGAGGACATATACGATGGATCCTGCATTTGAGTTAAATTTGATACGGAGGTATTTTGTTGCGGCTGGCTACTATAAATTACAGCATTTTGTGGATAAATTTGTTGTATTGGCATTGGTTGTGAGTATGACAGATGCGTTGGTGTTTGTGCATTAAGCATTTGTGTATTCATTTCTCCGTGTATGTATGCGTTTGTTGGAGGCGGTGCGTATTGCACATAATTCGGTGTAGAATACATTTATTGACTTACGGTTTTAGCAGTTCAATATGGTTGTATTAGTTTGTAAGAAATTATCACTGTTGTGCACTGTAAGAAATTATCACTGTTTGCACTAACATCTGACCTCAGGCCAGTGATAACACGATACGTTTGTTTATTCGATGCGCTGTAGTGGAGCTTCTTACTCATCGAAAGCCAAACGCGAACTCAAAATTATATGTAATGAAAAATTTACTGAATGTTATCACAAAATAACGGATTGTATATAATTCAAAGAAATAAAGATGTGCAAAAAGGAACGGCTCATATAAAGCAAAAACCATTTCAACTATCCACTAAAAACTTTTTGCTCGAAAATACATAATATAAACATAATTGTTTCGAAATCTACTCCTTCAGATAAAAAAGTATCACAATATGTGTTTGTTTTCATAGTAGATAAAACAGCCTACCTATGTAACACAAAAAGTGAAAAACTGTAATTACGTAAAGATAATCTCTGAAACTTCTTTGTGACGTGAATTCATAATATTTTCGTTATTTAATATTTTTAATTTGCAGAGTGGCGAAATACCCAAATAAGAATATGAATTGTAATTACGTACTAATAGTATATTATGTTATTAGGAGCAAAAGTTGTAATCGCAAGCTCGGCAGATAAACCGTCCAGCCACGCCACATAGATACTTTTGCTCCGAATAACCTATAGTATTTTTTCTTCAAACGTTTATAAGAAATTATTTACAGCGTTGTGGACAAAATCCGCAAAAAATTACTTTATCTCGTCAGCGGAGATAGTTTCTACAATTTAAATATGATGTTAGTATCTATCATTAGACTTATCTAAGCAATAACACAAATTTGTTTCCATAGTAACAAAAGCAAGACAGTTTTCTCAACAAGTTTTGCAGTAACGTTTCAAATACAAGATCAGAAAGAAGAAAAATGTGGATCGACGATAGTAATTTACGTTACAAGACCGAAAAGAAGTTTTGCCTGTCGAATCAAGTAGATTCTAGGGCGAGCCGCAGGCGAACCCTGGATGCTTAGGGAGACCTGCAAAACGCTTTCCGGGGATGCATCGCACAATATTTGTTTATCTACGACAGTGTGTAAAATTGACTTTTAGTTGGCAGTATTAAGTTTGTAAAACGACTGTTTAATAACGTGGATTTATTAGTCCCGTCGTCAGTAGCAACGTGTTTAATATGATTTCATTGATCTCGTCGTCAGTAGTAACGTGTTTTAATAATATATTATGATACTAGTGTATAAGTACGTGTGAAGAGCTTTTAACGTCGCTAGTGCTTTAATGGCACTTATACACGTGTATCATACTCTACTTTTTCTACGATCGTAAAAGAAATATAAAAACTTAGTTCGGCCACTTTTTTCGTCCTATTGTGTTAGATATTCTAAGTTATGTTGACATTCAAATTTACGGCAAAGCGTGTTTTAATATAGTATTAAAACACGCTACCAATGGCAACGTGCTACAAATGTCACTTTTGACACTAGAAACTGTGCAAAAAGTTGCGAGGGCTTGATCGCAAAAACCCATGATTACCCGACGTGTGGGGAAAAGATGCAGTTGGTGAAATTTCACGGCAGTGACGGATACCAGTGGAGATGTCGACCTCGGCGAGCTGAAGCAGAAGACGACGTCTGCCGCAGTATCTGCTAATTTAATGGCCAACTGAATTGGAGAAAATTCCAGACTGTTTAGACTTCTTCATTTGTAAGGGAATTGGCCAAGTATACTTAAAAGTTGAAGAGAGCTACCACCTAACATCTGTTCATTCCTCTGTATTGCTGACCATAAGTAAAAAAATATTGTCAGAAACAGGCTACCACAGCTGCACAACCATCAAACTGACTGGGATTATTTCAGAGCGATAGTGGATGATAACATTTCTCTAAATGTCACATTAAAAACCGCTGACGACATTAAAAGGGTAATAGAACATTTTCTGAAGACAGTGCAGAATGCTGCTTGGGAATCAACACCTACAATCAACCAACGAAGAGAGGCTATCCCGATGAAATTATGAACCATTTCCTTACGCTCCTGGAATAGATGAAGAGATGCATCTTTACCTAGACGCTCCACTACAACCATGACCACCAATTAAAAAACTTTAAACTATGGTTGATAAGTCGTCTGCACTACCTGGTTATGATTTGATAACAGGGCGGAATTCTAAAAGAGCTTAAGGATACGGAACTCAGAATGTTAACAGTTATCTTCAACGCGATAATAAGAACTGGCCATTTCCCGGAACTATGGAAAGTCCCAAAATTAGTCTGATCGAGACACCCGGAAAACCACCCAACCTAGCAGAATCATACAAGCCCATTAACCTTTTACCTACCGGGTGACTATAAATAATTGTGATTTCTTTTTCTTAGGTTGGCACTGTTTATGTTGTTGGCACTGTAAGTCTATGTCAAATTCGAGGTCAGCAGGTTAGGTTTTGCGTCAGTTTTGACACAGAATGCCGTAAAACCTAACCTGCGAAAATTTGAATTTGACATAGACTTACAGTGCCACCAACATAATAAGTGCCAACCCAAGAAAAAATCACAATATTTGAAATACTGCTGCTTAAAAGGATAATGCATAGGTATCATAGAAGAAAAACAGGTGATACCAGATCACCAATTTGGCTTTAGATTACAGCAAGCGGCATTTGAAACAAAAAAGTACTATACTGTTTTTATCGACGTTAGTCAAGCGTTCAATAAAGTCTGGCATAAAGAACTGTAAAGTAAAGAAGTGGCTACCGGATAATTACTACCTCATACTTAAATCCTACCTGCATGACAAATTATTTCAAGTCAAGCACGAAGAAGAACTCACTAACCTACTGCCCATAAACATAGGTACCCCAGGGAAGTGTTTTAGGGCCGCTTTTATATCTCCTGTACGCGGCAAATCTAGCTACTAGTGAGAAGCTGCTACTGCCACATTTGCAGACGATACCGCGTTGCTAGTTATAGATAATGACCCAGTAAGGCCATCAAGAAAACGTCAACACAGTTAAAAAGTGGCGAATAAAAATCAACGAAACTAAGTCAGTGCATGTTACGTTTACACAAGGTCTCGGTACATGTCCGAAAATAACACTTAATGGAGTGGTAGTACCACAGTCTGATACTGCCAGATATCTAGGGATACATCTTGATAAGGGCCTCACCTGGCGAACCAACATATGGGCTAGACGTAAGCAGTTACAAATCTGAAATTTAGTAATCATTATTGGCTGTTGGAAGAAATTCCTAACTTTCTCTTAATAACAAGTTGTTAATATTGCTAAGGTCCACGTTGTAGCGCCTTATATATGCTATTGCGAGACGCCTAAAGTCGGGGGTGATTGGCAATCCTTTTAGTTAAAACACACTCGGACAAGAAGACCAAAGCTACTGTTGCGAGATTAATAAGAACACTTAAGTACAAACACTTGCATTTATTTTTCTGCCGTTTACAGAACACTTAAGTTTAATAGCGTTGTTTCTTAACTTTACGTATTTACATCTTCTTATTAACTAACTTAATTCTAAGTCCATTCTGACCAAGAAAGCTCGGTGGGCGTTTACAAAGTTCCCAATAACCTATCAGAGCTGGTCTAAATTTTGGAATTTTGGCACGTACACACGGACGTGATAGTTCATAATAGTTCTATGAATTTTAAAAGTTTGAGGCTTTCCCACGGTGAAATGTGGTTTGCTCGGACCCTTCGAAATTGTCGCTATAAAGATTTACAGTTCTACTAAAAGCATTTGGTCCCAGCTGCGAATAATTTTTATGATAGAGTTGCAACCGTTGCTTCTTCTAATCACGTACCGGTCATATACATCACTCAATATTTCGGTTTATGAAGTAAACCCTGCATAAACGTACTCTAATCTATTCGTGAGATTGGAATATCTCCAGCTTCCCAAGCGAAATGCACGTTTCTAAACATCCGCTTGTTGTAATTTAAATATGACATTTTGCCTACGAATTCTACCGTAAAATATTTATTATACAGATGGCTTACAGCTAACTAAAGTACAGTATATTTCTACATAGTTCATTTAATTAAAGAACGCAAATCGTAACAATGCTATGTACCTTCAGGTATAGTGATATTGATATGTCTTTGAATTATATTTGTATTTTGTGAAATTAAAATTGCCCTATTTATGTTCAGAATATCAATAATTATTATTTCTGCTAGCTCCTGAAAAATCAGGGGTGGATTCCTTTATCTAGATTGCTTATTTCTGAAAGCTGATGTTCTAAATTTCTAAATATCATTCCCGTAAGCCAAAATAACTTATGGCAACTAATATGTCAAACACATTTGAAATTCAAATGACAAATACCAGATTGTTTCTCTGGTATACAACAATATTAAAAACAGCGAGTAATTCTTTAATAACTAATTCACTTTTATAGTCTTTATTTTCTTTTCTAGCAATTACCTTGCTATTCAAATCATCCACCTTTCAGTTGGTCTCAACAATGTTCAGGATGTCAATTATCTGCTCCTCTCCGCCTACTGATCCAACCTCTCACGCATCTTCCTGCAATGAAAGGCCCCACTGACAGACAAGACATTCCAACTGTCCAGAATAAGCAACTCAATCCTTCCCTACAGAATGCAGCCTACAGAACAAATCTGCAGTCACCTACTTCCAATACTGCCTCTGTCAACTTCCTGGAACGTGCCTTCTTAACTTATAGTCCTCCTCTGGAACTCTCCCTTATCACCAAACAGCTTGACGTAATCCAATTCGATTAAAGTATTATGTCAAATCTGCTTTTCCAAGAAGCTTGACTTATTATTCTTCTCCAGTTATTCACATTTGTAGATTAATTCTACCTGCCATTAGTTTTAACACGTACTTGTAATCTTCCTTAGTTATATGTATTTAATTATTCTTCTTGGTTTATATTTTATTTTAACTTAACCACGCAAATTTTGTTATTACCCTTTTTATTATCCAACCAGTTTCTCAACAAAGTAGGGTTTATTTTTAATATTTTAATCACACCAAATTATTTATGCTGCATTTTTCAAAGTTTGTTATTTCTTAATGAACAAAACAAAGTCCTTAACGATCTCAATTTTTCTACTTTTATACTCTATTTCATAATAATATTTGATTTACACCTACCTACTAATTTTATAATTTTATTCCAATTTAGTATTTGTCATTCCCTTCAAACCTTAATTTTTAAAATATTTTATTATTTTCTAATCTATCTGTTTTTCAAATAGCCATTTTCCACTCTTTTACTTTGTAATTGCATAATAATTATTCACATTCCCAATTTATATTTAAATGGATCTAGTTTATTTTCAACCATTGTACTCTCTTAATCATATCTAAAATTGATTATAACACCCCTGTGTATATCATTACAATATATAAGGTAATTTTAAAACCGGTATGGATGTAAGGCATCCAGTTATAGGGCACAGCGTCATCATCTAATATTGCAATAATATAAAGATTCCAGTCGAAAACTCTCTGGACTATCACCAATGTACCACAGTATATAAACAACGCAGAGATATAGTGATCTTAAAACCAGTGTAGTGAAAAATGAATTAGCACTAAATTTACTGGACCACGGTGAACACAACCGCAGACTAAAAAGGCAGAAGAAGTTAAATTTCATGTTGTTAACGAGCAGATTCAGTTGCTGTCGACTATATACTACCAATCTTGCTTCGTATCGTTCTTTTTGTCCCCCAATCAATAGGAAAGAAGAGGACGGATTCACACAATATATCCCTAACGAGACAATCATAAAAGTCAAAGCAAAAACATAAAAATAGTATTATCACTAAAAATAATTATGAACATAAAGAGGCGGTTTCCAATAGTCGAAACTGCTGCACTATCATCAAAGAAGTCATACAATCACAAGTTTATGAGAATACCCACTACCCCCTAATTGATGAATTCTTTAGCAATATAAGTAACGATATTTCTAAAACTTTACATGTCTTCTTAAACCATCTCAGAGTCAAGAAAAAGAAGAGGAACGATGAACGTGCCCAAAGAAAAAATTGCTATTATTTTGTCTCTTGTGCAACTTGGTCTTACTGTGCTTTGGTACAGAAAATATTGGTGAAGAAAGTTTGGTAAATTTGCTTTCCGCTTTAGGATTCTGTTCCTGATACCGCGATGCACAAACATTGGAAACAACAGCGATCTATCACCTTCAACCGAAAATTCTGGCTGGATCATTATGTTAATTTGCTTTTAACAACACCGATTTTCACTATCAACTAATGATGGTTGAAACACATTTGATGGTATTAAATGTATAACCCCTACAACGCTTGTTATTATTGGTCAGTATTATATAAATTTTCGTCAGCAAGGACATTGAAGAACATGGCGTTATTCCGCTACAAACGTTTGAAAATCTTGGAGGAAATGGTCATCGAGATGAAAGATTTGAATCTTCTTAATCTTTTACCTAAAGATGTTTCATCGCCAAGACCGTGTGAAATTTTATTTGGTCCCCGCTTCGCTAATTACACGATTTAATTCAATTAAATATAATTTTATTTTACTTTACTTTTTCGTTCTTTTTTTGAAAATAAATACCTGCCTACGATCTAAATTTAAAAATTTGCAAAATTTTAAGCTATCATACAATTTATCATACAATCTTCGGGGGAGATAGCGAACCAAGATACAAAGAAAGAGACCACCCATTTTATGGTATAGATGACGAAACATATGCCAAACGAAGTGGCAAAAGTCATACCCTCCCTTTCTTTTGATCACGCAATTTACACGCTACTCAACTTTTCTGCTGAAGAATGTCTCAAATTGAAACAACAGATGTGCTTCATCACATTGAATTAGCCTCTATACATCAAAGCATTTCGCAATTGTCGCATCGGCTTTCAACGAGTTATCAGCAATAATGTTGTAAGGCTTGGCGGAATTAATTTTCTAAGGTATTTGTTTGGGCTGGGTTCAATACCTAATGCTAGAAAGTACTATTAAGTACAATAAATTTCAACTTCAATTGAAAAAATGCTGTCCGGCCATGCTTATGCTTGAATCACCCAGGCGTATTTATTAATTCAGACAGCTTGGCCAAAATTATTCTAGAAGATCTACACATATCGATTTTAGAAAAAAGAGCAATTAAAGAATTTTTGAAAAACTTCGTTGTCGTAACAAATCTACCGTCAGCTATTCTCTCAAGAAAATACACAAACTTCTGACTACTTGTATACAATTGGTCGCTGAAACTAGCCCAATTGGAGACGGCGTGTACAGTTCTTTGAATATACTCGAATAAAAGGGTGCCAACGGATTTTTAAGAAGTAACGACAAGTGTATTTAGATATTCAAAGTGAATTCGTAAACTGAAGTAGCACAAAATAATCTGAAAGAAAAGCTCAACTCAAGTACAGGTAGCAGTAATAAATAAATAACGCCGGAATGCGAATATCACAGTATATAATTATAATCAATGCATATATAAAATTACAGGTTGACAAATTACGAGGCACCTCACAAAAAACGCATAATGTCTAATACATATTTCGTAATATATACTTACAAGTTCACAGAAAAGCGATACAAAATTTATCATATACATTAAAATCAGGTTGCAAGGCGATACACTAGTGTGCTTCCAGGAACTAAGCTCGCGGAGCGAACTGTATACTCCTAAGGTCAGTTCAGCCATCTAAACGTCAAAAGCGGCAGGAATGCATGCCACAGTGTGAAGCGGCCATGAGTGGAGATAAATACAGGTCGAAATCATGCTTTAAGCAAATAGTCCACGATAGAGCACAGGTGAAATTAAATACAGCCTAAAGAAGGCTTCCTTACTTACACCACGATGTTAAGAGCACGTGCGAAGAAGTAAACCAGCAGCCTAAAAAATTACGTTCAGAGAAGCAGATCCGCCGGAAAATGCGGGCAGCCAATACACAAAATTAAACTGCATGCCCATAAATTCACAGAATATTTTTACTGATGCTTAAACTGGCTTTTATGCTGCTAACGAAGGCAGTCGGAAAAAGAAAACTGAGCTGACCTTGCGACCTTTTAATCTCTGCGCTGCAAGCCAAAAAGTAGGCGTGGCACAAACGCGCGAAATATGAACTGAGTACCATACACCTTCAAATCGAATAGATGCGTAACAATATGGAATAAGGACTACAAACAACAAAATCAAATAAATGCACAATTGAAGCGACTTATTCGTCAATACTCTGTCCTTGGATTCAATAGATCAAATGGCTACTTTGATAAAGGCATTTATTCACACAGATGATTGGAATAAACATTTTAGTTACATCCAACAAATGATACCATTCTTTCAGGCAAGTGGCTATTTGTTGCTTGTTAAATCTTGCCATTTATTTCTGCAGGGCATTTACGAAAACATCTAATGAAAATGAAAGAATTCGGAAAGTTTTTTGATGGGGAATATTTTACAATTCGAAGAATTTGCTCTTTTTGGGCGTGCGTCTGGTCGATTATGGCGTTCGAACCGGCACTGGTGCGAAGCATGAAGAGCACATAAGATCTCACGCGTGGAAGAGAAATTAGCGATAGTATCTTTATTTGCCGAGTAACACGTCGATTTTCGGCAATTTCGTAAAAAAGGGACGCAAAAGACTCTCAGATCAGTTCTGAAATCACCCTCAATTTCCAATTGACAAGAACGTAATGTCACTAGCAACTGGCGTAGTAGAAAACGCAACTAGAAACTGTTACTAAGCTATTGAAGTTGAAACAAGGGCAATGAATGATCGAAATAATTTTCTTGCAGTTCTTTCTCTAGCTACTGTAAATTGGTCACTGAAAGTTCGTGGAGACATTGCACCGATTAATCCCCTTCTTATTTTGGCAGTTATCAAACAAACAAACGAAGATCTTGTAACATATTTAGAATATGAGTTGGCACCATTTCTATTCTCTCTTTAACGAATCCGGCACGCGAAAGACCAAAAAATCCTTATTATACGACATTTTCTTAGCGTCAAGTAATAACATAATCTTGGAGAAGAGCGTTACTATTAAGCACGGTGGATTTCTTTTACATCGAATTGTGTGGAAACAACTGTTTTCAGTATTTGTATGGGGTTATGTAAATTTCATTAGAAAGCATTACAGGCAAAACTGCGAAATGGTTTTCGATTGTTGCTCCAACAGGACGGAAAATGCAGAGCAAAATCGCCTATCTTTAGTTAAGAATTCCGTAAATATTAATTTTGAAGAAAACATGAATGTAACTGTAAGACATAATCAGTTTCTATTACATGAAAGAAACAGGTGCTCAGTAAACAGTAGGCTTGCTATCTCTTCGTTGTTTTGGCTATTATTACAATAATAATCACAGCAAAAACGTTACAAAAATAGTCACGGAATAGTATATTTGTACAAGTTGAGAAAAGTGTAGTTGTACGTGCTGGGCTCGGAAAAACGAATTTCTCACGTGTTGCACATGCTATTTTTTCACGTAGTGGAGGGAAATGCTTACATGTTGATACAATAATATTAAAAATTGTGAATTTAAAATTTATACACACACACTTGAGCCTTAGCAGTGCGCACTTCTCCCGAGATTCTCTCCCAGAAAGCTTGCTGATCGTTAAAAAGGTAAAGGTTTAAGGTAATTTCAATTGCCCAACTGGGGGTGGGCTATTATAGGAACCTTGCGTCCATCGTCAGCCAAGAACGGAAATTATAGGATGGGCGGGAGAAAGGAGGAGTGGAGAATAAAATAAAAGTAAGAAAAGCTGGGGAAGTACTCTTCCGGCATTTGCCTCAGAGAGGTACTCTGTTGACCCGGAAAAACCACATAAAACTGAATCAGAGCAGACGGCCGCGAGAATCGAACCCACGACCTCCCGAATGCTAAGTAGGCGTGCTACCCACTAACCTACAGACCTCGGTGTTGGTCGTTTGCAGACACGAGGCTTTAAGAAACTGCCGCTGAAAAGTTAGAAGCGAGCAGTTCGCGTGGCGTCTATCTCTGGGCTTGAGATGGACACGTAAATATGGGTAGTACATCCAGGTTATGTAATAGTGCTGCAACCTTGAATTATATTTTATAATAAAGGTATCACTTAATTTGCTACATTGAATTAAAGAAACCGTGTATTAATAATAGTAGCAAAATAAGTCTACTCGTACAATTTATATGAATATGAAGTAAGTTCATCATTATAACATAATTACTTCCCTCGCTTAAGGCGAAGGAAGTATTGTAACCGTGAACAAATCACCTTTCAATATTTCTTCAGTTCTTCAGGTTTCAGGGTCATTAGATGATGAAAAACATGTTTTATAATTGCGCCTTTCTGTCTGTATGTATGTCTGTTTGTCCCTCTGTTGGCCTATAGCACGAAAACTGCTTGTTGTAGAAAGATGTTAAATTGAATGCGGATTAAATGTCTATCTGGCACGAACCAGAAATACTTCATGTCAAATATGTACAGAGTGAGCACCTTATAAAATAAAATTCTGCCTATTTCTGCTCTAACTAAAGAGCTATTAGCTAAATAAAAGTAATATTTTGCATATACATCAGGTTTCTTCACCTAACAAAAATATGCATATTTAAAAATGAATATTTTTCCATTGGTATTTCAAACATTTTTAATTTCTGCGTAATAATATTAGAACTAATTTAATATAACGTTACAAACAGGTACGTTTGCTTTATTTAGTATTGTTTTCGCTGTGAGATTAAAATATTTAAAATAATAAATTTATTTAAACATGGTACGAAATAACATTTGCAGTGTTAGAACATAATTCAAATAGAAAAAACATGCCCATAAACAAAAAGTAACCAATAAAATCATCATTATCTTCAAGTTTTCATGATTTACTATTAAGTTTAAGTAGGAATACAGTTAGCGCAACTTTTTTTAAAATTTTACCCTAACAATTTGAGTTGTGGGGAAACATATTGTAGAAATAATTTATTGATTTTTTTAGTATCACATGGACAATTATATTGAATGAATCTGATGTTTATTTTTCTAATTTTTTCTTAATTGAATTTCTTTACTTAAACCAGATTAAAAAATAAAATTAAGTTATTTATGCCCATATTAGTTCGTACGCAACAGAAAGATCTAAAGTAGTATGTAAAGGCGTTTCAAAGAAAACTTTGTATTTATAGCACTTGTTTGAACGAGGTAAGTGATTTGAGATAATATTGTTGTTCATAACAACTGTGATGGTAGCGATAGGATAAATACGGCAACTGTGGGCTCCGCCATAGACGCTTATTCCTTTATAGACGCCGAATAAGATGAAATACATCCGACAAATATTTAATATTTAAAAATGTGCAACTATGACTTCACATATGTACAATCACAACTGTTTATAGAAATAATTTGGAATAAACAGACGTGTGCAAATCAAGGAGCGATATTTACTCAATAAACAAGTGTTCGGTTGCAACGCTTAAGCTTAATTTCTCCGGCTGTTATTATTGCTGCAATTATTACTTATGAAGAAACGATTTCTATTGGCCATTCGTATAGTTCATTTTCATACCAGCATCGATTTATATAAACTGAAAAGTTAACCTCAAAGCTGGAATGAGTAAATTCTCTTATATTTATGATTGAACCATGCTTATTGATAATTTTTATAATTGCGTTAAGCGTTTATATTCTTTTTAATCTTCGACTGCTTTCATAATTAGTCTAGTTGACACCTGCCACACTACAAACGGCTGAATCTATAAATAATAACTTTAAAAATATAAACAAGTCTAGCAAGTGTACTTGTTTTCTGATCGCATCTATAACTCATTCTGTTACAAATGATTCAAGCAAAAATGTACTTGACTTGAAATTCTGTTGAGAATATATTTCGTTGAATTTTGAGCCAATTATCATTTCTTAAATTTAGGACATTGACTAATAGAACTTTCTAGCATACTGATCATATAGTGGCTCGCTATTTTCGATTTGGTACGAACTAACTTGGTTTTGTTTCACGTGTCAAATGGACTAATTTAGAAATGACAATCGGTTTTTCTAGGTTAGATCATTCATTTTAAGCATAAAAAGTAACAAAAAGTACGTTTGGAGCAAGCATTAATCATTAGCATTAATACTAGCGTAATAAACTAGTGTTGCGCTCCATCTGGTATATATTTTAAATCGTTATATTATTTTCCTAAATATAATTCGTAGTACGCCTAATAATCTATAATTTTTTGAGAATATAATTTCGTATAATCCCAATGCAAGAAAATATAACTCGTCTTACGGACTCGTTGTATTTTCAGCTTTGTGATTATAACTCATAAAAAATAAGCGTACTGCTTATTATATTACCCCTGATAATATAAACTGCTCAACAATTGAAGTGGCCCAGCAACAAAAATGATGCTACCATGTTTATTTTATAACAAAACTATATCGTGTGTAGCTGTCAAGTGTAGTATTTGTTGATAAAGCTTCTGTTAGAAATAAAATAAGATTGCTACATTATTAGGCTATAAAACTTAATATTTATTACTTTAATCGTAAAGGTATTTTTTACTTATAATTTATTTACATTGTTTTAATGCGGTTTGTGCTTTTATAGTATGCCCAGATGATGTCAGGAAGTATATCGAGTAAGAGGAGGTCTCACTCGATACTTATTTAAAAACTGAGTTTAAAAGATATTTAAAAAAATATTTTTGTGTTACTTTATTGTTTTATAATTAATTGTGTTAAAGACTCCAAATTACTGTTAATTACAATCAAACTCTATTAAAACATATTAACATATATTATTTCGTTCTTCCATTTGAAATTATTTTGCTGCTGTATGCTAATTTTTTGATGGGCCACTTCAATTGTTGAGCAGTTTATTTACTAAAATTAAACAAAGAATTATTATGTAAGCGATTATAAGTCTAGCGGTGCACAGTAATTTACTAGTCTTTATTTCTCTTATGTTGCAACTGAGCAAATAAGGTAGGTAACTTCAACCCATTTAAAACATATATCGACGTAGTGGAACCAAACTTTTAAAGTTTTATCGTCGTATTGCTTCTGCATATAAATCAGCAGCTGTGCAAGGTCCACTGACATAACAAATGTACGAAAGTTCGTGAAGTTTGCCGCTCTGGACTCCGCAAATAGAAGGGGGAGGAAGTTGCCCTGACCGGGCTTCGCCCCGGAACCTCCAACGTCGTTATTGGCCATATAACAAAAGTTATGGATACAAAAACCGGACTTATTTTCCGTACTCCGACCTGGTCCTGCGTTCGTTTTCTTTCTGCTCCTTTGTTAGCTTGTTGTGCCACCATCTGAATGCAGAAGACATTCGCAGTTATCGAAAACCTGAGCTACAGTTGCTGGTTAGCCTTCTTTCAACTTTGATGCTGTCTCCTGGGTGTAGCCTGGACGTGAAGTCAAAGGCGGCTTGTAATAAGTTTCTGGTTCTCTCGGGAGCTACATGTCCCGTGTCCATTTCTGTCCCTTGTGCTACTGTTACTTGGAAGGGAGTAGAAAATAGCCGTATAAGTAGGCGTAGAACGCATGTATTTTAGTGCTAATATATGTTGCAGCAATATAACAGCAGTAATCAGATATTTTCTTTAATAGCATGCATCAAAAAGGTGTTAGATTCAGTGGATATTTTGTGAACTTTGGTTTATTGAGATACATCGGAAAAAAATGATATCATATAAATATTTTAATGGCCACAAAGCAATAATTTTGAGGGCGTAATGTGTCAATTTACAGATCAAGGGCTATAATAGCGGAAAGTGTTTCATGACTGTCAGAAGATTAAGTAATTAATGCAGGCGCGAAGCGTCGAGGTTAATTATATCTCGAGATAGGAATGAAACTTTTCACCATAGTATGAATACTATTTTATTTACAACCACTTCAGTCTAAAGAAGAATTGGAAAAAATGGATTTGACAGTTCTTCAAAACTGGCGTTAATCAAATAATAATACAATGCGGTGAAAATCTGTTGCCTTGACAGTGGTCGGGAAATGATTACTTCCCAACTCCCGTCATGGTAACTACTTTTCCGACCGGTTGAGATGTAAAAGTTGGTAATAGCTCATTTTACAACTTTTTAAAAGCCAGTAATGACCTTATTACATATACGGTGGTGAATAAAGTACTTTTCAAAATACCTACATGTTACTGTACTATATAGAGTTGTCTCCTTGATCGAAATGTCACTCATAACAGCCGAGTTTGTAAACATCCGTTGCTACACTACCAAATAACGTACGGGGCTCAGGTTACAATAGACCGTTCCATATTTCAAATTCAGTATAAGGTCTTATGCATAACGACGTTGCCACATTTCAGCACACATCTCATTGGAAATAAATACACACCTGTAAATCATAAATAAATGCGCTTTTGTATTTCGGGGAACTTAACAACTACTAATGGCTTGTTTCATTTTAATTCGCATCCTTTTGTCAACTTTTGTCAACTTAGACGTCAGTCGCTACCGGGAAGTGGCAACGTCGTGCAGAAAACTCCCATAATAATTACATTTCCATCTGCTGCCCGTACTCAATTTGATGTAGCCTATTTATATTAACTTGGTCCTCTACACCGAAAGGTAAAAGAGGCTATAGATTATGAATAAATGAATGAACTTCAAATTGGCCACTTTTAGTAGATATTTCGAAAACAAACGGTCGATATTACATATAACTGACTTAGATCATTTATCAGCGTCGACCTAGTGGGCACGGCCACAAAATGTATCATCGTCCGTTACATGCTCAACATCGGCCGGATACCGTTAAATAAATACTATTACGGCCCACTAAACGACGCTAAGCGGGCCGTAATAGTTATTATACAACGAGTAGCTAAAGTGCCACTTTTTGGCGCATTGTTTTTAAGGTGCTGTGACTGATTTGACAATTATTAATCAAACACTTCTTTTTTATTTGACGGAATAGTGTGGTCGCAGAAAAAGTATAGTACGCAACTCTATTTTTTCCTTCCCTAAGCTCTTCTACCGTTTCCCCCTGGAACCGCTTTTTGCATTACATCAGGGTGGTGCAGGCGTCACTTAACCTATCATGCCCTAAACTAGGTGAGAACTGGAGCGCCCCGACCGGGAGTCAAACTCTCTACCCAGCGCTCGAGTTCTCACTGTGACCTCGACTGCCAACGGCGGAACCGCTCGCCCACTGAAGCCCCGCGCAACTCTACCTAGAAAGCAATTCCGCACTCGTGGAATTACGCATTCATCGCTACGCTGCTTGTGCAGAACTTTTTCAACTCGCGCGTAATATGCTTCTTACAGCACTTGTTACTAAAATCCTATTACGGCCCTCTTAAGATACGTAATAATATCGTAGGTTGCCAAAATTAATAAAAGTTATAAATATTATTTTAGTTGTGAATATTTCGGTCTGAATATAAAGTATTGTATGCACGTCTTGGTTAACCAGCGTTTATTGCCCTTGTTGTGTTAGAATCCGAGGCTACGCCTTGGCCTTTAATTTTCACGCCGCGGGCCATAAATGCCTTCTTACGCCCTTGATACATGAATAACTATTACGTAGCTTTATACGTGCAGTATGAATTCATGTTCCTTAACAGTGATATCTCAGAAATTATAGAAATAGAAACTGCAAAATGACATGAAATTACATAATATTAACGAGTAGTATCAACAGCTCCGGAAAAAATAACGAGTAAATAATCGCTACAGTAGGAATATTAGAACTACCTTTCTAAAAAACTCTGTAAAAGTCTTTACCCAGAACTACCCTCATCAACATTGTGACACTAAATAATTTTAAAAATTAAATTAAGTTAGAAACACAAATATCTTCACGTTTCTAATAAATTAAATACATTTTCAAACAAATAAAAAATGTATCCCGCTGGGGTTTGAACCCGCCGCATCTGCAGCTCTGCAGAATGCTCGATCCTAACGGAGTCTCCGCAGAGGATATAAGTACAGCGAAATTCCATCTGCGCTACCGCATCTCTTCGGGAAAAGTCCGACGCGTGCGTCTCTTGAAGAGCACGGTGTAATAGTGGAAACAATTTTATTCCTTTGTGACGTCCTTTATCGGTTGAGTCTTATTTTCGGCAAATGTAAAGCCTGACCTATGTGAAAGTTACTACGTCCTTTTATTTCAAAATTAACACACAAATAAACAAAATTTTACTTTTTTAAGGCGCTCACCCTGTATATATTTGCATGAAATTGTACCGGTTTCATGCGAGACAGACAGACATATAGACAGCCATACAGACGGATAGACCGACAGACCGATGGAATTGAGAAAACCTCTTTTTCGTCATCTAGGGACCTTGAACGTGAAGATCTGAAAAAATCTCGGAAGGTGATTTTTTCATGATTACAATACTTCCTTCGTCTTTCAGACGAGGGAAGTACAAATCAGAAAAAGCAGTCACAGCGGGACAAGTAAGAAGGGATTTACTCAGAACTTCCTTCGCAAGTAGAAGTTGGACACTAAACATTTTGAAAAGGAAACTAGGGGCAAAAATATCTTAACATTTTTAATAATACTGAAGCAATAAAAAGAAACACTTGCTTTTGCAAATTACATCAATTTGCAAGAAAAAAAACATTGCAGGTGGTGGAATACAAACTCGCGTGATTTTAACACCCGGGAAATAGCAATTTCGATACTTGGCAGCAGCCCGGACGTAACCCATCTCCTGGTCCCGTTAGGTCACGATGAAAAGCCTCGTATTTGTGCTCATGGTTAGATTATATACAACGTGTTGATATTTGTCTTTTTTACAACAGCTACCCGGTGTCTGTTGGAAGCCATTTTCGTCAAGGGTAAAGCCTGAGCTATGTGCAAATATTTTTGTTCATCTGTTCCTCAGTTAGAGCAACAATAGACAACTTTTTTTGTTTCAGGTGCTCATACTGTATAAATTTGACTGAAAATATATTCGGTTTCGAGCCAGGTAGACATGTAATCAGTAAAAATTTTCGTCTTGCTCCAACAAATATTTGTTGAGCTATACAGCCAACAGATGGAAACAAGCGGACAGACAGACGTACAGACAGACAGATAGACAGACAGCATTGAAAAAAATGTTGGTAGTCTAGGAACCCTGAAACGTGAAGATCTGAAGAAATTTCTGAAGGTATTTTTTTTCGTTTAAAATACGTTTTTCGTCTTTTAAACGAAGGCAGTAAAAAGTCTGTGTTTAATTAGCTTTTGTATTCATATACAAACTTATATAATAGTAAAATTTGCAGATTTCTTCGAATTATCTTGGTCAAATCCGACAGGAAGTTTGAATTTCTACCGTTGTTCAAATACAATGTTTTATACGAGGCTGATGAATGGTTAAAAGACATTTCGTGTTCAACATTTTTAATATAGGATTGTCGTTTCTAGTTGAAAACCCGTATGTGGGCTGAAGGTGTTTAGCCATTGCAGATTTGTCTGCGAATGTAAGCTATTTATGGAAAAGCATGTTCCAACTGGAACAATAGTGCAGAAAGTGTAAAAATGGAAGACGGAGTACGACGAATAAACCTAACGCAGTAAGCGCATACTGCATCAACATGGCAGGCTTGTATACTGAATAAGGACTGATTATTAAACATCGTCATATATCCACTACGAAGTTTTCAGAAATTGTTGGTGTAAGTACAAGTTCTTTTGTCCTGCCACGTATATATTTTTGGACTGCCGAAGAAGTTACAGAGTCGCCGTTTCTAATCTTCTTCAAACAGCAGTTAGGGGAATAGCCGTGTACCTGCCGCTTGGTGACAATGTGATAGTGCCTTATGTAATGCATATGAAGAATTTTTGGAATTCTATTTTGACGTAAATACAATTTGAAAAGTAACCTTGGCTTTATTGAACATGTCTCATATTTTCTATATTTCTACTATGTATAATACACAGGGGGGAAGGGGGGAATGTTCTGTTAATTGTTATTAAAAAGTAAAATATTTGCATCAATTGGAAGCTTAATTCTTTTGACAGTTTTCAGTAGTAACTTTGAGAGATTGGGATTAAGGCGTATCGAGAGACAAATTTATGATTTTCTGTTTGTAACTTACTAGACACACTGGAAGTGCAGCGGAATGTTATTCAGGCAACGATTTTCTAGGATTATAAAAGATGTTTGATATATACCAAAATCACAAAAATGTAGTGGAAGCCTTTGGTGTCCATAGTCTTTCGCTATCCACAATTAGTTACTGCTGGTTTCGTAAATTTAAATGTGGAAAGTGTACGTTAGAAGATGAACCTACGCCTGTACGACCTGCAGTAGCTGTTTGTGTTGCAAATTTTAGTGCTACCGAGAGGCTGCTTAAGAAAGAGAGATTCAACTATGGCTAAATTTGGAGCAGATAACATTTTAAACCAAAAGCGAGGTTTGTGGATTCCACATTTGTTGACAGAAGAAAAAAAAGCGAGCACGGACAAACTGTTGTAGGTTTATGTTCGAAAAGTATTATGCAGGATCTCCAAAGCTCAGTCTTGGCTCTGCAATTATAACCCCGAGACTAAACAACAATTAATTGTTTGGATTTTTATAAATGCGAATAACAAACGTTTTTTGCTGTTATTTAGGCCCAGCTGCAGTAATTCCTCTTAACGGTCGTAAAACCGTAACACCTGATTAGTATACAGAAGTTTTACAAAAATTTCATAGTGATCGCCGAAAATTTCGCTTGCCTGGCGCTTTGTTACACCACAATAATGCAAATTGGCATAAGGGCGCACACATTTTAAATTTGCTGCACGACTTCAGCTAGTCACTCATCCCCATACAGTCCAGATACTGCAACCAGTGATATGTTATTGTTTTAAAAAATTGAAAAACGCATACGTGATAAGAGATTTCCTGACGCGAATGGAGCTGTTGCTTAATTTTTTTTTGTCTTACAACTTACAACACATCCGGCTCAGCTCCAGTTTTGTTTTGCTGTTCGTTCAGCTACATCTTTCAATGCTATTCTTTTTCTAGTTTTTGTGTATTATCTTGTTCGTTAGTGTAATGCCTAACACTCTATTTTCTACGTACCTTTGTGCTGTTTACAAACAGTCTGTGAATACTTCTATTTTGGAAACCAAAATTCTACCTTCTTGGATTTTAATTGATCTTTGTTATTGCTCTTTCTAGTTCTTTCATGCTTTTGGATATTAATCGCAATTAATACTATGTCGTCCAAATATCTTAAATTTGTGATATTCTCTTCATCAATATTGGTTTCCTCATCAGTCTAATCTATATTTTTTAAACGTTCTTCAATGCTAAGTATGCTAAGTATTCCCTTGTGAGATTCCTCTTTCTGGTTTAAATGTATCTGTTGCAGTATGCATTTTTATGTGTAATATTGCCTCTCTATATACAGTTTTTATTAATCGTGAGTAACGGGAATCAATACGGCAGTCGTCTAAAGCTTCAAATATAAATTTTAGTTCAAATGTATCAAAATATTTTTCGTATTCATAAAGGCCGTTCTTAGTGAGATATTACATTCATTCCATTTTTACTTCCTTTTACTATAGGTAAAGGAAGTATTGGATTCACCCCAAAAATTCGAAATTGAGTTTTCAACAGATCTTCACGTTTTAGAGTCCCCTGATCCCAAAAAAACATATTTTTTTTCATTGGTCTGTCTGTCTGTCTGTGTGTGTGTCTGTCTGTCTGTGTGTCTGTCTGTCTGTGAACAGAATATCTCAAAAACGAAAAGAGGTATGGCGTTGAAACTTCATATATAAGTTTTGTGTACTATGTAGATGAGACAGCAAGCTTTTGAAGAAAATCGCATAACCGGAAGTAGGTGTTTACTCTTGTGATTTTTCAGTTTTTTTCGATTTTTTCAAAAACGGCCCCAACGATTTTTTTTAAACTTTACATTTTTCTTACATTTTTAATGTGTATTGATGTGAGATAGGTGATTTTCCAGTTGAATACTTCTAAAGTAGGTTTCTTCTGTTTTTTTTTTTATTTTTTTTATTAACTCCTATTTTAAATAAAACACCCGGTATATTATTACATTTTTGAATTCAGCTTAAAATTCTAGAGAAAATTTGTCTCTTCAACTAACGCTCTATTTTGTACCGTTTTTGTAGAATTTGTAATTTTTGAAAATTTTTAACAAATGGTTAAAAAATTTTTGACTAATTATAAGATCACTGTAAAAGGAAGTTGTGTGAGTGTATCACACCAGATTTTTGAATTATCAGATTGATACTCTGAGAGTGCTTGTTGCTAGCACATCTCTTCCAGAACCCAGCTTATCCATGCGCTGGCAGTTGTCCAGTTTACGAGTCAGTCTGTTTGCAGTTATTCGAATTAGCAATTTCTACTGCGACAATAGAATAGTCGGCAGGTAGTTCTTCAGCTCTTCCTTATTTCCTTTTTACTCACCTCGTCTAAAAGACGTATTGTAATCGTAAAAAATCATCTTCCTATATTTCTTCAGATCTTCACGTTTCAGGGTACCTAGATGAGGAAAAACATGTTTTCTCAATTTCGTATGACTGTCTGCCTGTCCGTCTATTGGCGGCATACATAAAAAACTATTTTTGAAGGAGGTAAATATTTTGCATGCGCATTATATGCCTACCTGATACGAAACCGAATATACTTTTTGTCAAATATACATATACAAGGCGAGAAGAAATAAATTTTGTCTATTTTCATTTAACTGATAAAAGTAGTAATTTGCACATAGCTCAGGCTTTACTCTTTTTGAAAATGGGACCCAACAGATATAGAGTAAATATTGTAAAAGAGACAAAAATGAGCAATAAGCCGCATCGCACAAATTTGAGGCATTCCATCGTGGCCGATCGGAACTACGAAGCGGGTTGCGCCTGCGATGCTGCCAAGCGTTGAACACTCTTTCCCGAGCGCTGAAATCGAGCTGAGTAATCGCATTATCAGTGTTTCCTTTCATTGTTTCAGTATTATCAGGAACATTAAGAAAAATTTACTCCTAGTTTCTCTTTATTTTTCAAAATGTTTAGTGTCGCAACTTCCACTGGTGCGGAAACTTCTGAATAAAGTATTTTCTGCATATTTTGGTATAATAATATCAATTCTGTGTTGGTATATCTTTCTGGTATGTTACTAGTTGTTAAACACGCATTAAACGTTAAATAACTGCTGAATCTTGCGCAGTACTAATGGTTCTTCTTCATTCTTGATGAAGTCTGTCAATATTTTATTTTCGTCAGGAGCGCTTCCATCTTTCGTTTGACTCAAATCTTTCTTTATTTCTTGTATATTTGTCTGGAATTTCTTTAGTGCCAAAATTTATTCTTTTGTCTGTAATTACTTTACCCATCTTGTCCGTATTATTTTCTTGTTTCCTACCGCAACTATTTTGCGCATCACTCTCATGCTCTAATTTGTTGTATTTGTTCATCTTTATATTTTTGTATTTCGTTTTTTTGCAGCTATCATAATTTTCATAAGTTGAACATAATCGACAGTGTCCCATTTCTCCTCATCTCATTTTTACTTTTTTTACGATAAAGGAAGTATTGGATTCACCCCAAAAATTCTAAATTGAGTTTTCAACAGATCTTCACGTTTTAGAGTCCCCTGAACCCAAGAAACATAATTATTTTTGTTCATTGATCTGCATGTGTGGGTGTCTGTTTGTGTGTCTGTGAACAGAATATCTCAAAAACGAAAAGAGGTATGGCGTTGAAACTTCATGTATAAGTTTTGTGTACTATCTAGGTACGACAGCAAGATTTTGAAGAAAATAGCATAACCGAAAGTATGGTGATTACTCTTGCGATTTTTCAGTTTTTTTTCAGTTTTTTAAAAAACGGCTCTAACAATGTTTTTGACACTTTAAATTTTTTTTTAATGTGTATTGATGTGAGATAGGTGATTTTGCAGTTGAATACCTCTAAAATAACCTTTTTTTTGTTTTTGTTTTCTTTTTTTTTATTAACTCCTATTTTAAATAGAACCCCCGGTACATTATTACATTTTTTAATTCAGCTTAAAATGTTAGAGAAAATTTGTTTCTTCAACTAACGCTCTATTTTGTACGGTTTCTGTAGAATTTGTAGTTTTTGAATATGCTTAAAAATTTAAATTTTTCACTGTAAAAGGAAGTTGTGTACGTGTATCACACCACATTTTTCTTTTTTCATTCATTAATTCTTGTATTTGGATTTATTTTAGCAATGGAGTTATGAATTACGTTTTTACTTTGACTATTACGTTCTTCTATATTATTACTTACTTCTTGCCATATTTTGTCAAGATCTTTCTCCATTCTTTTTGGTATTGAAAATCCTTCGATTTTAATATGTTCGTGTCCAGTATTTTATCTTTGTTACTATTAACTTTAGCTTTAGTTTCTCTATTTTTGTATATACATATATTTGCTTGACCTCTAATTAGTCTATAGTCACTTGCAGTGAAAATAATAAGTATTTTGAATCTACATGTCGTGCATTATATGTGTGTGATTAATGATTATGTAGTCGCTTTTGGTTTTGTACCTCAAATCCGGACTTCTCCATGTCTATTATTTTCTTGCTTCTTCTTTTGCGTCTGGTTGTTATTTTTAACCAATTTTTGCATTTTAATCTTCGTTTATGTGGAACTATAGATATCTAAAAAAGTGGAACTTGCGCAATGCTATATACATTTTAATCATTTTAAGTGGTAGTTAATCATTAACTATACATTTATTTTCCGAAACATACAATAACCTATGAATATGTTTTTTTATTTATTTGGGAAAATTAGAAAACTAAGAAAAATGTTTGTATTAATGAAAACGTAAAATGGAAAAGACTGAAATAATCCGCTAAATATTGACAACAACAAAAAATATACAATATACTTTGCATTTGTAGCTATGTAAGCAACGTTTATGTTAATAATTACTTAGTATTAATTAAGTGTTGGAATAATTGGTAATCGTTATAAATTACTTTTAAAATCTTGTCAGTTACTGAATTTTTCTAGTGTTTTTAGGTTTACTACTCTTCTTCCACTTATGTTAGGCCCGTGATCTTTTTAGTTCCACAAAGCTGTGGTTCTATGAACCCTCTTTTCTCGTAAGCTCGTGGTTAGCTTTGTCCGTCGAAATGGAGGAAGAGTTTCTTTATTAGGGGTTAACGACTACCACAGGTGTTCGCGTAGTAGATAAGGGAAGTACTATTTTAAAAATCCTTTTAGGCGCCCAGAATCGAACCCGGGCTGGCCGCCTTGGATTTGAGAATTTGCTCACTGGGTCATCCGCCATACGAGATGTTCCATTTGAAAAAAGAGTTACTGTTTTTTTCTAAAATTGGCCCTGTAACAATCTGTTTTTAATCAGAATAGCATAAATTAGAAATCCATGGCTAATATAGCACAGATTTCTTGTTTCTGAATTCTTAACTCAGGACATCTATACTTTCTTTAATGAGTTTGTAAGTGCCTTTGCCAAAAAAGAACTGTAACTTCTAAACTATCGATCAGAACTTCAAAAGTAAAGCATACCTGTGTATGTAAGGTCACAGTATATATATGGGTTTGTATCGTCCAGCCCACACGAGTCGATCACGACCGGTGGTTTCAGATATAGAGCAAACTAACTGTTTGGACACCCTGTGTATATGCTTAAAATTATGTGTATGCCTACAATTTTTAATTTTGTTTAGAGATTTCTAGCCAAAATGAAGCCACATCGCCTAGAAATACCTTGAGAGTTAGATTATTCAATATTTGTATCACTTTTTTGCAATTTTTCGATTCCTTCTTTACATAAAATAGAAATTGGTTGTCATTTTTGAAGAGCATTTTTACCACATAATAAAAACAGAGAACTATGGCATTAAATGTGGATTAATGCGATTTGGTTTTTACTGGAAGTAATATTAAATAATTGTTTTGTTCTTTGGGGCATTTATTTTTAGCTTTAGATTATTATCAATAATAATTGCTTTATATGCCTATCTCACTCGTCGTGGAGGAAAAAATACAAAAAAAGCAACACAGTACAAAATGGAAGTACCGCGTGTCTTAAAATGAATTACATCTAGTATGCTTTGAATTTCCCATAATGCAATCTAAAATTTTACTTGAAATTGGCAAGACTGTAAGTCTATGTCAAATTCGAGGTTAGCAGGTTATGTTTTGAGTCAATTTGTGTCAAAACTGACGGATTGCATTGTGGCAAATTTAAAGCATACTAGATGTAATTCTTTTTAAGACACCCGGTAAAACATAGTATAAAAATAAATATACATACAGACGGTAATAGAAAGAATAAGAATTAAAAGTAGCAATTATTAAAGCGACCATATGGTCAAAAAATATTACGTATTAATTAGTTATTCTTAGCTTAAATTGTTAAATATTTATTAAAATTTTGTTCAAAAATGGGAAGAATAAAATTTTCAATTAAGAAGACTAATTAATGTAAACCAATTTAGGAAAATATTTTCAACCATGTTTATATTACGGCAGCAACGTGTTGAGTTAATAAATACGCAGGGAAAAGAACTAAGATCTTTACACAAGGCTGCTTTGGAAAACATTTCGAGTTTAGATATATTTCAGCCGGGATGGCCTAATGTGTATCTACCCGTAACCCATATCGAAATACACGTTCTGTATAAAAATAGCTGCACATTAGTAGCATTCGCGAGCTCTTGTCATTCAAACCACGAAGCGATCATTCCGCGGGATGAAGCGTGGCCATTAGGCCCGGAACCGGCCATCGATTCCGGGAGTCTTCTGTACGTTCCCCGGATCTAACATGTGTTTCGCATACCGGACGTAACCGACGCGCCGTTTGATTTCATGGACGTCTTTTTCCGGCGATATTCATGTCATGTGTTTAGAAAAAGGGCAGAAAATATTGTATGTGTATACAGTACCGACCAAAAGCTGTTGCGGTGATCGATTAGAAGCAAGTTTCTGCAACTTGTTTTAATACGTACCTATAATGCTCTAATTTTCTCATTCATTTTTAGATTGATTATAGATTTATGGTTGAGTTATATACTTAAGAAGTGTGTAAGGAGTTTTAACATTTTATTTGTTTAAACGTGTCGTTTTTTAATTTAATGAATAACTTTTATGTTGAGAATGAAAAAATGGTACACACTTATCTCACTATGAACTTTTTGGTTCGGTTTATTGTACACTGGAGTAGTTTCAACAATTTTCTCGTTTTCTGTCAGAAGCGCTTTTATTGGAAATAATTTAGAAAGAAAACACCAGCGTTATACGAAGCTTGTTGATAACAGACAATTAAAAAAAGGGTTTAGACTACAATAACCTGGTCCAAATTATAATATCTTCACTTAATGCCCTGAAATCAAGCTGTTGCGGCAGTTACGGTTGGTGGTTTGATTCATCATCGGTACATTGTTCCAAAACGTTCTAAACTGAACTGGATACAATTTATGGATGTTTTTTATGTTTCAATTTGTTGTTTCTTATCTATATATTCAATTTACCTAATAATAACATTTGATGACTCAGCCAGGCGTTTGGTAAGGTGTTGCACAAAGGGTTCTTAATCAAAATCACAACAACCTTTCCTCATTCACATTACCTGCTATTCAAATCTCAAATGTGGTGTCCCACAAGGAAGCATTTGGGTCCCTTGTTCTACGTCCCATAAACAGCAAATCTGCCTTAAGTTAAGACACTGCTGCAGCCATCCTGGCTTATTATACGAATCCGGATATAGTAAGCCACCATTTATAAAACCATCTAAACATTATTTGCGACTAGATGCGAAAATAAAAAATTATAATTAATGAAAACAAGTCGATCCATGTAAACTTCACTTTAAGATGTCAACAGTGCCCATCGGTAGTCATAAACAACACTGAAGTTCCTTAATCAAAAGAAATCACATACTTAGGGACAGCAGGCTGACTTGGATAGTCCATATTCAGAAGAAGAGAAGCGAACAAATGTATTATACACACCTAAAGAGAATAAGCCGTTACTGTACAAAGCCATCTTCAGTCACAGATGCTGGGAATTATAGTAGATGCCCCATGGTACGTTTCAAACCATATCTTACATCTGCACTAAGACATAAAGGTGTCATACATTAGATAAGTTATCATCCAATATCCAATATGCTGTCAAACATCGAAGCAAATTAGAGATTCCCCTAACGAGGTAGACCTACCCTTACTAGAGAACGCGTGCCATAGAAGGATCAAGAGGGAGCGGCCGTACGATACTGTAAATTATGAGATTCAAAACAAACAACAGAAAATATATTTTAAAATTTATTAAACTTGTAATATAAATATAAGTTATATAATCCCTTGTAATTGCGTTATAGAAGAAAATTTGACTTAACATAATATAAAAAGGTGTTTGTCGATTTGTATCTGGGTTTCCGTTAAAAGGAGTTAAGTGATAGCGAAACTAGCCCATGGCCAAGTGGTACAGCGCCGGTTGCCAAGCCTGAGAACGCGGGCTCGAGTCTCGGTCTTGGCAAGATTTTTTTAAACTTATCGAAAGACGCGGTTGCAAATTTCTATGACTTATCAACTTTATATTTTAAATGCCACATTATCGGCGCTCTCTGTCCCTTTGACGCTCTCCGCTGATGATATTGGTAAATCGTCAACTTGATTTTGAACCGATTTCCTCCATGCAATAAATAATTTGTCGTCATATCACCAGTTCAACAAATTACGAAAACCAAATGTACCTTATTATTCAAATAGTGATCCATGAGTATACTCCTTACAGAGACATATATGGTGTAAACAGACACTACGACCTTATACTTTTTTTTATTTTAAGCAATCCTTGAAACGAATTCTGAGGTTTTATATTAAATATGTATCGTAGCATTTTATTTTCTATATAAATGGTCTATTAACTTCATATATTCTACAACTTATTCTTGTTAAAAAACTGTGGTAACTGACTATTGGCTTTAGTGATTTGTGTATTCTTGGCAATTCGTAAAATTGTTGTGGTGTTATTTTATCTCCTAAAAAGTTGTGAACTCGTTTTTGTGCTTGCAAAGTGTCGATGTTTGTCTATAGTCACTCTTTGAGTAGACTTAGTATCATAAGTTTAGATAATGTCTTTACAACGAAACCTCCAATTTCACTGATTTTGAGAGTCACGTTTTAAACTATCTGAATATTTAGAATAGTTTACGACTGTAATAATTAATTTTGGAAAAAAATCGATTAACTACTAAATTGAGTAAAACAGAAATTCCGAAATATTTTCAAACTTTTCGAGTCGATAGACGTATCTGGCAGATGTATTTACAGCATGAGATGGAAAAACAGCCTGGTTAGAGGAGGGTAAGCCTCATCAGTATTACTTTAGCAAGGTAGTTTGAGCAGTCAGACCGCCCTCGTCCCTTAATCCTATTTAAACCAAGTTCTAGATGGTTAGGATCGCAAGTTTTATATGTGGCGTTGAATTCGTTGTTTGCCACCCGTAGATCTTGCTTAGAGCTCGTTCCAGTTAGTCCGTTTGATACGTTAATAAGTAACAGATAAATAATCGTTAAAGAAGGGCCGAAGGGTCGAATTATTTACCCGCGGGTTAACTGGGACGTTATTTGGATCGTGAAAAACGGCCTTAAAAGTACGAATTTGCGATCGGATCAGCACAGTCACCATCTACAGGCGCAGGGAACTTTCTAGCTAATAACGTCTGCAATGTATTTTATTGAAGTATTAGAGTAAATCCAAGGCCATAAACTACATAATAAGACGGGGTCAGCTTAGCATTACGATCGACCCAAAGGAAATAACCCGAAGATGTTGCGGTGGGCCCACGACGGCTGATGTATGTTAGGGCAAGCCTATTCCGCGATATTTATTGTGTACTTAACTGGAACGAGATACGCACGACCAAACTCTATTACCCAAACAAAAACTAAACAACACTGGCACAGATGATACCAATTCGGAAAATTGGCCGCGACTACGGCGCTATTGAGAATCCTAATTTGTTTATAAAAGCAATTCTTAAAGTGTTCCCGACGCCCGAGACCTACAGCTGCCCAGAACGATAAAATTTATGTCAGAATTTCAGATTTTCATTTGATAAACTTGGCCGCTTTGAAATATCAGAGAATAAATGTCTGTCTGAATTCCTTAATACCCCGCACGCTTATTTCCCTCTGTTTGCTTTAGATTTCCAATAATTTTATTACTGATACATCAATACTCTAACGTCTGCATTTCAACTTTTAATGGCGGGCAGCAATTCGGTTATGGAAAAATGATCTTAACTCCAACGCGTGAAATACATTACTATTCGAACAATCTTTTCATCAAATTTTATTGAATATTGGAAAGAAAAAGAACTAACATAGAAACTAGATCCGATCTGATACTGTACAAATAGTTACTTACAGAAATCGTCCACCGTTAGAATTGGAGACCCAACCAAAAGAAAAAATGTTGGAATGAATGTTGATAATTCCTTTTAGAAATAAGGATAGTTATGCTAACGTACTGAAGTTTACTGTGAAATGACCGTAAAAAGAATGCTAAAGAATGTTAACACATGCTAAAATTAATATTGAATTAGAAAGGGCCAGATTAGTCACATAAAGCATGATGATAATCACATGGATGTGAGCAAAATGTAAGAAATATGTGCACATGAAACATAGAAAAAATGTGTAATTCTAAATAATAAATAAGACAGAAGATAACTGAAAGCCAGATTAAAACCGTGAACTGAAAAGAATAGTTAAAGTGTGTTAATAGTGAACCAGTGTTAAAATTGTTGACATTTATAAAAATTAAAATGAAATCTAGTATTATGCCAATATGAAATAAATGGAATGGCAGTTACTGGGTAATACGGTAGAGTTAAAAATAATAATATAAAAATTAGACCGCTAACAATTAAAACTTTCATGTTGTGGCTGGTTTTTAAGGTGTATGTAATAAATTCCAATTTAAATTGTGTTTAATTGAAATAAGGGTTGTAGAAGTAATATCAAAAGATATAAATTAATATATAAACCGTAAGTAATAAAGGTGGTTCGTGATCGAGTGAAAGGGAAGGCCATTGGTGAAAATCGTCTGCAAAATTATGGTGTCGCTGGCTGAAGATGTGGACTGACTACGACGTGCGTTGGTTCTTGAATTGGTAAAAGTAACTATGCAATCAAGGAAAAAGCCGTGCAGCTAAAGGTGGTGTTGTTGCAGCCAACTAGGGCCTGCAGGTAATCCCGAGTTTGGATTTCGTTGCGGTTCTTGGTTTCCAGACTGCAGAGCCTAACGGTGGAATTGGGAATAGCCCTTGGAAAAGAGGATAACTCATGCGGAGTTGATGTGGTGAATGAATACGCAGGTACCTGAAATGAGCATTCTTTTATCATATGCAAATAAAAAAATACAAAGAGATACGGCTTACCTGATTAAACATATTGTAGTTGGTTGCCTTTTTAGTATTAAGTTCAAGTGAGGTTACTTCAAAGCATAACTACAACTCCATTAGAAATAATGTGAGGATATCATTTAACCAAGCTTGCGTTGGCTCTAATGGCAATTTAATAAAATTACCATTTTACTCAAGTGTTAAAACCCAACCCTAATACAGTATGATGGAAAAATGTCAACGTCTAGAGGGCTGTGGAATTATTTTGTCAAACATTTTTGTTGGCAGTCGTGGTAGTAGAAGTCACACTAAAATTTTATATTTCTCAGTTTAAGGTTGTGCCAGGATTGTCATTTCAACAATCAATTTGCAAATTAAAAATGAGAGATGCGAAAGTCAGCTCGATTTCAGTGCCTGCGAAGCGATTTCAACGCTTGGTCTCAGTTAAAGCAAAAATAGACAGAGTTATATGTTTTAAGGTGCTCACCTTGTATATATTTGACCAAAAGTGTATTAAATTTCGTGCCAGGTAGGCATATAATCCGAATGCAGAATATCGACTTCCTCCTATAAATAGTTTTGAGTTATACCGCCAACCAAGCCCGTAGGCCCGAAATGCCTTAGCCAACCTACCGTTTTATACATTTTTGCCGCCAACAGACGGACAGGCAGATAGACAGAGAAGGCGATATTTTTACGATTACAATACTTCATTCATCTTTTAGACGAGAGTAATACATTTGTTCTCCTAGGATGCGTTAAAGTATCATTAAGACACATGCTAAAGCAAAAATAGACGTTTCTAATGCTGGATAACCCAGAAGCAGAGACGATGGATAGCAAATCAATTTTTCTACCTGCAGATATAATTTAAAACCTTAAATTATAAGAAAACAAATCTCAAAATAGTTATAAAAATTCGAAAGGCAAGTACAAAGATTAAGCAATGACTTTATATG
>OW679197.1:85693804-85748452 GCA_940337035.1 Agriotes lineatus | reverse complement strand
ACCTACGGCTTAACATGCTCTCCGAGGAAGGGCTGGTTGAAATTTTACTACCACTATAGGTTGGACCGCCGCGAACGTTGCTTAACTCTCAAGACTGTTTGATCAATGACCAGCCCTTGTAGCATGCAGCTATGCAATCAGACCCGATCACGTAACGGGCGTGTTAAGCTAGTATGGTATAGTATGCGCTAAATGAAATGCATATTAATATTACTAATACCGGTTTTCAGTAAAATTCAGATTACAATTTAACTTATAGCTATGGAAATCTAGTGTTCAAGTGTATCTCCATTGGCTCTCATTTTTATTGTATTATTGAAGTATATATCTTGAATCGTTTCTATTAGGGAAGAAGGTATTTGTTTTGGTAATAAAATATCTATTACGTCCTTAATCCGAACTCTGTCAAATGCTTTCTCTAAGGTCGACCAAGCATATAATAGCTATTTGTGCAACAAATGCTAAAAGTGGATGTTTATGCACGACACATGAAAATCACAAAAGGGAAGCCGAAGGCTGAGTTTCATAATTTTTATGTCTCGTGCATAAACACTTTTAGCACAAGTTTGCACACAATATTTTTTGTACGATCTTAAATTTACTGTTATTAATCCATAAATGTCGATTAAATAAAGGTTTGTATTTATGACAGTTATAAGTTATGTTATAGTAAAGAGATGGCCGTGACAGCGCAGGTGACTGTTTCTGCAGTCGGTAGCTGTCAAAGTTAGTTATCAAAGGTAATTATAATAGTACGCATTTTACTTTATTTATTGCATAATGTTTTAATTATTTAAAAACACTTTACCTCTAACGAAAGAAGTAATTGGAATAACTTTATAACCTCACTTCCTGTTTAAAGTTTTAAATTCAACACCCGCTGTTTACTTTTAGCACATGTGCTAATTTCGCTTTACCACGCTGATTTATAAAACGTAATTTTTAGTGAAATATGCTAGTGCTAAAAGGCCTACTTTTAGTAGTGGTCGTACAAAAAATCAGTTTTATTAAATTCTAGTGTCTTTTCCGTATTTTGCTTTCCTATAAATATACCATTTAAGAGTGATTTTCCATTCCTGAAACCTTGCTGTTCATCGCAAAACGTTGTGATGTTATTAATTTTTGTGGATTAAAACTTAAATTGGAAAAACTGAAAGCGCTTTGAATTTATTATTAAATAAATAAAATTTAAATATAATACAGAAATCTTGCTTCTATAGCAAAAATACACTTCTCCAATAAATTAACGCACCAAAAAAAAGTAGCCAAAAGTTTAAAGTTAATTATTGTCGAAACCACTTATCCGATTTGGACGATTTTTTTTTTTGAATGACACGTCGTCTCTTTCAGAAAGTTAGTGTACTACTCTATTTGCATAGAAACTTATTTTTTTATAAATACCGGGTGTAACAATTATAACGTGTTTTTTCCATAAAATTTTTAATACCCTGTGGGGTTCAACAGCTACAATATCAAGTTATAATTCATAGCAAACTCTAGCCTTATCTTTTTATAACATTTTGTTTTTTGATTTACTCTTTTATCTTAGCTACTGCAAAAGAAACACAATTTTATAGCATAACATGTGTTAATGGAGACCTAATTTAACAACAACAAAAAAAGAAACAAAATGTAAAGAAAAAAGGTAAACGAAAGTCTCAGTAGCGAGTATTTTCGCCTCTGGCCAGAATAACTTCTAACCTTCCTCAAACAGAACTAATGCTTGAGCACATTCTTCGCGAATAAGATTTCGTGTTTCACGTTGCATACTGAGAAAATTAAAGATTTTGCAAAAAAAACGTTAAGGACTAACACCGAAAACACACTTCTATCAACTACTGCTTTTTGACAGTTGTATTTATCTGATGACAATTACTGTTTCTTTCTGTTTCTCCATAGCCTGCTACTTTAGTGAATTTAATGCAAATTAAAGTCAATAAAAACATGTTATGCTATAAAATTGTGTTTCTCTTGCAGTAGCTAAGATAAAAGAGTGAATCAAAAAACAAAATGTTATAAAAAGATAAGGGTAGAGTTTGCTTTGAATTATAACTTGATATTGTAGCTGTTGAACTCCACAGGGTGTTATACATTTTATGGAAAAAATACGTTATAATTGTTACACCCGGTATTTATAAAAAAATCAGTGTCTATGCGAATAGAGTAGTACACTAACTTTCTGAAAGAGACGACGTGTCATTCAAAAAAAAAATCGTCCAAATCGGATAAGTGGTTTCGACAATAATTAACTTTAAACTTTTGGCTACCTTTTTTTGGTGCGTTAATTTATTGGAGAAGTGTATAAGGTGCATTGTAAACTTAATATATTCAGAAAAACTGTCCTTCAGCTCGCAGGCAAATTATAAGTCCACTGTTGTATATCATAGGGTTGTCAAAATGGTGACTTTTAAGAAGGGACAGTTGAATCAGTGTATAATTTATTACATTTATCTACGACAGTGTGCAAAATTGACTTTTAGTTGGCAGATTTAAGTTTGACTGTTTAATAACATGTGTTCATTAGTTTACGTCGTCAGTAGCAACGTGTTTAAAATATTTCATTAGACAGGTCGTCAGTAGTAACGTTTTTTTAAATTTTTAACCACGCAAAATTACGACCGTTTGCTAGTAATCCTAATTTACATTTAAAATATTTTTTTAATTTACCGTGTTTTCTAGATTCTATCGTAGGTAAAATATTGTACGATACACATGCGATGGAACTTAAATTTGAAAATAAATTAAATATAGTTTAAATCCGATTTACACCCGTTTAGATTACTTCAATATTCTATACTAGATTTAAAATTGATTTAATTATCACAGCCGTAGATGATATGGAAATTAAAGTGCAAGAGCAAACATTTGTTATTCAACGCTAAAAACTTGAGGCTGCGTTACATATACTTTATATTAATTATTTTTTGCTCTTAAGTAATGACAGTGAATAATTCACTAATAATAGTTATTTACATATCAAGTCATGAAAGTTATCGTTTACTGGACGAAGGAGCATATTGTACGAGACTGTAATGCAGAGTACTTTTAAGCTCCTGAGCCCAGTAGAATAACTTTCATGACATGGAAGGTTTAAAATTTTACCTGAAATCGCCAATAAAATCAAACTAAAGCATAAAACCGACTCATAACCTTGAGATTTAGATAATCGTTTAAAAAACTAGTGATCAGATCTGTTAAAGAACATTAGATTTCTAAAAATTTAATCATTGCACGAATGGTACAGTAATAACAGTCAGGTAAAAATATGACTGTACTAGTCGTATAATGGATGACATTCTAGAGTCAAAATAGCATTAAAAGTTTGACTTTTATGACGTTTTCAGGTAAAATATTATGCAGTGGACAAAGGTGGCTGCGGCAAACCAGACTTTGCATTATATTAATTCACACACTAGTAATGAATTTATCTGTCAATTTGAAACTTGTCAAATCAAGGTATATCTATAGAGTGGTCATCTCACAAGAACAAAGATTTTCTCAATTAAAGCATCTTTCCGAAATGCGTTTCAGGAAAATAATAAATGGAAATGCAGCATTAAAGCTCGTATTAACGAATATGCAGAGAGTATTTTGTGATTATTAAGGATATTGCTTATGATTCATTAGTAAAACGTCCAGTTTTGAATCTTCAGTTTTCTTTGGCCAAAAATATTTTTGGTGTTACCGTATCTGCTATCCATTTCACGTAATTGCTTTATCAACACTCAAAAATGGAATTATCTACTGCTGTAGAAAACGGCAATCTTATTGTGTCTATTCGCTTTTAAAAAACTAAAGTAGAAATTTATAACTTAGTTTCTAGAGGAATTATTGTGCAGTTAGTGAGCAGTAGCACTGCGTAATGAATTTCCACAAATAAAAATGTCCTGGCCTTTCTAGATAATTTATAGAGCTCACGATCGCGTGTCCATGTGACAATTTCTAAACAACCCTGAAACGACCTGCACCACCAGGTACGGATCGGTCATCATGACAAGTACAACTCTGGAGCTATAAATTCGCATTTTTTGGGTGTTTCACCATCGCCATAGGCATTTATTATCGACATAACAAAGCCTTGCTTTACGAGCGCCCCCTCTAAGTTATTTTTATTTGATAAACTGGAAATCGAAACTTACTGTCTCACTTTCCATTAGCTTAGCAATGCTATGTTTACAGCCAACTCCTGGGCCAAATCAAATTTCGGAGGTGCAAAAACAAGCCAATTAAGGCCATGAGTGCTTGCGAAATATCTTACGCTGGTGCATTATTAGATTTATGGGCACATACTCAAACTGGGGTCTTCTTACAACTTTAACCTTCTTTCGCCTACAAAAAAGGCTGAAAGGCGATGCGTTTAAGCAATCCAGGTCGTCCATTGTGCAACCATTGTCCACCCACCCTTTCTATAGCTTTCAAAACGAATTTACACCGCCCTCGCATTAAATACAATAAAAATCAAATTCGGGATCGCTAATATTTGATTCTGGTACGCCGGAATAATGGCATTACTGGACGAATAGTTTTCTTTGGGGACATTTTTAACACCGAGATTATATCTGGCCCTTACGAAGGACCTTTTGATGCAATTCCAGGCTGCTCGCACATTGTAGTTTTAGCAGTTTTTCTAAAAATTAAATTGTCATCGCTTGCTATTAAACGTAAATATTTTCCCGAATTTTACCTACTCCTTCGCTAGA
Organism: Agriotes lineatus; assembly: GCA_940337035.1. Lineage (NCBI taxonomy): Eukaryota > Metazoa > Arthropoda > Insecta > Coleoptera > Elateridae > Agriotes > Agriotes lineatus. Next base: position 85,743,752 of record OW679197.1, on the reverse strand, counting down.
CTAAAAGAGCACATCGCCATCAGATAATTTTTATTGTAGTCTATAAAACTAACCATAATAAAATTTTATATGAATATTACCGAGCATAAAGCGGCGAAGAAGTTGGTTTCTATATAAAGTTGACCCAAGTTCTGTGACGTCACGTCTAGGCCTTTCAGGGCCGCTATCAAGCTTACTGATCTGACAGGCCAAGGGTCAGACCTTTGTACGTCTTGTCCTTTCTAATTCTTGTATGCTTAATTCTTTTTTCGTCTACTGTTTTGTCCATTCGCCCCCGCTTTGTTTGAGCACTCTGAATGCCCAACAAACGATTTTGTAATCCGAGCTATAATGGAATTTAATTTATGCAAAAAGCTTTGTTCGCACCAGAGCGTTTTGTTTACAAGGAAAAATCAAACCGCGGTCCAGCGTGCTTGGCTTGTCGAGGCAAAAACTGGATTAAAGATCTTAACAATTTTGGGTGGCGTAAGCTCTAATCTGCCTGTAATGATCACAACTGAGGACTGCATGTTTGCCCGTTTCAATTGTCGCAGAAATGTCGCCATCGGGGTGGTCTCTATCCAAATCTCCAAATTGTCACGATTAAGCTGTTTGCCCATTTGTCCGACTTAAGTGTTACTTTGGCATACAAAGAACGCATACATTTTGGGTTTTGCACAATTTTAGTGCGCGTTTCATTCATGGTAAGTTTACAGTCAGACCTCTACCCAATGCTTTATTATGGATTGCAAAAACCAATAGCACTGAAATAATATGGATGTTTTGCTATTGCTAACGTAAGCTACTAATAATCCACATAGAAATAGATTTGTTTCTAAATTGTAAATAGCTTTAACCAATACAATTTCATCAAAACAGCTCATTATTCGTGCTATCAAAGCTGTAATTAAATGCTTAATCCAGTTTTATCAAAAATATCTATCGAATTTCCTTATTATCGATAAAAAAATGGGTCGTAGACTAACCGCACGTGTCACGAAAAAATGCAGCATATCAAGTAATGCTTTAAAACCATAACAGAAGAAAAACACAAATATATAAGAAGAGAGAAATAGAGACTATTTAAATAAAAGAGAAAGATTCCATACGCAGAAATTTTAAAAATTTTAATACATAGCAACAGAAGTATACTACACCCAGAAGTATATAAAAGAGTTTAAACTGAAAGCATGTATATGTAGGGACAAAGGAGGGAACATTGTAAGTGAAAAGAACGCTATACTAAAACGATGGAAGGGATATTACAAAGACACACTTAATCAACATAATAACAGCTTAAAAAAAGTGCAAGATGATGCAGAAAACAGAAACAATGAAGACCCAAAAGAAGAAGAACTTAGATAACATCCCAGAGGAGCTATACAAAAAAGAGGTTAAAGAAGTGTGGAAATGCACATCTTAATAAAACAAATATGGGATAAATAAGCAAGAATGCCTAACGAGTGGAAAGTGGGTGAAACTCAACGTAGAAATAGATTAATGGCCACAAAAACAAATAACAACATATTAGAAGATGACACAGTAGAACAATCCTGGAAGAAAATCAAAATAAACATAGAAAAAGCTAAAAACCAAGAAAAACCGCAAAACACCCTGTTCACGACTGAAGTAAAAAAGCTCAGTGCCGAAAAGAAGAACGCTTATTTGCAATACAAAAATACTACAAAACCGGAAGATCTTGAGAGGTACAAACACATTAGAAATACCAACAATGAGAAGATAAGAAGGATAAAAGAAGAATTTTGGGAAAGTTTCACAAAGAACATGGAACATGGTTTGAGGGGAGCACATGTAAAAATATGGAAAATGATCAGAAACAGAAAATCAGAATTAACAAAATTGTTTAGTAACAATAAGAAAAGAAGAAGAATAGGAACGATACCAACAACAGTTACCCAAGCCCATCAAGCACAAGAACAAATAGAAGTGGCAGAGAATGAAATAAGAAAGGTAACATCTACATTAAAAAACAGAAAGGCACCAGGAGTAGACGAGATAACAAACGAACAGGTAAAGTGTGGCAGCAAGACATTGACACAGGAATTAACGCGTTATTCCAAAAAATACTAGACCAGTAGACAATCCCGGAAGAGTGGAAGTCCAGTATTACAGTCCAACTATTAAAAAAAGGCGATAAATCTCTACCTAAAAATTATAGAGGGATAACCCTACGAAGTTTAGTTTTTAAATTGATGACGAAGGTTATTCTGCTGAAACTTAACGAACACATAACAGCCAATAAAGAGCAATTTGGATTTCGAACAAATTGATCTACAACAGACACCATATTTATAATGCGTCAAATATGTGAGAAATCCATTGAGTGCTACAAACCAGCGTACATCTGCTTTGTAGATCTAGAGAAGGCGTTCGACCAAATACAGCTAACGACGTACTAACCATACTAGAAGACAGGCAAGTACCAACAGCGCTCTTCAACGTAATAAGAACAATGTACTTTGACATAACAACTAAGATTAAGGTAGAAGACGAATACACAGAAAGCATACACACAACAAAGGAAATACCACAGGGCGATTTGCTTAGCCCCCTGCTATTCGACCCAGTAAGGGACAAAATTATAGATGCTGTTAAAACGAAACCCGGTTATAAAATGGGAGCTAAAACCATAAGTGTAATATGTTATACTGACGATACTGTCCTTATGGCTGACAGCGAAGATAAATTACAGCGCCTGCTGCTGCTGCATCAATTCGTAATTGAATAAAAAACCTGGAATGTGCAAGTATCTACAGAACAGACCAAGTGCATGGTCATTGCGAAAGACCCAGTAAGGTGCAAATTAGAAGTTAAAAGAACCGTAATAGAAAAGGTCATGTCCTTTAAATATCTAGGGGTGGATATCTCAAGCAGCCGAAATCTTACTAAAGAAGTACGACAACATTCATATAAAAGCGCACGAATATCTGGTTACCTAACGGACGTTTACTGGAGGAACAAATATATGACCACCGAAAACAAAATTAAAATATATAAAAACTTTTTAGACCCGTAGCTACATACGCAGCCGAAACTAGAGCTGACACTAAAAATCACCAGACAAATACTCAATACCACTGAAATGGCCAGTTAAGAGCAATAACTGGACATAGTCTGAGAGAGAGACTACCCAACTACGAAATAAGGAGAGAATGTAATATACAGGAGATTTCAAAGTTTGTTAAACAACCAAGAAGGGAATGGAACCCGCATGTCGACAGAATGCAACCCGAACGACTACTGAAAATAGCAAAGACGCAAGTCCCACATGGAAAGCGTCAACCTGGAAGAACACCAAAGCGTTGGGCAGAAAGCTGCGTCTCATCATCCCTAGAAACACCACCGAGTAGGAACGATTAGTGTCAAAGATAAACAGGCGAAGCCTACAGAAAGAGGAAGGAGAAGAAGAAGAAGAAGAGAAGGAAGAAGAAGAAGAAATCTAATAAAGCTAACAATGACTAGGATAGAGAACGGAGTAAATATTCAAAATGCATTATGAACCACTTTTAGCACAGACAGAGGAATCAAACACGGAGATGCACTGCCATGCCTTCTATTTAACATATTCCTTGAAAGTGTGATTATAAATCCAGGAATTGAAACAGCAGAAACCATTGTCAAAAATCTGGTGTGATACACTCACACAACTTCCTTTTAGTGATCTTATAATTAGTCAAAAATTTCAGTTTTAATTTTTAACCATTCGTTAAAAATTTTCAAAAATTACAAATTCTACAAAAACGGTACAAAATCGAGTGTTAGTTGAAGAGACAAATTTTCTCTAGAATTTTAAGGTGAATTCAAAAATGTAATAATATACCGGGTGTTTTATTTAAAATAGGAGTTAATAAAAAAAATAGAAAAAAAAACAAAAGAAACCCACTTTAGAAGTATTCAACTGGAAAATCACCTATCTCACATCAATACACATTAAAAATGTAAGAAAAATTTAAAGTTTCAAAAAAATCGTTAGAACCGTTTTTGAAAAAATCGAAAAAAACTGAAAAATCACAAGAGTAAACACCTACTTCCGGTTACGCGATTTTCTTCAAAAGCTTGGTGTCTCATCTACATAGTACACAAAACTTATATATGAAGTTTCAACGCCATACCTCTTTTCGTTTTTGAGATATTCTGTTCACAGACAGACACACACACAGACACACACACAGACACACGCACAGACACACACACAGACAGACCAATGAAAAAAAATATGTTTTTTGGGATCAGGGGACTCTAAAACGTGAAGATCCGTTGAAAACTCAATTTCGAATTTTTGGGGTGAATCCAATACTTCCTTTATAGTAAAAGGAAGTAATAACACAACTGCCAGCATATGCCGATGACATGGATATAATTAGAAAAAGGACGTTATGAAAGCTGTCGCATTCTTGGAAACGGTGGCAAGAGACATGGGTCTAAAGATTAACATTGTAAAGACCAAGTACATGTATATAAGAATGCAAGCCAGTAAAACCGATTCTCAGAATCTAGTGATAAGTGAATATAGCTTGGAATATCCTATGACCTATACCATAAAATCGGTGGTCTCTTAGTTTGTATGTATCTTTGTTCGCTATCACCTCCGAAGATACTGGACCGATTAAATTGTATAAAAGCTTAAAATTTTGAAAATTTTTAGACTTAGATCGTAGGCCAGTTTTTATTTTCAAAAAATGTACGAAAAAGTAAAGTTTTAATTAAATCGTGCAATTAGCGAAGCTAAGCGTAGCTCAGGTAATTAACTATATACCATTATAGCAGCGCCTTATTCAACGAAGCACCTTCATTCAGTGGTAGAATGCTCGCCTGCCACGCGGGCGACCCGGGTTCGATTCCCGGTAGATGCATCCTTTTTTTAATTAATATTAATGAATCTCTCCTAAATTAGCGAACGGAAGCGTAGCTCGGGGGATTCACTAGTTAATCAATAACAAGCCGTGCTCCGTAGCTCAGTGGTTAAGCATTCTGGCTACTGATCTAAGAGTCGAGAGTTCGATCCCCGATCCCAGTGAGGTTTTTAAAAACAGACAAAATGCAGATGAAAACCTCTACAGAATGCCATCATTCGGAAGTGATGTAAAGCCGTGGGTCCCATGTTACTACGATGTGTAGCATGTAAAAGATATCTTGCTAGGGTTGGAACTCCTTAGTCTCTGTAAAATTCTAAGTAGGACTAAGGTGCCTGGTACTTTGCATGCCTAGATCTTGTCTACGGGGTTGGCAAAAGGGCATATGAAGGCCTGCTTGCTTGACATTAGTCTCATTATTCATTTTCTTATATGGGTATTTCGCCACTCTGCAAATTAAAATATTAAATAACGAAAATATTAACAACGAACGTTTCGAGGGACAATCTGCCCTCGTTATCAACGAATAACAATTAAAACTAACAAGAACTTATCTTTTTTTCACTGGAAGAAAAAACGACCAACCTCCAATGAATTTTCTGACATTGACGTTTGTTGATATCTGTACCTACTTGATCTCATCTTTAAGAATCGATAGCCAACTATTGTCTAAAAATATTGAGAAAGACGACACGCATTTTTCTTCGTTAAGTAAAATGTATGCCGTTTCTTTAATTTTTCGCCTAGTTGACATCGATTCTTTAGACAAGATCTTTGTGTTGTCCCATTGTATTTTATGGTTTTCATCCCAAGCATGTTCTGCCAGCTTAGACTTATTGAATTGATACGTTTTCAACATATTTTTATGTTCTTTAACTCTTACTGCTAAAGGCCTGGATGTTTCACCGATATAATATTTCCCGCATTCACAGGGAATACTATGTCTACACGTACACCAACAAACCAGTAGTTTGGTGGAGATATGTCGATGATGTTTTTGCAATTTGGCCTCATGATATAGATGAGGTGGACAAATTTCTTGAACATATTAACAGTAAAGAAACCTCCATCAAATTCACATTAGAAACAGAGCAAAACAATCAGTTACCCTTTCTTGATACACTAATCACACGCACAATAAATACTTTTGAAACATCAGTACACCGTAAGAAAACCAATACTAATAGGTACTTACATTTTAATTCTAACCATCACAAAAACATAAAGACAGGCGTTGTAAAAAGTATTTACGACAGAGCCAAAGTTGTTTGCTCTAATGATACAATTTTCAAAAAAGAGAAAGAATTTATTATTAATGTTTTACAAGATAATGGCTATCCAGAGACTCTTGTTCGGAACATTTTCAATACACGAAGCAATGCCACACACATACAAAGGAATGACACTCAAAAATATAATACTCTTACTATATCATATATTCCAGGCATATCTGACAAAATTAGACGAACTGGAAATAGATTCAATGTTAGGACGGTATTCAAAACGATGAATACTTTGCGGTCAGTTCTTACAAAAACTAAACCGTTCAACGAAGAACAACATTCAAGGAATTGTATATATAGTATTCCCTGTGAATGCGGGAAATATTATATCGGTGAAACATCCAGGCCTTTAGCAGTAAGAGTTAAAGAACATAAAAATATGTTGAAAACGTATCAATTCAATAAGTCTAAGCTGGCAGAACATGCTTGGGATGAAAACCATAAAATACAATGGGACAACACAAAGATCTTGTCTAAAGAATCGATGTCAACTAGGCGAAAAATTAAAGAAACGGCATACATTTTACTTAACGAAGAAAAATGCGTGTCGTCTTTCTCAATATTTTTAGACAATAGTTGGCTATCGATTCTTAAAGATGAGATCAAGTAGGTACAGATATCAACAAACGTCAATGTCAGAAAATTCATTGGAGGTTGGTCGTTTTTTCTTCCAGTGAAAAAAAGATAAGTTCTTGTTAGTTTTAATTGTTATTCGTTGATAACGAGGGCAGATTGTCCCTCGAAACGTTCGTTGTTAATATTTTCGTTATTTAATATTTTAATTTGCAGAGTGGCGAAATACCCATATAAGAAAATGAATTATGAATTCACGCCACAAAGAAGTTTCAGAGATGACATTAGTCTCCCCACAACAAATACTAACTGAATAACTAATCAATAACAACAATAATGTCGGTCCTGCAATACAAAGAAGAACAACATTAGTTAATAAGACTTAGCATGGGATAGCACCACAACTACAAGCAGAGAAGATATCTTAAGGAACGATGTTCCAGCTGTATAAAATTTTGATTAACACCTGTATTGTTCTACGGAACAAAAACGTGGACGATAACATCCAGAAACGCATTCGAAAAGAAAATACTCAGAAGAATATGGGTATGTGCGCTGTTCAGGAGAATGGGAAATGAAGGAGTAGAAATAGTCATGAACTACTAAACACTTTTAAAGCTCCCAGTATTACCAATAGCAACAAGGCAGCAAAAATAAACGGACAGGCCACGTAATTAGAATAGATGAAGCACTCCCGGTGAAGAAGATATCCAAGAATAATCTAGAAGAAAAAATAACAGCAGGCAGACCAAAACTAGATTCTTAGACGAAGTAAATGCAGACCTTGGGAATACAACGGTGGAAAAAAAGTCAAAGCACAAGAAGTAATAGAGGAAGATCGTTGAGCAGGCGACGGTCCACAAAAAGCTGTAAAGCTGAAGATGTATGTATGTGTGTATGTAAAAGCAAAGAACGTCCTGCTTTGATTGGATCACGATGCAGAAGATTTCTCGTAAGATTTCTTGTCAGATAGAGAAGCGGCTCTCTTCACGTGACATCATAGCTCAGTAGAATGTCGAAGCAGATTTAAATTTGTCCTGTGAATGATATAGAAAATTGTTCCACAAGTTTGGAGTTAGGTTTTATAAGGTAAATTAAATAATTGATTTTTTTTAAATTACAGACCAAGGAAAACCCGATATTAATGAAAGCCCTAAAAACACAGATTCTTGGGCACAGGACAGACTGTCTCAAATAGACTATGCAATTTGCTAAACGGATTATGGTTTGAGGAATAGGAACACTCGAGTTAATTGATGACATTGTAAAAGCCGAAAAATACAAAGCAATGCTGGATAACAGCTTAAAAATTACATTCGGATGGGAAATTTGTCTTTCAGCAGATCGGAGCTTCAGGCTGTACGGAAAAACGACAAAAATTGGTTTACCTACCACAATATGGAGTGTTGGATTGGCCTCCGAGCAGTTCTGATCTTAATGTCATAGCGACTCTTTAGCATAAGATATGAAGGTGCTTGGGGCACAATCCACAACGAATGGTCCCCGAAGTGTGGCGAAAATTGTGGTAAATTTGGGATGATTTTATGCTTCAAGAGTGCCAAAAACGTGTTAATGGTAGGTCGACATCAGATCAAAAGGATATGTTAGTCCCGCTTAACAGTGCAAGCATAACTATTCGCGCTAATATTAAGTTGCATGCAACTTAAACTTGGACATAAACTGGATGAAGAAACCTAAGTATTATTTAAACGAAAATAGTGAGAAAGATATACCCAGGAATATGGAGTAAATAAGCAAATTGAACATATACTTTGTACTATGGAAATTAGCGCCAATAAAACAGAAAGATATTAGAAGGCGCTTCATAGATGTAGATTTGTACACTATGGACGGATTACGTACGACAATAATTCTTAAAACAGGTTTTTTCGTTAAATTAAAACAATAATTAGAACAACTGCAGACAAATGTATAGGAAAATAACATGCTGCCTTTAAATTTTTATGACAACGCAATCTTAGAGTTTTTTAATGGTTCATACTCAGCATCTCAACAGTTTATCCTTAGACATACTTTTATATAAAAAAAAACGTTCAAGAGAGTAGCAGCAGTGGACAAGTCTTAGTGGGATACGATAAAGATTGTCAGTTGGAGCTATCAGAAATGACCGCTTTTGATTAGCACTTCAGTTTAGCACGTTTCAACGTTTCGAGCATTACTGACACATTAGAGAATGTAAATCATATATCCGACCAGTAATGACGTACACAACTGAAACAAGAACGAATAGTCACAAAACAAAAAAAATTGCTACGCTTAAACGAAACGAAAATATTAAGCTGCTAGCAAAACGCTACAAGACAGAGTGAGGAACAGTGATATACATGTCAAGTTAAAGACGTAAAATGGTAAAACAACTAAGAAGAATGTGATGAGAACCTGTGCAGAGAATGGATGACAATAATTTAGCAAAAATTAGCATGAACAACGTGCCACGTGAAAGAACACAGGCTGCTCCCCTAAGCGATAGTGAAACAGCTGGAACTTCTTATCTCAAGAACCAGACTGAACTACAGAAAACATAATAAAAGAAAAAGAAGAAGAATTATGATAAATCAAAGTTTAACCCATTGCTTGCTGCGAATTCTAAGAGAAAGTATGACGGATAATACTTAATTACTATAAAAAATGAGTATCAATCGGTAATAAAGCGCCGATTTTGAAAGGATTGTTCGGCAAGCATCCTATATTGAATGTGTTATAGAAGTAACGTCCTTCGTACCGCTTTCCTTATCAGCACGCCTTGGCAGATGTTTTGTACCGCTGAGTTTACTAGCCTCACGTTCTTAGATTTCTAAACCTACAGCTTTCCGCCATCGATTGTGGTTATTTGCTAAGCCTATTGCTGCACCAAGTCTCCTCCCCATAATGTTTTTGGTAACACCAACCCAACGTTTTGAGGGACGTCCCCTGCGTTTTTTGTTTTTTTTTTCGTGAAGAATCTTTCAATCCAGCACTATAAAAAATTTGGTTGCAGGTTTCAGAGGAAAAGAATGTAGGTCAGAGATGATCATGTGTTTAAAGACCTATTTCTGTGTCCACTACAGAAACACTGATTTTGTTCTCACATAATTTTGGAGGATTGACGAACTGGGAGAGTGGACACAACATTTTATATAAATGAGGCTCGTCATCGTGCATTATGATTTCGGTGCGAAAAAGTTATCTTCATCTCCAAATGCCTGGAGACTAATGAAAAACCACTGAGGGTGACAAAATCCCAGTTGACTTGAAAGCCGTTTTGGGGAGGATTCTTTTTGGATAATATTATAACTGTGGAGGAGACGTTAATACATTGTTACGATGAACAATAATCAAAGAAACGAAAACACTCCGTCCTCCTACAGAAATTTCGTATTCAGAAGTCTCTAGGAAGGTCTCACTTCTGTTGCTTTCGAATAAAGCATAATTTTCACAATTTTCTTAAAACAATGTTAAAGTGTGACAGGAGTATACTCTATATTCTTCATTATAAAGTTTCGTAAAAACAGTTGTGGACGTATGTCGCGATAAGGTCTCCAAAAGTATTCCTTTGCGCAACAACCTATCTTCTCATAAAAACTAATTAATTACTCATATTGGGTTGACTTCGTGGCTTTGGATAATTTCCTATTTCTAAAACCGTAACATTTTCTATGTTAAGCTACGAATTTATAAATATCGCTTGGTGTTTAAAATAATATTTTCTTCAAACGTTAGCAAACTTTTACATTATACTGCTGGTTTGACAATACTAAACTATAAATTCGTTGCCATGGCATCTAAACACTATCTTCGCTCGTCAACCTCAAGGAAAAAACATATCTCCCTTTATGCATAAATATCTATTATCTTTTTCTCAGTTAAAGCAAAAATAAACAAAATTTTATTTTTTCAGATGCTCACGCTGTGTATATATGTCAGAATTTTTCTCAGTTTTATGCCAGGTATAATATAATAATAATAATAATATAAATAATAATGTGTATGCAAAATATCTTCTTTTCCAACAAATAGTTTTTGAGTTATAACGCCAACAGACAGATAGACAGACGCAATTAAGAAAACGCGTTTTTCATCATCTAGGGACTCTAAAACATGAATATCTAAGAAATTTCGGAAGGTGATCTTTTCGCGATTACAATACAAATAAAAAATTGAGAATCTTCCATGTCCCGACTATAGTAAATTGTCATACTGTCTGGAAGTTTTACCAGAATTAAAGATCCCAAGTCTTCAGAGTTCTCAGTTCTCATTTTCATCATTTCGTCACAACAACCAGCCCCTGATACTCCGATAACTAACACAATCTGAAAAATATAAAATACTACTGTATATTACCTGATATTTTACCTTCAATCCCAAATACAGTTGATCAGAGATGTCTAGCAAAAATATATCAAATTCCAATTCGTGAATACTCGCGATACCTTTGAAGTGTAACACTTTAATTGTGTTTTTTAGAATCTCATGTAATTTCAAGAACTTGCTAATGTCTATTCCATGTTTAATATTCATTAGAGATCTAATCATTGAATAATTCGACCATAATGATGAACTTTTCATTTCATCTAGGTTGTCGAATATAAAAAATACGCTAGAAATACATTTTCGGTGAAACTTTTTGCTTTTTCTTTATCCTCCAACTTATAAAACGGGACTATGAAGCTTGATAAATATTGCCCGATTTTGTAGGCACCAAATCATTTATAGCCTTCTTGGCGGCCTTTGCTATTTCAGGTGGGATACATTGATCATTTCCTGACATTAAAAGCTATAATGAATGAATAGCATTTACTCAAGGAATTTGTACATAATTGCAAAATATAGCTACTTACAGATTCTCTCCAAATTGAAGCGGGTTAACTGACTGACGTTTTTTTTATTACAACGTTGTTTCTAGTGAAGTCATAGTAACGCTCTCCAAAGCAATCTATAGTCTGATTTTCACATGATTCAGAGCAGGCTGTATAAATTTTGTTTACAGTGTACAGTTACCAACCAAATTTGACATTTTCTTAAAATTTGAGGTTAATAGTCATATAATTAACTTGAATACAAAATTCCAAAATTTCACTAGGTGTAATAGTATATTACATACCGAGGTGGGAATGAAACTTTTCAGCGTGGTGTGTATACTATTTTATTCGCGATCATCTAATTTTAAAAATAACTACAATTGAACTCTGAATAATAGATACCTTGACGTAGCAAATATTTTCGTTACCATGAAAACAACCCACTCAATATTTTTGTTACCATGAAAACAACCCAGTGTTCAGGTATGTAATATTTTTCGGGGTATGTAATAATTTCCCGGCTAGTTTCAGTAATCATCTAGTTCCCAGCTGTTGTCATGTCATGAAATTGACACATTACAATGTGGTTGCCAATAAAAACATTTTCACGTTTCAAATAATATTGAAACAATAGAAACAAAACGCTTGGTAACGCAAAGTACATCAATTTTTAAATAAAAAGATATTACCAGTGATGGGAATCGAATTTCAGTGCCGTCGAACCAGTCTTCATGTCACTGTTCCGCGGTAGCACACGAGTCAATCAGGCCTTCACTGCGTGAGCAACAGGGACTTATGCGTTGCTCTTTTTTTGTCTCGCATAACATGTATCCTGTATCTGTTGGGTCCCATTTTTTGGCAAGGATAAAGCCTGGGCTATGTACAAATTATTACTTCTAAATATTTATCAGTTAAAGCAAAAGTAAGCAACAGTTTATTTTTTAAGGTGCTCACTGTGCATATATTTGTTTGACATTTTCTCAGTTTTATGCTAGGTAGATATATAATGTGTATGCAAAGTATTGTCTTCTTCCAACAAATAGTTTTTGAGTTATACCGCCAACAGACAGATAGAAAGACAGGCAGGCAGACAGGCAGACAGACAAACAGATAGACAGAATTGAAAAAACCTGTTTTTGTCATCTAGGGACCCTGAAATGTGAAGATTGCAAACAAGTGTTGAAGGAAACGAAAGAAGCAGTTTATTGATACTTTCAAAGTTAATAAAAATGGTCAAAATGTCCTAAAAACAAAAATTATACAAAAATTTTAACCTTAAATTTTGGAGGAAATGTCAAGTTTGGTTTGTAATTATTTTTTTACACTGTTAGGGAAAATCAATCTCACGGCTTACTCTGAGTCACGACTATATAATTATCAGTCTATCTAATCTTCTGCCTGAAAATAATTCCTGGTCTCTTAACTTTTCTTTAAAATTTTTTTATCAATGTTTGAAGAAAATATACATGTTATTCGGAGAAAAAGTATCTTTATATGGCTCGGCTGTACTTATCTGCATCGCAAGCTCGGTAGATAAACCGTCCAGCCACGCCAAGTAAAATATAACTTTCCTCCTAATAATATAATATACTATTAATTTATTTACCTTATCCTCATATATTTTGATCGTTGATTATATTAAGAACTTAAACAAATTCTAAACATACGACAGCGTTTATCAGTTTCTACTGTTTAAATTCATTACTTTAATTGAATATATGATAGTTAATAATACTATTATTAAATATAGTATGATCAAAAATTATTTTCATCTGGTATGGCTATAGAATAGTTCTTAATTTTTAATTAACTGTAATTCCCTTAAACATCAGATGTAAAGTTTGACATTTAAGTATGAAAGTAGTTGCATTCATAAATTGCGAACTCTTCCATAGCCATACTAGATGAAAATATTTTTTTTATCATACTTTATATTGCTTGAATATATTTGAACATATAGCTAGATATAATGGAATTGAATTAGATGCTATGCTTTGTTCATAAATTATAAAATCTGGTGTGATACACGCACACAACTTCCTTTTACAGTGATCTTATGTCAAAAATTAGATTCTTAATTTTTAAGCATTTGTCAAAAAATTTCAAAAATTGGGAATTCTACAGAAACCGTACAAAATAGAGCGTTAGTTCAAGAGACATTTTCTCTAAAATTTTAAGCTAAAATAGGAGTTAAAAAAATAGGAAAAACAACAAAAGAAACCATTTCAGAGATATTCAACTTGAAAATCCCTTATCTCACATCAATACACATTAAAAATGTAATAAAAATGTAAAATGAAGTAAAAAACCACCAACGTCGCATTCTCCTGTATAATTAGTATCGGTGTCTAGTGAAAAAATTGGTGAGGAAGTAATTTTAAAGTTGTGTTTGTTAGATGTTAAGTTTGTCAGTTCGTGTGATTTATATTTTATTGTAATATCTGCCTAGTAAAAGAGCTAGTATGAAACCAGATGTTCCTATTCAAATAACGGTAAACAAATATTTAATTATAATAAAGAAAACATTATAAACTCTACTTAAACGAATTGGAATTTTTATAATTAAAATAAATGACATAATCAGAGATATGGCATAATCTGCACTGTTACCAATATGGAGTGAACAATGACTATCTAGGGTTTTTTTTTTATTTCATCAACCTAATACAAAAGGTGGTGGTTTTTTATTTTTGAACGGAATGTATGTACGGTCTTGTTCATTAAAGTGTTGCACAGCATTTGTGCTTTGGGAATTTAAATTATTTACACAAAGTTCAAAAAAGTGTAATTATACAAATATTTTGAAAGTAGACATCTAGTTCTACCTAGTTAATGATACAGTATGAGCCTTTGTTGAGTAATAACACAACAACCAATAAACTTACAACTTTCTCTGTACAACACATTTTCGAACACGATTGTACGTGCTGTTTTACTTCTCAAATGGAAGGAATTTCCCACGAATTACGTTTAGCAGTTAAATCAAACGATTTTAATTTTAAACTAAGATAACGATGATGACTAAATCTAGCAAATCAGACTGGTGTATACAAATCCTATTTTTTGTTTCACCATTTAATCACATATAACATGCTATTAACTTTCACAAGCAATTCAATTTTACTGGACTTTGGAAACATGTCATCTTCTTATTAATTAATTGAGTTGGGTTTTATAAAATCGTACGTTTCACCTACTCAGAAAAAGTAGTCCCAGTCTTGAAGGCAGTTCCAGCGGTCGATAAACTGCACGCAAGTTAAAATTTCGTTACTAATCTCCGTAGAAAATAACAAAATACGGCATTGTAAGCGCCGTATTGCACAAACTGCGGTAGGTTGAAATCTGGTCCTTATGCGAATAATAAACAGGGATGTACGGGAAACAGGAAGGCCAATGTGTGCCCAGCTGCGCTTATTCTTAATTCTTATACATCATCGTGACCGCAGGACACACGCGTAGGATTAGAATTTTCTGGGCCAGGATAGCGCTTAACAAAAGCTTTTTAGCATTTCGGTAGAGATTGGATGTCCAAGTTCATTATGTAAATGTGTTTTAGTTCCTGTCATAATTATACAAATGCACTTTCATATTTTCCACTTAAATGATTTACAATTTGCCGTATTGAATTGTAGTATGTATCTAGATGTTTAATATAGATGGTGTTCTAAAAATAAGGTGCCAAACTAAAGGAAGCAAACATTTTGCATACAATTTTTTAAAATCATATTCCTCTAAGTTACACCTTCCTAAAGAGAGGAATTAAAATTAGGTTTTGGTCAGTTTAACGAAAACTGAAGAGGATATTAAAGTGTGATATACGCACACAACTTCCTTTTACAGTGATCTTATGTTAGCCAAAAATTTTATTTTTAATCATTTGTAAAAAAAAATTCAGGAATTACAAATTTTACAGAAACCGTACAAAATAGAACGTTAGTTGAATAGACAAATTTTCTCTAAAATTTTAAGCTAAGTTCCAAATGTAATAATATACCGGGTGTTCTATTTAAAATAGGAGTTAATAACAAAAATAGGAAAAAAACAAAGGAAACCCATTGTAGAGGTATTCAACTGGAAAATTACCTATCTCACATCAATATATATATATAAAAAGGGTTTTTACAGCTGACACTATTTCCCTTCACTCAGCCACTTTCTCCATTCATTTTTGTCTTCCCAATCTCCTTCTTCCAACCGTCTCTTTTCCATATCCTCATCTATGTCATTCCTCCAAGATCTTCTTGGTCTGCCTCGTTTCCTTCTTCTCATGGGGCTCTATTCCGTTATTTTCTTTATCCAATTCCTGTCACCGCTTCGTCTTAAGTGCCGGTACCACGTCAGTTGCTTTTCCTCTATTCTACTTGCAGCCTCTTTCTGTACCCCCATTCGGTTTCTTATCTCTTCATTGGGAATTTTGTCAGTTCTTACTATCCTACAGCATCTCCTCCAGCATGCCATTTCAACCGCGTTGATTTTTGATCTGTTGCTTTTATTTATCACCCATGTTTCTGGGCCATATGTCATAATACTCTCTATCATTGAGCCATATATTCTTGTTTTTAAGTTTTTAGTTATATATTTATCCCATAGTACCGAATTTAGTTGTTTAATACAAGTTCTGTCTTGTCCGAATCTACATTTTATGTCTTCCCCTGATGTTCCTTCCTTTGTTATTATGCTTCCTAAGTATGTGAATCTGCCTGTTTCTCTAATTTTTGTATCTTCATCTATTTCCAGTAGCTCCGGTCTTTCTTGGCTTGTTGTTAAGTATTCCGTTTTATCAAAATTGATTTCTAGCCCCGCTCTGGTATATTCTTCTTTAAGCTTTCTAACCATAAAACTGAGATCCTCTTCGTCTTGCGCGATGACCACCTGGTCATCCGCAAAGCTTAAGGTATATAAATAGTCGTCGCGTACTGGGACACCCAAAGTGTAGGTGACGTCGAACAACCTTGTAGGAGTCCTTTAGTTGTTTGAAATTTATCGCTTAGATTTGGTCCTGTCTTAATTTGCTCTCTGTTGTTCTGGTAAATCGCATTTACTGCTTGTATGAGGTTTCTCTCTATTCCCATTTCTTGCATGGCTTCCCATAACCTGTTTCTCGGTACCGAATCGTACGCTTTCTTAATGTCAATAAATGCCAGGTGGATCTCTCTGTTTTTCGCTTTTTTCTTTTCGATTAATTTTCTTATTGTATATATCTGGTCAACGCAAGATTTCCCAGCAGTAAATCCTGCTTGGTCTTTTCCAATTTTCTCTTGTATTTGTTTTTCTAGTTTGTTTATTATTATTTTTCCATACAATCTGGCAATTGATGATATTATGCTGCTCCCCCTGTAATTAGTGCATTTTTTCTATCACCTTTCTTAAAAATTGAAATTATATATGCCTCAGTCCATTCATCTGGTATCTTTTCACCGTTAATTGCTCTTTGAAACATGTCCCTTAACATCCTGAATAGCTTGTCTGTTCCATACACAGAGAAAAAGATATATTTAGTATTAAGAAATATATTTTTTTGGGAAATATTTTATTGGATCTACTATGGCACATTTGAATTAAACTTGAAACTCTTAATTGAAAAACTGGTGTTTATTTCACTAAAATTTTGAATTTATTTCACTTTATTTTTTAGATGAAATAATTATTTATTTCATTTAAATAACGAAGATGCAATATATTAAACACAAACATGTTAATATTTTTGTCAAACAAATGTAATACATTTTGAATCTAAAAATGATTCTTCTTCAGGTTACTTGAGTAATCTCTTTGAGCGGAAAAAGGTTCAGATTAATTACAGATTGGAAACAAATTAATTATATTAGACATAGCTGAACGTTTTGCACCAAATAAATATTTTTTAGTTGTAACAGTGAATTATTACTTACGACAAACAATGCTTTATTTGAATAACGCGCGATTGCGCGATATTGCATCATGTATTTTGCAACCATAAGGTTCGCGCGTTTTAATCGCTGCCGCGGCATTTTTATGGTTGGCACTGCATGATTTTTGTCGATGAAGAATAGCGCACAGCAATGCGAAGCTCTTACTGTGTACCAGCATTGTGCAAGTGGTGCTCATAGATATGCGATCTGGGTTTTTGACTGATTTATTTGGAGTGTGGAAATGGCAAGTGTAAATGAAAGCTTAAGCATTCTCTTAAGCGACTGGGGTTTAGAACATCTAAGTGATACATTTGCTGGTAAGTAAAACTTGAGATCCGTTGAATGTGTTAGTTATTCCATTTTAAGATGAATTATTAACGTCATGTCAGCAATTTCTCACAGGAAAAATAAGAGTACTTTTCTGTACAAAACTACGTATTTTAAGTATGTAGGTGTATTTAAACCTGAGGAATTTGTATGTTTCGCCCTAATATAACGGTGTAGATAAGGTGTAGTCAGGGGAAGTACCCATGTATTGCGTAGTTTGCCAATTAAGCTAAGGTGTAGTCAGGGGAAGTACCCATGTATTGCGTAGTGCAAATTAACCGTACCTGGCTGACTGGATTATTTCAGTGTAGCTATTTTGTTTATAAATCTTTACGTTTCCTCTGGATTGTATGTAAGATCATTTGCCAATCTCAACCCTTCAGGGTGAGAATGATAAAATAAGCACTCTGTATGTATCTTAGTTTTGATCTGATTTGTTAATCGTTTGTAGTTAGTGGGCAACTTACTGAAATGATAAAATTGTTGTATATACAGGGTATTTACGAAATTATGGGACAACCCCTCTCCCCTAGAAATCTTAAAGTATTATGACGAAAGTCGTATCGTAGTATATGGGAAATATGCTTATTTTACCCATTTTTAATTATGTATACAACTTTTTCGGAAATTGCCTAAGCTTTTGAATTTTAGGTGGATCACACTATAGTATGTTTTGACACTTTTTTAATTCTTAATATATTCTGAGTTATTCAACTGCCTTTAAACATATTTAGACAATACTTGATTTTTTTGAGGAATTTAATTTTTGCAATATAAACTAATTTTTTTCTTAATTTCTGGTAATACAAGCATTTAAAGTTGGAAAAATAATTGTTTTGTAAATTACCTGATACTTAAATGTTCCAAAAATAGGAGTAAGGTAAATAGAGTGAACAAGATTTCCAAGCTACCTCATAAGCAGAAACCAAAAAATTGCACTATTTTAAAAATTATTATAAAAACTATAATAAATTATACATACTATGTGATTGATTATTTTACTTGAAATATTATTATTAGTAAATACTATACCTATATCTGAATATTTCAGAAAACGAGATAGATATGGATACCTTCCTCAAGTTAACACCGGAATTAATAAAAGAACTTATCCCTAAAATTGGAAACAGAATGAAATTTGAATCCAAATATAATGAATATATAAAAATATTAAACAGCACAGTAACTTTCAGTGATGATGGATCAGATACAACTGACACTTTGTCACCAAATAACTCTTGTAGTACTTCGGATCCACCTAGTGTAAGCTTTGTCTATATATTATATATACATACATTGTAATTTATTATACAGAAATACTAATGAATTCAGTGATAATATAGTAATACAAATATTTTTTATAGACAAGCAGTATAAACACTGAGGAACTAAAAAAAATAGTTTCATAATTACAGATTAATTGCATTAACACTTCATAATTTGATGAAAATATTTGTTATAGCCATTTGACTAATGTTCATCTTAGTGACATCTCTCAAAAAATAATCGAAGTGTTTCCAAATGAACAAAAAGAAACTTACTATGTAAATCCGATTAAAAAGGCAAATTCCAAAAATGGAAAATCTGGTGTTGCAAAAGGAAAACTTGTCGACAAATACAGGAATGCAAGAACAAAACTTAGAGAAGCAGGTTTAATCGAAAGGCAAAGGGTTGACAGTAGTTCTCTAATATCAACTACAGAAGAAATATCTCCAGGTATAGGTTCTAGAAGAGGAAGCGGTTTGTTGCTACACTTTCTAATGTTTTTCTGTCCAATTTTTAGATAATTCAATAAAAACAAGTAAATCGTGGCTGCAGTCGCGCTCGGAACCCTGGAATGAAGTTGTATCCCACTGGGAAAACACATTTACTTTAAGAAAAAATAGCAAAGTTGCAACTGTACAAGAATTTTGTCAGGAATGGCCACCACTAAAAAATATCAAAGGTTATGTATTGGTGAGTCTGCTCTACTTAGTTTTTTCTACCTTCTTTTTAATATAATTTTCTGTTTTAGGTTGATTTAGATTTTGATATACTTTTTCCAGAGAAAGGATTACTACTAATAGAGAATTGGAGTCAATTCTTCAATAATGTTTTTGAAAATAGAAAAGAACAGCTAAAAGATTCATCAGAAAGTACAGCAGAGTTAATTCATACACTTACGGAGGAATTGTCAGAAAGTAAGTTGTAGTATAGATAGCATGCAGTAGATTTGTAATGTCTGAGGCAAATTAAAATTATAATGATTAATGCCATTTTTAATTTATTTCTTTTTAGATGCAAGGGTGGCAGTACATTTAAAACTGCTTCCGCACTTAGTTCCACCAAGAGGTCGAAGTCGACGTGGGAAGACACATTGGAAACCATCGATAATAGAATGCCAAGAAGGAATTCTAATACATGCTACTGTAAGCTATACTTAATTTATGGGAAGTACTTTTATCTGAATAATTTTATTTTTTAAAGATTCCTGGAGATATCGAAAAACTTATTTGTGAGAGAAAAAACACTAAATTAGCTTTAAATCAAAGTGTTCAACCATATATAGTTATCGAAGGGCCGACAATTAACAGCATTAATAAGGTATACGTAGTTGTAGACAATATAACATATGCGTTTGATAATTTACTCCGTGCAGTAGAAGTATGCTTTAAAGTATTTCATGTTGTACATGCTTCATACCCACCTGAAGCTGAACACATTTGGTGTTTAATACAGTGGGGCTTATTTAAAATAAAGACAATCTGGGATAATCCTATACCATATATAATGGACATTGTGGCAGCTTGTGAACTTACACAAAGCACATAACTAATGTAATACTTGTCCATACAATTTGTTACTTAACAGCTATTTTTACAGCTATTTTTAGTATATGTTTCTATATGATCTTTATAATTATAACATAACTAACAAGACAGAATGACAATGAAGTGTCCTTTTTGCCATGAATGTTTTGAACCACCAAACCGTTTGGTGTTGCATATAAGATTTAAACATTCGAATGCACATCGTTTTGATTGCACAGTAGTGAACTGCAATAGGAGGTTTCAAAATTTAAACATGTTCAAAAAGCATCTTACTTCAAAACACTTTCTTAAAAATACACAGCTATATAGTCAAACAAACCGAGCACAAGCTGCCAATACTAAAATTGAGAGTTTTAACGATAACTCTGCAACTACCCAAAGTAACACTGAGTGTGAGCATTTAGATTTTCAACCGTTAAACGACTCGCAAAATTACAATCACGCTTTAAAATCTAATTGTGTAGAATTTATATCAAAATTGTATGATAACTCTTTGATACCTAGAAATGTAGTTCAACAAATAGTAAACAATGTTTCAAAGTTATTTGAAAGTGGAATGGATAACTTGAAACAGCAGATTCATTTCTTAATTTCTTCTGATACTGACTCTTCACAACGTATACTAACTGAATTGAATAACTTTGACAATCCATTTAAAAACCTGGAAACTGAGTATCGTCGAGTAAAATATTTTGAAAGGTGTCATTTCTTCATAAAGCCAGAGAACATTATTATAGGTACAACATTAAATAATTGCACTGACAATGACAGGATATCTTTAGGATTAAAAAACTGCATCAGCTCTTTTATACCAATGAGAACAGTTTTGAAACATTTTTTAGAACTAGAAAATAATTTTAGTACTATTTTGACATACACTGAGTCATTTATATCATCACATAAAGATATGCAAAATATAGTCCAAGGAAACTTGTGGAAAAATGTTATTAAGAACTTTAAAGATAAAGTGGTACTACCTTTAATACTTTATTTTGACGAATTTGAAACGAGCAATCCTTTAGGTTCTCATAGTGGTATTTATAAGCTTGGAGCGATCTATTACACACTTGGTGTTCTACCACCCCAGTATTCTTCTCATTTAGAAAATATTTTTCTTGCACAACTCTTTCATTCAAATGATAGAATAACTTTTGGAAATAAAGCAACTTTTAGCAGATTAATCGAGGAGCTAGTGTATTTAGAAAACGTTGGTATTTCAATTAAACTTAATGATACTGAAGTTCAGGTTTATTTTGTCATGATATTAATTGTTGGTGATAATTTAGGACTAAATCAAATTTTAGGATACACTGAAAGTTTTTCTGCAAATTTCTTCTGTAGATTTTGCAAAGCTGATAAAACCCAAGCTGGAAGTCAACTCACTGAGAATCAAGATTTAATTCGAAACAAAATAAATTACAGAAATGATGCTATTAACTTTTCTTATGGTATTAAAGAAGTATGTATATTCAATAATTTGCCAAACTTTCATGTAACGACAAACATATCCTGCGATGTTATGCATGATTTACTAGAAGGAATATGTCGTTATGATATGGCTAAGATAATACTACATTTTCTTAATGATAAATATTTCACTTTGGATATTTTAAACAGTAGAATTCGCTATTTTAATTATAATGTAGTTAATCAGCCTAATATACCACCATTAATCAAAGATAATAGTTTGAAAAAGGGTAGCATTATAATGTCTTCAGCTGAAATGTTGTGTTTGGTTAAAAATTTTGGACTTATTATTGGTGACCTTGTTCCTGAAGGTAATGCTGTTTGGGAATTATATCTGGTTTTATCAGAAATTATGGATATCTGTTGTAGTACATCTGTTAACAAAGAATATGCTGTATTACTGCAAACGTTAATTAGTGAACATCACACACTGTATCAAGATATTTTTAATGAGCATTTGAAGCCTAAATTTCATTTTCTAGTGCATTATCCTAGGATTATGTTAGAAATCGGTCCACTAATTAATGTATGGTGTATGCGTTATGAAGGCAAACATAAAGAATTTAAATCAAATGCTAAAGTAGTTGCTTCAAGAAAAAATATCGTCTACACTCTCTCTTTTAAAAATCAGCTGAAATTTTGCCATCGTCTGCTAAGTTGTAGGGGTTTATTTCAAAGGAGACAGTATGGGCCTGGTCATATGATTGTTTTAGATGAATTGGAGGACCATATTCTTTTCAAAAAATCACTTCCAGAAAGTTTAAAAAATGACAAATGCCTTCTAGTAAAGTGGTACCAGGAAAATAATATTAAATACAAACCACATGCTATTATTTCAAGCGAGATTATTGACAATTTGGAATCTTTTCAAAAAATTACATATATTTTAGTTGACAAAAGTGAAAATGTATTTTTTATATGCAAAATTTTAAACACTCTTTATTTTTCTTCTCATGTTCAGGCATACTGTATTACTGAAAATAATCAGTACTCCATAATGAATGTATATGGTTTGCTAAATTTAATGCCCATGGTCATAAACATCATGGCAAATGGTGACATGTTTGTGAAAACAAATCCTTAACATAACCTACTGAATTTGAATATGTTAATCTTTATTGTAGCTACAAGAAAATAATTATAATACTTTACCTATCTTTTTTGTACTGAGTAATTATTTTAGGTTACATATGTATTTTGTATCTTTGGAATATTAGTTAAAAAGTATTGTCTTGTATTAATTAGTTTGATGATTTTCTTTAGGTTTAGTTGTACTTATACCTACCTTATATACAGGGTGTTTCAAAATTGTACAGATCAAATATAAGGGCGTACTCTGCATAAAAAGATGAGAAAAACTCTACTGAATATAAGTCTTACAATCATTCATTTTAAAGATATCCCTGATCAAAGAATTAAAGATAGCAATTTGTTTTTAAAATGTTTAGATTTAGTAGGCTGATGCTTTGTTTTCATTATCTTTGTGTTTGACTTATAACTGTCAGATATTATGAGTGACTCAGAAGAAAGAGATTACTTCGAATAATTACTATTAATTTTACTAAAAAATATGAAAAGAAAAAAATAAAAACTTAAAATACCATTTTGGAACGCATGCTTATTATTTTTCTACTATTTACTTTAAACGCCCACCTATTGTATGTAAACAATAACATGTGTTGGAACAAAACACCAGCCTATCTTTAATTCTTGTGTGAAATGAATGATTTTAGGACATGTTTATTAGAGTTAACTTGTTCTGTCCAATTTTGAAACACCCTGTATATATATACACACATATATTTATATATAACATAACTACAGTAGTTTAGTGGCAAACTTCTAATGTAAAACATGTAGATGAGTATAAGAATTTTGTCGAACTGCCATTCTCTGGTAATTAACCCTATGTATCTATTTCGA
Organism: Agriotes lineatus; assembly: GCA_940337035.1. Classification (NCBI taxonomy): domain Eukaryota; kingdom Metazoa; phylum Arthropoda; class Insecta; order Coleoptera; family Elateridae; genus Agriotes; species Agriotes lineatus. Next base: position 85,719,826 of record OW679197.1, on the reverse strand, counting down.
TTAAACAAATTTTTGTCGATTAAGTTAAGAAAATATTTGTTAAGTGTTACATTTATGTGTTATTTCAGTTTTTATATTGATGTAGATCCTGTACCTATCTAACTCAAATAAAAATAAATTTTCAAAGTTATGTATCTTTTATTTCAAATATATCATTAGTAAAACCAAAGAAATGGCTTTCTTTAACTGACATGCTTTGTATTTGGTGTAAGCGGTATCATTTTTGATCCTAATTATTATTTTCATTACCTTAAAAACAATTTCTTTAACTGTAATTTAGTATTCTATTGTTTTAAATAATTTTCCTGCATTATACGAAAGACAGTGTATTTGTATCAATTATGAGCTTCTCCTTCCATTAAGAAGAAATATGTTTGCCATAAACAGTATTATTTTTGAAACCAGTAAATTTTGTATTTTGATTAAATAAGAGAAATGTTGGAATAAATGAAATTTGATTAATTCAAAGGTTACTCAACTTCAAGTTAAATAAAGGTTTTAATTGCATTAAACGGTAAGTCCTTTGAATACAAGTGTAGCACATAATTTGCTACAAATGAGAAGTATTTGTTGAAGTTAAAAGTGTAGTTTTAAATAAATTATTTGTTACTGATAAAGAAACATTTATTTGCCACTATTTAAATGCAAGATTTATTTGAACAAAATGTTATTTATTAAATGCAAATAATCCTTTTTCTCTGTGTACTTAATTAATTCGTTCGCTATTCCTCCTGGTCCGGTCGATTTGTTATTTTTTAGTGTTTTTATTCCTTTCTTTATTTCTTCGTCTCCTATTGTTATTTGTGCTGGTTCTATATTCAGATCTACAGGGTTTATTCGATTTTCTAAAAATTGATGTCTATTTCCTGTTAGTAACTGTCGGTAGTAACTTTCCCACTCTTTCTGTGGTATGTATTGGATGTTAATATTTTCTGTTGTATTAGTTTTTAGCGCCCTATTTTTTTTCCACGATTTCGTGCTTCTTGTTCCTCCTATATATTGTTCTATTTCCTAACATGCCTTTTCCCACTTTTAATTTTTTCCTTGTTTATAAGTCTCTTCGTTTCTCTGTTCTTTTTTCTATATTTTTGTAAATCTTCTTCTGCTTTAGTGTTTAGCCATCTTCCGTACAGGATTTTTTTCTCTCTTATTACTTCTTTCGTTTTCTGACTTATGTCTACGTTCCAGTTCTTTTTTCTACTTTCTTCTTCACCTAAGGCTTCCAAAGCTGGTTGTTTAATGCTAAGTTTCACGTGTTCGTATGTTTCCTCAATGCTATTATAGTTAAATTCTATTAATTGCCTGTCCAATCTACGTTGATATAAATCTCGTATTGTTTCGTCTTGCAACAAATGTATTTTTAATCTCTTTGGCTTATCTTTAGAATCGGCTTTTTCTGTGTTTACTTCTTTGTTTATTCGGTTATAGTTTCACCGTCTGGACCATGGAAAGTATAGATATGCTACCAATAATTTGTGGTCGGTTCCACATTCGGCACCTCTTTTTATTCTTACATCCTTTATTATTATTGATGTTTGCTGTTTTATAATAATGTAGTCTATTATAGACCTTAGGTTACGAGTGTCCTGTATCCAAGTGTATTTGTGAATGTCCTTATGTTTGTAGAACCCGTTTGTAATTTTTAGATTGTTCAATTCTAATATATCTATTATTCTTTCTCCATTGTCATTAATTATATCTTCTCACATCAATACACATTAAAAATTTTATAAAAATGTAAAATTTTAAAAAAATCTTTAAAGCCGTTTTTTTAAATCGAAAAAACTGAAAAATTACAAGAGTAAACACCATACTTCCGGTTATGCGATTTTCTTCAAAATCTTGCTGTCGTATCTAGATAGTACACAAAATGTATATATTAAGTTTTAATGCCATACCTCGTTTCGTTTTTGAGATATTCTGTTCACAGACAGACAGACACACAGACAGACCAATGAAAAAAAATGTTTTGGGTTCAGGGGACTCTAAAACGTGAAGAGCTGTTGAAAACTCAATTTCGAATTTTTGAGGTGAATCCAATACTTCTTTTATCGTAAAAGGAAGTAAAAATTAGCAGCTAATTATTTAGAATTTTTTCTAAATTTTTACGTATGGCTTTAAAAAATTGAAAATAGCAATTATAAATCTTCTTATTAGAACTTTTTAACAAACAAAAATTTTATTATAGAAAAGTGTATTCTGAAAATTCTGATTTATTTAAAATAATTTTTAACTCTTTTAGTTTTTTCGTGAAACAAATAGTTTTTATGTATAGAAATAAAATACACCCAAGGAATTTTGCTGATTAACTATGTCGTGCATTATAATATATTTTACCATCTTTTGAGCATACCACATGCTTTAAAGCATTACAACCACTGTACGTCAGACGGCCACACCCCACGGTTTCAAACTGCGCTGCACTTAAATGACCAATCAGCGTTACAGCACTCCAAGAAGACTATAAATAGCTCCAAACGGATCATCAGTTCTTAGTGATAATGCAAGCTGCAATGTTTTGCTAAATGTTAGTCAGTATGGGTGCACTCACAGCAACATGGCCAAATCTGCCTACGTTTCCTTGTTCTCGAGGTACTCAAACAACAAGAGCCACCCAAGAGCATTGCCATCGCGTGGATCCTTGCTCGACTTCACAAGGTGCAAGGCACATTAAGCCAGAAAATGCTGGTCGTTCATCTACAAAGACTACGCGGTCTAAGTCGAAATTCATTTTTAACAAGAATAATTCGAGTATTCTGGAAAGCCTCAAGCAATATATATGGCTTCGCAGAATAGTGTTACCATCTTCAAAACGCCATAACTTTTGAACAAAACAAAACACATTACTTATTCTTATTACAAATTGCTTTTTATAAACATTTGGATTTTGTCAGCTATTATTAAACCTTTCAAATGACTACCATTTTCTTCATTACAAGACCGAAGTCGTTCAGTGAAATGTGCCATGACTACACAGAATTTCGTCGGAGATAGCTTCAATTTGGTATGAATCCAGTTATTTAGGTCGCATATGTTGTTAAAACGTATGGAAACGACTTTCTCTTTCAGATAGTTTCATATAAAAACATTTGGGGCTGGATATATCGCTCAAACACTCAAATGCAGTTCTTACTCGTTCAATATTTTTTTCCTTTCTAACAGATCTTCCACTACCCATTCCTTTGTTGATGTGAACAAATCCATCTTCTTGCTATTTTCTGACCCATCTGCGAATGGCCAGTCGTGGTGGTGCATAACTTTGTCACTGATGTCCTCAAAGTGTACTGCAGTAATTCACCTCGACCTTGCACGTTCTTGCTTACAAAAGCCAACGATGTATTTTTATTGACATATCAAATCCAAAGGTATGTAGAGTCTATTACATGTTTGATCTTTAAGATCGCTGCGTTCTGTCCCAACTTATAACGTTTTAGAAATGGCAACATTATTCCGCCGAACCTTGTATATCTTAGCGCTACTAATAATTTAAAGATTTTTTTTAAAGAAATTACTTTAAATTAAATCATGACTTTTTAAATTAATTAAATAAAAGTCGTTTTGTCGTAGCATATTTTAATAAATTATTTAAGACGTTCCACCATATTTGATGGTTTCATCAGTTACAATTTAGCAGTATTTAATTAACATTTACAATTAAAATATGTAGTAGGTTTGCCACTATTTTCTTCTATTCTCTGCCTCTCGCATCCACATCCGTCTTCCGGAGCGTTTCAAGTCGTCTGCCAACCGCAATGGAAGACCTTCTCTAGATCTCTTGCCAATAAATGGTCTTCATCTCAATATAGTATTGGACCAGCTGTCAAACAAGTTTTGAAACGTGCTACGTGTCCCGCAAACATTTCTACTCCGTCACAGCTTCAGCGATGTCTTTAATCTTTGGTTTTTGCCTGATCCATGTATTTCGCTTTCGGTCTTTTAGGGATAATGCCGAGCATCTGCTGCACCATGGCTCTTTGAGTAGTTCTCAGTTTATTCAATGTTTGTTTTGTGATGGTCCATGTCTCGGCTCCATACATTAGTACTGCTAACATTTTTCTTCTGTTGATCATTATCAACTGATTTTCTTTACCTAAGGTCATCATATGTCATATAAGAACTACACCTCTGAACATTTTCTATATCTTTAATATGTATTTTGATATGAGGGTTCACTTTACACATCACTTTAGTTTTAGCAAAGTTCATATTGAGTCCAATATTATTAACATTGTTTAATTTATAATAACATATATGTTCAAAATGAAAAGATTGAATATTTGAAAACCTCATAATTATTTTAATTCTCCTAAAAATGTTCTATAAATTATTGAAATGTTAAATTTTTGCTATATATCAAAGTTGCTAATAATAACAAAAAGGAAAAAAAGACACACCAATTTTCACAGCAAAAAAGAGCATCGCAGCTGGTGAGATTCGAACTTGCGTAATTCAGTCGCTAGTCAGCCGCTCTAACCGCTTGCATACAAAAGGGCAACTACAGTGTTGTCTTATCGCTTGATAATAATGGACGGGGTGACACGACGTCCGATCGCGAATGAAGTGCATCCGATCGTCGCCAATGAAAAGGTGACACAGAGACGCAGTCACAACACATGTTTTTTTACACAAAAAATATTAGTTTGACAAAAAAACAAAAAGAGCAGATATCTTCAAATAAATCAGTCTTTTTAGTGCATATTTTTGTATAATCAAATTATTGTTCTTAACGTGGGTGTAGCTCGGCGAGGGGATATTTCAAATAAAAAGTTTATATGCAAAATTTATATGTATTAACGTCCCCTATAACCTCTTCAAGTTTGCCACCATGTTTTTGAAATAACCTATACACATTTTCGCTTTGCGCATTTCGTAATGTATGCAGAACTCATTGTTGACATTGTGAAATAATATTATACAGCGGGATTATTGTATAACAAGTATGTAGGCAACACTTTCCACAAGTGCATGCAATGCATAGTTATGTTTCCAAATAAAAAATCAAATAATTTTTTACATTGAATGTCTTTTGGACAAGCAAATTTCAACTGTTTTGTTAAAATGAAAGAAACTTCTTAGTATATTTCACCTCACTGCGTTTCTTTTTTTAATTTAAACAATTAAAGTGTACTAATACCTATGGAATACAAGCAACTGCAAAACGTGTTTCCTGTCTATTTGCTACAAGATAATAATCACATTGTATATTTCTATACTTTCTCGCGCTTAAACGGAGTGATGAGTTACGCAACGTTGTATAGGGACTGCCTCTAACTATAACTTTTCTCAGAAGTGCAAAAATCGAATTAATTAAAGCTGTTTTTAAGAACCTCAGCGATACCTTAAAAGTATAATTAGCAGTAATAGTAGTAACAGTATACAATTCGTTAACATTTTATTTAAGCTCTGATTAGCAATTTTCTTTAAGTTACATTCCTGTTATATTTTTGACATTTTCAATTCTGATAACTGCTCATATAAGGCATGTTTCGTCGAAGTAACTATAAAGAATGCTTCAGAACCTTCTTATAACTTCCAAGGCATTATTATTTAAGTAACTGTCATTGAAAATAGGAATTTTAGTAGGACAGCATGTTAACACCATTTCTTGATAACTATACTTTCCCTAAATACTTTCAAATATCGCAACGCTAAGACAGTATATTTGAGTGCCCGTTAGCTAGATTTAGTGGAGACGGTGTGCAGTTCTTTAAATGATGTATTACCAAATATAATGAGCGCCAACAAGTTGTTCATCTATAACAAATATACTCAGATAGGTGAAGAATTTTTAATTGAGTTTAAACGCAGCAGGCTATCATACAATATCTGAAATACAGAAGGCGGCAGAAATGAAATCAGACAAGGAATGTTATAAACATTGTATTAGATTGATTAAACAACTCTATATAAGGTAACCATTACAAAAATTATATAATTTCTTATTAAACGTTACTTATTCGAAAAGTGCTCCACAAATAACGCTAACATTGCAATGATTAGCATAATTCAATACACAATATAATATTAAACCAGCAAAATATACTATTACATACTAAGAACAGCTGTAGTTTCTTTCACATTTTGTGCCTTACAAATATTATTAACCAATATAATTTCGTCGTACGCTGCTTATCTGAGAGCATCATGCCTCTGCAGGAGATGAATCGAATAGCCTCAAAACGGGCTGCGAAGGCTGCCTACAAACGTCATAACATACAAAGCCCTCAGGCGATGAGGTTCCAACTCGAGCAAAGCCCAGAAGTAAATGGGGCACTCCAAAGTAGGAGAAACCGCTGAAGTTTTGACTGCTCTCGGGTGACCCCTGGAGAGAATTCCCTCCAGGGGTCACCTACCTCTGGAGGGAATTCTTAAGCAAGCAGAATTGTTGATGTTTTGCAACTCGCTAAAAATACCGGACGAAATTCAGGTAATTGCATTACGTTACCAGAATCAAAATTGAAGTAATTCACTCATCCTGTAATACAGGCAATTGGCCAGGACTGCTAGCAAGTCTGTGATAAATAAACTGTATCTTGGACGCGGACGTATTTGCCGCACATGAGTGCGCAAGGCCTATAAACCGTATCAGAGCGAAGATTTCACAAATAATATTTAAAAATACTTGAAGCTAAGAGGTAAAACTTGGAGCACAAGCACACACAATTTAAAACTAATTGTTTAAAAAATGGCTAGTCAGTCTGCCGGTAAATAAGATAACCGCCTAATCGCTAAAGCTAATAAAGAAGCTTTTACACGGCCAACAGACATTAGTTAATAATTAAGTGTCCACTCTACAAAACTGTTATTAAAAGCTATTAAAAATGGTTAAGCAAATATGTCATAAAAGTCAGACTATATTATGAATAACTTGAAAAGGTAAAATTTTAGAAAACAAGTTTACAGTATGGAAACTATTAAATGAAACTCTTAGCACTTAACATCCTTCTTTTTTTGACGTTAATACTTTGAGAGATATAAGTATCTGTGATGACCGAATTAAAAGAATATGTTACTGTAATGATAATTAACTTAACTTTAAAAGTTGTATACAATATTTTACAACTGTTAGAATGAGTTTTTGATTCGCGCGGTATGACGTCTAATCTGATTACTAATTCCAAGTCTATCTGCTGTAAACAGACACTACGTAGACTTTCGGGCCTAGTGGATATTCATTGTTTGAAAGCGGATGCTTAGAAAGGCTCTGAAATGCTTATTTTTCAGCTGGAACCAAGTAGAACTTACTTTTAGTTCCTCCCACGTAAAAGTACTTTTAAACCTAGGAATTTAAAGTGTTGCCTAGCAACATATACCTTCTTGTACTTCTATCAGTAAGAGAAACGTCAATTCTAATGACAATTTCCATTGTTGTAACCTATTGTAGTCAATTTTCATTTATTTCTTTTTGTGTCTACTATTCTGATTGCAATATAATGTTACGTGCAAAATATATATATTTTACTTTACAGTTTTTAGTTCCTTTGCGGGTTTTAAATTTGATTATTCTGTTCTATTTGAATTTGAATTTTCAAATAAAATCTGAGGGGTCACGTCGTGAGTGGCGGGTACGCCGTGAACGCCAGTGAACGTGAGCGTGAGCGTGCGTGAACGTGAGTGTTTAAAGCAAGCGTGAAACGTGCGTGAAACATAAAAAAACAGTCATTCAAGATTTTTTTTATTCTGAAAAAGCATTTTTTTAAGTTATTTTTTATCATTCTTCTCATTTTAGAGCTTTAACAAAGCACGGGTTATTTTTATTTCATAAATATTAGGTAACTATATGATAAACGCAGCTTGCTTGCCGGACACATGGGAGCCTGATCTAAGCGGCTTCTCCTTTTTCGACAATTTATATAGTGCAGCGGGGGCCAACGGCAGGACGTAGGTAGAAAGATATGAATATGTTAACCTTTAATGGTAGTCACGTCCGCGCCGGCATCCGAGCCAGTTTCGATAATACCTCGGCCTGCGACCTGTGAGCTGCTACATGCTATTGCTATTTGAAGTTCTTAATTTTAGCCAGTGGCGTAACTACCGAGGGAGCAAAGGGGGCAAGGGCCCCCGGGCCCTGAACTTCAGGGGGCCCAACAGGCCTCCTGAAGTTTAAAGCCCGGCAGGTCCAAACTCGGTCCCGTATAAAGTTTCAATGAGTTCGGAAAAAACACTCGCTATTGTTCATTTTGCTTTGATGTTTCTGTTTATGAATTAAAAAAAAATAATTGAAAAATGATAACCAAAAATGCTTTGGCAAGAATAGGACTTACACTTGGCAATTAAGGGGCCCGGTGAAGATCACGGCCCCCGGGCCCAAAATTTGAAGTTACGCCACTGATTTTAGCGACTACATCACGTACAGCGTCGCTTTGTCCCCCCCCCCCCCCCTGCTTCAGTCTCGCACTGAATTTTGAAATAAATCGCCCCTTTAATTAGAGACATACAAAACAAACCTATCGCGCAGAGTTATGACTACGCATCAGTATATGAGGATAGATTTAAAAGGAGTTACAAAATTAAGAACAGAAAACGATCCTATTGCTATTTATGTTGATTGCTATGCTCATCTAATTAAGCTAATAGTGAACAGTGTAGCCTCAGTTAATCGATTAGTTCAAATATTTGTTGTATACATCAATCTGAAATTTGCAAATTTTCTTCCAAATCATCACAAACAACGAGAGCGCAGCAAAGATTACCACGATCGTCACAAGCTAGATGGAATGTCGGAATCTACAATTGAACAAGAACAGAATTTTACATTTTGGTTGACAGTTTCTCATAAAATAATACCCAGTCTCGATGTAACCTTTAAACAACTACAAAACATATATACAGATTTAATCAAGGTTAAACAAGATTTATAGAATTTTGAATATGATCTACAGAAAATACGCGAACAAGATTTAGTTTTACTGGGCATCTAATAGCTACAAAATTGTTTGTGCTGGAAAATTTTATCGAGTATAGTGACAAATTTCCTGGCAATTTCGTTGTGAAACAGTTAAAGCTTATTTTTTTTGGAAAAAAAGTAGATTAAGAACTAAACTTCCAGTACTCCATGGAAGAGAAGAGCTGCAGAATGTTTCTGGAGCTGCGTCGCTGTTTTTATTACTTTTGCAAGACGAAATTCACTAAACTTTTCAAGAAACTCTATAGCTTTTAAAAATGTTAGTGACAACACTTATTTCTACATCCGAATCGAAACGACGTTTCTCGATGTTGAAAAAGACTTCTCTAACACACTCAATGAAGGAAGAAAAACTAAGTTCTTTTGGAATGCTATCAGCAGAAAAATCACTTTCCTTAATTACATTGAAGACTTTAATAAAGGAGTGATTGACTTATTTGCATATGAAAAAGAACGTGGAATATATTTGATATATCGTCCAACTTTCTAATAAACACGTTTGTATTATTGACTAACTTCGTTGTGTAATCTGGGACGAAGAAGGCTACATTTACCAGTCCGTCGGACCATATGTGAACTATTTAGATCTTGGAATGTCCGAATCTGTCTTTGTCTGTGAGGAGGTGGAAGTTGCATTTTAAATGCGCTCAGTTGGCACTACCATCAAAATTATCCACGAGCCGCCACTGGTGAAGATGAGGTTTACGAGTTGTTCTGTATATGCAAGCATGGATATTGAATGGTATCAGTAAGGAAACCAGATAACTGTCATGCTTTCCAAAATTATTTGCTGATAAAATCCCACTTCCTTATACGTAAGTTGGACAAATGATTTGCTTATTTAAACAATTCAGTCATGTCCTGTTGCCACCTGCATGTGAAACATGCCCGCAAAGGTCGTAAAACTCATAATTTCTTTGGTCCCTATATGGAGCCGTTTTGAAGATGCACCCTCGGCGAGCAAGTATGCATCAGGCGTATGAGAAATATTCGCCTTAACCGCTGGCCCAAATTAGAGCCTCCTTTTCATTTGATCTGCGCCGAATGCACGTGTAACGAGAATGCAGATCATGTTCGTGCAGCGAACTGCGTAGAATACCCTGGCCGCATATGTACGCATATGAGCTGCGTGATTGACAACTGAAAAGATAGCTTTTGATCCGAGCTCCGAATCTCCCTCGGCAGCGGTCACTGCTTTTACTTATTATAAATTATTGGTCGGTTCGCTTCGGTACACGTAATCGACTGTATAACTAGGTACTTATATCGGTTATATTCCGTGGTTACCGCATAATGGGCACCGCGAACAGACGGGTGGTAGTTCATGGGTACGTTGATAGAATATGTTCAGGATCCACAGAGCTTTCTATTTGGAACTTCCAAGTATTGTCTAAGGGATTGCAATTGCAGTAATAATGCCAGATATATTCCTGTAATACAGGGTGTTCGAAAATAGGAGACAATATTTAGGGAGCTAACAGTACACACAAGATGGTCAAAAAGCTCATATAAACATAAGCCCAGAAATGCGTTGTAAAGGAGCTACAGCCCTCAGAAGGGTAATAAAAGACATCTAGTTAAAATAATGTAGATACAACAAATTTGGTGTAATTAGGCATATCTACGCTATTCTTCATGTTGAATTAGATTACCTTAAAAATATTGACATAAGGTTCAGAATAGGTAATTTATGCAAGAGTGGGGGATGTTTCTTATCGTAACTTTTTACAATCGAAATTTTAGTCAGTTCTGGTTAGATGTTTGGAAAGGTTAGACTTTTTTTCTATGAAAAGGGTGATTTTTTTTAATCGCCGAGAGCAGTAGTTTTACAGAAAAGCGAACCTAAATATTGATATTCACTAGTTCAAGAGCGTAATCTGCTCATTGAAATGTGTTTTCCTTTACCCTTCTCGAAGGGTTTATGGGAACTTTCTTTATCAACGTATTGTATGCTATTAGCCCCCCAAACATAGACAAATTGAAGGAGGTCATTAATATGTTTGAAAAAACACCAAAATGTTATCAAAACCATGAATAAATATTTACATATCATTAATCACAAATTATACAAAAATGTAACAGCATGCAAAAATTAAAATCACTTTATTATTCCGAAGCTGAGAAGGTTCGTATTTAAAATTAAAACTAGTTAGTAACAAACAAAAATCAAGCATTGTGTGTGTAATAAATAGACGATCAAAAATTATAAACCTAGAGTCAAAAGGAAGAAGCCGATTGGAAATGAACCCAGAAAACCACTTTCCAAAAGTTTTTAAAATTATATATGACAGGAACTGAAGAAACTAGTATCATTCAGAAGTCAATAAAGACCAGAAAAATTGATGTGTACCCCTTATTCTCCCACATACACGCGGAAAAAGAGAAATTTTAATAATAGGTACACTCAACATGCCTAGTCAATAAGTGAATTAGGTGAACCATAGATTTTCTAGTGCTATTGCCACACTTTTTCGAGGTTCTTCTCTTGCTTCTTCATGCAATACTCGATGCCATTCTATAAATCGCTTTGAAAGCACCAGCAGCTGTCACTGTTCCATTTCTTCAATAAATTGTTTGTTATCATCTTATGTTCTATAGTGTCTTGTCATTTCCAACCCTATTCTTTCAAGATACTCTTGATGCTCTTTGTATTTTTCCATGTCAATTATATGTGTTATATGCTGACGTTCCTTTCTTTCATAATACACTGCCGAGGGGAAGCCAAAACTTTTGTACGCTTTTTTTATTGTGTTTGATTTCTAGGTCACCTTTGCTTGTTGATTAGAAAATATTTATACTTTGCACTTTTCGTTATGTTATTGTGATTGGTTCTTATCTTCATTTTTAATTATTTGTTTAATATAGACATGAATGAATGAATTTAGCCTATACCATATTTTGTAGTCATTGCACAACCGACCCACTTGAAAACCTTGCTGTTCGTTTTCAGCGATGAACTCTTTTTCAATAATATTTCTCATTCTTTTACCATAAAAAAGGCTCATTGTACTTGTTATTGATATTCTTCGACATTTAGCTGGACATTGTTCCTTTTTTCATGCATAAATGTTATGTGTGCTTGCTTCCTTTGAACTTTTAGAGACAGGACTTCCGTTTAGGTTCTTTGTAAATATGTTGGTCAGCGTTTTAAATCATTTCTTTCTCCTTACTCCCCTCTTCTGAAAGACGAAGAAAGTATGGTAATCGTGAAAAAATCACCTTCCGAGAATTCTTCAGATCTTCATGGTTAAGATGACGAAAAACACGTTTTCTCAAATCCGTCTGTTCGTCTGTTGGCGGTGTAGCTCAAAAACTATTTGTTGGAGAAAAAACAGATTTTTTCTGCAGCTTAGATGTCCTGGATCGAAACCAGTTATACTTTTGGTCAAATATATAGAAGGTGAGCACCTTAAAAAATTATATTTTGCTTTAACCCGAGAACTGTGTCAAATAAAATTAATATTTACACATAGCTCATGTTTCTACCATTGATTTAAATAGGCGTATAGATTCAAAGTGAACACCTTAAAACTATAAATTGTTCCTTTTTGGCTTGATATTTTAAATATGTTTAATTTCAAAACTCCCACTTGCGAAGGAAGTTCTTAGTAAAGCCATTGACTGATTTTTCTAATACGTTTATTATTATTTAAATCGGTATAATAGTATAAGTAACTGACATAAGTGAGTTTGTAACAAGGCGTCTGCTACGCCGCATTTTATTAGCCATCTCTTATTGCCAGCTAGCTTAATACCTAATACATCCCACCTTATTTACTTCAGTCATTGTTAAAACAAATCCATGTTGAAATAAACCAGAAGTCACCCTATACTGGTGCTAAGCTGAAAGTATGAACTTCAAAATTATTTTAACCATTAAGTCAATCTACGCGCAAAAAGCAGTTTCTACCACTCATTTATATTCACAATGACTAAATCGCATAGTTGACAGTTGCCTCTATAACGCCTTTGTTTTCTTAGTCCACTACGCAGACTCCGACAGCTGTTCCAGTAACGCCTTTGTGCTGACAGCCCACTATGGTTACACTCAATAATTACTTAGCATCTGCTTCGACTGCATTGATCGCTGGCGAATGGCCAAATTTGTTCTGATCGTGAGTGAATACCAGTTGCGCATAACCTGGACGGTATAATTTCACAGCTCAGCTCGGCGATGCCTTCGCTATCGCGTCATTCGAAGACGCTTTCGCTTCTCTTGTGGATTTGCAGGACTTCGACACCTTTTTACAGTTTACAGGACACTATTACATTATTACTCTCTGCACACGGATTCCCCCCAGAACACGTAGGAACATCGACTTCAACTAACGCTGTGTCAAGCTTCAAAACTAGGTCATATGGTGTTCACTTGTGCCCGCAAATGAAGCAATCTTTTTCGCCGAGTGCAAGTCATCTTCTGACATCCCTTTATATAATAAATGGGATAAGTAATCGCTGATTTCACTAAATTGTTTATGTACATTTCTATAGTAGTTCTAACGCTTTTTGTCTTTTAAATCTGCGAGCAGCTTTACTATTTTCTAGTACTTCTAATTTACGTAAGAATTTGTCACTACATTTGCCCACTTCCGCTTTAACTGTATACAGTTTCAAATCACCATGAATATCACTACTTATTGGGTATCAACCAATGTGAATTGGATATATTCCCCATGACCTTTGTTTAGAACCTTTTTAAGATTTAATTTCGTAGGTCCAGATCGAATTGAAGGCTACTATATAGATTAATAGTTTATTTTTAATGGTTAAGTTAGAATTTCGTTTCATCAGCTGATGCTTGGTAAGCCTAAGTTCCACTTATTTTCTTTCATTAAGAATGTTTTTTTGACATGTTAGCTCCTTGTCTAGGTGCCTACCTACTACTGTTAAACATAACTTGGGGAGTTTCTATTTTGCATTGTAAATGTAATGTATGTCGATTTGCTTTCATTAATTTTAATGTGCCATTTTTCGTCAAATGTTCTATTTCATTTGCGGTAGTGGGCTTGCTGCAGTGTTCAGAGAAAAATGCTTTGCCAAAATAGCTTTATCATATGCAGATGTTGCTATACGAACATTTTTGTTGGTAAGTAAAAACAGACGTACAAAGATCAAATATAATGTTGGTCCAAAGGTGCTTGCTTGAAAGATACCTGCATTTGTGGAATACAGTTCGGTCAGTTCTTGTCCGTGTTTTACCGTGAAGGGATCTTTCTTCTTTTTATAACTTTGCTTTTATACTTTCAGAGTCAGGATTGTGTTGTCCCGTATCTTGATCCACATATTCTGGCCTAGTTTCTGTTAAAAAATTGAAATGGTGTGGTACCTAGTTCATAACGGTAGTTATATCGTGTATTAATAAAAACTCATTTAAGACAGGCCTTGGAAAGAAAGATAAAAAATCTAGTCATGTCGTAAGTCTGTAGGTGAATATCGGATTGCATTTTATTTATGAAAATATTTGTCACTGTGACAGGCAAAAGTTTACACTGCATTAAGTTTACTTGTATCAAGCAAAAACTAAAATAAGACGAAATTTACACAAGAACAACGAGTCTTTTTGTTGGAAAGTTGCTTTCGCAATGGAAGAAAAGTCAATACAAATTGTTTTTATTAAGTATTTTGTATATTTTTAGGAAAATAGTTCAAGATCAAGATGTAATTTTCTCTCTGACACATGGTAGTTCATTTGCTTCAATGGCAAACTTCAATTTGATCATGCTGCGACTGAGTTTTTTTTAACACACGATACCTACAGCTATCTTTTCTTATTTAGATGCTGTTACATTTTCATAAACCTCGATCCCTCAAGGCATTTTTTTTTCGCGAGCTTGCTTTTCAATTTCGTCGTTCCACCAATACTGCCTTTTGTGTGTTTTTTTAGTTTTAGTCTTTGAAGCTTCAAATGTTATCCTCGTTATTTCAACTTACTGTTTAGCCTTCTTTGGTATAGTAGTTTTGTGGTTTTATTTGTGAATTCTTCTACATTGTATTGCACGATCTCTAATTTCTTTATCTCATCCACGGGTGCTTGTGTTGGAGCTTGATTTTTTATAAACTAAAAATAAAGCGCCACCTATAACACTGTAATACCCAGTTCCACAGATTGGTCGTCTGTATGCCCTAGTATCAATAACTTTTAAATTTGTTTTTTGTTTTACAATAACATAATCAATTATGGATTATAGTCTTTAATTTAACATGTATGTATGGATAGCTTTATGTTTATAGAAACCACTGGAAATCTATTATTAATGCGTGTAGATCGCATAAGTCAATTAATATCTCTCTCCTATAGTTAAAATCTGCTACTAATACGATATCTCTTTCATTTTTAATGTTATCAAAGCTTCATTAAGTTTTTAATGCCCGTAATGCTTTATATTTACCGTATCGTTATTTGTTGGAGCATAAATTCCTATGCTTGTTAATCTATGTCCTAACAATAGTATACATAGTGGCCATTTTAAAACTCCACGCCGGAAAGCCTGTAAAAAAATAGCACACAGTGCAGGTGCAAGGCGAATGTAATTTAAAAACAAAGTATTCCTATAATTAAGATCAAAGTAATCATATTTCAGTTTTCTGACGGTTTACTGATCAAATTGCTTGTCATTGCATTGTTTTGCCTAGTTAAAATATTTCTAATTCGGAGTTTTAAAATGGGCACCCTGTATAATTTGACAGAATTTAAGTGAATTTCTATATCGCATGCCTTTTTTCTGAAGATGCTTTAAACAAAACGGTTTGTGCAGGAATGGACAACTCTATAACGCTGCTCTGTTCTCTTACTTCACTTTAAGTTTGTTCATTTGTTTATTTTACGATCTTACTATCGTGCTATTTCTTTAAGTATGTCGCATGATTATTGAAGAGCCACAAAAAAGTTGCATATATGGTGTTACCTTACCTATACACGTTCTATAGAGCGTGATTCATTTTTATGTTAAACATTTCTGTCTAGTCCCCCGTTTCTGAATTTTAGAAACACATTTTTTCTTTCAATCCTCTGTAAATATATATACTTACCTACAGAAACGATGAGGTATGATTATTATTCATGTCCGTGTTTTTGCAATTATATAGCGATGCCAGTCAATGCAGTAGCTTGTTCATTGTTAAATGTTTGTATTACTTTTTCTATCTCTTCGATAGTAATAGCTTCAAATTGGATATTGTTATCAATTTTCACACTGGTGTTTTGGTTTAGAAATATTTTTCCATCTTCCGTAAAATGATTTCGTAATAGTATAGTCATTGGTCTGTAAATTTGACTTAATTTTCTCATCTAAACTTAACTTTTTTATAAAATTTCATGATAGGATTGACTGAGTTCCTTCTGCATATGTGCTAATTATCATGCATTTTTCTTCTCACCTTCTTTTCGTTACTATCCGCGTTTTAGTGTCTCTATTAAGACTCAATATTTGTCATTTTTGATAGGCTCTCGTTTATTTTTACTATTTTACCAATATAACTGCTTTGAACCCTTTTTTTAACTTACTTCTTTGAAGCCATCTTTGGTCATCTCATACATTGATTTCTGCCGGTGTCATAAATAATAGTAAATGTACTTTTCAGAATTTTTTATGAAATTGAATGCTAATCTACTATTCAGACGTAATATATTGAAACAATTAAAGTTCTAATCTGAGAAAAAGAACCACAAATAAGTATTACGGTATACTGATTAGTCGAAATGTGGTAGGATATCAAAATTCTATAAACCTAATATATTATACTATAAGCACCTACTTATTGCAGAAAACAGATTTCAAATATCAAATGTTTCAGATGAAGACTCTATAGATATGTAGATCTGCCTTCATATAAGGCTCCTCTACAATTATACAGGGTCCAGCAACGATGCGGGGGTAGAAGATATTTCTAAAAGTATAAGAGTTACATAAATATCGCTTGTATAAAAGTTGTAGGTACGAAGGTGGTACACATTATAAGATAATTTTGATTATACAGGGTGGCTCAAAAAAGTGTGGCTAATCAAACTTACTTTTTTTTAATGAAATGCCCTATATTTAAGTAACTTAAAAGTTTTTTATTGAAATACTAATCATTTTGATATAAAGTTGTATGGGTCTAGCGTCACCTGTTTTGGAGGAATTAACGATTTTAAGCAGAAAAATGCTAAACTTTATGCGGCTGATGTGACGGAAAACAATTGAATGAAGGAAAACTTCACCAAAAAATTACCTTCGTGAATTACATTTAGAGTCTAAAATAGTGGGTTTGGGTGTCAATGCTGTACAGGGTGCTCAACGTTTGCAAATTTATTAATTTAGATTTTTTTTAATGGAACGCACTGTATATTTTTATATTTTCGAAAATGCCTTTTAATGAGCTTTCTTTTAATATGTAACTTCATAACCCTAAATTCACCTGTTTTTTTGATATGCGTATTTTACCGTAAAAACAATTCAAGCCCTTTAAGATGCTTTATTTTAAGGGACAACAAGCAAACGCCGCTAAAATGATAATTTAAATACTTGAGCTCTCTAGAAAATCATTAAACCAGGGTTAGAAAATATAAATCCAGTCATTGTTGATAAAAGAAATATTAAACACGAATAAACGAGAAATACAGGGATTAATTAATTCGAGGAACAAATAAAATCAGATTTAAAATAACAAAAGCGAAAATACTATCTTATACGTAATTATTCTAAATGTACAAGTATTTTTCCTTCCGTTCTCTGGATATGCAGAGAGCTCATAATTTCGAAATATAATCATTTCGATTTATTTAAATAGAGCACCCTGTATATCTCTGTACTTTTAAAAAGTACTTTTAATAAGATTTCTTAATTGTTTGTTATTTCTAGTTTCAGCAGCGGCTGAATTTTTATTATCTAAACCTGGTTCTTTGTTGTGCTCGAAGAGTTACAAGTGTTTAAATTTGTAATGGCGTTTGTTTGTCATCCTTTGAAATAAAGCATCTTAAAGGGCTTGCTTTTTATGCTAAAATAAGCATATCTGAAAAACAGTTGAATTTAGGGGTTTGAAGTTACATATCAAGAGAAAGTTCATTAAAAGGGATTTTCGATAATATAAAAATATACAGTGTTCCATTTAAAAAAATCGAAATTATTCAATTTAGAATTGTGTTTTTATGCTAAAACACGCATATCTGAAAAACAGTTGAATTTATGGTTATGACGTTACATATTAAAAGAAAGCTGATTAAAAGGACTTTTCAAAAATATACAGAGTGTCCAGTTAATAAAAAGCGAAATTATTAAATTTACAAACGTTGAGCACCCTGTATAGCATTAATACGCGCACCTACTATTTTATGCTCTAATAGCTATTTAAGTAACAAGGAATGTAAGGACCTATTAACATTTGAGGTAGGCAAGTACAAGCCAAGACGAAGTCGCGGCTTGTTGCCTGTCGAAAATGTTAATAGGCGATACATTCCGAGAATTCTTATTATATTTTTCCCGCTGCTTATCGAAATGTTCCTAGATTTTTGAAAAAAATCGTTTGGTTTGTCACCTGTCACCAGGATTAGTTTTCGTGAGTCGTGTTACCTGTGAGTGTCACATGTCACATAAACACTTGCAATTTATAAACAAAACGTCTAAATCTGCATCTTGCTTTGCTAATTTTATTATCCTAGGCACTTAATAATAATATTAAGTTCCGTTGTCAAGAAAGCAGCACACAAATATAATCACCGACTTACACGTTTTGTTACTAAGGCTGTATCACTGACTTACATGATCAGCAGCGGGAAAAAGTAATTAACGAAAAAGATCATTTTTTTGTAACGTTTTCATTCAATTGATTTCTGTTCCTTTCAACAGCCGCCTAAAGTTCAACATTTTTTTCATAAAATCGTTAATATCTCCAAAACAGTTAACGTTAGACCCATACAACTTGCTATTAAAATGATTAGTATTTCAATTCAAAACTTTTAAGCTACTTAAATATACGGCACTTCGTTTAAAAAAAAGGTTGATTTACCATACCTTGTATAATCAAAAATATTTTAGTAATGTGTACCACCTCTGTACCTACAACCTTTATGGAACTCTTATAATTGTAGAAATATTTTCCACCCCCACATCGTTGTCTGACCCTGTATAGTACGAGAATTACGTTTAGTCAAATTTATCATATTCACGGATTAGTTACCTGACGCAACAATTCTTTCGCCAAATTGAGCAAATTACTTAAATATACTTAAAAAACGAATGTCTGCTTTTCATTCCATTGAATTAGTTAAAAGGATCAAATGAGCAGCATTTACCAGAGTAGAACTGTTCACAAAACGACACTAAAAAAATGCCTGCGGTGAGATTAAGATTTTTAGACAAGGAATTTCTTGTAATAGCAATTGTTCGCAACAGTTTCACTTCACGATACCTTTATAGGTACTCATTCCAAACGTGATTGATAAAATTTTACAATTTGGGAATATTAACAACAATGAATATCTTGTGGTCGATGCTAAACCATTCTGCAAAGAACAGCATTTCAGATATGAGATATGAGATGTTTTGTCGGACTTTTTCCACTATATCAGGATTAACCAGGAGTTCATTCACCTGAAGACGGGAGTAGACCAAAAACTAGCGAAACGTGGTGTGATAAACACCCAAAACAGTGGAAAAAGTATATGTACCTATAAAACCACAGGCATTTCGATGTTAGAAAAGCACAAATATTTCATTTAAAAACAGTACCTGTTAATTTGCTTAGCCTTGTTCTTATAACGATGATCCAATTGGAATAACCATAACAAAATACATGGAGATAACATTAATATTTTATGAATAATCAATTTAAATCCAATGTAAAATTAAAGAAACTGCTGATATTTAGCTAAAAATGTTAACGTGTATCTTCGTATTTGATTGAATTAGCTGAATTTGTTTTGATATTTTTAAAGGATGAAATTAATTAGTCTTCAGGCGTTTAATTATTCACATGTTGTCACACAAAAGCTGAAAGCTATTTAATCAACTTTAATGTCGGCGCGGCGTTGATAAGAGGAAAATATTTTTCTCAAAACTTTACGTTAATAATTATTGTTTGTATTTTAGTGTCGAGAAATACTCAAAAAGGAATGACGGATTAGTAAATCATTGTAATAATCTAAAACATCAAAACCATCTTTCATGTCTTCATTTTTTATATTTTTTAGTTTTGCATCAAATAACCCCAGAGAAGGTTGTAATCTATCAATTTTGAAGCTACTTAGTTTAAAATGTCAAACAATGGAAGCGTTCCGGGCGCTAACTAAACAGCAACCCAGCAAACCTCATAATTTTCTAGGGGTGCTACACCTGCTGCAGTTTGGGGGTGGAAACAGCAGGTCTATTATTAAGGACGCTTGTATAAAAATTATAAGAGGATGATTGGTGTGTTCTTTGTTCCAAGCGCGAATTTGCGCCTTTCTGCTCACCTCGGGTGAAAGGTGATTCTCGAACAGTATCCGTTACTATATGACACTGTTATTCAAATACAAATTATGAACGGACCGCGAAAGCAGGTCTGAGTGCTTAACAAGCTGTTCGTCTTATATAGTAGTCACCATCTCCAGAATTAAACGCTTCATTGTCAGATAACAAATGACTTCCCCGCGGAAATATGCTGTACTGTTGTCTTAGGTTAAGTCAGCGACAGCTGAGGACCTTGGCCAACAAAAATGTTCTTTGTGTATAATTACTTCGCGGGTGACTTTGATGGTGCAGGTAGATACTGCTGATGATCGTGGGTGCCCCACGGCTATGTGATTTTTTATTCGGAAGCTGAACAATACTCTTTTCAACGTCCTGTTAGAAGTATTATAGCAAATGAATAACAACTGTTTAGTTATTTGTGTAAGTGTTCGTCAATAGTATCAAATGATCATATGCATTCTTTTTATTGTCTTCAGTTTATTACATCTACCTGTTATTAAAAGAATCGTGGAGATACAGGTCAATATTTGGTTTTGTATTTTCACCAACAATTGTCATTTCTAGAATCCGAATTAGAAATGAAAATTTCTCAGTTTTTACTTTTTTGGAATCCTTTGAAGGGTACAAAATATCTGTTAGAATGTTTTTCTGAAAATCAATTTTATTCTTGCCCCAGAATTGCTCACTAAAACAGTATTAAATCTGTCTTTCTGACTGATTTATATACAGGTTGTTATGGAAATGAGTGCAAATATTTTAACCCGTAATAGAACTCGCTAAACTGAACAACTTCTCCATTAATAATTTTTTCGAAAACTTCCTCAAAACTGAGTTAAAATTCAAAACAGTTTTACTTTAAAAATGCATACCCGCCTATGGATCAATATTTTAATTTAATGGCACAAACACAAAAAAAACTATTCTTTAATATGCAAACCAACAAAAACTGCATAGTTACTGATAAAACCTTTAGCTCACATCTGGTCACCAACGTATTTTATCAATTGAGGTAGCTAAGTTATTGACCGCATGTTTTTGTGCAATAACTTTGCAGTTTTAATATTCTTGTGTCGTTCACCTTTAACTAAGATTTGCTTACCAAGCGGCTCGTCAAATTTAGAGGATAAAAAACGATAAATAGAAAAGTTGTTCATTTTGGTGAGCTCTATCACTGGTTCAAATTATTGCATGGACTTCCATAACACCCTGTATATTTCACTGAAAAATTTTCTCGTTTTTAATTTAACGGGTTAATCATTCACTTTTGGATTAGGCATCATCCTCACGTTAAGTGTACTAAAAAAATCACCAAATAGCATTTTTGTATCTACCATATTTTTTGTTATTATTATTATTATTATCATTATAGGCGATATGTGAGTTTTAAACCTACTTTAATTGTAATGTAATGTTTTTCAGAGCATTAGTCTTGACCCCTCGACACGTAATTAGTAACGCGTCTTCCTCCAACTTATTATTTAACGGAATTGTGATGATAAACATAGACTGCCTAGTTGTGGTAGTGTTTTGTTTCTGTTTATCTTTATCACTTCTATTTTGAAAGAGGCCATGCAAAAGATGTGCTTTTCTACTAGACCATACTGATAGCCACGTTGTTACTAACATAAACGCGCGGAGAAGCGAAAAATTGGCAAGTTCTTTAATTATTGCTTCTCGTTTAAATAATAAAGTTTGCATACAATACTTAAATTAATCGATAACGCAGAAGTAAAGTTATTACCTTATATTTTTTTTAAATACGACGAAGAGATATAGATAGATTTATTTCCTTGGTGGTAGATCTTCTGCCATATATTCAAAATAAAATTTAACATAAAGCATTTTGGAAATGTTATAAATCTGCTTATAGAGATTTTAGAATTTATTTAATTATTGGTAATGGTAATTAGGGTAAGGGATTTATTAAAACAAATAAATAAGATAAACAAAAACATGAATAAAATTATAAATCTGTAGATTGAAGACAATGAAGAAATGGAAAAGCAATGAATAGGCATGAACGTAAACTGGGGCAGACATAAAGGGAACAGAAACGGTAATAAAATACATTACAGCAGGGAGAGAGAGAGAGAGAGAGAGAGAGAGAGAGAGAGAGAGAGAGAGAGAGAGAGAGAGAGAGATAAACAGAGATAAATCATTATCAAGAAAATTGTCTAATAATAGTGGACTCAACAACATTTAGTTATAAGATTATGATACTACAAGTAACCAACAAAATTAAATGACAAAAATATACATAGAAGATTATACAGAAACGGTAATGGTTCAAAAAACCCCGATGGCAAATAAGACAGTGAAAATAGCCAATAATAAAGTAGTACCTTATTAATAGAAGAAGGGAAAAACATAAAACCAGATGACAATGATGAAGATACCGAAGAGCCGGAAAGAAACAGGCCAGCAGAGAAAAACCCGGAAAGACACCAATATAGATCTGATAAAGCTATAAAAAAATTAGGAGCCATAATAAAAAAGGGGTGCCTCAAGAAACACTATGGATTCAAAGTTATATCGCGACACAGCCAAGCAAGTGAATAAAAGGCGGAACATACAGAAGAAAGCATAGTACAGAACGATCTCTGGAATTAACTCAAAATAAATAGCAAATGAAAGAGATAATAACAAAAATTCAGAAACTGGATAATGCTGACGGAAAATAGGAAGTAAGATGTGAAGAAAAAACAATAGGAACGTGAAACATAGGTGTTGAATGTCGAATTAAACAGAATAAATTTCAGTTCCAAAATTTACGAAATCCAGTTCATAGGCTTAAAATGCAATTCTGATTTCATATGCACGAAGTTTCAATGCCGCAACTGCAACTAAGCAACTTGCGTAAATATACGACCTAGTAATCAGAGTTCAGTGTAATGTACTTACAGATATAGAGGAAATAAACTGGCTTAAACGCTGATGTCTGTTATGAAATGTTAGATCGTTACAGTAAACATGCTTTGCACTTTGAAACCGTAGTTCTTAAGCAATTTTATTTGTATAAATAGAACCTAATTTTTGTAATAAAACAATCGACAATTAAGGTTTGTTTCATTCACATCGTGGTGCTACCCTTTCAAGTCTAAACTTTTGAAGCGTGAGGCTGCGCTTCAGGGTAGCTACCAAATATCATCGTCTCTCTGAGTGGCGTGACTACATTGTCTTAAAACAAGGGTGTAGTCTCACCCTTGTGCTCAGAACGCTAGAGACAAGAACCAGTGCAAGTAACGGAAACCTGATTCAGCCTCCAGGCAATTCTGTTCAATAAAGATCATTCTAAAACTGAAACATTAAAGAAATTACGTGTAGCTCAGGTATCTATCCTTGATGAAAATAGGCGTATTTTGGACCAAACAGATACAGGATGTACACTTCTGTGCAATAAAATTAAGCACACACGGCTTTGTTGTATTTATTAATAGTGTTTTTTTTTTAAAGTTCTTAGTCTTGGCCTTTTAATAAAGGTGTTATTTTCAAGTTATGGTGTTTTATCATTTATTGAAACTGCTGCTAGGCAATTAATATCGACCCGAATTATACAAATTAGAATATTGTGAAAAGTAGTCATAAGACTTGTACTTAATTTTATTGCACAGAAGTGTACACCTTTAAAGATAATTTTTTCTTTGATATTTTCAAAATTGTTAGTCTCAAAACCTCCACAATTGAAGAAACTACTTTGTAGTCGGAACGTCAGCATTGAACTTTGGATGCGAATGCTTCGATGCTACGTGTTTTCCAT
Source organism: Agriotes lineatus (assembly GCA_940337035.1). NCBI lineage: Eukaryota > Metazoa > Arthropoda > Insecta > Coleoptera > Elateridae > Agriotes > Agriotes lineatus. The sequence goes on along the minus strand of OW679197.1, from coordinate 85,695,738 downwards.
CTTACTCTATGGTGTAGAAACTTGGACGCTTAAGAAAAAGATTTGTGTAAAATACAAGCATTTGAAACGGGGTGCTATAGCAGAATGTGACGTATAGTTTGGGTCGATAGAATCAGTAATAGAGAGGTTCTTGAGAGGATGAATAAAGAATATGAGGTTATATACACGATAAAAAAGAGAAAAATTGAGTATTTGGGTCATATAATCAGAAATTCCAAATATGCACTGCTCAAACTCATAATACATGGAAAATAAAAGGAGCAAAGGAATATTGGCAGGCGAAAGATATCGTGGCTTAAAAATCTACAAGATTGGTTTAACTGCAGCAGCACCGAATTATTCCGAGCGGCCGTCAACAAAAATCATATAACAATGATAGCCAACCTCCGACAGAAGAAGGACTATAAGAAGAAGAAGAAGAAATGCATTAGAATTCTATTTGTTCCCCCTATTCCAGCAGTTCTCAACCTTATCTCACTTGCAGACACCTTGACAGATTATTTGGAATGTCACAAGACCTATTACATATACTCCGTAAAATATAATCCGTAAAAGTATCATTTTCGGAGACAATTTTTTTAAAATTAAAAATAACACCATACACCTTTCTTAAATACATTTATTTTAAAAAAAACTAAACTTCAATTCTAGGAATGAGAAAATTTCGAAAAGAAACTAAATTAATATTTATAAAAACTATTCAAGAGATATAATTCGAAAAACGGAAACGTCCAAAAACTTAAACAAAACTGACATTTCCAAGTTGCTTTTGATTTAATGGAAAGGCTGCTTCTCGGAAACAAGTTTATTGATATTAGATTCAATATTCGCTGTCAATCGAAGTCAGCTCTGACTCGACATTTTTAAATAGATTTTATATTTATTTTTAAGTAAAGTAGGTGTAAAAATTCACTCTCAAATTGAGAGCTTTCTCTGCTAACTCAGTGTGGGCTTCTGAAATGTCACCTTTTACTAAAAGCGATAAACAAAGTGAATACACGTTCAGAAACACGACTGTACTAAACTATGCTCGCAGTCAATCTGATGCATAATATTGTGTGTTCGTTTAAAATAGACTTTGCAGTCGACGCTGAAAAGTTTATTGTGAAAATATCATAAAACGTACCTAACTCTGCTTCTATAAACACATTTAACAACAAGAAAGCATTCAAATGCAAACGTGTAAAACTAACTTGAACGCACTGCATTTCCCTCAAATGGTAATAACTTAACTGTAATTTATTGCAACAAAAAATAATCAAAATATTCACCGCCTTCACCCATGCAAGCTCGAACTCTTCGCACAATCCCATTGTTGACATTTATTAAAATATTCGGATTGTTATTAATTTCATTAATTTTCTGCAATATTTTGTGCCGCAGTTGATTTAGGTCCTGTATTGGTTGGTGGAAAATGGAGTTCTTTAAATACGGTCACAGCAAGAAATTACATGGCGTGAGGTCGCAAGATCTGGCAGGATAAGGTATTGGTGTTTCGACTAACAATCCGTCGAAAAATTCTCATATCTTTTTTGAGGTATTCATTGTCGAGAAGCTCTTCCAAAAAGGGCCGTAAAAGCTCTTCTCGATACCTTCCTGTAGTCAAAGTGCTTAAAAAGATCTTCGTTGATTGTACGACAAATAAACACTTTTGTCTTACTTTTACTTTGAACAAAGTATAGCCCAATTAGTCTACACCTTGAAATGGCCGCTCATACTCCTATTTTTTGAGCATAAAGAGTTGTCTCTGCCATAAAATTAGGCTTCTCCGAAGTCTACCAAGGCATGTTTTAGAAATGAAATTGGGGGTATTCAAGAACCACTGACAATATTCGACACGCTGTGGATGTTCAGCTTCGTGTAGTCTTTGTACAGACTGTAAACGGTAGGGATACACGTGTATGTCTTTCTTTAATATTTTGTGGCAGGTGCCT
>OW679197.1:85682677-85693781 GCA_940337035.1 Agriotes lineatus | reverse complement strand
CAATATAGATCTAGGTCCTAATTAAGGAAAGAAGAAGAAGAAGAAAATCACAAAAAACTATCCACCGTTTACTACCGATTTCAAAAATTTAGGAATGACAATCAACATTTACCATGTATAATAATAAAAATACAATAAAAATTAGCATTTACAGGGTAAACGTCGATAACATTTTTCAGAATATAGAATAAAGAAAAAATTATTAAAGACTAGTTAGCTGTTACAAAACTAACTAATATTGCTGACCTGGTTGTACTTCATAATATTTCTACACCGCATTTCATATCCATCAACCATTGTTCTATTCAGAGCTAAGATAGTTACTTTTATATTGTTTCCGGTAAGTAACTTCCTATCTTATATATATTTCTAAAAGTCCTGACTGACTCACTGACTCATCAACGCCCAGCCCAAACCCTTGGACCTAGAAAGCTGAAATTTTGGACAGAGGTTCCCTTTATGATGTATACAAGGAATAAGGAAGGATATTTCAAAATTCAACCCCTAAAGGGGTAAAATTGGGGGTTCCAATTTTGTATGGAGAAATAATATTAAATAGACATTTCGACTTGAAACTTCGTAGGAGTACTGCTAAAAACAAATAATCAAACACGTATTTCGTGATTTTCCGAAAATCAACCCCTTAGGGGGTGAAATGGGGTAAGTAAACCTAAAAATCGATATGGGTGTCGTTATTGAGGTTTTTTGGGACGTTGATTGCGAAAATTACATTTATTTTTAAGTCCAAGACGGTGAACATGACATAAGGAAAGAAACGGGATGGGACGGGACTAGACTGGACGGAACGGGACGGACTGGACGGGACGGGACTGAGCGGGACGGGACTGGACGGGAAGGGAAGGTACGGAACGGGACGGGACGGGACGGGGCAAAGCGGGACGGGGCGGGGCGGGACGGGTCGGGGCGGAGCGGGACGGATGGGACGGAAAGGGAAGGAAAAGGATGGGATGGAAGGGGAGGGGATGGGATGAAAGGGGAGGGGCGGGACGGGACGGAAAGGGACGGGACTGGACGGGAGGGAAAGGGGCGGAACGGGACGGGACGGGAAGGGTCGAGACGGGGCGGGGCGGGGCGGAACGGGATGATACGGAAAGGAAAGGGAAGGAATGGGATGGAAGGGGAAGGGACGGGACGGGACGGGAAGGTACGGGACTGGACGGGAAGGGACTGAACAGGAAGGGACTGGACGGAAAAGGAAGGGACGGGACGAAAAGGAACGAGACGGGACGGGACGGAAAGGGAAGGGGAGGAAGGAATGGGATGGAAGGGGAGAGGCGGGACGGGACGAGACGGGACGGAACGGGACGGGACGGGACGGGACGGGACGGAATGGGACGGTACGGAGACGGGGACGGAGAAAGGGACGGGGACGGGGATAGGATGGGATGGGATGGGATGGGATGACAGAAAATAATTAGTCATTATTTAATACACAAATAACGAACCTCGCGCGAACGAAGTCGCGGGTAAAAGCTAGTTAATTATAAATCCAACTCCACCTATGCGTATGTTTTCTCTTCCTTTATAAACTAACGTGTGTTTTGGTTTTAGTATTATAGAGCCTTCTTCTATGCGTCTCACTTCACTTAAACCCAACATATTTCAGTTTATGTGCTCTAATTCTGCTTCTAACTCTTCCAATCTATCGTTGGTTGAAAGTGATGTGGCATTGTAGATTGCAACTTTTAGATTCGTGGATCTTGAACTTTTAGATTTTGATCTCGCAGTTTTCCGCTTTAACTGGTCGTCTAATTCATCCCAGCGATTGTTAGCGTCCCTCGTCTTTCTGTCGCTGTGACTACTACTGCCTTGGCCATGTAAGTCCAGGCCGCTGGGGACTGAGGGCCTTAGTTTCTTTCATTTCATGGTAGTTGTGGGTAGTGTTTAGCCGTCAAGCACCAGGTTGGTGAGACAAGAGCAGTCGCTGTTTGTGACCACCCATTCTGGGACAGATGCCACTTTGCCTGTTGATCCGCGAGCTATTTAATTTCTCTCATACCTGGTTTATCTACCGAGCGGCCCCGATCAGCCACCTGCGGACGCACCCTCTAGGAGTTACATGCTCCTAGGAGAGAAATTTCAGTACGAACTGCAAATATGGATTAAGAAATGCTGCTAATATAAAAGTAGGCCAACATTTAAACTAATTGTCTTATACAAGGTGATTCATTAGCCTCTTTACAAATTTTGGCAAAAGTAGATTTAATTTCATAAAGAAATGTTCATAAAACGTATGCCTTTCTTTCTTTGTTCAACAGTTATAGCGCTTTTAAAATGTTGAAGCTGAAAAATTGTAGTAGTCATAATATAGCAAAAGAAAATCTTGAAGTTGGAAAATCGTAGTAGTCATGATGTAGAAAACCAAAATGTAGTAACTGTCATTTTAAATAATCACCTGTCAAAAATAGTTTATGTTAATGCTTTCTGTCACTATTTGCTAAAATTTGTATTTGTTCAATTTTACTTAGTAATGAATCCATTTTCTAATGAAGAATAAGCTGACATTGTGTTTGTGTATGGACTTTGCAATGGAAATTCTCATAATGCAAGGAGAGAATACCGAAATAAATTTCCTCATCGACGTCAACCGTCGCACCCCATATTCAGTATATCATTTAGAAGACTTCGCATGACTGATACTGTCGCTCGTCCTAGACCCATTCGCCCGCATGATCTTGAAAACGTAATAAATGTTGTAACTGGAGAAACGGAAATTAGTACCAGATGCAAAGGACGAAATTTGGGGCTATAACAAAGTTTTGTGTGGCGGACAATAAATCAAGAAATGCTGCACCCTTATCATCGACAAAGTGTACAATCATTGCATCACGGAGATGCTAACTGCGATTAAATGTTTGTCACTAGATTGTACAACACTTCCAAAATAACAACGTTCTTTCAAAAATTCTATGGTTAGATGAATCCAATTTTTCAAGGGCTGTATTAATAATTACCATAATTACCATGTTTGGACAATCCAGATGCGTTAAGAATGCATAATATCCAGCACAGATTTAGTGTAAATGTTTGGGGTGGCTTATTTAATAACACATTACTTATAAATGTATTTAATGGATATTTAAATAGAGGGAGGTACCAACTTTTTGAACACCACATTTTTTGATCCTCTGGATGATGTTCCACATTAGCATGATGGGCCCTGCCTCACCGAAGAAGACAGGTAACCCAATGGCTGCATACTCATTTCCCAAATAAATGGATTGGTAACGGAGGTCCTATACCATGGCCACTTACATCACACGACCTGACTCCTTGCGATTTTTTATTTGTGGGGTCACTTCAAGCAACTTGTTTATGCCGTGGAAATAAATGATCGCAATCAGTTATAGCAAAGGATTCAAGATGCTGCAATTCATATTAGCAATAACATGAATTTATTAAGTGTGCAAGAGAGTTTAATTCATCGTTGCCGATTATGTATTCTGGAGAATGGACTAATTTTTGAACATTTACTGTAGGTAAATTTTGCTTTCTGTTACAATAAATGTTTTTGATTTTTTTAAATTATGATTACTTATTAGTGTTCAAAGAGAAAAAATGTTAAAATGCATTCAAGAGAATGGACTAATTTTTGAACATTTACTGTAGGTAAAATGTTGCTTTCTGTTTGTTACAATAGATGTTTTTGATTTCTTTAAATTATAATTACTTATTAATGTTCAAAGAGAATAAATGTTAAAAGCGCTATAACTTCTGAACAAAGAAAGATACGACTTACGTTTATATGGACATTTCTTCATGAAATTAAATCTGATTTTCATTGCCAAAGTTTGTAAAGAGGCTAATTAATCACCATTTTGCGATCATAACTTTTTTAATAGTGCACACGCAAATGAAAGGTATTCGCCTTTGGATATGTGGAAAATCAGATTCCAAAAATGTATTAGTTCTGCAGGGGAACATTCTGAACATAATAGTAATTTACGATACAAGTGCGTATAGCTAGTCTTTAGTCACGAGTTAGGCAGAGTTAAAACGCGAGTAAGCGAGCGTTTTAAGCCCCGCGAGTGATTAAAAACGCTTTACTCATGTGTATCCTGCAATTGATCTACGATAGAATCTAGAAAACACCGTAAATATAAAAATATATTTAAATGCTAACCGGCCGGTAGCAACTTTGTTTATTTTACAAAAATTCCAATGAATCATTTACTATAATTGAATCTTAAGCAAGTAGAGTTTCTGAACCTTGAATGCTTTACTTCTCTCATATTTTAAGAACGGTTTTTCAAAGATCAGTTCCATCGTGACGTTTAAGAAAGCATCATGAATATTTGTTGTAAGTTGTTAATCTATTAGTCAATGTTATCAAACCATTATTTACATCTTTGGCTTCAATAACTTTTTTATAAAAAAGTACTAGTTCTTTATTAAAGTCCTTTAACATTTTGTTATAATATAATCTGAACCCAAAATAATAAACCTAAAGACATGTTCAGATAAATTTATTGGAAAAGAAACTAATTATCAGTAAGCGAAGAGATTTTCTCCATTCCAGAATTTCCTTTAAATTAGTTATTGGCTACTGACGTCAGGAAACGGGGCTAATTACTTTTGCTAACCGATTGAAAGTTTGAATTGGCAGGAAGTTTCCTTTGTAAACTTGGGAAGCCTCGATTCACATCCGCCTCCAGGTGTTTAAATGGTAAATAACAGCTTGCATTATTAAATAGGGAGAACAAGCCAGCAAAACATTTAGCAATCGCAACTACGTGTTAATTATCTATTAAAAGGTGGAAGGGATGTAAAATTCCTTAATGGAGCACTGTGTAGCTGAAGCATATAAAAGTGCTCATATTGTAATGTAGGTAAATTCCAGGCATAAGTATGCTGTACCATAAAGTACTGTTACGTGATAGCCTGTATCTGCTAGAGTAATAATCCGACTATGAAGTGGTTACACACTGACTTATATCACACAGGAAAGCCCATCGTGCATAATCTTTGTACTTAGTCTTAGATTACAATGGTAGTTTCAAGCGTTTCTTGTTATGTGCTGTGCATAAAAGCATAACCTTACATATCTACCCTAAATTTTAATTCTTTAGGTACAAGATATCTTCGTAGCTTATCTCACGGCTTGGAAGTTGAGCAATGTGAAAGTACATTCGTATTTTGGTACTACAGAGAACAAAAAGTTTCTATTACACAACATTTTAAAGCTGCGTTTTTATCCTTAGTAAAACAGTAATTGTTATCAACAAATCAACAATTAAAATTAAAAATAAACAACAAAATCTCACAGTTTTTACTGAAAATTGGTCCCTATTCAGTTCTAGTACAACAGCTGACGTTTTCTTGTTCTTTCTTAATTGCTATTGTTTCGATTCTTACTGCCTTCAATTTTGTAGGTAGGCGATATACCCAATAAACAGCGTGAGTTAATGTTTATAACTTCACTGCAAGTGGCATGTTCATATTTGATTACTTCTCATTTACTTTTATATAAATGTAGGTGTAGACAATCTTAGCTTAAGTTTTATTCAGCCATGTTATATTAAAAAACATTATTGTCGGGTGATTCGTTGAATGATTCACGATTAATATTAATTTTGAATTTATTCGTGTTTACTTAGTAAGTCTTGTTATGAAGACTTTTGAATGCTTCGCTTGTTTTTCTTAATATATACTACTACAGCTCTCAAAATTTTACCATTGTAAGCACTAAAGCGGTAAAAATAAGTTATAATTATTTTGTAATAAACTAAATCTAAACCCCGATTTAGGTAATTGTAAAATAATTAAAAATGCATAGTCATAGTCTATGGTTTTAAAACTTCCACAACTAGTTCAAGGCGATTATTTTATATAATTTTGATATTGTAGTAGTTGAGATGCTGAAACCATGTTTGGTTTTCGCTGCATTGCACATTTCTCTAAAGTGCTTCCTCGCATCACAGCTTTTTGCAGAATTTTATTGCTCTACAAGCGGGCATTTCAGAGAATTCCACTTGAAAGAATATAGATCTGGTTATATTTTTCGATACGTAATTGAATACATTGTGTATAACTATGAATAGTATCAGTGCAATGTTGTCTTTAGCGACAGAAGGATTTCACGATTTACTTACATGCAACGATAAAGTTTACTTTACATGAGAAACGAGAAATTTTCAATCTAATGTGAGTTTGTTTTTCAATACTTGAAATTTTGAGCGTAGTTGAAGATAATATGGCCAATTTATCGTAACAGTTGCATTTACTTTAATAAAACATATAGGTACAATAGAAACTAGTTTTCCATGCGATTTTATTTTAGTATTGTAGCAGTATCAATAACGGTGAAACATTACATTTTGTAAAGGAATATGCGTAAAATCAGATATGAACTAAACTGCAATTTACTCATGCACTCAAGTTCCTTTACAGAAATATTATTTTCAGTTCAAAATAGTTATTTGTACAGCTAGTTTTGAAAGTCATACTTTTTTTCATGAATTTGCAGTTTAATTGACGACGGCGCAAATGAGTGAAAAAAAAACTTTCAAAACGTGTTGTACACGTAGTTTTTATTTCCTTCGTCTAAAAGACGAAGGAAGTATTGTAATCGCGAAAAAATTACCTTCCGGGATTTCTCCAGATCTTCACGTTTCAGAGTTTCTAGACGACGAAAAACAGGTTTTCTCAATTCCGTCTGTCTGTTGGCGGTATAACTCAAAAACTATTTGTTGGAGGAAGACCATATTTTACATACACATTATATATCTACCGGGAATGAAACCGAGAAAAATTCAGACAAATATATACAGGGTGAGCACCTTAAACAATTTTGTTAATTTTTTTATTTAACTTAAAAATAGATACAAGTAATAATTTCTGCATAGCGCAGGCTTTATTTTTGCCAAAATTGGAACCAAAAGATACAGGATAAATGTTTTACGATACAAAAAGGAGCAACCAATAAGTAAGTTACGTTAAATACAGCTGCGTCGAAGGAATTCGAAGCGTCCTAATAGCTCACGCGGCAAAGACCTGCGAACAATGCAATGAATGGGCCGGCTCGTTCGCAGGCACTCAAATTCGAATCCCAACACGGGTAATATTTTTTTTATTTAAAAATTGATGTCCTTTGCATTACCAAGTGTGTCCCTTCTGTTTTTTCAGTATTATTAGAAACGTGAAAATATTTTTACACCTAGTTGCCTTCGATTTTTAAAATTATTTAGTGTCACAACGTCCACTTGTGTATTCTTGCTTTAATTGAAATACAGGATAATATCAATTTGCATACACTTTACTCTTGACGAAAGTTGAACTCAGCAGATACAGCGTAAATGCAGAAAGAAGTGTCAACGAAAAAACGTTCTATTTGAGGCGGCCGGAACGGACTGACACAAAATGTGTTCTGTAGCGCATGTAGTAGTAGTCCGTTTACTTGCAATATCCCAAAAACGCTGGAATCGCATACGCTGCCTCCTATCCTTCGAATTCGACCACCGATAATGTTTTTTTATTTAAAAATTTATGTAATTTATTAGAAACGTAAAGATATTTTTATTCCTAGCTTAATTTGGTTTTTAAAATTATTTAGTGTCACAATGTCCGCTTGCCAGGGAAGTTTTGGCTAAAGCCTTTTACGTAAGAGTAATTTGATCACTATACAGAAAACAAATTTTGTTAATTAGATAACAGACTGGATAATAAATTAAATGAAATACTTTATGAATAGTATTACCTCTCTGCTAAATTTTGTTCTGATTTTAGCGACTTAATTCTCAACATGGTTATAATGGTATTTGTGTGGTTATATCTGCGGACAGTAGCTTGTAATAGCAAAACTGCTTGATACTCTAGAAATTGACACAATTCGTTAAATACCTCTTACCACACCAATATTTAACAACCGCTAAGCTGTCATTTTAAGTAGCCTTGGAGAGAAACTAACACGACAAAGTTGGCCGAAGGTATACTCCTCACCAAGTCACCAGTGAAAGTCTGCACTCCTACACATTCTAACGCTATTTATACTCTCTGACCTGGAGAGCTTATTCTAAGCGACCAATCAGGTGTCAACTTCAATAGAGCGTAAAAACGAGAGTGGGGGATTGGTCCTCCATCTTTGTCCAAAAGTTTATCATCTTTATTCTTAAAAATTGTCAAATCTTTAATAGAACTTATCTGCTTTGTTGAAGTGCGGAGCTTAAGTAATGGGGATTTTCCAGTGGCGTATCATGAAGGTGGGAAGTGCACGGTTTCTTTGCCATATCAACACGCGAAGCTGTAAATGGTTGTTACAAAAGTATATAATTTGGTTCATCTGAGATTCTAAATTTTGTTAATAACGTAAAGACCTTTAGTTTGACCTTAACAAAGCTCACAATTAAAGTTTTAAATTTTTGTTTTTGTCAATTCGAGCAATAATTTTTGTTTGAATTCTAAGAAAAAATTTTATTATAGAGTTTTATAATAGTGCATTAAATGTTGCTTTAAAGATATAAATTTGTTGTGGTATCCTAACCAACGAAGCTTAACACAATCTAAGAATTCATCTCAAAATTATAGCAAGAGTAGTTCAGCTATTTAATTGCAGCAAACCCAAGGGTTTTTCTTTTGTGCAATATTTTTATCGGCATTTTATTTTTGGACAACTTAATAAGAATGTGAGGTAAAAGGGTATCATAACAATATCTTGCTATATTTACAAATAGGGAACACCTGAAACAAAATTAGTTAATTTTTGAAGAAATAAGGGCAATTCTGAGAAAGCGTGTTTTGAAATTAGTAAAAACAAGTAACAAATAATCTAAAAACTAGCAGAATGCTAGATATTAAAGATTTGTATATAAATTAAAATGTTTTCTTACTAGAAAGATACAACAGTTGTTTCATTTAAAAGTAATGAAACATATTTTGAGTAAAGCAACAATTTGAGCTGTGCTCTTAAATTGAGCATACGTAGAACAAACACTAGTGATAAGAAGTTTCTATAAGCATAAACAATTATTGGTGAGTTAGCGATAGTGTAGTGATGCGTATATGTCCAGTAGCAGGAAAAGTTGTGAAGCACACGGAGAATTTACACGACACCGCTGAAGCACGAGCAAACCACATAATACCTGAAGATCAGGATGCATCTTTCCAAAGTGACAAAAGAAGCAGTCACTCAAACAAAGCCATGGCGAAGGTGTTGATGTAACCCTGTAAACAAACAAACCTATAAGAAGCGAGAAGCTGAGGTAATTGCTAAATTGCATCTTGCATAGCTACAACCTAATCAACTTTGGTCAGCAGGTCGATTTCCGTGATAAAAAGTATTGCTTTTCCATGGAGCCATGTGGCGTGACCCTTTTCGCTTTTGTTTATTACCGTCATTTAGGTTAACTTGACAAATTTATAGCAAATGACAGCCCGTGTAAAAAACAATTAAAAGACGTTTTTGGGAGCGGTTACATTCGAGTTTAGAAACAAATTGGGGAGACTTTAGCTTCACTTCCTTAGAAATTAGCGATTTGTCTTCCAAATTAATAGCTTAAGAAATGTCGTTTTAAGGTTTGAAATTTTAGAGAATGCCGAAGTCACTTGTGTTAAATATATAACGAAAATTAAACTCTGTATGTGCCAGTGTATCAAGTTAAAGGGATATGTGTATCGATTAAAGAAGTTTGAAAAGCATTACTCTCTCTATTTCACAAATTTGTGTATATGCGGGTGTGTAAGTGAAAGATAACTGATGCTAATTACCTGGTACGAATTGTAAGTGAGGTTTGGTGGCTCCTGGACATCGTTGAAGTTGGCACATTAAGCAAATGAGCCTTCAACGGATGCCCATTCAAGGGTGAGTAACGGGTTCTACATCTACCAGCAACGTGTGCGTTTGGGCAGTGGCGTAGCAAACGGTAGGCGAAACACGTTTTCTTTATGTCATTCAATTATATCGCGGAATAGTTGAGCTTTTGGTGTAAAAAATTGTTAATGACTCCTTTTAAACGCAATTAACGTAAAAAGTCATTCCTTTGATCTTTTTTTTTATACTCTTATAAACCTACGAAATAAAAAATTGTTGTGTTCAATTAAAGAATTAAAATTGTTTTTATTAAATTTTATGTTTATGAACTCTGGGGCACAAAGTGTTATTTATTATGTGTCAGGATGCTTGCCACTGTTCATCACCATTTAACGATAATGCCGTAAAATGTATTACTGTAGAAAGCTGTGCTATTGTAAATCGACAATTTATTAAATTTAATACAGGAACTGACCAAAATAATAAATGAAGACAGACTGAAAAATTTGTCTAGAATTGATGGTGCATAGTAACTATTATAAAATGGCCCAAAAAGTAGGCGCACCACTCAGCCTATAAGTAGGGCCTAAAGTAGTAAAATAAGGAATGCTAAAGGCAGTAGAAGAAAGAACGAAGATAGTCAAAACCTCTTAAGGTTGACATTATTTAGAACTTTATGCATGTGTTCAGTTAATAGTATATTATGTTATTAAGAGTTAAAGTGATACTTTGTGGGGCGAGACCGGACCCGTTCCGGATGACGCAAACAAAGTCACTTTAACTCCTAATAGCATATGCTATTTTATTTTCGAAGGCCCGAACTAATATAAATCAATGCATATTTAAAAAAATATGATTATCGGGATTGACGTTTACATCAGTTCCCGCCAATCAAAAAGGCCAATGTCAAAAATATTCGAAAGCTAATTAAATTTTTCAGTACTTTTACTCCGGCGGCGTAAAAGTAATCGCCCTCATGCCTCGGCGTAAAAGTAAGGCATTTACCTTGTCAGTCAAGTCACATAAGTGGTCACATTTATTACGTTTGGAAATAAACGCCATTACTGATGCAACTGCAAAGCGGTAGTAATCCGCAACGAACTTTAGTAAGTGTCAGTAGCAATTCGTTAAAATGATTCTTGCAGATCAGGAAATATTCTTATTTTGTTTGAAAGACATTAAGTGCTCGTTAGTACTTTTAGAGACACCCACACAGGAAGAATCCAACTAGAAGCATTTCTCACCATTTTACAACATGCGGCATAAGGTTGAACAACAGCTGGAGAATTTATTGTACATAAATTTCTATGCACATGCAAGCTCTTTGCGGAAATTAAA
>OW679197.1:85458040-85682577 GCA_940337035.1 Agriotes lineatus | reverse complement strand
CAAATACGACAACTCTTGACATAACGAAATACATCACTCTTCATTCCAGGCCAAATATAGCGATTGTGCAACTTCCAATACACTTTATACCCACCTAAATGTCCAGCTCGAACGTCATCATGATGTTGACGAAGAAGTTCGGTTCGTTTATCCTTCGGCACGACAACCTTCCAATAATCTTGTTCCGTCGCAAGTTCTGGCACTGGGCAACGGCCATACTTAAACAAAAGGTTGTTTTCAATTCGCCAACGAGGATACTTTTGAGGGTTCTCAGCAACATTGCGAAGCATACCTAAATACCAAGGATCGGTGGTGTCATGAAACTCATGAGGGGTATCAACAAGATCAACTACTGGAACAGAACGAGACAAAAAATCGGGAACGACATGCTCTTTCCCTTTCCTATGAACAATATCAAAATCAAAGGGCTGCAATCTTAAAGCCCATCTACCAAGTCTACCACAAGGGTCTTTCAATCGATTCAACCACAGGAGCGAAAAATGATCCGTAACAATGGTGAAGTGTACACCTTCCAAATACTGACGCAACCTTTCCACGGCCCAAATAACTGCTAAGCATTCCCGCTCGGTGGTGGTATATTTACGCTCAGGACGAGTGAGTGACCTAGATAAGAAGCAAATAACTTTTTCTTCTCCATCAAGATTCTGAGTCAAGACAGCTCCGAGTCCATACGCCGAAGCATCAGTTTGAACTACAAAGGGTCGGGAAAAATCTGGACAACTTAGAATAGGTGCTGAAATCAAATGTTCTTTGATCGAACGAAAAGCAACATCGCATTCCGCAGTCCACACGAATGGAACACGTTTCTTCGTCAGGCGAGTGAGTGGTTCTACAACCGTCGAAAAGTTTGGTACAAAGCGTCTGTACCACGACGCCATACCTAAAAAGGACCTCACTTCAGTTACTGACGTAGGCACAGGAATATTCACGATCGCATCAACTTTACTCGGATCCACGCGCAATCCATCTCGATCCACGACATAACCTAAATAGCGTAACTCCGAACGACAAAATTGACATTTAGCCTTACTAACGGTTAACCCCGTAGCACGAAGGCGATCAAAGACTTCACCTAAAATACGAAGATGAGTTTCGAAGTCGGAACTGACAATAACGATATCGTCCAAATAGACCAAAACATGCGGTTCTAAATCTGCACCAAGGGCTCGATCAATCAGCCTCTGCCAAGTCGCAGCCGCATTAGTTAATCCATAGGGCATCCGTTTGAACTGGAACAAACCTCTCCCCGGGACTGTAAAAGCTGTAAATTCCCTAGAACGCTCACTCATAGGAACTTGCCAATATGCCGACTTAATATCTAGCGAACTAAGAAACTTCGCGTCTCGAAGGCGATTCAAAATCGTTTCTATGAAGGGAAGGGGATAAGAGTCCTTACGAGTCACAGCATTCAACTTACGATAGTCCACGCAAAAACGATGAGTTCCATCCTTTTTGGGCACCAACAAGATGGGTGAACTCCAAGCGCTCTTAGAAGGCTCTACGATATCATCCTCTAACATCTTACGCAGTTTTTCATCTATAATACGTTGTTTATAAGGCGAGACCGGGTAATAACGTTGCTTGATGGGAGGCGAATCAGCTACAATATCATGTTCAGTCACGGTGGTACTTCCCAAACCTTCACTTAACGGAACGAATTTCTCATCCAATAACGCTTTTAACTCACTATGTTGTGCCGAGGTCAAACAAAATTCATCTTGAATAGCAGACACAACAGGCAATTCAGAATTCGAAGAAAAATGCCAAACGTTACGCTTGAGATCAGGAACAATTCCCATGGCAATCCAAAAATCGGTACCTAATATAAGTTCTGCTGAAATATCAGGAACAATCAACACTGTGATAACACTCAACTTTCCCATTAAACAAAAAGGAGTTGCAATACTTCCTATACATTCACACGATTTCCCGTTAGCGACATGACACTTTTGGACGAAATTTCTGTCTAATTTAAGGCCTAAATTAATCAAAGTTTGATAGCCACGCTGTCCAGCGATAGTGGACGACGCGCCCGAATCCAACAATCCTAGAATAGGGACACCAAACACAGACACTTCCAAATAAGGTCTCTGGTCAGTTTCACTATGTGCTATAATATAATCCAAAATAACTTTATAAGGGTTTCCACGAGTCGAATTGGTCGAAGACGAAGAGACTTGAGAGATTGTTCGACCAGGTAACCTCTCTGCAACTAGTTTTTTGGAGGCGATTTACTTGACGATGGCGTCGGTTTGTTCGACGTTGAAGAACGAGAACAACTAGGGCAAGTACGAGAGGTCACATCTGGCCTATGACACCTAAAACACTTCTTCCGAAGAGGCAAAGGACAATTTCTATAAGAATGGCCCGATTTCGAACAATTCCAACAATTAAACTGAGGTGCATTAGACGATACAGGATGAACCTCATAAACTTGTTCCTTTCTAATAGGAGTAGATGCCCTCCAAGCTAAGTCCGGTTCTAACATAGGTTCCGCACGAGGTCGAGGGTCGAAACGTCTATCGCGAGTTTCAGCCTGTTCGAGACGTTCCAAAGTTGAATTCAATTCTTCAAATGAATTTGGGGGTGCGAAAAGTAAATGTCGAGAATACGAAGGTCGTAGATTATTTACGATTGTTGTCAGCTGTTCAGCCATTGGGGGTACTACACTCAAACTGTGAAACAAGTTCCGCATAGCAGCTACATACAACATCGGCCTTTCCCCACTACCCTGCAAACGTTCCTCAATTTCCCGAAGTAACTTCTTATCATAATCGGCAGGCAGGAACATACGTCTCAAACGAGCCACTAAGCTATCCCAATCGTGAACATCTTCACGGACCGACCGATACCAACATAACGCATCACCCCTAAACAAATCGATTGCAGATGCAAACAGTTGCGAGGTCGAAACGTTGCGAGCCACGCGCATCTCCTCAACACGCTCCAAGAAGGAATTTACCGAAGAAGTCGAACGTCCATCAAAAGTCAGATTCCAGCGAGAGACAGGTACATACTTAATCGAAGGACGAGAAAATGATTGATCATCGGTGTCATCATCGGACGACTCAGAGGTACTAACCGCATTAGCGTTGACCGATTGTCGAATAGGCGTACTAGTCGAAGGTACCAACAACGCAGCCATCGAGGGTCGACGAGCACCCTTCTTAATAGCTCTCTCAATTTCTGCCTTAACCGTGCACGTTCTCAACTTAAGTGCATTCAACTCAACCGTTTCCGCGTCAGCATCAGGCGTAACGCGATCCAAGCGCCGTAACAAATGCATCATCAGAGCCGACATACGTCGAAACGTCGTAGAAGAAGTGTTCCCCGAAAAATTTGCAATAGCGGATTCCAATTCCACCAGACCACGTTCAATCGCTAATCTATCCGTCGAGAAATCGACTGTATACTCAGGAACCGAAAGAGTTCTATCGGCCTTATTCTTCAATAAGTTGCGCAACGATTGTCGCATAACATCAACCGTACCGCTAGGCAACCCAAAACTAGTCAATTCATATTTGAGTTCATCTTCATGAAGACGACCTACCTCATTCTTCCATACCCCTCGTAAACGCGCCATGTTAATCGTACTAGTACAACCCACAATGTAAGAAATATCACACAAGGCTAAATATTCAAAGCACTACTAGTTAGTGTTCAATTATCAATATTAAAATGTCAAAACTCAAACTTCCATACCTCAAATATCAAAAATCCTCAGTCCTCCATACTTCTATCATCAAATTCAAATATCAAATATCAAAGGACGAGTTCGCAAACTTAGGGTGCAGTCCGATTCACGAGCAACCAATTGGTTCTAATACAAAAATTCAAATTACAAAATAACCAATGGTTCAAAACGAAAATCCAATACCACGAAACCCCACGAACAAACGTCCAGTTATCCGAACCAACTATCCTGCTTCGGATAATTCAAAATCGAATAACAAAACTTCGAACTAAATTCTGTGCCAACAACAAGGTACCAAGGCACCTTTGCAAAAACAAGCCCCTGCGTTGGGCGTCAATTGTTACCCCCTTTAACTACTATACGACACAACAAATAACGGCCAACAATGCGTTACAACAAAATGCCCCTCTGCGCTACTACTGCTCCAGAACCTCTGCCACCAAATAGGGGTAGCTAAGGAGTTTACGCTCGCGACCGCTCAGCCGCAGATAGGGAGGGTTCGAAAGTACGAATTACCTGTGATTCCAGGATCCTAGGGCGCCACGCCGTTGCAGCTCGTATTAATACTCCCCGTTGGAACGTGTAACGGCGAACCTAAAGTGCTTATTAAAGAAACCAGAGATTCGACGCAGTAGCAATTAAAAGACAGGGTACATATTTACACATATAATACCAACAATGGGTTCAATACATTCAACACAATATACATGAGGTTTAAGATCAGATTTGTAAACCAAAGACAAATGAAATTTAAAGCCCTATTTAGAATTTACTTATTAACTTCAATTGTAGTCAAACGCAACTATTGAAAATAAATTGCTGCCAAAGTGGCAACAAAGGCACCACAATTCGGCCGCATCCTGTGAGGCAGGGTACGCCGAAACTAGAGCTATGCAAGCAAAAAGGTTAACTAAAACCCCGAATGTTAGCTTATGGTTTTAGGGTTACGTCAAGATTTCTAAGGGTTGAAGCCCGCTGTTACGGTTGTATGATCATACAGGCGCTGCGGTTTCTATGTCAAACACATCATGTTATCATAATGACCACTTAAAGCAACGGCTTGAATTATGCTCCTAACAAAGCTCAAATACAAATTATAAGGCTACCGTGAACGGCTCTTTAGCCACAATCTACCCTCAATAATGACAAGTTAACAAATTAACCTCTGCAATAAAGTTAATAAATTACATACAAATACAGCTAGCCCGTAATCTATGAAAGCTAATCTGTCTTAAGCTAAATTTACAACATAACTGAATGGTTTATGACGTTACACAAACCTGATCGTAGCAAATAACTCGTTAAACCAAAAATATCTAGCTGTTCTGTCTTAAGATAGTTCAACAACATAACTGAATGTTTTATTAGGTTACAACTAATAGTCTGAGCGGCGGTGACACTAAGTCTAGTGTGATAAAACTTTTCAATGTCACACATATAATTCGTTAGGTCATTGATGGGGAAACACAAAATGGCAGTGCTGCCACGTGTTGACCGAACGGCACTATAAAAAAATTATTTAAAAAAAAGTTTTTTTTTTCAATATCTAGTATCATGAAACTTCAGGATTCTGATTGTTCCTCGAGACAGGGAAGGGGTAGGGCTTTAAGAAAAAACAGTGCTGCCACTCCCCGAGCGAACTCTTATCAGCGGCAGAAGGGAGATAAGTGATCCCTCGGATCCTATTTTCTAGTATCATCGAACTTAATACAAATTCAAACGTTATCTGAAAGATCATCAATTTCTGTGTAAGAAAAACCGCTGCTGCCTTTTCCAGAAAGTGAAGAAAATGGCGGCAGCAGCATTTGAAAGTCGCGTTTATCGCAACCGAATTTCGCGAGTCCATTCAGTTTTATCAGCATTAATTTGTTTTTTTTCGATTTGTACTAATGAAATACGCTGACATCGTAATTTCCAATAAATTTTCAATGTTGTTGATTGTTTAAACAAATGAAATTCCATTTTTTATGTAATATTTTTCGATTTTCCATATTTTTCACGTTTTTGTTTCATAGTTTCCATGCATTTAATTCCAATTGAGAATAAATGAATTCTATTCGTTGAAACAATACTTGCGATCATTGTTAAAACAAATTTGATTCTATCAATTATTCCAAACTCATTGATTTTTGGGCCTCTTTTTTAGGCCTTTTCGTGTTTTTCACAGCAAGTACGAATCCGTTTCGCATTTTTTTTATTCATGCCATTTATTTGTCACGACAGGGATTGTTTGAACAAATTAGAAGTATTTTACTGGGAACAAAGATTTTTTAGCTATTTTTAAGCAGAAATTGTGTCTGCGGAGTTGATTTATTTTACCAACTTACTTTGTAGGACCCCGGCTGTGATATTCACAAGTGGCACATTCTGCTTGGCTAGAGGGTAGCAAAAGGACCTACAAAGCCCATTCGTCGGTAGTTGGTATGCTTTATGCTCACTTTCGTTTGCGAAGCAGTCAGCAACGGTCGCATCGCTGTCCTTTTTTCTAATCTCAACGTATTTTACTTCTTCAAAAAATGCTTTGTTTCGTTGACAATATACTATCTTTGGCAAGAGATAACAACGACGAAGATGACAAAGAATTTGACGCAGAAAGTTTTGATTCTGGCCACGAAAACTAGTGATAAGTTGCTTCGATGCTTTAATTGTTAGCTACTCCTGTAATTTTAACTTTTAACATAATACCAAATTTACTAAATGGGCAAATTGTTTCAATAATAATTCATTGCGAACTTTGCATAATATTTGTGTTTTTTATAAACCAACATTTGTATGCATAAATCTAGAAAGAAATTAAATTCGTTTTCACAAAACAAGACTATTACTTATTTAAACACGCTTCCATTCTCTTACAGTTGGTGAAATAAATCAACGCCGCAGACTTAATTTCTGCGTAAAAATAGCTCAAACATCTTTATGTTCCAAGTTAAATACTTCTAATTTGTTCAAACAATCCCTGTCCTGATAAATAAATGGTATGTTTCAATAAAACTGCGAAACGGATTCGTACGTGCTGTGAAAAACGCGAAAAGACCTAAAAAAGCGGCCCAAAAAATCAACGAACTTGGAATCATTGATAGAATCTAATTTAGATAGAACTAATTCATTCTCAATTGGAATCGAAGGCTTGGAAAATATGAAAAAAAAAACAAGAGAAAAAAGGAAAATTCGAAAAATATCACATAAAAAATATAATTTCATTTGTTTAAACAATCAACGCAATAGAAAATGTATTGCAATTTACAATGTCACGCGTATTTCATTAGTACAAATCGAAAAAGCCGGATTAATGCCGATAAAACCGAATGAACACGCGAAATTCGGTTGCGATAATCGCGACTTTCAAATGCGGCTGCCGCCATTTTCTTCAATTTCTGGAAAAGGCAGCAGTAGTTTTTCTTACACAGAAATTGATAATCTTTCAGATAACGTTTGAATTTGTATGAAGTTCGATGATACTAGAAAATAGGATCTGAGAAACAATCAGAATCCTGAAGTTTTATGATACTAGATATTAAAAAATTTTTTTTTATAATTTTTTATAGTGCCGTTCGGTCCACACGTGGCAGCACTGCCATTTTGTGTTTCCCCATCAATGACCTAACGAATTATATATATGACATTGAAAAGTTTTATCACACTAGACTTAGTGTCACCGCCGCTCGTACTATAAAACAAAGCAAATGAAATGCAACCGCAACGAGTTGCAAAGAAAACGAAGTGGCACTGATCGCAGTTTAATTAATTTAAATTAATGAAAATGACGGGACATTGTCCTCGTGAGCATTTCCCCAAATAAAACCCATAAATATTTTCTACGTTGACAAAGCATAATAGCTGCATTTCAATTCATGGCAGCAACGACGCAATTAATGAACAGAAATACAATTGACAAGAAATCGTACAACACCTGGTTCGATGGTTCTTCAAACCTCCAGCGGAGAATTAAATGGAGTCCCTTTGGGTGGAAGGCTCCAATCGGCGGAGTCCTGCAGGTGAATTGCTCAGCCTGGCCCCCAGAGATCCGCACGGTGGGACAAACACGTGGTTTTAACCTCACCAAGAAAACATTGCACAAATTCGAGACAACATCAAGCAGGTTTCAGCGAGGGAGATCGATCGCTAAGCGAGGTCGCTGCTAAAATCTGGTCCAGCAGAAAAGAAGTAGAAGTCGAAGTAGAAGAAGTCCCCTGTGTAGGAACGTCCAAATTAGAAATTTGCACTTAAAATGAACAAGATTACATACCAAGGATTAAACAGAATTTCGCACACAAGCATCTAGCGCTATGATCCCTGAGGACTTCTGCACAAACTACATTTCCCAGAAATGGGCGAACATCGGCCAAAAACTCAACAATTAGCACAAGACGAAGCGGGTACAATTACATCCCATAATGGACGCCAAACCAAATCGATTCAATTGTTTGCCAAAAATCGATAAACGTTAACATGGCCTCCAGCAACTAGCCAATCCGAGAATTTCTTACGTCAAAATTGACGAATCGGATCGATCTCAAGGATCGTACACTAGCGACTAAAATGAACAAGGTTCGATTCAAAAATCGTTACATTGCGCGCCACCTCTCTCAAGATGCGAGAGCTTGAGGACCGAAATCTACAATGACATTACAGGCAACTCGGCTAACCGAGCACTAAGTATTGCTTAAAATCAGGCGCTCGAAGCTACTTAAAAATTGGAATGTAACAACCCCTAACATTTTTGTCGCAGTGTCTTGCACACTTACCGTTAGCATTTAACGAGTATTTACCGCTGGTCGGAATGTTTCGTACCTGTTGACGATTTGTTGTCATTTACCGTACCCTTTTTGTCTGATGACGTCATGTTGTCAAGTATCGTGTTCCTTGTGAACAGTTTTGTTGGAGCTTCTGAGCTTTGTGTGGCAGTAATGCGCATGCTGTCCGCGCGATGTTCCGTTGGTATTTAAGTATTTAAAGATTTTTGACTTTTTCGTATAGTGATGCCCTGGCCTAGCGCTCTTTTACCGTACCGTTGGCCGTCGCCATTTTCAACCACCTATGTGGGATTACATAAAGAGAGCGTGTTTCTGGTCATTTTGTTTCGTGCGGACCCTGTCGTCGTAAGGTAGTCCCTTTGGGCCGCATGGAGTTCTGAAAAGGATTTATTGGGCATGCGTCATCGAACGCCTACACCCTTGGAGACTTGGTTCTTCCGGATTTTCTTTTGGTGTTCGGTGTTGGAGTCACCTTCGAGCTCGCGCTTTGCGGTTTAATAGTTGACTTGGCTCCGGCATCGGCATCGATTGAGGATTTCGGTGGACTAAGTTTTTCCTATTACTGATCATGACTATTTTTGACAGCTTCTGTCACAACCATTTCCCTTTTTGGTTGTTCATCCTCTTCTCTTGGGTACTCATACCAGTTGTGGGATCCACACAATGCGCCGATCTCGTGACGCGCAGCGTGCCCTCTTCAGGTAACCCTTGGGTGGGATTTTGGACTTCCATTTCTACACCCCCCCCCCCCCCCCCCCGACAAATTCTCCCTGTGTTCTTTTGGAACGGTTGGTCGGAAGTGTCCACAGGTGTAAGACCTATTTTACCCGATTTTGACTTAAATTTTCGTATTTCTACTGTCGTATCTAGTCTTTCTTCTTCCTCTTTTCTTTTCCCACCTTTGCACCCTATCTGGTGGCCAGTGTGCGTAATCCCTTTGGGGGTGCACTCTATCGTATCCAATGTTTTTTTTTGTTTTTCGTTGTTGCGTTTTCGTTTGAGTTCTCGTGGCGCCGCAGCCAAAATGCCCCGTTGATTTTAAGAGACTTCGGGGAACTCTCTTTCAAGTAAGGGGAGTGTCAGGTCATTTTGGTATTTTAATTAGCCACCTAGGCTTTAGGGCAGCGTGCCCGTATGTTAAACCTTTTTAGTTACTTATTTGGCTTCATCGCCTAATTCCATAATAGTGATTTTGCACATATTTGGCCCCAAACGCAGTATTTCTCGTCAGTTGGAGCATCCCTTTGCTGGTACTTTGGCAGCCGGCTGTTATCGCTCGCAAGAATTCCGAACCTTCTAGAAATCACGCCTTTGAGGCGCCTCGCCATTGGCTGTCTTTGTTACCGGAATTTATTTGTTTTATGGAGCGCATCGCCATTGGCTGTCGAGAGTCACGTGGTAACGCCGTTTTGGCTCACGCCACTGCAGGGGTCGTAACACTGCTTGCTTGGGCAGTTCAGCTCACGCCGTTGATCAAGGAAGTCGCAGAGTGTGCCGTTTCGCGGCGTTCCCGCCATTGGCGGGGACGCCAGTCTTTTTTCCGTCTCGTGCTGTTTCAGCGAATGTTGTGTAAATTGCCGCTGTTTGTTAGTACCGTTGCTGTGAAAGCCTTCCTATTTCCCGTGCTGTTTCAGCGGATATGCCATAAACTGTTTCGCTTTTAAGAGGTCGCGTGTGAATGTGCGAGTGGCAAGTCTTTACGTCAATGCGTGGGTGTGTGATGGGCTTCACGGGGCCAGTTCTGCGTTTGTGAGAAAGGGGGCTTTCCCTTTTCAACTCGCTGTTTTCGAGGATCTTTCTAGGCAGGACGAAGTAGGCCTCTTTGCCGCCGTAAGTGTGCTCTTAGGAGAGCGTCCTAACGCCGCCATCTTGGCGGATTCCAGCCCGTTTACCCCAGATGCCGTGTTTTGGCGATTGAGCTGCCACAGACTGCCGCCTTCTACCAACTGACTGCACGCAACTCTCATAGACCGTCTACGGACTAAGGTATTTGTAATTACAACCATTTAAACATATTAACTGTCGCTTGTGCGAGCGGTGGTGCTTTTGTGCTCAACTTTGTGTGGGCGGATGCATGCCCCCTTGCTTGCTTGTCGCGGCTTTTAATGCCGGTTTGAGGCCACCATGCTTCAAGACGCTACTTTGGTAGCCTACTAGTAAGTTTATGTGCGCGAGTTTCGCGTCTCATCGCCTAAATAGCTAAAGAACTCTGCGCCTATGTTTTGGTGTTACGTTTGTGCTAACTTTTAATTCAGTAACGTTAGGTGCGCGAGCTCCGCTATATTGTACCGATTAATACCTAAATGGAATCAACGCCTCGCCGTGCTGAGCCTGGCGCGCCCTAATCTGTTCGAGCTCTTTGTTTATGTTTGCGAGGGCTTTGTGCTTTGCTTATCAGGTGTTAACCGCAGCCAACGACTGGGTGGGCGACGTAGCAGGGGCTGGCAACTATTCCAAATTCGCATGCTTTAGTGAGGCTATGTTAGCCCCTCTTCCTGGTCAAATATTGCAGTCACGCTGCCCCGCTGCCTAACGAGTTAGGCCTTCAATTATTTCGTCGCGCATTTGTGCGGCGTCGTGCTTTGCTGCTAGCTACACTGCTCCCGTTGCCTTTGCAGGTCGGCGTCTGTTATCGCGAACTAACGCACCCTTTTCCGAAGGGCGTATTTCTGAACTGTACTCTAATATGTAAAGTGTCGAGCCCACTGCGGCCGGCCACCCATAGTGTGTTGTTTACTAGCATAGCGCGTCCATCAGCTGGTGCTTAACGTAAGCAGTTGTTATATTAATTTTACTCCATTCAAAACAACTGGTCGATTCATTGTTCCATGGAGCCGACCCTGCCTAAAGGCCGACCTTGTATCTTAAAGCTAAATTTTAAATTTTATTTGGCCCAAACGCTAACGCGTCCCGAGCTGCGGAATTTTTCCCTGTAAGCATTTTCCTTTAACGCATAAAGCGCGCGGTTGTTGCAACCGTCGGTCGCCAGTACCCACATAAATCAAATTCTTTATTTCAAGTAGAAGCGAAAACAGTCCTTGAAGCCTGAGGTTATCTTTCAAGCAATTCAGCGCTCGAAGTTCTCGAAAATTGGTCGTGTAATTCGATACCTTGGGATTTAATGCAACAGCAAGACATTTCTTCTAGAATGTTCCAAGACCCCTCCCGCTTACCCATAGGGTACGCAGCGAGCTTCGTTATTGCACAACTTTGTGAGAATTGGTGCAACGTTGAGACAAAGGATTTCCTTCAGGGGCTGCGAGAAAGAGAGAACTTCACGGTAGCGGGGGCAAATTCTGGGCTCTTCGCGTACCATTTTTGATTTTAGTTAGTTAGTTCAGCTTAGACCCCGATAATAGTTGGTTGACTGCAACTCAAAGTTTTCGGTAGCGCGGGCTAAGAGCGATGTTTCGTTAAGCGATTTCAAATTATTGGCGAGGCGCCTTCTATCGGCTTTTGCCCTTCAGCAAGGAGTGGAAAAGCAAGTTGCACCTTTTTGCACATTCAACAAAGGTGTCCTCATAAGCCTACAATACTTTTCATATCAGTGGAAAAAGTTTCGGCAAATCTGTTGCGAATTCTGTGAAGCCGTGTTCGAAGTTACCCGTCGCCCGCAGCTGGCTGCCATCCTTCTTCGTGGGGTAAACCGACCCTCTGGCCCTCCGTACCAAATTGGCCCCTGTACAACCCTTTCGTTCCCATTTGGGGAGCCCGCTACACCTCTGCAACGTCTCACCGGCCTTCGCCGAGGCGGAGTTCGTAACTATCGCCAACCCCAAATAACGTGCTTACAGCTATCAGGTAGGAGCGATGTATTACTCCAATTGTGTTCTTGTGCCTAATTAAGTTGCGACTATATTTGTTATGTGTTTTCCGGGAGTTCGTAAATATTGCGCCCGTTCACTTAAAGCTTAAGCTTATGTTTTGATTTGCTTGTTGTTAACCAGGGGCTTCACCCCTGTTATCTATTTCGTTTTGTCCGTTGTGTAACCACATATTTACACCATAAGGTAACTTTGCGTGGGACCCCTTTTATATTCATGTAGGGTGTTATATTCATGTAGGGTGTATCTTTTCTCTTTATTAAGCTTGAATTCACCTCCGGGTGATTACTATCAATGTAAAGATTTGTGTAAACTTTAATTCTTTAAATAATAAACCCATTAAAGTCAATTTGATTATTTGTTGAGTTCTGAACCCCTTCTGGGTCATTAATTAATCCAGTGTGGCAAAGGCCGAGTGTAATTTGCAATGTAAAGCTGAAAGTACGCCTTTTTGTTAAGCAAGCCCCAAGCCCTGGGCCATTCAGTGTTCTTTTGTTATTCTTTAGTAACGGTGGCCTTGAAGGTAAGTGATTTACGACAAGGTCACCCGGCTGCTCGGAGGAGGCTTGGTGAACAACAGGCGGAGGTGTTTAGCCACGTACTTGGAGGACTTCTACATAGGCTACGTGTTTTGTTCTTGGTTCTAGACACGTCAGCCACCCCTAATCAGAACCAAGTGGCGCTCAGGCATTTCTTTTTCTGTTAAGCAATCCATCAGGGTAAGTGCCGCCGGTTTTTCTTTGAGCTTTCGAACCACGCCTTCCCGACTGAGTTAAGTGCGAGTAATCGGAGCAAAAAAATCTGCTCCAGCACATCAAGATCTGTGTTCTTTTTAGTAAAGCCGGCGAACCCTGTAGTTTGTACCCGTTTTTTGAACAATCGATACGACCTATGTCGATCTGATGAATTAATACCGTAACACAGTAACATAAGCTTGGCGGCACGATTTGCTGCCCAGATGTAGTTATCGACCAATAGACGCATATTTAATTAAGGGACGTATTATTCCTATTCGACCTGTGCATGCTTTGTTTCAGATAGCGCCTTTTACAGTGTAAAGATTGGTGTACGACGAGACGTGAGAGATCAGAGCGTGCAGGTAGGTCCAGTGGTTGCGCAGTCTCGGCCCAAAGAGTCCCAATATTACCATTCCAGTATTTGCGATTACAAAATTGTTATTTGAGCTTGCAGCTCATGAGAATTCTTATCGACGGAGTATCTTGAATGCTTCGCCCCGTCTAACCGCCCAGGTTCGGTTAGTCGGGTTAAGACAGGCTTGGTGGCGCCCTCATTATTTTACCGTTAATTACCGACCTTCTGGCCGTTACACTCAGATAATCTCGTTAAAGGACCCGCCCATCTCCACTGAAAGTCTAGCTCGGCCTAACTTGTTGCGGCGTGGGTGGCGGCCTAGGAGCTTTTCGTCCCGATTTCGTCAGTTACGGCCCGCGCCGGCCGTTTCGTTATTGTATGAGCCGGTGCGGTGTCGTAAAGTCAGTTTAAGACCGTAACAATTGTAACACCTAATATATGGAACTATGCAGCACAAGCACCTTAGGAAGTGTTTTTAGTACGTAAAGTAACCTGCAGAGTGCAGTATTTGTTGGCTTGAGCATCTTGTGCTATGGATGATCCGCTCTTAACTACATATCCTTTTCATATAAATACCTGACATCGAATAATTGCTACAACTGCTTCCCAGTAGTTGGAAGTTGTGCCTAGTAACACCCTTAATTGCACCATACACCTTGTAAATATTTCTTATATATTAATACACATTTCCAGACGCTAAAATAACTCATAAAGAAATTTTAACATCTACTCTACGGAACTATGCAGCACAAGCTTTTTAGGAGGTGTTTTTAATTCGTAAAGTTGTCTGCACAGTGCAATAGACGTTGGCTTGAGCATCTTGAGCGATGGATTATCCTCTTGTAATTACATACCTTTCTGATATAAATTCCAGGCATCGAGGAATTACTACAACAGCTTCCTAGTAGTTTTAAGTTGTGCCTAGTAACACTCTTAATTGCATCATCCACCGTGTAAATAGTTGTTAAGTATTAATACAAATTTCTGGACGCTAAAATAACTTTTAAAAAAAATTCTAACATCTACTATATGGAACTATACAGCACATGCTTCTTATGAAGTGTTTTTATTACGTGAAATAACCTGTAGAGTGCAATAGAGGTTAGCTTGAGCATCTTGTGCGATAGATTATCCGCTCGTAACTACATATCTGTCTGATATAAATACTAGACATCCAGGAATTGCTACAACTGCTTCCCAGTAGTTGTAAATTGTACCTAGTAGACCTTTAGTTGCACTATATACCGTGTAAATATTTCTTAGCTACAAATACAAATTTGTGGCCACTATAATAAATTTTTAGACGAAATGCTAATATCTAATATATGAAACTATGAAGCACAAGCTACTTAGGAAGTGGTTTTAGTACGTTAAGTACCCTGTAGAGTGCAATAGACGTTAGCTTAAGCATCTTGTGCGATGGATGATCCGCTCGTAATTACATATCTTCTTGATATAAGTACCAGATATCGAGAAATTAGTACAACTGCTACCCAGTAGTTGTGAATTGTGCTTAGTAACACTTTGAACTGCACCATACTACGTGTAATTATTTCTTAGTTATAAATACAAGTTTCTGGACACTAAAATAAACCTAGGCGAAATTCTAACATCTACTATATGGAACTATGCAGCACAAGCTTCTTATGAAGTGTTTTTAATACGTAAAGTAACCTGAACAGTGCAATAGACGTGCGATAGATTATTCACTCATAATTACATATCTTTCTGATATAAATACAAGACATCGAGGAATTGCTACAACAGCTTCCCAGTAATTGAAAGTTTTGCCTAGTAACACCTTTAATTGCACCATACATCGTGTAAATATTTTTTAGGTGTAAATACAAATGTCTGGCTTCTAAAATAGACTTCTAGACGAAATGCTAACATCTAATATACGGAACTATGCAGCACAAACTTTTTAGGAAGTGTTTTTAGTACGTAAAGTAACCCGCACAGTGCAATAGACGTTAGCTTGAGTATCTTGTCCGATGGATTACCAGCTCGTGATTACATATATTTCTGATGTAAATACTAGACCTCGAAAAACTGCTACAACTGCTTTCCAGTAGTTGTAACTTTTGCCTAGTAACACCCTTAATTGCAGCATAAACCGTTTAAATATTTCTTATGTATTAATACAAATTTCAGACACTAAAGTAACTTCTACAAGAAATTGTAACATCTAATATATGGAACTATGCAGCACAAGCTCCTTAGAAAGTTTTTTAGTACGTAAAATAACCTGCACAGTGCAATAGACGTTAGCTTGAGTATCTTGTGCGATGGATTATCCGCTCGTAATTACATATCCTTCTGATATAAATATTAGACATCGAGGAATTGCTACAACTGCTTCCCAGTAGTTGTTAATTGTGCCTAGTAACACCCTTAATTGCACCATACACCGTGTAAATATTTCTTATGTATTAATACAAATTTCGGAGACTAAAGTAACTTCTACAAGAAATTCTAACATCTAATATATGGAACTATGCAGCACAAGCTCCTTAGAAAGTTTTTTAGTACGTAAAATAACCTGCACAGTGCAATAGACGTTAGCTTGAGTACCTTGTGCGATTTATTATACGCTCGTAATTACATATCTTTCTGATATAAATACCAGACATCGAGGAATTGCTACAACTGCTTTCCAGTAGTTGTAAATTGTGCGTAGTTACACCATTCATTGCACCATACACCGTGTAAATATTTCCTATGTATTAATTCAAATTTCTGGGCGCTTAAATAACTTCTAGAAGAAATTCTAACATCTAATATATGGAACTATGCAGCACAAGCTCCTTCTTCTTCTTCATCACGACGTCTTGACAGACGTTTTGTGACCCATAAATTTTGAGTTTGTGAGCTTGTTGGTATCAGTTTGCTTCCATGTTTCGAATTACTCGTCTAGTTGTGGTATACCATCTATTGCGGTTGTTTGCAAGATGTACAGCTTCGCCAAAATTGGTTTGTAAGAGGTCTTTGGTCGTGTCGATCCAGCGCTTTGGAGAACGTCCTCTCCGTCTTTTGCCATCGGGTTTGCCTTGAATAATTAATTTCTCCATATTATCCGCCCTTCTATTGATATGGCCAAAGAATGATAAAATGCGCAAATAGACAGTACTGGACAGTCGTTTAGCAGGTGAAATTTCACGGAGTATTGAAACATTGGTACGACGCGCCGTCCAAGGGATTCGCAGCATGCGTCTCCAAACCCACATTTCAAATGCATCAATGCGACGTCTATCTGCTTCTTTGATGGTCCATGTCTCTGCTGCATATATGAATACAGAAAACACCAAGGAATTGACCAGGCGGATTTTGGTAGATTTAGTGACATTTCGATCACGCCATATTTTGTTAAGCTGGGCCATTGCTGTTCTAGCCAGCTGTATGCGACGACAAATTTCAATTTCGCAATTTCCGGTATTGTCAATCATTGTACCGAGGTATAGTATTTTTTGGACCACCTCACATTGGCCGATCTGATGGGTGTTCGGTCTGTTATTGTTTGCCCGATCTACTATCATTACTTTTGTTTTATTAAAGTTAATACTTAAACCGTAAAGACCACTAACTACTTGTAGCCGCTGTAGTAAGCTGATGAGTTCATCTTCGCTGCCCGCTATCAAGGTTATGTCGTCAGCAAACCTAAGATTATTAATTTTTGTTCCGCCTATAGTTACGCCACCCTGCCAGCCTTCCAAAACTAGACGCATTATGTACTCACTATATATGTTGAAGCTCCTTAGGAAGTGTTTTTAGTACGTAAAGTAAGCTGCAGAGTGCAATATACATTAGCTTGAGCACTTGCGCGATGCATTATCCGATTGTAATAACAAATCTTTCTGATATAAAAACCAGACATCGAGGATTTGCTACAACTGCTTCCCAGTAGTTGTAACTTGTTCCTAGTACCACCTTTAGTTGCACCGTACACCGTGTAAATATGTACCTAAGAAATACAAATTTGTGGCCACTAAAATAAATTTCTCGACGAAATGCTAATATCTAATATATGGAACTATGCAGCACAAGCTCCTTAGGAAGTAATTCTAGTACGTGAAGTAACCTGTAGAGTGCAATAGATGTTAGCTTGAGCATCTTGTGCGATGGATGATCCGCTCGTAATTACATATCTACCTGATATAAATACCAGACATCGTGAAATTGGTACAACTGCTCCCCAGTAGTTGTGAATTGTGCCTAATAGACCCTTAATTGCACCATACACCGTGTAAATATTTATTATGTATTAATACAAATTTCTGGGCGCTAAAATTACTTCTAGAAGAAATTCTAACACCTAATATATGGAACTATGCAGCACAAGCACCTTAGGAAGTGTTTTTAGTACGTAAAGTAACCTGCAGAGTGCAGTATTTGTTGGCTTGAGCATCTTGTGCTATGGATGAACCGCTCTTAACTACATATCTTTCTCATATAAATACCTGACATCGAATAATTGCTACAACTGCTTCCCAGTAGTTGGAAGTTGTGCCTAGTAACACCCTTTAGTGCACCATACACAGTCTAAATATTTCTTATATATTAATACAAATTTCTGGACACTAAAATAACTCATAAAGAAATTTTAACATCTACTCTACGGCACTATGCAGCACAAGCTTTTTAGGAGGTGTTTTTAATACGTAAAGTTATCTGCACAGTGCAATAGACGTTGGCTTGAGCATCTTGTGCGATGGATTATCGGCTCGTAATTACATATCTTTCTGATATAAATACCAAACATCGAAGAATTGCTACAACTGCTTTCCAAGGATTGTAAATTGTGCCTAGTAACACTCTTAATTGCACCATACACCTTTTAAATATTCTTAAGTATTAACACAAATTTCGGAACACTAAGATAACTTCTAGAAAAAATTCTAACATCTAATATATGGTACTATTCTACTATTCAGCACAAACTTTTTAAAAAGTGTTTTTAATACGTAAAGTAACTTGCACAGTGCAATAGACATTAGCTTGAGCATCTTGTGCGATGGATTATCCGCTCGTAATTACATACCTTTCTGATATAAATACCAGACATTGAGTAATTACTACAACAGCTTCCCAGTAGGTGTAAGTTGTGGCTAGTGACACCCTTAATTGCACCATAACCGTGTAATTATATTTTAGTTTTAAATACAAATTTCTAGACACAAAAATAAACTTCTAAACGAAATTCTAACGTCTAATATATGGAACTATGCAGCACAAGCTTTTTAGGAAGTGTTCTTAATACGTGAAGTAACCTGTAGAGTACAATGGAAGTTAGCTTGGGCATCTTGTGCAATGGATTATCCACTTGTAACTACATATCTTCCTGACATAAATGCCAGACATCTAGGAATTCTTACAACTGCTTACCAGTAGTTGTAAATTGTGCTTAGTAACACCTTTAACTGCACCATAGGCGTGTAATTATTTTTTAGTTTTAAATACAAATTTCTGGACACAAAAATTAAACTTCTAAACGAAATTCTAACATCTAATATATGGAACTATGCAGCACAAGCTTTAGGAAGTGTTTTTAATACGTAAAGTATCCTGCACAGTACAATAGACATTAGCTTGTGCATTCTGTGCGATGGATGATCCGTTCTTACCTACATATGTTTCTGATATAAATACCAGACATCGAGAAATTGCTAGAACTGCTTCCCAGTAGTTGCAAGTTGTGCCTAGTAATACCCTTAATTGCACCATACACCGTGTAAATATTTCTGATGTATTAATACAAATTTCAGGTCGCTAAAATAATTCATAAAGAAATGTTAACGTCTACTATACGGAACTATGCAGCACAAGCTTATTAGCAGGTGTTTTTAAAACGTAAAGTTATCTGCGCAGTGCAATAGACGTTGGCTTGAGCATCTTGTGCGATGGATTATCCGCTCGTAATTACATATCTTTTTGATATAAAAACCAGACATCGAAGAATTACTATAACTGCTTTCCAGTAACTGTAAATTGTGCCTAGTAACACTCTTAATTGCACCATACACCGTATAAATTTTCTCAAGTATTAATTCAAATTTGGGGACACTAAGATATCTTCTAGAAAAAATTCTAACATCTAATATATGGAACTATGCAGCACAAGCTCCTTAGCAAGTGTTTTTAGTACGTAAAGTAACTTGCACAGTGCAATAGACGTTAGCTTGACCATCTTGTGCGATGGATTATCCCCTCGTAATTATATATCATTCTGATATAAATACCAGACATCGCGAAATTGCTACAACAGCTTCCCAGTAGTTGTAAGTTGTGGCTAGTAACATTATTAATTGCAGCGTACATCGAGTAAATATTTCTTACGTATTAATACAAATTTATGGAAACTAAAACAACTTCTAGAAGAAATTCTAACATCTAAAATATGGTTCTATGCAACAAAAGCTCCTCAGGAAGTGTTTTTAGTACGTAAAGTAACCTGCACAGTGCAATAGACGTTAGCTTGAGCATTTTGTGCGATAGATTATCCGCTCGTAATTACATATCTTTCTGATATAGATAATAGACATCGAGGAATTGCTACAACAGCTTCCCAGTAGTTGTAAGTTGTGCCTAGTATCACCATTAATTGCACCATACACCGTGTAATTATTTGTTATGTATTAATACAAATTTTTGAACGCTAAAATTACTTTTAGAAAAAATTCAAATACTTACTATATGGAACTATGCAGACAAGCTTCTTAGGAAGCGTTTTTGGTAAGTGAGGTAACCTGCACAGTGCAAAAGACGTTAGTTTGGGCATCTTGTGTGATGGATTATCCGCTCGTAATTATATAACTTTCTGATATAAATACCCGACATCGAGGAGTTGCTACAACAGCTTCCCAGTAGTTGTAAGTTGTGCCTATTATCACCCTTAATTGCACCATAGGCCGTGTAAATATTTCTTATGTATTAATACAAATTTGTAGACGCTAAAATAACTGTTAGAAAAAATTCTAATATTTACTATATGGAACTATGCAGACAAGCTCCTTAGGAAGCGTTTTTGGTAAGGGAGGTAACCTGCACAGTGCAAAAGACGATAGTTTGAGCCACTTGTGTGATGGATTATCCGCTCGTAATTATATAACTTTCTGATATAAATACCAGACATCGAGGAATTGCTACAACCGGTTCCCAGTAGTTGTAAATTGTGCGTAGTAACACCCTTAATTGCACCATACACCGTGTAAATATTTACTATGTATTAATTCAAATTTCTGGGCGATAAAATAACTTCTAGAAGAAATTCTAACATCTAATATATGGAACTATGCAGCACAAGCTCCTTAGGAAGTGTTTTTAGTACGTAAAGTAACCTGCAGAGTGCAATATACATTAGCTTGAGCACTTGTGCGATGCATTATCCGATTGTAATTAGAAATCTTTCTGATATAAAAACCAGACATCGAGGATTTGCTACAACTACTTCCCAGTAGTTGTAACTTGTTCCTAGTACCACCTTTAGTTGCACCCTACACCTTGTAAATATTTCTTAGGTACAAATACAAATTCGTGGCCACTAAAATAAATTTGTCGACGAAATGCTAAGATCTAATATATGGAACTATGCAGCACAAGCTTCTAAGGAAACGTTTTTGGTAAGTAAGGTAACCTGCACAGTGCAAAAGACGTTAGTTTGGGCATCTTGTGTGATGGATTATCCGCTCGTAATTATATATCTTTCTGATATAAATACCAGACATCGAGGAATTGCTACAACAGCTTCCCAGTAGTAGTAGTAAGTTGTGCCTATTAACACCCTTAATTGCACCATACGCCGTGTAAATATTTCGTATGTATTAATACAAATTTGTAGATGTTAAAATAACTGTTAGAAAAAATTCAAATACTTACTATATGGAACTATGCAGACAAGCTTCTTAGGAAGCGTTTTTGATAAGTGAGGTAACTTGCACAGTGCAAAAGACGTTAGTTTGGGCATCTTGTGTGATGGATTATCCTCTCGTAATTATATATCTTTCTGATATAATTACCAGTCATCGAGGAATTGCTACAACAGTTTCCCAGTAGTTGTAAGTTGTGCCTAGTAACACCCTTAATTGCACCATACGCCGCGGAAATTTTTCTTATGTATTAATACAAATTTGTAGACGCTAAAATAACTGTTAGAAAAAATTCAAATACTTACTATATGGAACTATGCAGACAAGCATCTTAGGAAGCGTTTTTGATAAGTGAGGTAACTTGCACAGTGCAAAAGACGTTAGTTTGAGCATCTTGTGTGATGGATTATCCTCTCGTAATTATATATCTTTCTGATATAATTACCAGACATCGAGGAATTGCTACAACAGCTTCCCAGTAGTTGGAAGTTGTGCCTAGTAACACCATTAATTGCACCATACGCCGAGTAAATATTTCTTATGTATTAATACAAATTTCGGACACTAAAATAAACCTCTAGACGAAATTCTGACATCTAATATATGGAACTATGCAGCAACAGCTTCTTAGGAGGTATTTCTAATACGCAAAGTTACCTGCAATATACGTTAGCTAGAGTATCTTGTACGGTGGATTATACACTCGTAATTACATATCTTTGTGATATAAATACCAGACATCGAGGAATTGCTACAACAGCTTCCCAGTAATTGTAAGTTGTGCCTAGTAACACCATTAATTGCAGCGTATATCGAGTAAATATTTCTTATGTGTAAATATTTCTTATATGAAAATACAAATTTATGGAAGCTAAAATAACTTCTAGAAGAAATTCTACCATCTAAAATATGGTTCTATGCAGCAAAAGCTCCTCAGGAAGAGTTTTTAGTGCGTAAAGTAACCTGCACAGTGCAATAGACGTTAGCTTGAGCATTTTGTGCGCAGAATTATCCGCTCGTAATTACATATCATTCTGATATAAATACCAGACATCGAGGAATTGCTACAACAGCTACCCAGTAGTTGTAACTTGTTCCTAGTAACACCCTTAATTGCACCATACACCGTGTAAATATTTCTTATGTATCAATACACATTTCTGGACGCCAAAACAACTTTTAAAAAAATTCTAATACTTACTATATGGAACTAAGCAGACAAGCTTCTTAGAAAGTGGTTTTGTACGTGAGGTAACCTGCACAGTAATATAGACGTTAGCTTGAGCATCTTGTGCGATGGATTATCCGCTTGTAATTACATATCTTTCTGATATAAATACCAGACATCGAGGAATTGCTACAACTGCTTCCCAGTAGTTGTAAATTGTACCTAATAACATCCTTAATTGCACCATACACCGTGTAAATATTTCTTACGTATTAATACAAATTTCGGACACTAAAATAAACCTCTAGACGAAATTCTAACATCTAATATTAGGAACTATGCAGCAACAGCTTCTTTGTAGGCATTTTTAATACGCAAAGTTACCTGCAATATACGTTAGCTAGAGCATCTTGTGCGGTGGATTATCCCTTCGTAATTTCATATCTTTGTGATATAAATACCAGACATCGAAGAATTGCTACAACAGCTTCCCAGTAATTGTAAGTTGTGCCTAGTAACACCATTAATTGCAGCGTATATCGAGTAAATATTTCTTATGTGTAAATATTTCTTATATGAAAATACAAATTTATGGAGGCTAAAATAACTTCTAGAAGAAATTCTAACATCTAAAATATGGTTCTATGCAGCAAAAGCTCCTCAGGTAGAGTTTTTAGTGCTTAAAGTAACCTGCACAGTGCAATAGACGTTAGCTTGAGCATTTTGTGCGCAGAATTATCCGCTCGTAATTACATATCATTCTGATATAGATACCAGACATCGAGGAATTGCTACAACAGCTACCCAGTAGTTGTAACTTGTCCCTAGTAACACCCTTAATTGCACCATACACCGTGTAAATATTTCTTATGTATCAATACACATTTCTGGACGCCAAAACAACTTTAAAAAAAATTCTAATACTTACTATATGGAACTAAGCAGACAAGCTTCTTAGAAAGTGGTTTTGTACGTGAGGTAACCTGCACAGTAATATAGACGTTAGCTTGAGCATCTTGTGCGATGGATTATCCGCTTGTAATTACATATCTTTCTGATATAAATACCAGACATCGAGGAATTGCTACAACTGCTTTCCAGTAGTTGTAAATTGTACCTAGTAACATCCTTAATTGCACCATACACCGTGTAAATATTTCTTACGTATTAATATAAATTTCGGACACTAAAATAAACCTCTAGACGAAATTCTAACATCTAATATATGGAACTATGCAGCAACAGCTTCTTAGTAGGTATTTTTAATACGCAAAGGTACCTGTATTATACGTTAGCTAGAGCATCTTGTGCGGTGGATTATCCCTTCGTAATTTCATATATTTGTGATATAAATACCAGACATCGAAGAATTGCTACAACAGCTTCCCAGTAATTGTAAGTTGTGCCTAGTAACACCATTAATTGCAGCGTATATCGAGTAAATATTTCTTATGTGTAAATATTTCTTATATGTTAATACAAATTTATGGACGCCAAAATAACTTTAAAAAAAATTCTAATACTTACTATATGGAACTATGCAGACAAGCTTCTTAGAAGGTGGTTTTGTTCGTGAGGTAACCTGCACAGTGCAATAGACGTTAGCTTGAGCATCTTGTGCGATTGATTATCCGCTTGTAATTACATATCTTTCTGATATAAATACCAGACATCGAGGAATTGCTACAACTGCTTCCCAGTAGTTGTAAATTGTACCTAGTAACACCTTTAATTGCACCATACACCGTGCAAATATTTCTTATGTATTAATACACATTTCTGGACGCTAAAATCACTTTTAAAAAAATTCTAATACTTACTATATGGAACTATTCAGACAAGCTTCTTAGAAAGTGGTTTTGTACGTGAGGCAACCTGCACAGTGCAATAGACATTAGCTTGAGCATCTTGTGCGATGGATTATCCGCTTGTAACTACATATCTTTCTGATATAAATACCAGACATCGAGGAATTGCTACAACTGAATCCCAGTAGTTGTAAATAGTACCTTGTAACACCTTTAATTGCACCATACACCGTGTAAATATTTCTTACGTATTAATACAAATTTCGGACACTAAAGTAAACCTCTAGACGAAATTCTAACATCTAATATATGGAACTATGCAGCAACAGCTTCTTAGGAGGTATTTTTAATACGCAAAGTTACCTGCAATATACGTTAGCTAGAGCATCTTGTGCGGTGGATTATCCCCTCGTAATTACATATCTTTTTGATATAATTACCAGACATCGAGGAATTGCTACAACAGCTTCCCAGTAATTGTAAGTTGTGCCTAGTAACACCATTAATTGCAGCGTATATCGAGTTAATATTTCTTATGTGTAAATACTTCTTATATGTTAATACAAATTTATGGAAGCTAAAATAACTTCTAGAGAAATTCTAACATCTTAAATATGGTTCTATGCAGCAAAAGCTCCTCAGGAAGTGTTTTTAGTGCGTAAAGTAACCTGCACAGTGCAATAGACGTTAGCTTGAGCATTTTGTGCGAAGAATTATCCGCTCGTAATTACATATCATTCTGATATAGATACCAGACATCGAGGAATTGCTACAACAGCTTCCCAGTAGTTGTAAGTTGTGCCTAGTAACACCCTTAATTGCACCATACACCGTGTAAATATTTCTTATGTATTAATACACATTTCTGGACGCCAAAATAACTTTTAAAAAAATTCTAATACTTACTATATGGAACTAAGTAGACAAACTTTTTAGAAAGTGGTTTTGTACGAGAGGTTACCTGCACAGTGCAATAGACGTTAGCTTGAGCATCTTGTGCGATTGATTATCCGCTTGTAATTACATATCTTTCTGATATAAATACCAGACATTGAGGAATTGCTACAACTGCTTCCCAGTAGTTGTAAATTGTACCTAGTAACATCCTTAATTGCACCATACACCGTGTAAATATTTCTTACGTATTAATACAAATTTCGGACACTAAAATAAACCACTAGACGAAA
Source organism: Agriotes lineatus (assembly GCA_940337035.1). Taxonomy (NCBI): domain Eukaryota; kingdom Metazoa; phylum Arthropoda; class Insecta; order Coleoptera; family Elateridae; genus Agriotes; species Agriotes lineatus. Next base: position 85,657,167 of record OW679197.1, on the reverse strand, counting down.
TTCTAACATCTAATATATGGAACTCTGCAGCAACAGCTTCTTAGGAGGTATTTTTAATACGCAAAGTTACCTATAATATACGTTAGCTAGATCATCTTGTGCGGTGGATTATCCCCTCGTAATTACATATCTTTCTGATATAAATACCAGACATCGAGGAATTGCTACAACAGCTTCCCAGTAGTTGTAAATTGTACCTAGTAACATCCTTAATTGCACCATACACCGTGCAAATATTTCTTACGTACTAATACAAATTTCGGACACTAAAATAAACCTGTAGACGAAATTCTAACATCTAATATATGGAACTATGCAGCAACAGCTTCTTAGGAGGTATTTTTAATACGCAAAGTTACCTGCAATATACGTTAGCTAGAGCATCTTGTGCGGTGGATTATCCTCTCGTAATTACATATCTTTCTGATATAAATACCAGACACGAGGAATTGCTACAACAGCTTCCCAGTAATTGTAAGTTGTGCCTAGTAACACCATTAATTGCAGCGTATATCGAGTAAACATTTCTTATGTGTAAATATTTCTTATGTGTTAATACAAATTTATGGAAGCTAAAATAACTTCTAGAGAAATTCTAACATCTAAAATATGGTTCTATGCAGCAAAAGCTCCTCAGGAAGTGTTTTTAGTGCGTAAAGTAACCTGCACAGTGCAATAAACGTTAGCTTGAGCATTTTGTGCGAAGAATTATCCGCTCGTAATTACATATCATTCTGATATAGATACCAGACATCATTAATTGCTACAACAGCTTCCCAGTAGTTGTAAATTGTACCTAGTAACATCCTTAAATGCACCATACACCGTGTAAATATTTCTTACGTATTAATACAAATTTCGGACACTAAAATAAACCTCTAGACGAAATTCTAACATCTAATAATAATAATAATAATAATAATAATAATAAAGGACTTTATTGCCAAAAAGAAAATATATATGGAACTATGCAGCAACAGCTTCTTAGGAGGTATTTTTAATACGCAAAGTTACCTGCAATATACGTTAGCTAGAGCATCTTGTGCGGTGGATTATCCCCTCGTAATTACATATCTTTCTGATATAAATACCAGACATCGAGGAATTGCTACAACCGCTTCCCAGTAGTTGTAAAATGTACCTAGTAACATCCTTAAATGCACCATACACCGTGTCAATATTTCTTACGTATTAATACAAATTTCGGACACTAAAATAAACCTCTAGACGAAATTCTAACATCTAATATATGGAACTGTAGAAATGGACCTAATCGCGACTGGCGAGAGGGCCTTGTTTTTGACATTGTGATGTTTTATGAATAATTATTGTGGTTGTCAGAAGGTTTGAATAAAACTGTTAAAAAGGAAGTTGGTGTTTTTTCAATAACCATTCATGGTGGCAGCGAGACGGGAGTAAGTGACTTTGTTCTGTGCTGCGTCAGTGAAGAAGCAAAACCAAAGTCATGTCGACCCCACAAAGTTCTGTGTATCAAATTCCAGCACCCGAACTGTTTACGTTCAAAGCAACTGATTGGGACCAATGGCAACTTAGATTTCTAAGGTTTCGAAGTGCATCTGGACTAGATAAGAAATCAGGAAGCGATCAGGTGAATTCGTTGGTGTACCTAATGGGGCCTCAAGCCGAGCCGATTTTTCAGTCATTTAAACTGTCAGATACTGACGCAATTGATTTTGAGACTGTTATGTTAAGGTTCAAAACACATTTTATTCCCACATCAAATGTGATTTATGAACGATACTGTTTTCATACCCGATGTCAACAAGAAGGGGAAAGTGTGGAGGATTTTATAACTGCACTTCACACAAGAGCAAAAAGTTGTGGTTTCCCTTGTTAAGTGATTTTGACGTCATTAAGCTATCCTTGTTATCAATTCCACGATTGGGTATTATTAGTGCATTTAAGCTGAAATTAGTCTAGTTAAAATTTCTGAAGACGGTCCTGTTTAAAGTTCAACCCTGGATCTTAAAGCTACATGTTAAATTCTTTTTGGCCCAAACAATAATGCGTTCACGATCCGTAGAATTCGTCTTAGCAAGCATTCTTCGTTCAGTGCACAAAGTGCGTATTTGTTTCGACAATCAAGCGTTGAACGCCTAAATAAATCAAATTCTTTATGTTAAGCAGTAACGAAATTCAGGCCTTGGAGTTTAGTGTTTCCTGTCAACAACTTCTAAAAGTTCTTGAAAAATAATCTTTGAAATTCGACACCCTGGGATTCGTTGCAACAGCAAGAAATTTCTTCTAGAACGCTCCTTGATGACCAAGCTTTGTGTAAAGGAAATAAAAATTGATAACTCCTTAGGGAATGATGCATTTAAAATTAGTGGTTTCGGAGTTCTAAACTCTTTTCCGTCGTGTTCTTCACGGAGAGCCCAATTTGAAATTTCAATCAGTATCCGACACTTACAGAAGTCAGTGTGTAAAGTTTTGCACTCCCCCGGCCTTCGGAAGCCGGGGGCTGCGCTGATTTGCGCGAGTGGGTTTTCTTGTTAAGTTAGTGAGTTCAGCTTAGACCTTTGGACGATTATTTTACCCTTGTTGGGTGTTTTTGAACAAATGCGCGCGGTGGGCGATTAAGTTATCGATATTTCAGTGTTGGGATATAGCCGATTCGTCTCCTTAAGTTGATGTACTTCCCAGGGGGAAGATAGTTGCACCATTTGCAGATCCATTTAGAGACGACATCTTTAAGCTTGTGATTAACGGTTTCCCGTACCTTTGTGGGGAAAAACCTTTTGCGTACTGCATTTTTGAATTACCGACGCTGAGTTTATCGAAGTCGACGGGAGGCCCACCGCGTGTTAATTTGTTGTAGTGCCCTGGTTGCATTATTTGCAAAGTCCGATTGCGTCGTGCCATTCTGAAGCCTGGAATAAAATCAACTCTATCGCTCCGATTCTTCCCAAGGAGGGGCCCACATCATTTTAGGCGCCGCTTTGCGCTAAACAACTATCAGGCCCGGCCCCAGCCCTTTCTGTACCTCCACCACGTCTTGCCAAGCTTTCCCGAGGACGAGTGTATAGCAGAAACTAGCGACGTGCTTACAGCTACCAGGTAGGAGCTATGTATTACTCCAATTGTGTTCTTGTGCCTCATTAAGTTGCGACTATATTTGTTATGTGTTTTTCCGGGAGTTCGTAAATATTGCGCCCGTTCACTTAAAGTTTAAGCCGATGTTTTGATTTGCTTGTTGTTAACCAGGGGCTTCACCCCTGTTATCTATTTCGTTTTGTCCGTTGTGTAACAACATATTTAGACCATAAGGTAACTTTGCGTGGGACCCCTTTTATATTCAGGTAGGATTGTGCCTTTTCTTTTTACTAAGCTTGAATTCACCTCCGGGTGATTACTATCAATGTAAAGATTTGTGTAAACTTTAATTTTTTAAATAATAAACCCATTAAAGTCAATTTGATTATTTGTTGAGTTCTGAACCCCTTCTGGGTCATTAATTAATCCAGTGTGGCAAAGGCCGAGTGTAATTTGCAATGTAAAGCTGAAAGTACGCCTTTTTGTTAAGCAAGCCCCAAGCCCTGGGCCATTCAGTGTTCTTTTGTTATTCTTTAGTAACGGTGGCCTTGAAGGTAAGTGATTTACGACAAGGTCACCCGGCTGCTCGGAGGAGGCTTGGTGAACAACAGGCGGAGGTGTTTAGCCACGTACTTGGAGGACTTCTACATAGGCTACGTGTTTTGTTCTTGGTTCTAGACACGTCAGCCACCCCTAATCAGAACCAAGTGGCGCTCAGGCATTTCTTTTTCTGTTAAGCAATCCATCAGGGTAAGTGCCGCCGGTTTTTCTTTGAGCTTTCGAACCACGCCTTCCCGACTGAGTTAAGTGCGAGTAACCGGAGCAACAAAATCTGCTCCAGCACATTAAGATTTGTGTTCTTTTTAGTAAAGCCGGCGAACCCTGTAGTTTGTACCCGATTTTGGACAATTAATACGACCTATGTCGATCTGAGGATTTAATACCGTAACACCCTGCTGAGTTTGTTGACGGGGCGATACGTGACCAAGTTGTAGTTGGAATAGTGGACAAAAACTTGCAGCTAGATCCGAATTTAACCCTGGAAAAAGCAGTTACTGCTGCAAGACAATCAGAGGCAGTTAAAAAACAACAGGAAACTTTCCGTGGTGTGTCTGTGAAGGTGGACAAAGTCAACAATATGAAAAACAATGCAAAACAATTTTACAAACCGAAAAGCAAACAGAGTGGAAGTTGTAAGTGGTGCGGTCTTGCCCAAGATCACCAGAAGACTGAATGCCCTGCTCGTAATGCTGTGTGTGGAAAATGCAAGTTAAAAGGACACTATGCTCGTGTATGTTTAAAGTCAAAATTTAAACATGTAACCGAGGTGGAACCAGTAGACGATGAAGACTCTTTTGTCGGTGAAGTTAATTCCGTGACTGATCAGAAGAAGTGGATAACAAAAGTAAACATTTTGAACCGATCAATTTCAGCAAAAGTAGATACGGGGGCTGATGTAAGTGTGCTCCCAGAAAGCACATTTCGTAAAATGTTCTCCAAAGCAAATCTTCAACCATCAAATACTGTCATCACGGGTCCAGGAGGAAGTCATCTGGATGTTACAGGAGTATGGTTAAACGTGAAGGTCAGTTCATCAAAGAACACAGCTTTTGAAGATTTGTATGTTGTTCGAGGAGCAAGTCAGTTCTTGTTAAGCTACAGGGTGTCTGAAGAATTGGGTCTTGTGCGAAGACTGTTTGAAGTTGAAAAGGCTGCTGTTTTTGATCCAAAGAAAACATTTTCAAAACTTTTTACTGGTTTAGGTAACTCAAATCAAACCTACACTATAAAGCTAAAACCAAATGCCGAGCCGTATGCAATATGTGTACCACGTCGTGTTCCTGTACCATTGAGACAAGCATTGAAGATGGAGTTGGAGCAGATGTGTTCAAAAGGTGTTATAGAAGCAGTTTCTGAACCAAGTGATTGGTGTGCTCCCATGGTTCTAGTACCCAAGAAAAACGGACGAATTAGAATATGTGTCGACCTTTCACAACTCAATAGGAATGTTTTAAGGGAACATTTCCCTGTTCCGGATGTTGATTCCACGTTAGCTCTACTTGAAGGTGCAAAGATTTTTTCAAAAATAGATGCAAACAATGGGTTCTGGCAGATCCCATTGTCTCCAGAGAGTATGGCGCTGACAACGTTCCTGTCCCCTTTTGGTAGGTTCAAGTTTCGAAGATTACCATTTGGCCTGTCGTCCGCTCCTGAGGTATTCCAGAGGCAAATAAGTCAATTGCTGCAAGGATTTGAAGGTGTCATATGTCACTATGATGATGTTATCATTCATGGAAAGGATGTTGCCGAACATGACCAGAGACTACATGCTGTTTTGTCAAAGCTATTGCAAGCTGGATGGACATTAAATTCGAAAAAATGCGAATTTAGAAAAACTGCAGTAAAACTCCTGGGACACGTCGTTTCCAGTGATGGTATCATTCCTGATCCAGCAAAAATCGAGGCGATAGTAGGTCTGCCAAGTCCACAAAACATCACCGAACTGAAGAGATTCCTAGGAATGGTCAATTTCTTAGGCAAGTTTGTCCCAAATCTGTCCACTATAGCACAACCACTATACGAACTCTTGAGGTCTGAAAACCAATGGCTTTGGTCCAAAGACCAAGACAGATCTTACAGTAAAGTGAAGAAAGCTTTATCTTGTTCGCCTGTTTTATCACTATATGATAGTCACAAGCAAACGAGACTGTCCGTCGATTCATCGTCGTATGGCCTTGGTGCTGTCCTTTTGCAATGCGCATCTGATGGTCAATACAAACCTGTGGCCTATGCATCACGCACACTATCTGCAGCAGAGAAAAGGTACGCTCAGATAGAGAAGGAAGCTCTGGCCATCGCTTGGGGATGTGACAAGTTCTCAAATTATATAGTTGGTAAAATGATCACCATAGAGACCGATCACAAACCACTCGTCTCTATACTTGGATACAAAGACTTAGATAGTCTAACCCCACGTTTGCAGAGAATAAGAATGCGACTGATGAGATATTCCTATGAAGTTAAATATACACCAGGCAAGCAACTAATCATCGCTGATACTTTATCAAGAGCGCCCTTCAGCTGTGAGGACTCGCAGGAGCTAGCAGAAGAAATCTCTGCTTATGTTCAGTCTGTAGTAGCAGGATTTCCATCATCTGATGAAAGGTTGTTGGAAATTATCAGTAGCCAGTTGGAAGATAGAGTTTGCTGCGAAATATCAAGATATTGTGTTGCAGGATGGCCCCAACGTCACAAGATATCTCAAGAATGTATTCCATATTGGGAACATAGGAACAGAATAACTAAAACTGAAAACATTCTTATCAAAGATTCTCGTATTCTCATTCCGCAATGTCTGAGAGAAGACATCTTGAATAGACTACATATCGGCCATCAAGGCATAAGTAAATGCAGATCCTTAGCGAAACAAGCAGTATGGTGGCCTGGTCTATCCACACAGCTTGAACAAATTATAAAGAACTGTTCCGTTTGCATAAAAAACCAATCTGATCCAGTTGAACCTTTAATTCCGTCAGAATTTCCAAGAAGGCCTTGGCAAATAGTAGCTACAGATCTTTTAAAGTTAAATGGAAAATGGTTCCTCATTGTATCGGACTATTATTCCCGTTATATTGAAATAGCAAAACTTGAGAACATGACTTCAGACTGTGTAATTACCCATCTTAAGTTAATATTTGCACGACATGGCGTTCCAGAAGTTTTAAGGAGTGACAACGGTACTCAATTCTCTCAAATAGTTGGATCCTCATATTTGCAGTTCTCTAAAGATTATGGCTTCAAGATAGTAACATCAAGCCCAAGATATGCACAAAGCAATGGTTTCATTGAGGCACAGGTGAAGAATTTCAAAGACCATTTCAAGAAATCTGATGATCCCTATAAAATGTTAATGGCACTTCGGTCAACACCACTTCCGAATGGATTTAGCCCAGCTGAGCTGTTAATGGGAAGACAATTAAGAAGCATTGTCCCAATGATACCTAGTCAACTTGATCCTATTATTCCGAATTATCCCGAGGTTCTCCAAAAAGAGAAGGAGAGGAAATGTAATCAAAAAAACAATTTTGATGTTCGCCATAGGGCAGTTCAATTGCCAGAACTGTCTATTGGTCAAAAAGTATGGATATCAGATCTTCGTCAAGATGGAAGAATATCCAATGTCCACGACTCACCAAGATCTTATATGATTCAAGGAGAAAAAGGAACATACAGAAGAAATAGGAAGTTCTTACACCCACTACCTGAACTGGATAACATTCCAAACCCTGAGAAGGAAGAACCAGAGAGGCATGAGGATGAACCTCCAACATTGGAGCCTACTCAAAGTCCTGAACGTCCTGATCAACCAAGAGTGACAGAAACCCCTAGTTCACCAGTTCTGCGTGGCAGTGGAAGAACTATTCGACCTCCAACGAGGCTCAATCTTTAAGGGGGAGATGTAGAAATGGACCTAATCGCGACTGGCGAGAGGGCCTTGGTTTTTGACGTTGTGATGTTTATGAATAATTATTGTAATTGTCAGAAAGTTTGAATAAAACTGCTTAAAAGGAATTTGGTGTTTTTTAAATAACCATACAATTAATATAAGTACATAGAAAGAGAATAAATAATGCTTTGGTGTATTTCAACTAGTAGCAATACATATATTGATATTTTTTAAGGTTATATAAACGAGAACGAACAGTATCATGTATCTGAGAAATCAAAATAATTTATAAAAATGTATAATTAATATTCATTATAATGCAAACATTTATATCTAAAAGAAGAAAAGCAGCAGAGATAACTTCCATAAACACTAAAGCAATGTATTTTTTTAATTAGACTGTCGAAAATTTTAAATATAGATATTATTACAATGGTACCGTACTATAAACAAATATGGCTGGTTTGAGTACTCGCTAGCGCTCGTACTTAAACAGCCTTAGGAATTCAGCAAAACCACTTTTTCAATACTTTCCCTATATTATTTTATCGAATTTCATGTAACATTAAATTTTTACATCAAAGTGACGGTGCCGAAGTGGCGGCGCGAGATGTCCTAGACCCTTCTCTAGATAACACTGACTTTGTCAAATTGTTGTGTAAAAATAATCTTGCATTTGCAGTTCTGCTATCTGCAAAAACACGGAGTCTACGTCGATAATGATCTTCGAGGACATTGCAAATAAAATCTACTCGTGAAAAAACATTATATTTAAACAATCGGACTGTAACCTCGGAAAGATTACAAGTAAAGTGACCTCTTGAGTTATAATCTGTACAGGCTAGGCACCAACTTTCTTTTATTAGCCAATAACATTCTAAATATTTTGTCCAATTTTCAAACTTCGACTTTAGTTTTGCGTTTCGGAATGCTTTGTTTGCATCTTCAGGTGTACAAGAGTATAAAATTTGACGAAAATGCGCTATGAATTCCTGTCTATTTTCTAAAGAAACTTTGTTTCAAGTGCAACAACCAGCGCCAGACAGTATGCAGCACATGAAAGATACACAAGAGATTTGCTTTCAGGCCAAACAGTTTTAATAATTGCATTAATTTACGCATCGCTTTGATCAGTCACAAATATTTTTCGGTATCCCTGTTCAAAAATAGCTATTGAAGTAACAAAGAATGCAAGGACCTAGGTATTAACATTTGAGGTAGGCAAGTACATTCCGAGTTATCTTATTATATTTTTCCCACTGCTTATCGAAATTTTCCTAGATTTTTTAAAAAATCGTTTGGTTGGTCATAAACACTTACAATTATAAACAAAACGATTAAGTCTGCATCTTGCGTTGTTAATTTTATTATCCTAGGAACTTAATAATAATATTAAGTTCCGTTGTCAAGGGAAAGCAGCAAACAAATATAATCGCCGAAATACACGTTTTGTTATTAACGCTGTATCACTGACTTACATGATCGATAGCGGGAAATAGCTATTTGTGCAACAAGTGCTAAAAGTGGATGTTTATGCACGAGTTTGTACACAATAGTTTTTCTACGGTCTTAAATTTACTGTTATTAAGCCATAAATGTCGATTTAGGTTTGCATTTATGACAGTTATAATTTATGTCTTAGTAAAGAGATGGCCGTCACGCTGCAGGTGAATGTTTCTGCAGTCGGTGACTGTCAAAGTTATTATCAAAGATAATTATAATAGTACACATTTTACTTTATTTATTACATAATGCTTTAATTATTTAAAAAACGCTTTACCTCGAACGAAAGAAGTAACTAGAATAACTTTATAACTTCACTTCCTGTTTAAAATTCTAAATTCAACACCCGCTGTTTACTTCTAGCACATGTTCTAAAAGTAAATAGCTGATTTCACTTTTAACACGCTGATTTATAAAACGTAGTTTTTAGTGAAACAAACTAGTGCTAAAAGGCCTACTTTTAGCAGTGGTCGTAGGAAAAAGAATTCATGTCACCCTTGAAAACATTTAAACCAGCGCAATATGCCTCATACGTTTCTCCTTTACTTATAAGTATACCCAAAGGCACAGCACCAGCTGGACAGCATGCAAGTACGAAAGTGATACTGTGATTATCATGGCGGCAGGAACTTGTGCTAGTTCGCTTATTTTTATGACTTTCAACTTTTGTATAGATGCTTTGGGGGCACACGATTCTTTTTCTGTTTGAATAAAATGTTTAAATATATATCCACACATTGAACTTGTTAAGTGCAAACGTATCTTTAACCATTAGGAAAAGAACTTCTTGAATTCCATTTCATTTGGGTTTTAATACAAAACGCGTTAAACCCATTTATTAATGTCGTTCATATTTCTTATCGAACTAGGAATTTTTACTGTAGGTACCTATTACATTCTTCATTTTATTTAACTAACGCATTTGCAAATTCATCTGGCAACAAATCACTAGTCAATTTAAAGGAATACATTTCTTTAATTAAAAACATTTGGATGCAACGCGGTGTTTAAATTGTTCAGCCATGCAACTTGTTGCTGTTTAAGTGGTGGGAGTATAATAGGTAACTAATCAAATATAAGTATAACTATTCCTCTATTGCTCCAGATCTGTAAAGAATGCTTATATGCGGCCCGACATAGGTACATGTTTATCTCGGCGTATTGCTTTCGGCTCAATGAAACGATTCTAATGTCGTGTTAGAGCAAATCGGTTGCATGAGTGGCACAGGCAAAGCAAGAGAAAGCACCTCATACCCTTTTTTCTTCAGCCCCCGTCTTGACACTCAACGTCTCGAGGCATTCACCCAGTGGCAGCGTTACGAGATAAAGTTTACACATTACCCTTTTTCTGTGACGTCAAAAATAACAAAACATAGCGTTTGAAACGTATGTCTTATATTGCATTGAAATTCAAAAAGATCAATTAGATCGCAGGTAGTAGACTTTAGAAAGAATTTGACATATACCTAACCTTTAATGTAGGTAAGGGATGTTCTAAATAGCACATTATTCAAACCAAGACATTCTTGACTTATGTAATCCGACGTTTCTCCTCTTCGAAGAAATCTCTAACGCTTAAAATAAGATTTTAGGCTTGCTCGCTTGCTTGTTGTTGCACGTTATTTTACTGTCATTTTGGACAAATGTCACATTGACAGTATTATAAAACAAGCTATACTTAAAGCGGACCTGACCAAAAACTACAGATTTTTTGTTTCGTCCAGTTCCTTATAGTTAAATAAAGAGAGAAAATTGTTACGTCACAGCAAAATGGTAAAGTGTAGACCTTAGTTGTGCGGTGTCGACCTCATGGAGGCTCCGGCCGCCGTTGGGTGGTCTTCCAAATTAATATTAAGCCGTTGTCCGTACGCTTTTGTGGTGCATTTCATCGTAAGTGACTCAACGTCTGAAGCTAGTAGCGTACGGTGTGTGTGGTTTAACTTCCCTTGGCTGGGGTGTGTGGGTGTATTGGCCCAACCAATCTTTTCCGTTGTATAGTAGCACTGGTTGAGCGATCAACGCTTTGGGCGGATTCTACGAGATAAGTTTTCCGACGTGTCAAATCTGGGGAGCTGTGCTAATTGAATGTCGTCTTGCCCTCTTCCCAATACTTGTCGTTAAAATGATCTAAGCGCCAAACCCAACCTCTTGGCTGTTCGTTTCGACGGCCAGAAATTGACCTTTTTAACCATCTGCAGAGAAGACGACGATGAGAAGAGATCTTTCGGCTACAAGAATCAACAACTTCACCGGACATTATTCATCTACTGCTTTTATTGCCTGGGTACTTTAGAGCGTTTGTGCAATGGTTTTGTGTTGTCTTGAAAGTGACGTGTGGCAATAACCACATTTGAGAGCTAACGCGAGTGACCAATGTAATTTTTCGACGACTGACATCGAAAGTAGATTTTTTATTATACCTGCATCAGAATCGCCGTTTAAAGCACGCCTGAGCATGCGAATACAGGCGATTAAAGCTCGCCGAGCTTTAAAGGTTGTCAAGGAAACGACTGAATGCAACAACGGAAATGGACGCGACAAAAACGTAAATCATTCTCGTAACTATAGTAGCAATATTATTATGCCCTCTCGATTTATCACGACAAAAACTATTTCTAAGTTTTTAGTGCGTAATTAATTTCCAGTATTGGAGGTATAATAAAAATAGCGTAAAGTATTCGTGGATAACTGGTCTTTAAAACACTTGCTCTGTTTCGAGCACTCCGGCTACGCCGTCGTGCTCGAAAACCCGCGCGTGTTTTAAAGACCTTGTTATCCACTCATACTTTAATATACTATTTCTCACTGTCATTTGACAACAGAAAGTTGACATTTGCCGCTGAGCGTGCGTTTTCATCATTTTGCCGCTCGCCGAGCGTTTTGGGTTTCCGCGTGAACAAAATAGGTAGCCACGTCCGAATTTCTCCTTGACAACTACCGTCATTTGTGGAAATAATCGCGTCACATGTCATAGACTGCGCGAGTAATGTTAACTTGATTGTCAATTAATTTTTGCGATAAAACGAAATTTGATATTTTCCTTTAATAATATGCTCAGTCGTCGAAAAAATAGTATGTATATTTCGAGCTAAAAGTGCGCTTGCCGCTTTTGCATGATTGCTGGTTTCGACTTCGTCTCAACCAGCAATATTCATGCGCAAGCGGCAAGAATGCACTTTCAGCTCTTAACATACAATATACTATTATGTCATACCTATCATTGTTAAGTAGATTTTAGAATTACTAACCATCCTTTACAAATGTTTATGTTGGACATTTGCCAGCATTCTTAAATGTTATAGATTTGCATTCGTTTTTAGCTTCTTGGACTTTTATTTATGATACTTACAGGTATAGATGTACTATGCAAGAAAAAAAAAACTGGTACAACTCTTAATAGGGATTTTAGCATAATTTGATTAGCTTAAACGAGGCTTTAAACAATTACATTTACTCACGGCCTGCTGAATTGTGTGACAAATGTCACTTTGACGTTTGTCAAACAATGCAGCAGGTCGTGCATTTATTATATCAATTTTGATTCATAGTGACAGCTACACAAGTTGACAATTAAGTTAGAAATTCAAATGCAAACTTTATTTTTACACACAATTAAGATTATATTTACATTAACTACAAACAATCAGACACAAACAATAATATAATAAAAACGTATTAATATTTTGTAGCACCGCCATTTTGCGCTATTACACATTGAAGACGTCGTGGCATGGAATGAATTAAATTTCGTATATATTCTGGATTAATTTCTTCCCAAATGTTTTGGATATCTTGAGCAAGATCTTCTGCATTCTGTGCCCTAACGTTAACTTCGTATAATTTCCTTACCATAATTGCCCACACATTTTCAATTGGATTAAGATCTGGGCTGTTTGCTGGCCAAGGAAGTGTTCGTATTCCATGGTCTTCCAGCCACTGCAAACCAATGCGTGATGTATGCACTGGACAATTATCCTGCTGAAAAATAAAGTTTTCCGGAAATAACTGCGTCACTGATGGAAGCATGATATTTTCCAACAACGTACTATAGACTTGTCCAGTAAAGCGTTCATTTATGGCCCAGCAAACACCTGGACCGTGAACACTAATCCATGCCCACATATTAACTGAAAATCGCCCACTTCTTTTAATTTCCTTCATATATTGTTGGGAATATCTAGTATTTTGGGGCCGATATATTTTAACACGTCCATTATGATGCGACTGGAAGGTCTTTTCATCGGAAAAAATTACGTTGTTCCAAAAATTTTCGTCCATATCGATATACTGCTGTGCAAATTGAAGACGCCTTTGTCTATGTATTTCTGTTAGGAAGAATTTGGATGCTGCAGAATAATTGTTTAATTCAGAGGACTTCAGACGGCGCAGAGCAGTCCTATGCGTTCCCGGAAAATTTGTTTCCAATTTGGCTCGAATAGCTGTTTCAAACGGATGTTCTCGAAGATAATTTACAAGTGCTTCATCATCTTCTCTTGTAGACGCCTTTGGTCTACCAGATCCCTGTTTCCTACTTAGTGTCCTTTCTTCGGTCCATCTTTTTTTTATATGAAGAACTGTAGTTTTACTCACATGGAACTCTTGCGCTATCTGTCGTATTGACCATCCGTTTTCCAATGAGGTCACAATTCGGGCTTTATCAGTCTCTCTCAAATGGGGAGCCATACATACAATATTTTCAGGTACTACCTACTCAAATTCTGACAGATAAATAAGTAATGTTTTCGAACACTTTCAAATTAATAGTAGAGTATCCATAGTAACCATATTAACGCAGTCAGATTCACAGCAGAACATATTAACTGTACCAGTTTATTTTGTCTTGCATAGTACATACATGTATTATGCTTTCTTAGATTTATTAATTGCGAGGTGACCGGCGAAACTAACAGACCAGTAAAGGTAGGTTTCAAGCAGCCGGACGTTCCCCGTCCGTCGAAATGGAGCGTCGGTTCTCTGACTTCGAATTTCTACAAGGACCTGATGGAAAGTTTCTTTTCCATTCTATCAATAAAATGCGTGGCTTGCAATTTCTCCTCTCCCATATTTTGATTACAATCAACCCCCATGGTGACAACATTTCGCTTTAAATTACGTAGTGTTTATCCGAACCACCCTTCTCTCTGAGAAAATAGCCGGACAATCGTCTGTTACAGCTAGTTCTGGCGTCATTAGAGTGAGTTTTATTTTTACTTTCCCATACCCATAGGTATAGGGAAGTCTTGGAATCATGAAAATTTTGGAAATCGAGATTTTCACAGAAATATCCGTTTTGGGCCTCTAGGAACCCAAAAAAGTGGTTTTTAAAAAATGTCTGTCTGTGTGTGGGTGTGTGGGTGGGTGACGCTCCTACAGCCGAAAGTATGGCTACGATTTTGATGCGCTTTGGAATGTGGGGGTGTATCGAAAATTCATCGACAAAATAAGCTTTTCAAAAAAATCCGAAACCGGAAGCGGAAGTTACGCATGTTTTTTTGGTATCACTGTTTTCGTGATTAAAATTTTGAAAATTTTATCGCGGATAACGATAGAGGGTCATAAGACAAATCTGCTAGTTTTTTGCCGAACTCGCTAGGTTTAAAATGAAGGGCGCTATGATTGTTTGAAAATTTTGAGTTTAACGCCCTATTACTCAAAAACGGATGAATCGATTCAATTAATTTTTTTTTCTGAATAGTATATGAAGGCTAACATGAGGTGATATAAAAAGTGTTTTAAAAAATATTAAGGGGCCTAAATTACAAATTTTAAAAATTTTGGAAATTTTCTAAAAATCATTTCTCAAAAACTGCCCACAGGAATTTGTTTAAACTTCATACACTGATAGACCCCGAAAAGGGCTATCGATCTGTTTTTTAAAGAATCTCATGAATTATCTGTGGCGCCCTCTACGAAGCTTTGAAGTTTGAAAATTTAAACCCCTTTAATTAATAAACAAAACAAGATAGGTAGCTGGGGTTTTCATTGAATTTCTCAGTGCATAATGGAGGATATGAATATGCAAAAAAATATTACACTCGTGGATATATGTAAGCGCACCGGCCCCCTCCCCCCTCTATTTTTGAAAAATATTTTTTTTATTCTAACGGTTGTTATATTTTTGCGTCAAAGAATCTTTTTCCGCGAAAATAAAAAAATCGATTTTGTATGCCCTAGAAAATATAATTTCCAGGTACTTAGATAATTTCACCTCGGTGCTACAGCCGTTTTGAGGAAAATAATACATAAACTAGCACAGTGGCGGCTTGTCCACTTGGCGCCATCTACAGAAGCTCGGTGGTCACGTTTTGAACTACACATTCTTTTATATTTACCCGCAATTTACGTGAAAGTGTAAGCGCTTATCACGGTGAAGACGTGAGTCATCGAGTTGAAATTGTGATATGTTGTAAAGACTGTTGAATAAAGACGATATGAACAGTTTCCAGTATGGGAAAATCCAGGGAGGTAGTCACGTCCACTTTTTTTAAGATTAACTTGTCCTAACGACCCATTTAGACTATCACCGAAGTGTTTTTAGATAGTAAAACTCGTTTTGTGCTGTAACAATATACATCATCATGTTATTAAAATTTTTTTTGTAGTAGGCAATATTAATATTTTTAACGATTAAATTGTAACCAATTTTGTTATTTTATTTATTTATTTTAAAATATAACTGAAGATCAAACAAAACTGCTTGCTGGTACAATGCCATAGCAGTGATTAGACAAGATAATGTGAATATCGAGCGTCTACCAAAAAAGTGTTGAAGTAAGCCCCCGGCCTCTCAGACGAAATAAGGTGGATCATCATCGTGCATAAGTATATGACTCGTCTTTGTTTTTAGGGTACTCCATCCGAAAATACGAGCAACTCATTTTCCAGGAAATTCAGATAACCTCTATGTAAAGCGAATTAAAAGACTTTGGGCATTACATTCCATCAGTACGTATTAATATTACTTTTCACTTCAAATAGAGAGATAATTTCTCTGAACATGTCACTTGTCATACGTACTTGTACACAACAATAGTCATGGGCATAGAAGGGAACGTATTATGGGATCATTATTTGTAATCACACAATCTGAGGAAGCAATTTAAATTACAGACAGTGACTGAAGTCACACAAACTCACATGTACTCATAAATCACATAGTGTAAAGTGCACTTAATAAAGCTGTTGAAATTGTTTGCTGCACATGCACCCTTTCGATATGATACGCCACTGCCAAAAGGAAACAACCATCCGCCATTTTGAAAACCCATCGCGGTCGCATGGATTTCTTACAAATGCGGCTTCCTGTCTATTTTCTGTTCTAAGGTTATGAGTGACAGTAATCGAAAATTATCGCAGTTGTTATTTGGGCCTTTTTTATGGAGTGGTATGATTATAGATGTAGTCCATTTTTTTGGCCATTCTGTGGAGTGCCAAATATTTTGGCATATCTCATGCATTCTTTTTTTGTAAGTATCTGGAAGTGCTTTAAGTATCTCGCCGTTAATTGAGTCGATATCTGGCGATTTATGTAAGGCTAATCTTGTTATAGCATGTTCAACTTCTTCCATCAGTATGCCTGGTTTTTTTTCATAATCCTTCGTGTTTTCTTCTATCTCATTCTCCGCGTCTGCGTATAGATTTTCGCAGTATCATCGCCATGTTTCCATTACATTAGCTAGCTCAGTAATTAATATGCCGTTTTCATCTAAGGCAGACCATGTGCGAGCCTTAAAGGATTTTGTTATTTCCTTGATTTTTAGAAAAACTTCTCTGGTATTTAGAGAGTCTGTATGTTTTTGTATTTCCTGACATACGGAATTTAGGTAGTTATTTTTGTCTTTTCTACAATTCCTTTGTATGAATGTTGATAATCGCTTATATTCCGTTATCGTCTCTGTAGTGTTCAAACCTGATGCAAGGATCTTTCTTCTTTCATTAACTATTTTGAAGGTGGTCGGGGTGATGCAAGGTTGGCGTTTCTTTGTTTTTGGAATTTTTTGCGTTATGATTGCTGCTTGTGTTATTGCATATTTGACGTAGATCTACAGGTCATTATAGTTAGCAGGCGTGTCCAGATTTTCCTCAGCGTTTATCTGTTGTTCTAATTCATTAGCAAAGGTTAGTGCGTCCGTAATCTGAGGCAGCTTTTGTCTAGTTTTATGTCTTTGGCATGTTTTTAGTTTAATGCGAAACATGAAAGTAAGTAGTTTGTGATCCGAATTATACAATCTGCCCCAGGTGGTGTTTTTGTAGTCGTTATTGCTGTACGCCATCTTTTTCTGATTAATACATAGTCCATTTGATTTCTTGTTCTTTAACAAGTGATGTCCAGGTGTACAGCTTGCGTATGTGATTTTTGAATACAGTATTAGCAATCGTTAAATTATTGTCGATACAAAATTGCAGCAGCCTTTCACCTTTTTGTTGCGTATTCCGACACCATAGTTCCCTACTATTTCTCGTAGATGTTCATTAGTATCTGTACGGCCAATTTTGGCGTTGAGATCTCCCATAAGTATTTCTTGTTTTGATATGTTGTCCATTACCACTTCGAGTGAGTTGTAAAAGTTATTGATGTCTTCGTTGTCTGCGTCCATTGTAGGTGCATATACTTGGATGATATTGAGTATACAGGGTTTTGAGTTAATACGCAGAGATATGATTCTGTCATTTATAGCATCGTATCCAACTACACAATTATTGAGTTTATTCGATATAAGAATTGCCACCCCATTCCGACTTTCGTTCTCGGAACTCGAGAAGTATACCGTGTGATCTAGATGTTGGAAGTGTCATTTGCCGTGCCAGTGCGTTTCTGCAATTCCGGTAATTGTTATATTATGGGCCGGTTGCAGAAAGCAATGTTAAGTCTGGTGTTATCTAACGCGACGTCAAAGTGAACAAAAACGAATCAAATCTTAAATGCTTATGGTAACTAATACATTAGTAAACAAAATTTGATGCGATTTTGTTCACTTTGATGCGACGTTAGCTAACACCAGACTTAACATTGCTTTCTGCAACCGGGCCTATATCTTGCAAGTTCAGTAGTAAGTATTGTTAATTTTCCTGCTTGACGCAGTCCACGGACGTTCCATGTGGCCATGCGTGTTGTTGTCCTTTGTTTAAGGTGATTCGACGTTCTGGTGGCATATTTCGTATGAGGTGCCCAGTGCCCCACACCTGCATGCCCAGTAGATAATTTCACACTCCCTAACCTGGACGTAGGGGAGCGCCGGATGTTAGCCGGGTCGCCAGACAAACTATTATCATCCATAGTTGACATAACAATAATGCTCGTGGAAAGTTAGTGTAGTAGATTCCCCTGCCTCTCTACACCGCAGTACTACAGCCGTATAACCGTTCTGGTCCCGCCTGGAGTAGTCTATCAATAGGCCATGCCAAGGTAATTCCTTTTCTGCCCTACTTTAGTACTGATGGATACTGCTGCCCTCCATCAGAATAATCATATCTGACTACCCTCTCCCAGTTTAGCCTGCAGGCCAATGCAGTTGCCAGAGGTGTGGCACTTGGAGCCATGGGAGAGGGCTGAGAACCCTGCAAGGACCAGTTGCCGCAAATCATCTCGAAGGTTACGAGATGTGGCCATCTGTCGGCAAAAGGTGCTACCTTTACAGCGGCCCCCATACGCCCCTTTTATCATACTCACAAAAATATCGCATTTTCCATACTTAATCGTTTGTATCGATTTTGTTGATATCAGCACATTATACAAACCCCATTATCTGTAAAACGAGATATCGCGCATTGATTTGCTTATAATGAAATATTCTATATCCTCACGAGAGCCCCAATAGCAGCGAATTCGTCACAGAAAGGTTAAAATATTAATTTCTGCTGATGCCATATTAATATATTGGAACTACTTGCAGTAAATATATAACGAAAAATGTATTCCATTCATGTAATCGACCTACGGAAACCTTGTACTCGTTGATGACATAGTGCTTATATTGCTCTCGTTGAGAAAATCCTAAATCTATACGATTTTTTAGAATTATTTCTACACTCGCAGCTAATTGTCATTTTGATCATCTTCATCTCCAGATTTTCTGTATGTTGACATCTGGAGGTGCGATACACAGAGAGATAAAAATAAACTTGATAGCGGGAACCATTAAAAATAATAAAACTTGCCTAATCTGTAACATCCTGTTTGTTGACATAATGTTGTCAATTTTTTTTTAAGTGTAAAATTAATTTTCAACATCTTGCTCACCTTACTCACATGTTATTTTAATGTTACCTATCAATTTAATTTATAAATTTGGTTTAATTTACATATTTTTGTATATTTTTTGTAGCATATTAGACTATGTTAAATTCACATAAACTAGTATTAGTCCAGTCAAATTGGCAGGTGAGGTGGAAAAAAATTGTTACAAGTATTTCTCCACGGAAATGTACTGGCAGTGATGTCCTTAATATGCTGATAGAAGTCCCATGGAAACAGATAATGGCAAGTTGGAAAAAATGGCGGCCATATTTTTTAGAAATAATGCAGAAAATAGAATGTATGGTTTGATAACGATTTTGATTTCATTGTTTTTTTAGCAAAAACTTTTTTAAGGAAAAACAGATACCTAACTTAGTGTTTTTGTAAGCGCCATGTACTACTGGAATGTAAAACTTATTTGTATTAAGAAAATGTATGGTCAAAGTTTAAAAAATGGAAAGAAAAAAATAATTTTAACAAACAGTATTTTATTGAAATATAACTAACATAAGCTTATATTATATATCCATCCAATAAATTGTCTTCGTCATTATCGAGGACAGGAATTACTGCAAGTTATTCCGAAACACTGTCCACACAACATTTGAGACCTAACTTTCGACAGGAGCAAGCTCGTCCACAGGAACCTTCTCTACACTTGCAGAAAACCATTTTTATAATATCAGTTGGAGCAATATCCTTTGTGATTGCTTTAGGGGCGAGATATCCGTATTCATCTTTTTGTCACCCGAATTGCAATGGGTCTACTTTTTGACCAATCCATTCCTGTACCTAGTATAGTTAATAAATTGTAACAAATCGTAAAAAATGTAAATACTCGTAATTTATATTTTACCTGACAATACACTCGAAGTATATGTTGTTCAGCAGCATATTTTGTTGGTGGTAATGGAGCCAGGTTAAATATGGATGATAATCCGTATCGTGAAGTTATTCGGTTGTACCAAGTGGATCTTAAATCATCTGAATCTTGAGAATTTGGTAGAAGATAGTAGAGCCTTTTAATAGTAATTTACGATACAAGTGCGTAAAGCTACTCTTTAGTCACGAGTGGGGTAGAGTTAAAACGGGAGTGAGCGAGCGTTTTAAGCCCCGCGAGTGACTAAACATGCTCTACGCATGTGTATCGTACAATATTTTTTATTATACCTGCATCAGAATCGCCGTTTAAAGCACGCCTGAGCTTGCGAATACAGGCGATTAAAGCTCGCCGAGCTTTAAAGGTTGTCAAGGAAACGACTGAATGCAACAACGGACATGGACGCGACAATAACGTAAATAATTCTCGTAACTATAGTAGCAATATTATTATGCCCTCTCGATTTATCACGACAAAAAATATTTCTAAGTTTTTAGTGCGTAATTTATTTCCAGTATTGGAGGTATAATAAAAAATAGCGTAAAGTATTCGTGGATAACTGGTCTTTAAAACACTTGCTCTATTTCGACCACTCCGGCTACGCCGTCGTGCTCGAAAACTCGCGCGTGTTTTAAAGACCTTGTTATCCACTCATACTTTAATATACTATTTATTATACCTGCATCAGAATCGCCGTTTAAAGCACGCCTGAGCGTGCGAATACAGGCGATTAAAGCACGCCGAGCTTTAAAAGTTGTCAAGGATACTACTGAATGCAACAACGGACATGGATGCGACAAAAATGTAAACAATTCTCGTAACTATAGTAGCAATATTATTATGCCCTCTCGATTTATCACGACAAAAATTATTTCTAAGTTTTTAGTGCGCAATTTATTTCCAGTATTGGAGGTATAATAAAAAATAGCGTAAAGTATTCGTGGATAACTGGTCTTTAAAACACTTGCTCTATTTCGACCACTCCGGCTACGCCGTCGTGCTCGAAAACTCGCGCGTGTTTTAAAGACCTTGTTATCCACTCATACTTTAATATACTATTTATTATACCTGCATCAGAATCGCCGTTTAAAGCACGCCTGAGCGTGCGAATACAGGCGATTAAAGCACGCCGAGCTTTAAAAGTTGTCAAGGATACTACTGAATGCAACAACGGACATGGATGCGACAAAAATGTAAACAATTCTCGTAACTATAGTAGCAATATTATTATGGCCTCTCGATTTATCACGACAAAAATTATTTCTAAGTTTTAGTGCGCAATTTATTTCCAGTATTGCAGGTATAATAAAAAATAGCGTAAAGTATTCGTGGATAACTGGTCTTTAAAACACTTGCTCTATTTCGAGCACTCCGGCTGCGCCGTCGGGCTCGAAAACTAGCGCGTGTTTTAAAGACCTTGTTATCCACTCATACTTTAATATACGATTTTATTATACCTGCATCAGAATCGCCGTTTAAAGCACGCCTGAGCGTGCGAATACAGGCGATTAAAGCTCGCCGAGCTTTAAAGGTTGTCAAGGAAACGACTGAATGCAACAACGGACATGGATACGACAAAAACGTAAATAATTTTCGTAACTATAGTAGCAATATTATTATGCCCTCTCGATTTATCACGACAAAAATTATTTCTAAGTTTTTAGTGCGTAAGTTATTTCCAGTATTGGAGGTATAATAAAAAATAGCGTAAAGTATTCGTGGATAACTGGTCTTTAAAACACTTGCTCTATTTCGAGCACTCCAGCTACGCCGTCGTGCTCGAAAACTCGCGCGTGTTTTAAAGACCTTGTTATCCACTCATACTTTAATATACTATTATCTACGATAGAATCTGCAAAACACGGTAAATATAAAAAAATATTTTTTAATGTAACTTAGGATTACAGCAACCGGTCGTAATGTTGAGTGGCTGAAAACTGCCAACTAAAAGTCAATTTTACACACTGTCGTAGATAAAAAACTATTTCCTTTATTTTTCTCTGTCCGGATTTTCTTCCAAAAATATTTTAGGACTCGCACACAGTCTCATGTCATTTTTCAGAATTCTCATATAGTATTGCTTGCTTTATTTGAAAATGAAAGAGGTTGTGTCACAACCTGATACGGCATGTAGGAACAAAATACATTTCTTTAAATGACCAAGTTTCATTTGAGTGCCATTATATTTGTGATCCTATCGGCTTTTGCAGCTTTTCCTGGACGTAACATAAACACATTTTTATTTTTTGAGTGATGTATTAAAAGACTAGCAACATCAGTATCTTCCGATATAACTATAACTGTTTTCTCGTTATTTAAAAAATCTACTGCGGTTTTAACAATTAAATAATCTGCATCTCTTTCTGCTGGTGCCACTTTAATGCCTCCTTCAACAAGACAAGTCCTCAAAAGATTTATAAATTCTTGTTTATTTCTGTTGTTTTTTAAACCAATCATCTTGAGACACAGTAAGATACCCTCTGGCTTAACCTTTATCGCAGCAGAGTTAACCGATCTTTTGTTCTGCAAATTACTTTTTGTTGTTAAATAATTTGCGTCATATCCATCAAAGACTATTGTGCAATCTTCAGAGTAAACGTGTTTTGCATAATTAATGTACTGAGAGCAAATCTGTTGAAAAGTAGCGGGTTTCTGCCAAACCACTTTATGAAGTAAAAATCCCCCATCCACTATGTAATAACAATCCTGATGTGTGAACTGAGAGGAAGGGGTTTCAAGTGCATCAAATTCCTTCAATAAAAGACTTTTTTGGCCCTGTCGCAAACTACCATCCTTGAAAAGTGTTAAAGGATATGATAACTCAAATTTTAAAAAAAAATATTTCCTCTTGAGATCTGTTTGAACATATAATCCGGTTAAAAAACTGCATAGGAGAGACGTCAACATATTGTTGATGGATTTTCATATTATTAGTCATCTGTGAAAAATATTTTACTCTATCACCTTTTTTGCATTGTACATCTAAATATTTTTCCCCAAATTTTCGTTAAGTATTTTTTCTCCATTTTTTTATGACAAATCACAATTAATATCAGGTTTAGCGATCATTCCTGAGAAAACAGACATAACCTCTTGACATTGGAATGGATAATATTCTTCCAGCCAATTTTTAAATTTTACAAATCTGCTCACGTTGTTTTCTTGAGTGATGTAATTCTATGTGCTGCTCTGAAGAAATTGATTTAATACCAGTAAAGTCCTCCATAGCAGTAGTGACTGGTATACCTACTGCCATGCCAGCGATCCATCTTGCCAATGACGAATTAGTAAATCCTAGCCCGTGAATCAGACTACCTGTTGTCTTCATAGGTCTCATTAAGTGCTGCTCAATTACCATATCACTCCATATACCTGACCAAAATTTCGATCTTCTTATTGTAAATAATCCGTCCTCAGTAAAATCTCTGCAATACTCTGGATAACTATTTTCAAATTTTTGCATTTTTTACTTCCTTTTACAATAAAGGAAGTATTGGATTCACCCCAAAAATTCGAAATTGAGTTTTCAACAGATCTTCACGTTTTAGAGTCCCCTGAACCCAAAAAACATATTTTTTTTCATTGGTCTGTCTGTCTGTCTGTCTGTGTGTCTGTGAACAGAATATCTCAAAAACTATAAGAGGTATGATGTTGAAACTTCATATATAAGTTTTGTGTACTATATAGATGCGACAGCAAGCTTTTGAAGAAAATCGCATAACCGGAAGTAGGTGTTTACTCTTGTAATTTTTCAGTTTTTTTCGATTTTTTCAAAAACGGCTCTAACGATTTTTACTACATTTTGAATGTGTATTGATATGAGGTAGGTGATTTTCCAGTTGAATACTTTTAAAATGGGTTTCTTTTGTTTTTTTTCTATTTGTTTTATTAACTCCTATTTTAAATAGAACACCCGGTATATTATTACATTTTTGAATTCAGCTTAAAATTCTAGAGAAAATTTGTCTCTTTAACTAACGCTCTATTTTGTACCGTTTTTGCAGAATTTGTAATTTTTGAAAATTTTTGACAAATGCTTAAAACTTTAAAATCTAATTTTTGCTAATTATAAGATCACTGTAAAAGGAAGTTCTGTGAGTGTATCACACCAAATTTTTGAATATACAGTTGAGAAGTTTTGGCGTAATTATTGTGCCCCGTAGCGTAAGAATATTGGTATCATCTTTTGCACGCAATAAATATGGAGCATCCAGTCACCAGTCCTTTCAGCTCTTATAAAAAGTTTCACAATATTTACTAGTTTCCAGTAATTGCTCCATAAGCGACCTGTTCGGCTACTTTTAGACACTTCTTCTAGTTTGTTAAGTATTTTATTTAAAAAACCTTCTATCAATTCACTAGAGCTTATGCTATCTGCAGATCGTTCTTCATAGAGACAGCGAATATTTTCGATCTCATCATTAGACAGTGTTATGTCACGTAAAAGCATAATTCCAAGGGCTTCATGTGTAAGAAAATGACCACGTAATGCTCTAGCATATGCGTGACCAGATATCATGTGCGGAATTGTGTTTTTAGCATATATGGTGAAGTCGTGCGTGATCGCCCAGACAGTGCGGATCGCTAATAAATTTTGCTTGTCTTAAACCTAAAATCTGCATAAACAGTGCTACTAACTGTTACTTAAAACTCATCTTAACCTCGGTTGTGCTATCAGTGACCGCCGTAAAGGAGGTAAGATAACTCGCAGGCCTACGGCCTTGCTCGGATCATGACCTCTTTACCGCAAAGTATTCAAATAAATAGCACGGACAATATTCTCAGCCAGCCGAAACTTATTTATAGAGCGAAAAATGTACCACCTAATCTAAATATGGACATTGAATCTAACATCGAAACTCCCGTAACCTCCGGAAAACGAAATCACACGTCACCAGGCAGTGACGAACCTAACAAACGTTATCTCTTTGAACCAGACACTTTAATCACTAAAAACAAATACCATCTACTTAATAATACAAATAAACCAACAACACAAGATGAAAATAACTCCAGTGAATCTGATAATGTCCCCAAAAAGCCTAAGGTGCCCCCAATCTTCTTGCACGGACCAGTTAAATATCAAGAAGTCACTAAAGACCTTGAAAAACTGACTCAAGGAAAATTTACCACTTCATGCGCCGGCAGTGCAATTAAAATCAACCTTCAGGACATCGAACACTACAGAACATTAACTGCATATTACGATGAACATCACATCAATTACCATACATTCCGTAACCCCCACGAAGCGAATCTTTCAGTTGTAATCCGAAACTTGCCAATATCCATCGAAAATGCAGAAATTCAACAAGAGCTATCTAAATCATTTCACATAATAAGCGTCACCCGACTTTACAATAGAGAAAAATTACCAATGCCAATATGCGCGGTAGTATTAAAGCCAACCGAAAACTCCAAAGACATTTTTAATCTCACACACTTATTTCACTGCATAGTTGCAGTAGAACCTAGACGAAAATCTTCCGAGATTCCGCAATGCCATCGCTGCCAGAATTACGGGCACACAAAGAACTACTGCAGGCTACCACCCAGATGTGTCAAATGCCTAAATGCTCATTTAACCTCTGAATGTAATAAACCTAAGTCAACCAAACCCCAGTGCGTTCACTGTGGGCTATTACACCCGGCTAGTTATAAAGGCTGCCAACGTTATTTGGATCTAAAAAACAATAGGCAATTATACTCACAAAATCACAAAAGAGATATGAATATCCCCAAGCCAGCTCAAACACATTCAATAACACCAATAGATCACTCTCAACCAAGAACTTACGCAAACGTAACTAAAAATCGCATCCCACAACAGAAAATCGAACCCACAAACATGACAGATATTATCACAAATATAATATCACAAATAATAACCACAATTACAGAACAAATAAAAAATCAACTATCACACTTAATCACAGATCTGCTCCAGAATGGACAAAGTTAATAAGAAAATTTTTAATCACTTAACACTCCTTAACTGGAACGCCGACGGCATCAAAGCCCAACGCTTGATCTTCATTGACTTTCTTGCTCGATTTAACATCGACATTGCTTTCATTAGTGAAACACACCTGATAAAAAATGAAAAATTCACAATCCCAGGATATCACACATACAGATTTGATAGAATAACCCCAACAGCATCCGGTGGTGCAGCGATTATAATTAAAAACAACATACACCATTACCAAATACCTAAACATAACTTAACCAACCTAGAAGCAATAGCAGTGGAAATACTCGTTAAACCCAACAGTACAATAAGACTTGTTGCCGCTTATCAACCTCCAAATAAACGAGTTATACCCTCAGATATTATCTCTTACTTCGATACTAACCACCCCACCATTCTCCTTGGCGACCTGAACAGCAAAAGCACACTCTGGGGATGCCGTGCAAATAATCCTAACGGGAAGAAGCTATATGAAACTACCACTCGCCACAACATACACATCACTGCACCATCAGAATATACCCATTACCCGTATAGGCCTGACCATCAACCAGACATCCTAGATATAGGGCTTCAGAAAAATTTTACCCAGCCATTTAATCATCAGGTACTCTCTGAGCTCGACTCCGGTCACCAACCAATAGTCATAACAGTGGAAAAACAACCAGAAACTGCTGCACCGCCTGCAAGACTAATCAACGGGTCAACAGACTGGGATAAATTTAAATAACAGCTGGACATCAATATTAAGCCGCAGAATTTACCCTACACCACACAAACAGTAGATAATGCCATTAAACATCTAACGGACACTCTAGTGCACGCCGCTCAATCATCGACGCAACCAACCCTTAAAACAGCAAGACAGCCGAATTTAACACCCCCAAAGTACATACAAGAGCTTATCAAGGCAAAAAACACTTACAGAAGATTATGGCAACGCACCCGTAACAAGAGCTATAAAACAGAGTTAAATAAACTAGCGCATCAAGTGAAATGGGATCTCGAAAAGTATCGAATCTCCCAATACAACCAATATATATCATGTGTAGATAGCAAAGACACCTCCTTATGGAAAGTAACAAAGCAAATTACCCGTAAACCAAATATCACTCCTCCTATCAAATTTAATAACATAGAGTACTGCACAGACAAAGAAAAATGTGAGCTCATGGCTAAACACTTGCAGAACACATTTACAACTAACGTTGCACCAGACAATATTCAATACACAAAAAACATTGAAACTCAGGTAGACGCATATATTCCACTAATAAACCCCAATGAAATTCTTACAACGACTCCACTGGAAATACAAAAAGTTGTCAAAAGCTTGCCTAACAAAAAAGCTCCGGGGCACGACCAAATCCCAAACAGCATGCTAAAAAATCTGACACCAAAAGCTTTTGCGTACCTTGCCGCTATCTTTAACATCTGTATCAGCATTAGTTACTTCCCAACCTACTGGAAAACTGCGGAAGTGATGATATTCCTGAAGCCTGGCAAGAAAAAGAACGACCCTAACAGCTACAGACCAATCAGTCTGCTATGTACCATCTCCAAAGTCTTTGAAAAAATCATACTGGCGAGACTAAATGATCACATAAAAAGCCATGACATCCTACCGCACTTCCAGTTTGGATTCAGGCTATTATACTCGACAACACACCAACTGCTCAGAATATCTGAAGTTATTATAAAGGGCTTTGAAGATAAACTACACACCACGGTGGCCTTCCTGGATATCGCACAGGCTTTTGATAGAGTGTGGCTGAAAGACATAATACATAAAATGAGAATACTGGAATTCCCAGAATATCTAACCAACCTTATACACTCTTTTCTCACACATCGGGCCTTTAAAGTAAAAATTAACTACACATCCTCGGAACCAAAACCAATTGCAGCCGGGGTGCCTCAGGGATCAGTACTGGGACCAGTCCTATTTAATATATTCTTGTACGACATTCCCTCAACAGACACTAGTACCACCGCAATGTACGCGGATGATACAGCTATCCTCACCCAACACTCAGATATCGAAATGGCCGCCGCAATGCTGCAAACTTCCATCGACGGCCTCATGGCATGGTTTAAACGTTGGAACATTAAAATAAACTCAACCAAATGTGAAGCAAAAATATTTACACTGCGCAGGCCAGCGGATCCAAATCTTATCATCATAAATAATCAACAAATACCATGGAACCCCGCGGACGGAGCCGTCAAATATCTCGGGCTACACCTAGATAGACGATTAACATGGAGCCTACACGTCAATAAAAAACTACAGGAAGGTTACGCAAGAATCGCAATGTTATACCCCATACTAAACAGGAAAACACACTTAAAAATCGAATGCTGTAAAATGTTATACCAAAGTATCATACGACCTGTAATAATGTATGCATGTGTCGTTTGGGGTACCACATCCAAGACAAACCTCAAAAAAATTCAAACGCTCCAAAACAAGGTATTGAGGATAGCTACAAATGCCGACTGGTACCTCCGAAATGCCCAACTTCATGGTGAACTAGAAATACCAAGCATAGAAGAATATATAAAAACAACAGCCCAGAACTTTTTCAGTCATCTCCACAACTGTCCAGCCACCGATCACTATAACCTAGGAAAGAAATCATCAGCGACGCGATTAAAACCCAGACTACCCCAAGACATCCTACTCTAGGACAGCGATTAACAATTAGTGATTAACTAAAGTGCTCTCTTCCCATAGTGTATCACATACGTTTAAACCAATGTTATCAGTGCTGTGTTCTAATGTTCGTAAGACAAAATATTCTTAACTACCAATACTGTGAACAGCCCCTGTGAGCTTAGCCAGTAACTTACTAATAAAAAAAATAAAAAAATTATAAAATTTCTTTAATATTTTTTGGCAGGTGCCTACTGCCAAATTAACTTGTTTGTTGAGATAAATGGCAATTACAGTTTCAATTACTTCTGCCGTTCTTCTCGGAGGATACTTCTTCGCGTGAAACGGATCCAGTCCCACGAAAAACTTCAACGCAGTTATTCAAAGAACAACGAAAAGTAGAATGCAACATAATGTTTGGAAATTCCTGCCGAAACTCTTCAAAACAATCATGGATTGAGTACTGCCATAGTCCATCAACTAGACGGCCGAAAATAGAATTCAATCATAAAAATGTTATGTCCTGGCAGCAAACCCATTTTAATTAAAGAGGTTACATTACCAAACACAAATAACTGATAGGTAGAGATAACAGAATAGGTCTGTCTGTGTAGAGAAGATAATATTCTGTAAGTAAGATTCTGTTTTAGTTAAAAATATTGAAACAAACTGTACTGTACTTACGTGGATATTTCACTAAAGGAATACACAATTTACTAAATGACAACAAACGCAAATTGACGTTCGGTTGAAACAGCTGATGTGATACGTCCCCAATGAACTCTTTAGCATCAAATTTTAAAAAACGCTCTTTACTTAATGGTACAGCATCACTGAATCACAGTGATAAAAAGAATATTAAATAATCCTAGCTGGAAGTTACCACGCATCAAATGCCCATGAGAGCATTCGATTTAAAATAATCCGAAATGCCTCATCTGTCGATATTTCAGTTAGACTGTTTTCTTCCATCACTGTCAAACCTATCAGATTAGCAAAGTCTATAGAAAGGGGATTTCTGATCGACATTAGTCGAAAGAAGAGAATGCAACAATACAGTGCTGTGTTGCTGAATAATTTATACTGCTTCCTTTTATAGTTTCTTTTTGATCAACGGAAATCTAAACACCTTTGTTTTTGCTAGAGATCACTCACGGATCTCTCTGGGTAGTTTCGTGGACTCGCCGGTCCGCGCACTTCAGGTTCAGAACGGCTGCTCTATTTTTGAGTGCTCATTTTGTTAGTACAATAATTTATACATTAACAAAACAACAGAAGCCCAGTAGCGCATTTGGGAAAGCGTATTAAGCAAGTCCTCGATTCGAATCCCGCGAGGCCCGGACCTTTTCCGCAGCCTTGGCGGTTGAAATCGGGCTCGGTGAGACCATTCACAGTTGGACGTCAAATTAACTGTGCTCTACTCAAAACCATAAATCTAAGAGATAGAGTAACAAGGTCAACACATCATTCAGACACACACCTCATACAATGGTTGCTGAGCAAGCACAAAAAATCGCTCTCCAACTTGGTTACCCGAATCCGGGGCAAGTTGAGCATTGTAATGCCAAGCGTATAAAACACCAACCTCTGCACCGCAAAGTAAAAGGAGATTATTGACAACACATACATACATACATATTAACAAAACATACGTAGAAATAAAAAAAATACATTGACGGTTTAATTCTATATACTTTCTATAATTTCCCTAATTAGTTATAAAATAAAAAATATAGTAGTGAAATAGCTATTTATAAAATCAATTAAGAAATTCCTCATTTTACACAAAATCGCATATCCTAACGTGTTTTATACAAGATTTTTTCTGAGAAAAAAAGATTTTTCAAATGTAACACCTTGAAATTATAAATATCATCACAAATCACTGATATTTATATGACAAATGAAGAGGTACAGAGAATCTACGGAGAAACAGGCATAATAGATTTTATGAAAGCACAAAGGTTAAGATGGATGGGGCACGTATGGAGGCTGCCAGAGGGGAGAAGTACAAGGATCCTGTTAGACGGAAGACGACATGAGGCAAGAAGAAGAGGCCGGCCAAGGGTCAGATGGAAAGAAGCGGTGATGGAGGACTTAGCAAGTAAAGGGATAGAAGATTGGAGAAACAAAATTACGGACAAGAAACAATGGAGAGAGATTATTAAGCAATGGGCCTACAGGGCCTGTCAAAGCTTTTGTATATATATATCACAAATCACTAAACTTTTATAAATGCTTCAGCTAAATGTGAAGGCTTTGCTGTGGTTCATGTCAATGCTAAACATTTTACTGCCAATCCACAGATGTCAGCAGCAGCGATTTTTTTCTCCACGCCTGCGCGATTTAAATTCTGTAATTTTTCACGGAATTCCTGCTGATGTCTGTTAAATATCATCACTAGTCTAAAGCGTTATCTACATTTTGGTTGTAACTTCGTTTGAGTGTAAGAGTTCTCACTGACTTCATTTTTGATTGTGTACCTAGGGCGTTATATTTGAAGAGAAGCTTGTGTTGTGGAGGACCTATACCATTCGCACAATGTAAGTTGCTACCTAATTGTGTTTGGGTTTATTGCCTGAAGACCAAGTTTCGCTGTTACAAGGTATTTATGGAAAATCTGCATCACCTAATATGCACGGCGTATTTATAAAGCAAATGCGTAATTTAGAAAGTGGAAAAGGAGTTACAAAGAAAATTCATTGCATAAGAGTTTCAAATTTTAGCTGATACGTTATTAAGCAATTTTGAAAAATAATAGTTTTTTAGATTTATTATTGTAAGATTCATAAATAATTCCTACAAATATAGAGAGACCGTCAAAAAGTACTGGTTATTTTATTTTCTAGATAAATAGTTAAATGTCACAGAAATCGCTATATTTCTTATATTATTTTAAAGAGTACACTTTGGAAATGTGTATAAAACAATTGCAGAATTTTTTTATACCACCCGACGCACCATTCAAAACACTTTCAACCTCTGCAGAGGTGCCAGAATCAAAAGCAAATCCTCTACAGCCTAACAAAAGACACTGAACTAATCTGAAACACACTAAATTGGAAAAATGGGTATTTATTTACGTTTAAATTCTTTTTTCTCGGGAACCCTAAATAACATAGCCATGCTTCGCTGTGCTGCTCCCAATTGTCTTTGTTCATATGTGTCCTACATTGTTATTATTATTATTTCAAAGCCTGATTTGATTAAATTTTTATTCAAATCAAAGCTAACCCTATTTCTAATACTATTTTACAAATTATTCTATCAGGGACAATGATATTTTATGCAATTGCGAATTTAAATTAGCACATCTATGGAATAGTTTTAAAATAATATTTGACATGCTTCAAATTTTATTAATTGCTATTATAATTCTAAAGACTTAAATTATGATAATCGCTATACATATATTATATATCACAAATTTATGGAATAAATATTTTTGAAAATGAAAATTCCGTACTCGAACATTCGATAATGCGAGTTTTTTGTCTTTCCCTGACACTTCGAGTTAAAGAGGTTTGACTGTAGTGATTTCATATCACCATCAAATCCAAACATCTGTATCTTCATCGGGTACCGATTTTGAGTTTGATCGATCATAGCATTAAGTATAAGCAGCAATTGTGTGCATTTTGTTCCTGATAAATTTCAAAATTGCCGCTCGTTGGTTTAACTTCCAAACACCAGATGTACGCGGACAAAATCTAACATGTGAGTAAGGTATCTATAAAAATTTGGTGATTTGTGATGCCATGTAGAATAAAGGCAATATATTGAAAATCAAGTAGGTATCTGTATTTGATTTAAAATTCAACGTTTCGCCACAAGTTGTGAAATGTTTTTTATTTACTAGCAATATGATATTGTTCATTTTCATCATAGATACAAATATGAAAAACTCCGTAAAGATTTTCAAATTATTTCTCCCTCAATCTCATCGTAACCATGCAACTACAAACAACGTCGTAACAACCATACATTCAGGCAATCCTTAATGTTACTTGCAGACTCTTATTTTAAATATGGCGTATGAAACTTATGACATTTTGAAATTGTATACTAATTTTACTAATACGCTAGTAAATAGAATATTGTATGCACCACTGGAGATATTCATTTTTTTACCTTCGATTGACTTACAGATCATGTCAACCTCAGGGAAAAACATATTCATTTCTCCCTTAATGCATAAATATCTATTATTTCATAACTAGTTACCAAAAGTGTGACGTTTCGAAACTATTCAGTTTTGAAAAGTGACACTTTATATGTCAAAATTAGACAAATTGTATTTCTACATTAAATTGACTTGCATACGTTCTTGATTTTCAATACTTGACATGACATTTATAATTGCATTAATTTAAACTTTAAAGAACAGCTTTTTTATCAAAATTAAGAAAAATCTTGTATAAAAGACGTTATGAAATGCGATTTTGTATAAGTTGTGTGACTCCGAGATCTCACTACGATCGTTACACAAAATGAGGCATTTCCTAACTGGTTTTATAAATAGCTATTAGGCTATTTTGTGTTAATCTACTCATGTAACTAGATTTCTTATTTATGTTATTATTTTCGAATTATAACATAGACTTGTATTTTTTATTCGAAACTATGATACTGATAAAGGCATTATTTTTCTATTTGTTATTTCTATTTGCTATTTGAACTAATTTCTACAAATAAAGACGTTAGAATTATTTTTTTGCTTTAGGATATCAAACTGTAAGTAGTAGCTTATGAAGCCCGATACACAGAGCCGGATTAAAGGGGGGGCTAAGGGGGCTGCAGCCCCGGGCCACCGAATTTCGGGGGCCTCGAAAAGATTCGAAGGTTAAAATATCGTGCGGTTTCTAATAATTTAGATCCCTTTGTACCCGTTGCGTAAATGGGAATGGGGCCTCTAAAAAAAATTAGCCCTGGGCCTCACATATCCTTACTCCGGCTCTGCCGATACATAAATGAGATGTTTATAGAACTATATTAAATCCTGCGCGAGAACATCAAAAAGACAACACTTGGATTTAATTACTAATCATAGAGCAGATTATGCATATTATAAGACGTATTCAACATATCATTGTAATAACGAAAAGTATCTGAGGTAATTCTACAATTTTATTTATTATCCAAAATTCCCTCATCGTCGAAATTGCTTCGAATTTTACGAAAAATCCAGAAATAACTCCTTAATTAGTATAAAGAAGGGTGAGAAGACCCAGGTTTCTAATTTTATCAAATGTCGAAATAAAATGATAAGTATTTACTTCTAGAATATGTTTAACATTTAAATCTAAATGTATAACAAATCGAACAAGAATTATGCAATATTGAACTGATTTCTCTGGCGTTTAAAAATCTTTAGTTGATAATAAAAGCTTTATTGCCTCTTAAATAATAATAATGAATAATCATGTCAATCAACAATAGTATATTATACATCAAGGTAGCGAAGCGCAGTATTATAACCTGAGCGCATATTAGATACTGAGCGCGCAGCGCGAAGTATCTAAAGCGCGAAGGTTATAAGACGATTCGCTACCGTGGGTGTATATACTATTTTTTGCACTACCAAACGGCTTAATACCTAAATTACCAACAAATTTCAAAATATTTTAACTGTCAACCTGACAATACAGCTCTTTAAAACGTCAAAATTAAAATAGTCATATTTGGTAACCTAGCAATTTATTAGTTACCACGGTGAAAATTGTTTATTTTACTTTCTCTCCCTTGGTGGAGAAAAATCAACTTCACGACCTAAAAATAAGCCAATAACGGTGCGTTCTGAGACTAGTAGTGCAAAATAGTATATTATACATCAAGGTAGCGAAGCGCAGCATTATAACCTGAGCGCATATTAGATACTGAGCGCGCAGCGCGTAGTATCTAAAGCGCGAAGGTTATAAGACGATTCGCTACCGTGGTGTATATACTATTTTTTGCACTACCAAACGGCTTAATACCTAAATTCCCAACAAACTTCGAAAATATTTTAACTGTCAACCTGACAATACAGCTCTTTAAAACGTCAAAATTAAAATAGTCATATTGGTAACTTAGCAATTTATTAGTTACCACGGTGAAAATTGTTTATTTTACTTTCTCTCCCTTGGTGGAGAAAATCAACTTCACGACCTAAAAATAGGCCAATAACGATGCGTTCTGAGACTAGTAGTGCAAAAAATATGTTAGTCAACAGAAATATTTTAGATTTAAAACTATTTCTGAAATCTTTCTGTGATGTTCTCTGATGCATGTTGTTTATTGGGTATTTCGCTACAATGCAAAATACGTATTAAAATACGAACGTTGCAAGAAGTTTGAATGTTGTAGAGTGGTTAAATAGCCAATAAAGCACATAGATAAATTAAACCTATTTCTTTAAGCTTGGCAAGAGATTAAGTACAACTGGTGATTTGGTCGCCTTGTAAGTGTTGTCGTAAACAAGTTTGCCCATAAACGTAATCAAAAACTGAATTACTTTTAAATTTTAACAATTCTAAGCAAGGAAACGTCTAAATTTCCTTTGTAAAACGTAAGGCACAAACATTTTATCAATTATTTCATTTTTTTATTGTCAAGTTTTATGATAACAGTAAAAAATAATTTTCTCTTTGATCATTTCATCTTTAGGGCATTTGTTTAAAATGTGTCGTTGAATTAAATCTAATCTCGTTAATATATTAACGGACAAGGAGTTTCATATTTTTCATACGAAAATTTTGATTTTTGTAAATTATTGGGGCTTGTAAGTTATGTGAAAACTTTTATTTAGAACCGGCAACTCTGTACAAAGCGATTGCCTTCCTGAACGTTTGTAATTTAAACATTTCGTCTTCAGAACGATTCTAAAGTTAGGTCCCCTAATTCCGTGACCATCCAGACACTTCTAAACGCAGCGATGCAAACCAAGAGGGCGCAGACAGAAATAGCACTTCAGACGAGCCAGTTTAGATAATCTGGGGGTGGCTGAGATTTACTAAATTACGCCGCCTAATCTTAAAAAACGAGCCAAACGCATGGGCGTTTAAACAGAGCTGCACTAATTTTATTGTGGCACAGTTTTTGTCGGACGTGTGCGTTCGCCACTTTATAACCCGAATTCCGAAACATCCCCAAGACAGGGTGCAACATTAAATTAAGAAGCCCGGCTGCTGACCAAGGGGGTGTATCGGACAGGTTGCAAGCGGCGAAAATGCAGGACATTATTTCACTTTGATGAGGGTCTGGAATTAATGTCCATGGTCAAATTCTTTTGCCGGAACGCGACTGCCAACCTTACGCACAAGGCCATAAGAAGCCATCGGGGGATTCCGCAGCTAAATTATAACAGAATAGTCAAACGATGCGAACCTGTGAATTTAATCTTGCCCGAAACGCAAAGACAGGTGGTTTTTAGATACCGGACATGCTTGTCGCCGCATTTATTTTTATGCCGGAAAGACGCGGGTTATTCGTATTTATCTATGTGCCTACCAAACTGTGAAAATTAAAGATTTTTCCGTTGAACCGTTTTTCAAAGTTCGGCAATTCTAGAAACCTACATAAATTAAAATTTACTAGCAGTAGGTAGGCTATTTGAAAGCTAATATACACAGGGTGTTTCAAAAGGTATGGTCCATACTAGAAGGGGCGAATGGTTATGCTAAAAGAGGCAAAAAATGTTGATAAACCCATATCCCCATTTTCGACCGTTTCCAATTATAAAGATTTCATACAACAGGAGTTATTGTATAATACTCAATGATCCAATACTTCGATCATCCAAATGGCTATAAAATGTATGTTGGCAATGATAAGTAAAGGTATAACACAATTCCACAGCTCTTCAGAGGATAAACGTATTCAATCATATAATGTATAATATATACCTACTCCACTCTTGTTTCCATAAACCAATTCTTGATCTTGTAGCTGTCTACTGCCCATCCCATCTTCTACCTCGTCCTTCCAAGGTTTCCTTGGAAGTTCTCTTTTTCGTCTTCGACGAGGGTGATGGCCATCGTGCATTAGGCATCCTTTGCACACGTTTATATCTGTGTAAACGCTTTGCCTCTACAGTATCAATAGTATACAGGGTGTTTCAAAATTTCCCCCCACAGAAAAAGTGGTCAAATCCTGTTCACACATTTTTGGCATAATTGGAATACTGTTGCCATATTGTAATGGTACGTTTGTTAACCCCTAACTTTACTTTGAATTTAGTTGCCCTTTGTTTGCTAGTTAACTCAGTTGTCACTGCATAAGACCCGTTTCTTACCTCGGTTGTGACTATGGCAATGTCAACACATCTTTGCTCCGAACCTGCCTCGTTTACACCTATAATACTGCAAACAAACACACCAACCCCGCTAGAAATAAAAGCCAGGCTGCTTACAGACACGTCATGTACTTTATGTAACGGTATACGTACATACATATAAATGCAATACTAAACGCCAATACACAAATGCTATACGCCGTCAATAGTAAAAGGAAAAGCTTAATTAAATTGCTACGAGCTAAACGCTAATTTCTACTCGCATTTACTACTTATACAGACCACAAGAAATAAATTCTCAAAAATTTGCGTTAACGTGAAAGTTCGCGAAAATATGTTCCACGCACTGCGCCAAATTCACTTTAATACGATACGGCGTATGCATAACCACTACCAACTTAATACGGTACGGCGTACGCTTAACCACTGCGAACTACTTGCTGACTCATACAGCCGAGCATCGAAACTGGCGTTAAAATATGATGCAACCACGTGCAATCAGGTTCTATGTTCAAGTAGATCAAATAACTGGTTTGTAAAGCACCTAGTTTTCCCTTTGCACGTTCAATACTAAAATCGTTTGGCTCCACCTTGAATCCGATGTAGCAGCTTCCTGCTGGGAAATATCTGGACCTCGGGATGCCCTCCAAGGCCACACTTCAATCTCGGGCTCGAATATTAACCCCAAAAACGCAAATCATTGGCTGCTAACAAAGCAAGACACCGTGAACGTTCACAATTGCACTTCAAGTAATCAAGCGTAGGCCCTATCTTGGCGAATCTCCACTTGCTGAGGCAACTTACCGGCGAATGTCCTTATTTAAATACATAATGCGATCTTACTGTATAAAAGTTACAGTTCAGCTTTACTCTAGCGTGATTAAATAAAAAGTAACTCCGGTGAAACAAATCAGACCCGTTATAAGATGGACTGCTTACTTTGCTAGTGCATGTGGAGAAATAGTTAAAATCTAAAGCATTGACAGACGTTCCAAGTACTTAATTAAAAATTTCCTCAATTACACAATTACTGAAGCTGGATTCATACATAAAAATCACTAAAGTTCTATTTTTTGTTCTGCTTAAAAATGGAAACTTTGCATTTAAAGATGTTTTGTCATGTTTTCTAACCTAAACTCTCTTGGACCACCATAAACTCAAATGTAAACCCTGTTTAAACACAACAAAGTAATTTGACGACATCTTGAATCTCACAGCTTTGACCAATTGCTTCGCTTCGTACTGGATCGCGCAATGTTAGACTGGATATAGCTCTCAGCGTTTTCGTTTCTGTTGCTCGCAATACCTGTTTAGTTTTAGTTTTAGTATGTATCAGCCGTACGCATCTTTCATATATACGCAGATTGCTTTCAGCAGTCATATATTTATTACGCCATATTATGTCACGAAAGTAACCGGACACCGCAGCAGATTTGCTTGCTTAATTTCTAACTTCTTGATAGGAGTTCCTGGTTTTGGATATTTCAACCCCAAAATACTTTAAATTCATTACCTGTGTAATGCTTTTATCGTCAAGAGCCAGTTCGCAACGTATTGGGTCTTTGGAATTAACCATGGTTTGTGTTTTTTCAGCTGATATTTTCATGTTCAATTGTTCGGCGACCGTCTTAATTTGTACAAAAGGCTCTGTAAGTCATCTTCGGTTTCTGCTACAGTAACAGAATCGTCTGCATAGCGGTTAAGGTTAAGGTCCTGGGTGGTGTAGCTTGAACAAGGGTCTAAGGTTCTTTTTGGTCAGAACTTGGATGGGAGTTCCACGGCTGCTGCTCTCGGCGCCTCGTGATACGGAGGTCACGGAAATAGTTGGTCCCGGATGTCATAATAACATCATGACAGTCGTTAGTGGGATTGGAAGTCCCCATAAAATGTACAGCGACGCCTATAATTGGCCTAACGGCTGTTGGCTGAGTACCAAAAATAAAAAATTAAAATTAAATTAAAATAGCATATAATCTTGAATTTAGTGTTTCCAATTTGGTATCCTGCTTCTACCTCTTTAGTGTTTTCGATTATTCGATGGATTATGAGGTTGAATAAGGTCGGGCTGAGGGTGCCTCCTTGTCTGATTTCCACGAATATAGATAATTCATATGTTAATGTGTTATTTACCCTTATACGTGGTTTATTACTAGTGCTTCATTATTTTATTATGTTTATTATTTTTGGATCAATAGTAAGTTTGTTTAATGTTTTCAAAACATCGGTAAGTCGTATTCGATCGAAAGCTTGCGTCAAGTAAATAAAACACAGGCATAATAGCTTATTGAATTCGATTGCTCGTTCTTCTTTAGATTTGCTAATATCCGGGGCATGTACACTTACAACATGTATTCTCTCTGTGTTAAAAACTGAATATCATAGGCAATACTCTGTCACTTATATTTCTTCAATGTGTTGCTCGAATCTCTCTTGTACCAATAAGCTAACTCTCGATTGACCTTTCTTGTCTTTTCCACTATCCTATAGCATAAAATCGTTGCTCTCTTTCTTTGTTTGTATGTTTGTATCTTTGTTCGCTATCTCCTCCGAAGATACTGGACGGATTAAGTTGTATGATGGCATAAAAGTTTGCTAATTTTTAGACTTAGATCGTAGACCGGTTTTTATTTACAAAAAAGTACGAAAAAGTTTTAATATAATTAAATCCTTTAAGCAGGGGAGCGAAGCGCTGTCGCCGTGGGCTGTGGTGCGACAGCTGCTGTCGCCGTGTACTATTAGCTCGAGTGTTTCTGTATGTTCATATATCATTATAGTAGCGCATTATTTAAACAAGCCAGGTTGGTCCAGGTGTAGAATGCTCTCCTGACACGCGGGCGGCCCGGGTTCGATTCCCGGCCGATGCATCCTTTCTTTTTAAATTTATATTAATGAATGTCTCTTAAATTAGCGAACCGAAACGTAGTTCAGGTGACTCACTAGTATATCATAATATAATTTTGGTATTTGGTATTTCCTTTTCCATTTTAGAAAGTGCACATTTATCAATATTGTGTCTATTCATTCCATGAGAATTACCCGATCTTTGCTTATTCATGTTATTACATTCCAGCAACCCAGTCTCATAACTTTTGATCACCAAATTCGCTTCTTCCGTGTTCTCGATGTGTCGTTAATCCGTACGTTCCGCCGTGGTTCCGAGGCTTGATTGGTTCTGCGAGCATATTTTAAAGCTACATCTTCAGATAGGGTGCTAGTCTGGTTTGAAGATGTTCCTCCTCCTTTATCCGGGCTTGGGACCGGAAATGGGCTACTGAATCACCCATCCCCCTCCTCCCAGGCGGGTGCACACTGGTGCAGATTTATGTTAAAAAATTACCGGGGGAGCATCAAAGCAGATATGGTACATCGTGACAGCTGACGAATCCTGGATATACGATTATGACCCCGAAATGAAACAACAGTCTAGTGTTTGGGTTTTTCAAGATGAAGCGTTACCCACAACAGTTGTTCGTGGTAGGTGCACAAAAAAATGATTGCTGCTTTTTCCGTCAAAAATGTGGTTTGCATGGCGCTATAATCCACCACGACAAAGGATCAGTCCACACTGTCGCCAGATAATCGGGTTTTTTACAAGATTCAAGGGTTGACAGTTGGTACCCCACCATCCCTACAACCCTGACTTAGCCCTGTGCGCGTTTCGCAAATACAAAGAAAATTATGCGGGGTAAAACGTTTCCAAGTGAAAATGCAGCAATATTGAAATTTCGAAGAATTTAAGAGGAGCTTCCGAGAAATTAATTTTCCTATTGCTTTACAGAATGGTTTCAAAGAATGCACAAATGTATTATAGTAGCAGCAGAATACTCTGAAAAATAATAAAATTAATTTCTTTCAGACTGTTTCTTAATAACTAACAATTATCAGAGTCGCGCTCGTTTTACTTTATTACATATAGTAAGTATTGAAATTTATAATGATTTTCGTTTAATTACATTTTAACAAATGTGGTAAGTGACTGCTGTCGTTTTAAAGAGCCATAACGTTTTATAAAAGCTAAAATAAAAATCAAAATTCGAATTATTTTGTATTTAATTCAAATTTTGTTACAGTACTTCTTAAAATAAAAAGGTTCAACTTTATTGCAAACAAGCAAAGTTCACAGCACCTTTAAAAATTTCAAAAACTATAGGTAGGCTATGTCCAACTACAAAACAGCTTTGACAAATTATTTATTTAGACAAAAAGTGTACGCCACTGACATACGCGATGTTTGGTCGATACTAGTGTGACCTCTGGCCATTCGCGTGCTCAGAGGTCGGCAGGTGCCAACCGGTGCCAAGGGATGATGGGGGTTGGTTGTGCGGTTGGCCCGTGTCAACCACCGCTGGTCACGTGACCTTTGGCTACTCGCGTGTGGACTCGCGGGTCATTCGTACCAAGCACCGAAATCACGATCAATTCATGTGACGGCAATTAGGGCCTGGAAGACGCCCTAATTTTCGGGAAAATACAAGACGTCCGCAAAAACACTTGAGAAGCCGCGTTGGCGCTGCTCGCTCGTCGGCAGAAGATGGAAGTGCATCTCCAATTTCCTGCATGCAACAATGTAATTTATCCACTATTTCCCATTTCTAATTAATTAACTAGCTGGCGTACTACCCACACGCTTCAACTATGATAGAATTACGTGAGCGTGAGAACTAGCTCTGCACTATAAATGTATTAGGAGAATAGAGGTAATAAAAGGTGGGTGTTCTTACGCTGAATGTAAATAATAAAGTCCAATTTCCCTCGTAGACATATATCATTTGTCATAGTTTTCACCAGAAAATATCAAATTTAGCACTCTAGCCTCGAAAAAAAATGACAAAGGGCAAAGAGCAAGCTTTTATTTCCAACTGTTTAACTGATTGTTATTATTAACTTACATGATAGCAACGCTAGAAAGACCACCTAATAGACGAAAATAAATAACAGAACGTTACCTACAGGAAATTTCTTTGGTTGACATTTGAAGTTTAAATGTACGGAGTATCGTTGCAATAAATAACCTTACCTATTAGGTTTTCTTTTTGACATTGAAGCAAGTGATGCAGATCTTGGAAGCTTTGTGCTTCCTTCCATAGTTATTGAAAATGGTTACAAAGTGATTGGGTTCTACCTAAGGTCCTAATAGTAATTAACGTATTAAGAGGGGTAACCCAGTCTTAACATTCGAGCATATTTTTACCCATCGAGCGAGCGCAGCGAAGCAAGAGTGGTAATTTATGTGAGAAATGTTAAGACGGTTTCCCCTCGAAATGCGTTCATTAGTTTATTGTTCATTGAGGCAATAATTTTGAATCAATAATAATTACTAAAAATCTGGTGTGATACACGCACACAACTTCCTTTTACAGTGATCTTATAATTAGCCAAAAATTTGATTTTAAATTTTTAAGCATTTGTAAAAAATTACAAATTTTACAAAAACGGTACAAAATAGAGTGTTAGTTCAAGAGACAAATTTTCTCTAGAATTTTAAGCTGAATTCAAAAATGTAAAAATATACCGGGTGTTCTATTTAAATATGAGTTAATAAAAGAAAATAGAAAAAAGAGAAACCAATTTTAGAAGTATTCAACTGGAAAATCACCTATCTCACATCAATACACATTAAAAATTTAATCAAAATGTAAAGTTTAAAAAAAATCATTAGAGCCGTTTCTGAAAAAATCGAAAAAAACTGAAAAATTGCAAGAGTAAACACCTACTTTCGGTTATGCGATTTTCTTCAAAAGCTTGCTGTCGCATCTACATAGTACACAAAACTTATATATGAAGTTTCAACGCCATACCTCTTTCCGTTTTTGAGATATTCTGTTAACAGACAGACACACACACACAGACAGACAGACACACAGACAGGCCAATTAGAAAAAAATGTTTTTTTGGGATCAGGGGACTCTAAAACGTGAAGATCTGTTGAAAACACAATTGGGAATTTTTGGGGTGAATCCAATACTTCCTTTATTGTAAAAGGAAGTAAAAACTGCTAAATCGAAATCGGACTACCATGAATATGTGTGATATTGCTATAGTGAATGCATGTTAAATGAGTGGATGCATGTTAAATGTATCTTAACATTCGAGGACGCGATCATGTTAAACACTGTTTAACATTTCAATGAACAATAAAATAATAAAACTGATTCTCAATTAGTTGGTATAGGTACGATGAACAATCAGTAACAACTTAATTGTGACGTAACCCAGTTCTTTTGTACATAACCCAAAAGCTTTCTGAGCGAAGTTGAAGTTTAAATAAAGTTAAATGGCGGAATAATAGACCAGACTTAACATTGTAACATATATGGGTATCATGTTTATTTAACAACTACAGCAATGTTAGAGGTAATTAACTTATGTATAAGCACATCAAACTGCTCCTGTGCACATCAACACTTTTCGTG
The DNA here is from genome assembly GCA_940337035.1 of Agriotes lineatus. NCBI lineage: Eukaryota > Metazoa > Arthropoda > Insecta > Coleoptera > Elateridae > Agriotes > Agriotes lineatus. The sequence continues at coordinate 85,613,734 of OW679197.1, read as the reverse complement.
TTTTTAATACTAACGTCATAATCGCACTTAATTATAAGTTTATTATTTAGTGTTTATATTAAATAAAGGAGGCAGAGATATATAAAACTCCCAAAATTATTTTCTTCTTATTATAAGCGCAAAACAACTCGTCATTTCGAATTTTCTTTGACTTTTTACAGCAATCCTGGTGCTATTGCATTACATTTCCCCATGAACAGTATGAGTTTTAAATACTGAGAATTTTCAGATGAGGCAACAAGAAATAGTCCAATGCAATTAGGTAGCAAGGTTTGATGAAATTATTATGTCACCAAAATGTGTGTTAGATTCTTCAAAGTATGTAGCTAGAGCTACATGAGGTCTTGCATTATCTCGTTCAGAATATTCTTGTTACAATTCGTCAGTTGGTCTACAAATAATTGGGAATTTGTTTTAATAATGTTCGGCGTTTATTGTTTGCTCAAAGAATATGAACTGATACTTCAAAATTCAAGTCTTCCCTTAAGTCAAACCAAGGTACATCGGAGAAAAAGGTAAAGTCCAAAACATTATTAGCGTTCTTTAAAAAAACAGTTGCAGAATAAATCTCTTCTGTTGTAATCTATGTAAACGATGCACAATTTTGGAAGAAATACACGTGCTAAAATATTTAATGTATGTTATTCACCACCTTTGCACAAATAATACAGCAACAGAAAAACTGATCAATACATAAAAGAAATTGCTAGAGATATACAGTCCGCCATGAATCGCCACCCAAACCATTAAAAACTAATCCTGCAGAAATAGTCTTCCATCCTTACACCCACCAAGTCACAGAACGCTTAGGGAAGTCTCTTCCACAACAAAACATCAAAACAGTGTTCAAACCCCCGAGCTCACGGGTTCTTTCTTCACCCTAAGATAAATTAAATTAAAGGCGTCCATAGACAAGATACTGCAAATGAAAAGCTATTTCTCTACGTTTCTGATGCCAATAAATGTAATATTTAATAAGATACTATTACGTTCTGCTTATAGTTTATCCGTGAATAAATTTAGGCTGCTTTAAATTGAAATGTAGCACTCAATTACTTCTATTTTATTCAATTGCAATTATCTCTTACGCTAGCGAGAAAACATAAGCTCTTTCTCAGGTTAGGTTCCGAAGTTGACTATGTTCTTGATCTGAATTTTACTATAGCCAGCAAATCTAAATCAGTAGTTCAAAATCTTCACAATCTGCCAAATTACACAAAATGTTCGCCCAGTGCAACAGCGATTCTTTGAACGTTTAAACTAGTGCAAATATGAGAAAACATCAGCTAATTATTCAAATTTTCGCGCTTCGCCACAATTAACACTGTTTTGTTTTAGTAATGACGTAGGACAGACACCGTCTGCTCAATTGTTTCTTGTCGCTTCGCATTCTCGCTAAATTTGCAAAATTTGATGACGCCTTGCTTATTACGCAAACTACGACGTAGCTGGAGCCTTGTAAACGAGCTAATCCACTTCGGCAAGGTTTGATCTCGTATTTTGCTGGTTTTCCCTAAACTTTAACACTTAAATCGCAGACATAACCCTACGTCGTTTGCTGGCTTCGAAGCTGCTTGCGGCAATAGAGTTTCCTGCTGGAGATGCTCGTCTGGATGCAGAAGGTATTTGAGACGTTTTTGCAGATTCGTACTATCCCCTGGGCTGCTGTCCTTGGTTTCCACTACCTTATTTGCTCGTAGATGGGCCTCGACGTTTTGAAGTGCTCGCTCCCGATGTCGTCGTAGATAGGATCGGAGAATTTCCACCAACGATACCACATAAACACTCACATGTGCACAATAAAAGGCAATACTTTTTAGATTGTAAAATGATCGTTTAATAGTCAAACAATGTATTTCAAGGTGGAGCATAGAACTGACAAACTTGTAATAATTTTAATTCATTTGTTCTCCTTTGTTTTTAAACAATATCGCTCCTAGTTGATAGGATATGGTGTTATGCTTATGTTAATGGAAATCAGGTTTGATAATTAATGGACATAAAAGACAATAAATTTGAGTACATAAATTAGAATTGACATTTTTTAAAAATATAGATTACTCTCTTTTTCTTATAACTAAAATTGTTTCATTGCGTCCCACACACAAACTTTATTTATTATTTGGGCACTGCACTGCTTTGCATTATTTTTCCTGTTGCCTACTTCTCGAATTGCTCTTTGCAATGTTCCGTTATCTTTCATCTTGCTTAATTCACCTTTCGGATTTCTCAAAATTTTCTCTATGCTTGGGTTTATTGAAAATTACACTCCTTTTAAAATGCGCATAACAAACCTTTTCTGTATATTAATTTCTTTCGGTCTGGCTTTACATTATGCACACATCTATTCTTTTATTATTTTAATTTATTTAAGGCAATTTCGAACCCTGTGAAAATAAGCTTTGCCTTTGCCTTTCTTTCTCGACTACTTTATTGTTTCTCGCCTCTCATTGTCAATACATTTAATATTTTACTTTAACATTGCAATTGCATAAAACATCCCAATTTTGTGCTTATTTAATCGGTCAATTATCCGGCACTCCAAACAGAGCCAAGTTGTGGGCGTAATACCATCTCAATACATTGGTAAAACAGAACATTAAGTAAAAATAGTATATCTGAACACCAGAGTTGTCTCACGTCGGGCTCGCTTAATAATCAGGCATTGCCGAACACCAACGCTATACCGACCAAATATACTTTTCGGTAAAACTTTTCTTATCTGCAAATCCCCAATCTTCCTCAGTAGAACGATTCGCTAAGCCATTGATAGTTACGACACCCCAATAATCGTAATCGAGACGAATGTGGAAATTGTTCATTTCGCCTTCCTCCTTCTAATCGGTAGAAGAGTTTCGTCCCTGGCGTGGTTCACACGTTAAGTAAGTGTTATCTTTTTCTCACCTACTGATGAAGCCCCTTATGAGAGTGAACGAAACGTTGAGATCTTCAATCCCAATAATGACACGACCCAATCCTAGAAGTTGTTCGTTAGATAATGACAATGGCCGTGAAAACCTCCGAAATCATATTACTACTTTTCTATTTAAATCTGCTTGCATTCCTTTACTAATTCTGATATTTTGTACTAGGTGTATACCTACAGATTGGTGGTGAATAATATGAACATAGGCAGTAAAATGAGCTAGAATATAGTTCATACGCTTTATAGACGTTAGACAAAAATAGACATATATGCCTTACAATCTAGTATCCCAGAATTCAGTGTTTTCTAAAAACAAAACTTCTTGATTCTACGGATACTAGATTTAATCGCATATTAGTCTATTTCCGTCTAACATATACAAAGTCCAAAACTGTATTATAACTCATTATATTTTGTATGTTCATATTATTCACCACCAATCTACATACTGTTCTAGTTCCTCTATTATTACTCCATTTAGCATGAAGGGTTGATCCTTATTATGCTAAGAGAATCTCTCCATAATTTTTCATGGTTAGTCACATTTATTTAAATTTGTACTTCCTTTTACGATAAAGGAAGTATTGGATTCACCCCAAAAATTCAAAATTGAGTTTTCAACAGATCTCCCCTGAACCCAAAAAGCATGTTTTTGCTCATTGGTCTGTGTATCTGTCTGTGTGTCTGTCTGCCTGTCAGTCTATGTGTGAACAGAATATCTCAAAAACGAAACGAGGTGTGGCGTTGAAACTTCATATATAAGTTTTGTGTACTATCTAGATGCGACAGCAAGCTTTTGAAGAAAATCGCATAACTGGAACTATGGTGTTTACTCTTGTGATTTTTCAGTTTTTTGTTTAGAATTTTTCAAAAACGGCTCTAACGATTGTTTTCAAACTTGAATACCTCTAAAATGGGTTTCTTTTGTTTTTTTCTATTTGTTTTATTACCTCCTATTTTAAATAGAACCTCCGGTATATTATTAGATTTTTGAATTCAGCCTAAAATTTTAGAGAAAATTTGTCTCTTGAACTAACGTTCTATTTAGTACCGTTTTTGTAGAATTTGTAATTTTTGAAAATTTTTGAGAAATGCTTAAAAATTAATAAAATTTTTGGCTAATTATAAGATCATTGTAAAAGGAAGTTGTATGAGTGTATCACACCAGATTTTTCTTTTAGCTGTTTTATCATTTCCTCCAATTTCAAGAGGTATTCTGTGATCAGCATATCGTCTGCATATCTCAGTGTATTTATTTCTGTCCGATATTTTTACCACGGTTTTCCCAGTGTAGTTTTTTAAATATATAGTAAAATTTCAGCGTTAAAAGTGTTGGAGATATGAAATCTCCTTACTTTATTATTCTTTGTATTTGCTTTAAGCGTAGTTTCACTATACTAGTGACTGGAGGGCAAATGTCTCTATTTAATGTGAATGTTAGATGTACTGATTTTGATGCATTTGTTTTAATTTTCCACTTAGATAGCCAAGATTCTAATTCGTTTAAATTTTCCTGAAGATACTGTGATGCTATTGCTGGTTTTGCATGTGTACTGTGTAGCCAGAACAGCCGTATTGTCTGCATAAGTAGCAACTACAGTCCTGTTGAATATTGGAAGATCCGCTGTATATAATGTGTAGAGTATGGGTCCTAATATGCTTCCCTGGGGAACTCCGGATTTAATCTGTAATAGGTTCGTACGTTCGTCATGGTATTTTACAAGAAGTGTTTCTGATACGTAGGACTTGAGAATTATTACGAAATTACATGCTTTACAGGCTTTGTTTGAGCTGTACATTGGACCGTCATGCCAGATCTTGTCAAAGGTCTAGCTGATATCTAAAAATGCGGCTGAACAATACATTTTGTCTTTAAAAGCTTTATTAATAATGCTGACTAGCTGGTGCACTGGTTCAGTAGTGCCATGCTGACTCTGAAACCGAATTGGTGGTTCGGTATACGTTCTTTGTCCTCTATGATCGGTTGTATTAGTTTTAGAAAAAGAAATTCAAAACTTTTGAAATATAAGGTAGTAGGCTTATTGGACGATGTGATGATTGAAGTTTTCCGGAGTTTAGCATACTGATTTAGGCTACTTTCCATTAACTATGGAAATAGCCAATTCCCAAAACTTTATTGAATATTCCTAAATGTACAGTCGAACGGTGTAGACGTATTCTTGTTGCTCAGGCAGTGTTATAGTGCAAATTTTATAAAATGCCATTCACACGGGATCAGAAGGCCGAAATCTCCGAAATAATAAAGGAAACTTTAACGGCAGTATTAGCCGATGAATCCTTTATGTCAAAGATTACAGATATAATCTGGAAAAAGATAGATGCTCGCATAAATGAATCTGACACCGTTATACATTCTGCGATAGCCGAGGTCCAAAAAGAAAATGAAATGCTATCTAAGGAATTGGACCATCTGCAGCAATACTCAAGACGAAATAGCATTCGCATTTTTGGGTTAGAAGAAACGCCCCAAGAAAATTTAGAAAACAAAATTATATTTACTATTAAATCAAAAACGAATATTAACATCTGTAGTGATTACATTGACCGTTGCCATCGAGTGGGCCGGCGTACTAGTGATAGTGATAGTTCAAATAAACCACGTGCTGTTATTGTAAAGTTCACCTCCTACAAATACAGAGACATGGTTTTTAAAAATAAAAAACTTTTCAAAGGAACACGTATTGTGATCAAAGAAGACCTATCGAAAAATCGCCTGGAAGTGCTCAAAGCAGCTGCTAGTAAATACGGAGTCACCAACGTGTGGTCAGCTGACGGGGTGATTAAAATAAAAACTGCCAATAAGATTTTGTCTGTTACAAATATGAAAGAACTGAATTAACTAAAAGTGGCAAATGTCAGGGTTTCCCAAATTTTAAATATTTCAGTTACCCATTCAACCCGTATATGTGTTATTTTTTGTTTGGTTCATTTCTGGGAGCAACATGTGTTTGAATGTATGTATACAGATTATTCTTATTATTTATTTTTATTGTGTTTTTCCCCACATATATATCAATAGCTGCCATGAGCAACATTTTAGTAATAGATTTATTTAATACAAACTTAGCTTAGGGTATCAATTTAGTATTATTATTATAATTATATACATATATATTTAATCAAAATTTTTCTATTCTGGATTGATTTATTTTGTTTTTAATGAAGCTGTGTAATTTAAATGTTCGATCTCTATTACCTAAGTTTATTAGTGTGAGAGATGTTGTAGTCGAGAGCAAATGTTCTGTATTTGGTATCACTGAAACTTGGTTATCTAACAATATTCCTTCTCAGACAGTAAAAATTGATGGCTATGACTTCGTTAGACGTGATCGATGTACAAGAGGGGGAGGAGTAGGTATGTACATAAAAAGTGATCTCAATTATTCCTTAATAAATTTAAATTCCACTTTGGAACAAGTATGGGCGTATATTAACATTAATAAAATGAAAATTGCGATAGGAACTATTTATCGTTCATCTAAGGTAACTTCTGCTGACTTTTTTAATATGTTTGAAGAAACTATTGCTGCATTAACTCCTACCTGTGATTATATTGTATGTATGGGTGATCTAAACTTTAATCTGTTGACATTTGATTATACAATACTCAAATTTAATGATCTTTTGGACACTCTAGGCTTAATTCAAATAATCGATGAGCCAACCAGAATTACAAGAAATTCAAGTACTTTATTAGATTTAATAATTGTAAGTAACGGTGATAATTTCAAAATTGAAAGCAAATCTGTTGTCGAGCAGAACATCGCCGATCATTGTCTATCCTCTTGCGTTCTATCATTACCTGTAGTAACAAATAAACCCATAATTCGTATGTGCAGGGATTTTTCACTATTTGATAATGATTTTTTTCTCAGAGATTTGTGCGCGATACCATGGTTTTTAATTTTTGATATGCACAACATAAATGACAAGATCAAGTTTTTAAATGAACATATACATTGCATTTTTAATAAACATGCACCCCTTAAAGAATTTAAAATATCCAGAACGAGTAAACCTTGGATTACGGATAACGTGAAATTTATGATGAAATTGCGAAACAAAGCTCTGGGTAAATTTAAAAAAACTCAAAATCCAGTACACTGGGACAGCTACAAATCTCTGAGAAACCTTGTCACTAGTGCAATTGCAAGAGAGAAAAAAGCATATCTGCAAAATCAAATTTATAAAAATAATAAACCTCAGGCAATTTGGAAAGAGCTTCGGAAATTAAATGTTGTAAATAGAGATAAAAAACATGAATTGCCACTTAACTTGCAAAACGTAAATGAGATAAATAATTTTTTTCTAAATTCTTCTAATAGTAACTCTCGTATAGATAATAATGATTTAATTAACTACTACTTGGCAAATAAAAAACATGATCTGGAAAACTCGTTTCAGTTTGTTGAAACAAATGAATTGGAAGTTGGAAATATTCTTTTCGCCATTAAATCAACATCTACGGGCCCGGATAGCATTAATATAAAGTTATTACAAATGTGCTGTCCTCATCTGTTGCCATACTTCACACACGTCATGAATTTCTGTATAACAGAATGCGTCTTTCCAGATATTTGGAAATCTGCACGAGTTATACCTCTGCCTAAAACAGACCTACCAACAGAATTCAAACAGCTTCGTCCCATAAGTATTCTTTGCACATTATCTAAAGTTCTTGAAAAAATTTTAGATAAACAAATTCGCAATTACGTTAACATGCACAATATTTTTCCAAAAACGCAATCTGGCTTCCGCCCCGGTTACAGTTGCAATACTGCTCTAACTGCTATAACAGATGATTGTATTCGAGCCACTGATAACAGGGAATTAACTTTACTAGTGCTTTTAGATTTTTCGAAAGCTTTTGACACCATCGACCACACGCTTTTGCTATCTATTTTAAATTTCATAGGTTTTGATAACTCGGCTATCAGCTTAATAAAACATTATCTATCTAATAGAACACAAATGGTTAGTATTCACCAAAAAACTTCCGATCCGCTAATAGTCACAATGGGTGTTCCACAAGGATCGATTCTAGGTCCTCTTTTATTCTCGCTGTATACGAATAATATATCTTCTTGCTTACAATATTGTAAATTTCACATGTACGCTGATGATACGCAAATATATTACTCTTTTCCGTATCATAAGCTGAATGAATCAATATCGTTGGCGAACGAGGACCTGGCGAGACTTGTGGAATTTTGTGAAAAACATTCATTAAAAATAAATGCCTCTAAATCTTCATTTATGCTGTTTGGTAATAGAGCAGTAAGGGAACAAGCAATTGCGTCGATTGACATAAAAGTAGGTGGTGACGTTTTAGTGCAGAGCAACGTGTGTAAGAATTTAGGTGTGCTCATTGATAACGACCTGCGTTTCGAACAACATGTTTCTCGGTGTATTCAGAAAGCGTATTATAATTTAAAGTTACTGTATGCTCACCGTTATTGCCTTTCGAGAGATATGAAAATTTTGTTGTGTGATGCATTGGTCTTATCAAATTTTAATTATTGTGATACCCTTTATGCTCCATGTTTAACAAAAAATACTGTAATAAGGATTCAACGCACTCAAAATTCATGCCTACGATTTATCTATGGTATACAGAGACGACAGCATGTATCTCATAAATTGAAAGAGACGAACTGGCTTAGCATGTCCAACAGACGTAAATTACATACTGCAGTTTTTTATTTAAAGATAATTAACAATCAAGAGCCACCTTACTTGTTCGATAAAATTTCCTTTAGATCCGATGATCATCAAGTTAATATTAGAACAAAAAGTGCATTGACAATCCCACGGTTTAGAACTTATTTATTTAAAAGATCTTTTTCATATAATATTGTCTATTATTATAATAACATAATACCTCGCCAATTAAGAACCCTACCTGAAACCAAGTTTAAAAGTACTTTTAAAAAGCTTTTATTTAATCAGTAATATTTTCTCTCGGCTACTGGATATTACGTAACACAATCGTCCAGCTGCTTTATTTTTTCTAATTTTGTGGTACGGGTGCTGTGGAAGACCAATTAACCTGCCATCAGGTGGGTCAAACTGAACAGCGCCCATTTTCCAAAATTTAGTTTTCATTGCACATTATGTAATCTGCCCCTTCTTTTTTTGGAAATAAATGTTTATATTATTATTATTATTATTATTATTATTTGCTGAACGGCTTTGTAGCCTTTCTCTCTGAGTTCTTGGAAGAATTTCCCTGTTATTAAATCAAACCCTGGTGCTTTTTTGGATTTATTTGTTGCAAGATTGTCTTCTGCGACGCTGATATTTTTTATAGGAGGATACCTTTGATATGGCGCTGTAAGAACATTTCCTGATTTCCTCCTCATGGTCTGGGGTGTGCATGTTGTGAGGTTGTTTTCATCCTTCCACTTTTCAGGGATTTTTAGTGGTACCTTTAGTTCAATTTTATTATCCAAAAATGTTCTTAACAATTCCCAATCCGTTTTCATACTATGTAATGTTAGCCGCTTTTGTTTTTCCAGTATTAATGAGTTGAGTGTTATTATAACCGGTGAGTGATCAGATGAGAGATTCAAACAGTATTCTAGTTTGAATAATTAGACATCAATACCTTTAATGATGCCGAACTCTATCACATCGGGAACCTTTCCCATGCCAGTTGGCAGATATGTTGACTGATTTGTAGATAGTACCATTATTAGGTTGCTGCTTTTCATAGGAGTAAGTATACAATCCTCTCCTTTTGATGTTGTTAATCTTGAACCCCAGTGCTGATGTTTAGCGTTCCAGTCTCCTCCGCTGATAAATTTATTTCCAACAGTTTTCAACAGTCTTTCTGTTTGTTATTATATTTTGGCGGGCAATAAATGGCCGATATGTTTAGAATTCCCATATGATCTTCGAGAGTTACTGTTGTCGCCTGTAGATGTTCCATATTATAGCCTTCCGATTCATGATGTTTGATGTTTTCTCGTATTATAATTGCAGTAGCTCCGTGTGCAGTGTGATCTGGATGTCTAGTACTCTACATGCGATATTTTGGTATTTGTAGGTGACCTTTTTGAGTGAAGTGTGTTTCTGACACAAGCATTAAGTCGATATTGTTATGTTGCAAAAAGAATTTAACTTCTTGTGCATTTTGACATAACTCGTTGGCGTTCCATATAGCTATCTTCGACAATTAGACCATTAAGACATTTTAGTTACTAACGTGGAGATGAGATTCATCATGGTACTCATTTGACTGATAAGGTCTTTCATCATGTTTTTAATTCTGTCATATCACGGTTTTGTTGTGTGACTAATGCTGGATTCATTGATATAATTGAAATATAATGATTTGTTTGTTGTGAGTCATGCATAAGTTACGTTGGGCTGGAAATATTGAGTTCTAAATCTTTTTGGTTGATCTGATTTATTCCTTAGCTTTGGATAAAATTTTCGTTGCAGCTGTTTATGGACAATGCAACCTCTGTAGTTGGCTAGGTGGTTTTCCTTGCAGTTAACACATTGAACTGCTTCATTTTTTGGATCTTCTAAGACAGGCTGTTGTTAAGTGACTACCTATGCAACACACGCAACGCGGGGTTTTGGACAACAGTTTTCTGTATGACCATATTGCTGGCAACGCATATATTGGGGTATGGTTCTTTTTATATGTGGTGCTTTAGAATTTACACAGGTGTTCTTTGATAGTTTTACTTTGTAGGTGTTTTTGTTATTTTTTTTCTACTTTAGATTTACGAAAACCATGGGCAGACATACATTGCTGCATAGTTGTTTTATATTCCACACGTTTGTTACTTGGTGTCCCAGAGCTTGTATGTTAATTTCTATTTCACCAACATCAGTGGAGTAATGTACATTTTTTAATACGACTCTAAATCTTGTATCTTTCTTGGCTTGATAAGTATGGCATTCCGTATTTTTGTCCTTTAGCATTTTTAATATTTGTATAGGTTGGACCGTCTTTGGGCTCTATTTTCAGTTGCTCGTTGGTGAGTGCTTTAGTTTGATATTTTCCTTCTGCCCCTTTCTTTAATTCTAAAATTGATGGTATAATATTGGGTGACAATGAAAATATGTGGTGGTTTGGGTTTTTTCGTTGGTTGTTCCTTACGTGTGTTTGTATCCATCTCTTCTTGTTCGCTAAGACAGCTGAATCTATTGTCACTTAGCCAATATTCTTTTGTTTTACTTTGATTTGAGTAACCTTCTTCTAATATCCGTTTTACTGCTTCTGCCAGTTTGGCAGTCAGTATTATATGTTGATGGTAGAGGTGGAAATTCCGATAGTGAATGGTATATTGCTTGATTAGGTACCTGAATATTTGCTTTTTGTTGGCTACAAAATACAGGTTGTTGCCGTGATTGTTGTGTTATCATCGGTTGTGAGTGACACATGTTTGCGGCTGGCAAATATTGTGGTTACACATTTTGATTGTACATTATTGGATTTTATTGCACATAATACGATTTGTTGTAATAAGGGTAGTTAGCCATTTTGGGCTCCCCTGTAGGAATGTATTGTAACAGTGGCAGTTTAAAACGTGGGTTTGAGTTAAACATCAAAGAACTTAAATGTGAATGTGAATAAATAAATATAACTACCTTCCTGGTTATTAACATGAATTGACCTGAGGTCAAAATTATTTACACAGCCTTACTCCACGAGACTCAAACCGGAACTAGTTCCAAGAATGAAACAGAATATATACCAAAATTGAAGACATTTAAAACGCAATACTAAAAGCAAATTGACGATGACCAGGAACAATGGAAAAACTACATGAACAAGGAAAATTACCGAATGGAAGAGAAGGAAAATCCAAGACGCTACAATGGTACGACGACATTAGAAAAGTGGCAGGAAGAGGATGGACGAACACAGCACAGCCAGAAAGAAATTGATGAAAATGGTGGAAACGTATGTCCACTATGTGTAGTATCTTCTTTGGTGTATATTAGGTATATATAGGGAATATGTAATGCGGTTAGCTTATATAACTGGAATTGTGACACCAGTTTTGTTTTATTTTCTTAATTTCGGTTTGCGTTTCATTTGCATACGAATAAGGATTCGGTGTACACTTGCTTGATTAGCAAAAGCAGATTTATTGGGTTGATCGATTGTAATATTGTTATTTCTGATACAAGCGGAATGTTCTTTAATTCTTCTTCTGAAAGTACGTCCAGTTTGACTAATATAAAAACAGCCACACGACGAACAGTCAAGACGGTACATACCAGATCGTTCTATTAAAGGGGTTGGATCTATATTGAAGACCACCAATTTCTGAAGGGAATTGGTAGTAGAAAAGAAAATTTGAAAATTATATTTGCTTAAAATGTTTTTTATGGATAAAGAAATTGCACCATAATAAGGAATTGAATGAAAAATCTTTATTTTCGCAATTATTAATAGGGATTAAATTTGTTGAAAATTGTATACGGAGTTTATGATAAATAGGTAAAATAAGTTGCAGAGGATAACCGCTTTTAATAGCAATAAATTTAATAGTGAAATATTGAAATTCTCTGTTGACAAAGGAGTAGAGAGTAAACGTAAAATTAAAAATTGAAAATTGGCAAGCTTATGGGATAAGAGGGGAAAGGACGAATAAAGGATTGTATGGTTAGTAAAACTGGGCTTCCTATAAATACTAAAATTAAGAGATTTAACATTGGAACCATTTTTTTTGTAATCAAAATATCAAGAAAATGTAAAGAGTTGTTGTGTTCAGTTTCAAAAGTGAATTTAATATTGTGGTGTACTGAGTTAAGCCAGGTGATATGATCGTTAATGTTGGGGTTATTAGAATTGGTCATTTTCTTGCTGTTTCCATCCCTTACTTTGTCTTCTTTTTGTCTTTTTTAACCTACTTTGATAATTTCATTGTCATTGAATCTAGTTAGTACCATTACTATCATCTAAAGGTGCAAGCAATATTTTTTTGTAACTATGCTTTTAACCATAGGCGTTACAAACTATTTTAAATGTCACTGTCATCACTTTATTTTTAAATGATTTGAAAAAAATTAAGAAATTGCCTTAGTAACGAAAAACCGTGCACCTTCCGATAATCGCAATTGTACAGACATCCTGAATGCCTGTCACACTTTGGCATGTGCTCCGATTTCTAATAGCAGTAAGTGGTTTCCTTTATTATGTATATCATTTTTAACCATATACCTCTATAGATGATTATGGCCTGATGATAAAACCAGTTTGGTTTTGAAATATGTTGCCACCCCAATTTTTACAATGAATAACATTATTTTTGAAAGATGTGATTGCTCAATATTACTTGAGAATTAAGTGCATAGTAAGTCTTTCAATTCGAACGTAATTACCTCACGGCAATCAAACTTGAGTCAACTTCGAGTGTAACTGTTATCGGAAGTTTAACGCACACAAAAATCGCAAAAACTTTTACTAAAACACATTTTACAACTTCAAGAGACATGTCAATCCCGTATCAAACTTCAAAATGACATTTGACTGGTGGCAAAAACATAAAAAATGTTTGGCTATTTAATAGAAATGCATTAGTCAGTACATACATACATCTCTATAACTTGTTTTACAAGAACACAGTAAGTACCGTAACTAGGATCCATCTCCTTCTTCTTCTTCTTCTTCGTCTTGTGGTTCCTATCCGTTCCGGATGTCGGCAACCATTTAGGCTATGATGATTTTGTTGGCCGCTGTCTTAAATAACTGAGTTTTAGTCATAGGCCATGAAATCATTCTTCTACCCGGACCTCTTCTGCCTTGTACTTTTCCTTGTGGTATAACTTGAAGTAGTTGGAATCTGTTTTCATTCCGCATAATGTGCCCTAGGTACTGGAGTATTCTTCTTTTTATTGTAGTCAGTATTTCCTTTTCTTTTTTCATTCTTTGTAGAATTTCGGCATTCGTTACTCTCTCCATCCATGACACTCTCAACATCCTGCGATAAAGCCACATTTCAAATGCCTCCAGTTTTTTCTCTGTTGTTTTTCTCAAGGTCCATGACTGTACCTTTGACTATCTCAGCTTAGATAGTCAAAGGACTGTACACCGTAAAGAAGGATAGGAAAAACGTAGCATCTCAGAAATCTCATCTTTGAATTGATTGTCAAATCGGGGCTTTTGAAGATGGTACTCATTTTGTTGAACACGGCTGTAGCCTTTTCTATGGCCATCCTTATTTCCTGTGAGTTATCCCACTGGTCATTAATGATGGTACCGAGGTAAGTATATTTTTCCACTCTTTCGATAGGTGTATGGTTTATCATGACTTGACATCTCCTACTACCCCTTTTTTTAAGTTATCACAGTAGTTGTTTGATGACAAAAAACCATCTTCTAATATTACTAGTACTTGCTGAATAACCCACTGTCCAACCGTTTTCATACACTAAACTATGACTTTATTATAAAAGTTTTATTTTCTTGTAATAACATTTGCAAAATATATAGTTTACTACTTGCGATATTGATGAATAAATACAACTAGAAAAATTACAAAGTATCAGTGTCGAAAACAGTTATTGTTGTTTCATAATGCACAGCTCTTCAAAACTCCATAGCCTCTTCTGGTGAATTTACTTTATACTGATACTATTTTCAGTTTCCAAGTAACACTTGGCCAGGCAATTAGACTTACTTTGTTTTCATACAATGAATATTTCTAATACCTGAATTAAAATGTAATATCTACACTTCTTGGTAAATGTTGGAAATTCCGTTACGGTGACCAGTTCTTAAATTGCCCATTTAAAAGCCACATCTAGAAAGTATCGTTGCTTCTTATCAGATTATTATTATGTTATCAAGTTACGTTGAAGGCTGGGCAAAACTGCTTTTTAATGAAGCAAAATTGGGTTGAATAAAAACTACACAATGGAATAACTCGAATCAGTTGCTAGCTTTAAAATGTCATGCTATTTATTATTATTGTAACTGTTTTTGTCATTTTAGTAACGTGATTTATTATAAACATTAATATAAACGGCTTCAGAACGAATATGATTGTAAGTCACGTATAAATCTCTCATCTGTTGGAGAGTTAGCACACGTTTACTGGTTGCTCACTTTAATTAAACTAATGATAATTAATTGTGGTTTACTTCTAGATTTTACGATCGTAGCCAAAGCGATCGCTTAGAATTTTAAAATCAAAGAGTAAGTAATACGTTGTTTGGTAATATAAGAAATTACTAAATTAATATTGATCTATAATATAAAAATACTGCCTTACCATTTTAGAGTATCTAAAACCATTTCAATGCACTAAAAGTTGAAATTAACAGCGATTAAAGTTTGAGTATTAAAGTCACTGAGAGGGATTAAATGAACGTCGCTCTCATTTAAATACTAGCTTATGAGGAAGAGTAACAAGGCCACAGGCACATACAGAGTGAGTCATAAGTATGGTAATTAAATTAAATGGGTGTATAGGTATACTGGGCCTCAGTAGAAGTAGATTGCGCTAAAAATTACTTGCTTACGGAAAAACAATTTCGCATCAGGGGCTGGTGCAAACTTTTGGAATCACTGGTTAACTTAGATGAGAGTGCTTTAACTGCTTCACTGTATTTTATCCAAATTAGGTCGTATTGCAACCAACTGTGCAAACCAAAGTTCATATAAATTAATGCCAGTGACCGTCAATCGCTTGAAGCAATTAAATTTGTGTGGAATTATTATCAATGTTTGACGTATACATAGTTTGTTATGCAAAGTTGTTCTCCTGATGTTTTCTAACTACCTTTAAATTTAATTACCATATTTATGAATCACTCTGTATAAACACAAGAACTCGGAGAACAACGGCCCTACCCAGTCATGATTTTAATATACCTGGTGACCGATCTCCCGATCTCTAAATCGAACATAGCAAGTTTTTAGTTTTTAGTAAACACATGCTATGTCTAACGTAATTGCTGTGTGTAAAGACTTTCAGACTACTCCTACTCCCGCCCCCCTATAATTTAAGGTTCTGATCTAGACAACCTTGTTTTTAAAATTAAATAAAATGTTTCTAGTAACCTTGTGATATACCGTGCTTTTGCTATGTCACTGAGTCTTTGATACCGGTCACCCAGTATATATTGCACTAGCTACACTACAGCTATGCCTTTAAATGTGCAGAACTTTCAAATATTGATTTTAATTAAGTATTTTAATTTATAAATTGCCGTCTCATACGTCACAGCGTATATCAACCAAATGTCAAAACAGTTTTAAAATTCTAATGACACATGCCCAATCTTGGTACACAATAATATTAAATAACACAGTAAGTTCTTTTCTCTTAATTAATTTCACTTTTTTAATGTTTTTATTTATTTTCTAATTAGGATTTGATAAGAAATCACCCACCTTGAATATTTTCCTCACACAACGTTCAAGACAGCAACCTATTTTTGATCTGCAACTCGGCCCTTTTAAGCAGCTTCTTGCAATGCACTGCTCACAGACCGACCACCACTTCCAATCGTCCAATATTAGCAAATTACCAATTCTTGACAGCAACCAGCCAACAGAGCAAACCTGGACATCCACCTGCTACAGTAACTGCTTCCTCGAAAGCGCCTTCTCTCTCTGATGACACCCTTTTTGGAAGCTCCACTCAACAACAAATAAACTGACTTAATCCAATTTTGATTTATGTTATATGTCAAATGTATTCTCCTAAATAAAACTGTCCCGATATGACTCCTCAATTATTCACTTGTATATAACAATTTTTCTATCCATTAGGTTTTACCACATACCAATTATCTTCTTTAGTTAATTCCTCGCTTCTCTTAATTTTTTGTTAATATTTCATTTTTATTCACCACGTAGATTTAGATTTTACCCTTTCTATATTAACCAAACATTTTCTCAATAAAACAGGGTTATTTTCAATATTTTAATTAAACCAAAATCGTTTTTCTACATACTTTTTTTAGTTTGATATTTTTAAATAATCGGAAACAATTTTCCTATCTACTACATTTTCATTATTATGCCTTCCAGTCTTATCTATTTTGATTTAAAGCTACAGAATTTGACTATATTCAAAATGTGTCGTTAATTTTATGCTATTTGCCCCAAAGTAGCTCATATTCTCACTTCTAGTAGATAATATTTGTAATTCAATCTGACAGATAAAACGCAAAAAGCTGTTTAAGCAATATAGCGATTATTTGAACGTTTTGATTGTGAAAATAAACGAAGAAGCGCCACGTAAATAATTTGAATATTCTGCTTAGCAAAAAAAACTCCACTTCATTGTTATAAATGACGTAAACCCACGCTAACTCTCATTTATTTATGCTGTCTTGGGAAATTTCCACCAAAACGCAGATTCTGATGACGCCGTCCCACTTGTGAAGCCCACGGAGTATTTCCTCTTGGAAAGGCGCTAGGCCTCTTCAGCAAGGTTTATTCTTGTATTTAAATAGCTTTTCCGAACGCCAACAATCGAATTTACAGTTAGTTCCTACCTCGTAAAAATCTTGCTGAGCTGGAACGATGCTGATTCGGAGATGATGCTGCTGGAATTTCTCAGTCTGTAGACGCTTCCCTGGCTGCAAATGTTGATTGGGATGCTGTTGCAGTGCATATCTTTGGCTTCCGCTGGTTAGATAGACCAGAATCGAACTTTGGAGTTTTCACGTGCTCGGCTGCCGATGTTCCCTCGGAGGCAATTCAGGAAAATGTAAATTTATCGTCATAGATCTAGCTACAAACACTCCCACAGGTGGTTGGACCCTTTGACAATAAAACTAGGTACTTTTTATACTGGTAAAACACTTTTATTATCGTAAAAACATTAATTAAAATAGAGCACAAATTTTCCCAAGCTTCAAATAATTTAATACAATTGTTCTCCTTATTAACAACAAAAAAGCATCACGTTGCTATGTTACCATGATCTACTATGAATTGGAAATTAGTTTTGATAACAAATAACTATGAACGGAGTAAAGTTTGAATACATAAATATTAAATTAACATTTTCTTAAATCTAAATATTGTCTTTTGCTTATAACTAGTATTGTTCCTTCGTGTTACACACACAAACGATTTTTTACAATCACTGCTCTGCTTTTTGCACTTTGTTTTTTTATTAAAGCACTGGTATTTGAGTTCACCATTTTTACACATCACTTGCCTTTCTTCTCTTCCGTTGCCTAATTTTGGATTGCTTTTTGCGATTTTCTATTCCCTTTTCTTGCCTTCATCTACCTTTCAGATTGCTCGCCTTTTCACTGGCCTTTGTTTTTATTAATAACTTCGCTCCTTTAGTATGCACATAACAACCTTTTGTATCAATTACTTTCGTTTGGTCTGGCTTTAAATATGCACCAACCTATCATTTTGATTGTATTATTTTATTGAAACTCCAAATTCAATCCCGCTTTGCTTTGCTTTTGCGTGCCTTTATCCGACTAATTACTGCTTCTGGCATCTCCTTACCAATGCATTTAATACTTTCATTATTGTTTAAAATTGCAATTATATAAAATATCTTAACTCTGTGCTATATTAACTTGGTTAAATATTCTGCACTGCAAACAGAGCCAAATTGTGGGCTTAAAACCATCTCAATATATATAGAAAATGCATTACATATTTGTATCGTGTAGGTATTTGATTTTTGGTAACTTATTCTTCTACGTACCTCATCCGATAGTGGAACCTGGCCTGAGGATGTGGCATAGCAATATTGTGATCAAGAATACGCAAATGCACTTTGTCATATTCAGAATAATAACAAAGTCAAAAACCAAAATACGATACCTAGGAAGGTATCACCTTCACTCACTGCGTATTTCAACATCTTCCGTCCACATCTTGCTCCCCATTCTCGCTTTGACGGTCCCCGTTCTCGCGTTGACATTCCCATGCGTCCAAACATTTGAAAACCCCCATTTTTCTGTGTAGGCTCTAAAGATTCTGCTTGACTATCTTCGTTCCCGCAGATGTTCATATGTTATTATGTTATTAATCAGCGAACTTCCAGGTTTGTAGTTGTAAACTTGACGATTACTGGTCGATGTTTACTTTCCTGATGTGATCCTAAACGGTGGCAGCGATCTATATGAGCTGGAGTTAAGGTGATAGCCTTGTTTTTTACGCAATCAGAGATTTATTCATCGAGGTTCTCATTCCCTGCGGTTTTGTTATGAATGGTTAAAGATTACATAAAATAGTTTCTCTCTTTTTGCCACATTTTTAAGTAAATAATTTAAGCTATTCGTACTTTATGTATGGATGATGTTTATATTCAACTGCGCTGGGAAAGTTTGTTGATAAAAAATATATGACTCAATTCGGTGACTTAGGTTTAATCTTCTTCGTAGACATCTCAGTCGTGGACAGCGTTAGATTGGACTAGTAAACTATATACAGGATCTCTAGATTGGACTACCGGGACACCGATAAATTTCCCGGTTGGCCCTGGCATAGAAACTTTCGCCGGGCCCCACCCTTTGTTAATATCTATATTAAGAAAAATAAATATTACAAACAATTAAAATCAAATTGTTTCGATTTACGATTCGTACGTAAGATTGGACCACACATAACGGATCATAGAACTCAAATTTTAATAAATTATAAAGAACTGAGATTTGGTCTTGACGGCGTCAAGTTTCTACGCGATTACATGCAAATCAGAAGCGGCTTCATTTTCTACAGTATTTAAATTGACTGGTTTAAATTCATCTTTAATACTGGATGCTAATTAGCTGAAAATTTCAATGATTTCAAAAAATATTTTTCTAACGAAACAGAAAAGTCTTATTGCGTTGATGAGAATTCTGTAGATTCCAGTGATAGTAAAGATGAAGGAGATGATGCTGAACATCAAGATTCAAAAAGTGAATTTCACAAGGACTATTCGTCTTCATGTTATGGTTGCTTTGTTTGTTGTTTTAACATTTTGGAAATAGAATGTACTCTGC
Organism: Agriotes lineatus; assembly: GCA_940337035.1. Taxonomy (NCBI): domain Eukaryota; kingdom Metazoa; phylum Arthropoda; class Insecta; order Coleoptera; family Elateridae; genus Agriotes; species Agriotes lineatus. The sequence goes on along the minus strand of OW679197.1, from coordinate 85,593,843 downwards.
ACTACGTAATTTATCTATTATTTACTATATTTTCTTAACATTAAAAATAGATTTATCTAAAAATTTATCAAACAATTAATATTAACTTTTAATTTTTTATTGTTAGTATATTATTCATTTTTAGTAAAAATTATTGCTGCGATTGTTATAATTAAAATGTGATACATAAAACCATTATTGATCCTAACAATAGTTTATAAATAGGTTACCGCAGGTTATATAAGGGCAAATCTCCTATATACCTTGGGCACATTTCCCAGTGGCCCCTTTCGTTAATAATCCGATTCTGGCCATGGAAATCATGACAGAAATTTATGCAACCTTTAGAGAAAAGATTTTCAACAATGAAGTGTATGAATTTGCATGGTATAGAGCTCACGTAAACATATAAATTTCTCTAAATATGTGCAACATCTGAAAGCATGTGACGACAACATGTAGAGAGGATGGACGATCCGATCAACTTCTAGCTAAAGTGGGCATGACACAAATACCACACGGACGAAGACCGCTGGGAAAACTGTTGGAAATTATCGTCACAGGCATCAGGCTTACCGTATAGATCTAGGTCCTAATTAAGGAAAGAAGAAGAAGAAGAAAATCACAAAGAACTATCCACCGTTTACTACCGATTTCAAAAATTTAGGAATGACAATCAACATTTACTATGTATAATAATAAAAATACAATAAAAATACAATAAAAATTAGCATTTACAGGGTGCTGATAAAAGTCGATAACATTTTTCAGAATATAGAATAAAGAAAAAATTATTAAAGACTAGTTAGCTGTTACAAAACTACAGATAGATATTAAAGGCCACGTGACCAGCAATATTTAAGGATTTAGTGAATTTAAGGTTCTTATATGTATGTTTGACAGCGATTTGAAGTTTTTGAACATTGAGTTCTCGCGTATGTTAATTTTCTAACTTACAACACTCTACTTCTTTGCATCAGCAATGGCTCCATTTACAGCTTAGTTACATACTTTTGAAATTTTCCGATTAACTAGTTTTCTATAATATGTTAATTCGTCAATATATGTAAACTACTGCAGCCAACAGTGTTAAATGGGTTGCCTATATTACGTGGCCCCGTGGTGTTTTTCTGTTTCTGTCTATATTTATTGATGTTTTGTAATTGTAAAATATATTCAAATTGTTTTCTATTAGCTGCAGTGTGATTTTACACTTTTTTTGCTGGACCGCTCAAAAATTTCTAGAAAAGCACCTATGTGGGCATATCCTTCTTCGATACATTGACAAGAATATTTAACACTTTGAGACTAGCGTACTATAAAATATAGATTTCATAAGTAAACGTCGAGATGTTTGAAATCAGATGTACGAGCAGGCCAAGCAAATAGTTTCTAATACATTGACTAGAAAATTTAGTTTTGAGTATTTCCTGCTTTGTGCTTATATGGCTAAAGTAAAGCGAATAATTATTTAGGTTAAAAAAGACAGTAGGTCTCACCATAAAACTGATTGTTAAGAATTTATATCCAAACATTTATATTAAATATATACTGGCGCCCGTATAAACAAATCTATGGACATGTTCATATTTCTGTTCATGTATATTATGGACATCTACGTCTCTTGTAAATCCAAGTTCGTTGTTTAATAATAAACTGATATGTTTCAGTGGATTTCTAATGAAACTGCTGGCAAAATGCAAGTCGCGGTGGAAAGTCGACCTCGTGAAGACCTTGAAGGTTTTCCTGAAGAATATTTCTACTAGATTAACAATTCGTACATTTCTTTCTCTACCTTTGTTTGTATACTTTTACCTAAACATACCGGTTTATGAATTCTTTTAAACATTGGCAGACGACGATGATTTTTCAGCACATAAATGTATTTTTTCGTACCAATTTCCATTTACAAAACGATTCACAAATTCAATATTTGCCATACAGAAATATTGTTCTATTCAAAACTAACTAATATTGCTGTTTATCTAATCACATGAATTCAGCCTCTTTACAACTAATTATTAATCTGTGGAGTGCTATATCTTGAAAGGAATGCTTTACAGGCTACTTATTTATATTAACTTTTAATTGTTTTGATTGCATGGTCACCTCTCAAAAATACCACCAACTTTCACAGATATCCTTTAGTTATATTTAAAAAGTGGAAATGCATACGAGACTTGACTTTCAACATAATCTAGAAGTAGCTTAAACTTTTTTCAAAAAATGTTTTTTCTAAACATGCTGGCCTGGTTGTACTTCATAATATTTCTACACCGCATTTCATATCCATCAACCATTGTTCTATTCAGAGCTAAGATAGTTACTTTTATATTGTTTCCGGTAAGTAACTTCCTATAATATGTAAATTCTTTAATATGTGGCACGCCACTATTACTTGTCAGATGGACGTTTGTGAACGTGGTTATCAACAGTGTTAAATGGGTTACCTATACTATGTGGCCAGGACGTATTCTACAGTTTTCAATGTCTTTTTATTACTTAATAATTATATGTGTGCATATTTACCTCTGGTATTTCAATTTGTAAATGCTGTGGGCTCTTAGCTAGCTTCGTTATCAAACAAAAATCACGGATCATACATGTGACTCTAATGGCTACATTTAGCTTATGATGATGTTAGGTGTTTGTTCTTGCTTCTGATTAACATCAAATACACTAAAATCGCATTTCCTATATAAAAATAGATGCTATAAGAGATTTTGAATGCAATTTAAAAATTTCGTCAGTATTTTTAGCAATTAGAAAAATGTTAACATAGAAAATTTGAAACAATTGAGAAGTGGTTTATATTTTAATATTATGCAAGTTATGAAACTTCAACTTAGTCAAAAGCGGTTGTGATGTTTTCATAAGTATAACAAAAAATGAACCTAAGATGTAGCTCTATCAAAATCCACTAAGGAACGGCAACAATAATCTAAGAATGACCGACCTTAGCAAAAAAAAAACATTACAATAAATAAAGTTGCCAGTGCGTACCGTGTGAGCCAGATATTCATTAGCATTTCGAAACTATTGTAAAAAATTTAAATGACAAAAGGTATCTATAATATTGTGTTTATATAATAAAGTACTTAGGTTTTTGAGTTTTGTTTCAATTTAGAGTTTTGTGAGAATTCAATCACTGATTGGAATTCAAAGATATTTTCAACGCCAGTTTAATGTTGGAAATTGTTTTTCATTATTTCTCATTCAGCTACAGTGACGGCATGGTACCAATTTTAAATTCTAACATTATTGAACCCTACTTTTTCGAAGAAAATTTCTGCAATTTTGAAGATATGCGAATGTGTTACCAATTTTTTTACTCCTGAAGTTGAACAATTGCATAAAGAACATTAATTTCTACAAAATGGTGCTATAAGTCGTACAACGAGAAGTTCTGTGGAAATCCTGCAGCAAGTTTTCATACAGCGATTAATTACACCAGGCGGAGATTTAATTTTAAAGAAAATGTAGATGATGAAATTCTCAAAATACAGGAGCACATGTTACATAAAATAATTTCGTTTGGAAGAGTGGACTATCAAAACAGAAAGCAAGTTGGTACATAAAATAAAAATAAATTCAGTAAGTTTCAAACTGATAAAATTATATATTTGTGTCCCATTGTATAACAGGTTTTTCTTTAATAATTCTATGACTTTCCAGCGGTTCTTACTTTTTTGTTTATTGATTGAAATGGGAAAATTAAAATATAAAAATATAGTCATACCTGAATATCAGCTTCTTGGGTTTTATATGTAGGCAACCATAGTTACACAGGTGCAACGTTATCTCAGGATAGTGCATAGTTAATGGGGGGACTACATAGAATATAAATGAATTTATTAGTGCAGAACAGAATTATGATTAATCCAAGAACTGTATTCTTGTTTTTACTTTTGAATGTTCCGAAGAAAAGTTGTTTTGCAGAATTTCAATCTAAACCTATTTGATGCGCGAACATTTTAAAAATATTTGATTAAATAATGTTACTCAAAAATACAAAAGAAAGTAATACGATAACAGAAAAACTAAGAAATGATGTTTATAAACTAACTCAGTGGATGTGAGCAACTAGAATACTGAAATATGGCATCTAATCCTTAATAGTGACATAATGGCTTATAAGCTCACCGCAGTTATTAACATAACCCATTTAGTAAGTGCATAAATATGAAGAACTTATTAAAAATGCAATTTAAAATGCTTGCAACTACCCCATGCAGGAATACATAGGGGACGCCGACACCGCTACGTAAGCGGCTCGCATGTGTAGCAAGCATAGAGCAGGGGTGACTAGTTGCACTACTCACCACCGGATGGTACCAGCAATCGGGTGATCTGCCCCTATCAGCAAGCCCCTGCTGACGAGAATGTGGAAACGCTTCCCTAAACATTTTTAATTATCGCTTTTATGCCCTTTCCTGTTTTATTTATTGCGCTTGCTCTGATTCTAACAACTTACTGTTAGGGGTTGTTAGTTGACTTCTTTAAACTCCCAGCGAGTAAAACTTGCGCCTACTTACATGTAATAAATTGAAGTATACGAGTTCATTTGTTTTGCGTGTTGATCTGCGGTATATGCAGTATTAGGGGGAAAACTTGCCTTGGAAATTGCATTATACGTTTTCTCTTCAACTTTTAAGATGGAAATATTATTCTCATAGCTTTAATATTGTATAGTTAGTTACTTATCAATACATGTTATTTGAAAGAAGACTTCAACTAAATAACTAAAGAAATTCTCAAATGGAATAATCAAGAAAATATCCAGAACATCAATATTTCTAAAATTATTTGAAACATGTTTTTAAATATACAGCGTTTCAAAATAGGCAACACACGTTACATTAAGATAAAATTATTATGCAATTGCTTGCAGCGGATTTGTTTAGGCATTTATATCTCCGGAAGCCATTGCACATACGTGTCTTTGGTTTTAATATCTGAGATACACAAAAAGTCCATGTAACGTAATGAGAGACAATAATTTCCTAAATAACCTACAATAATGTTACTTCTTCGATATATACTTATACTTAGTTTTATACTATAAAAAATTACAGATCTTTTAGTGCGGAAGAAACATGTTTAAGAATGTGTATACTTCAAGACATTTATAAAATTTGAATTTGAAATTTGTTAGAAACAAAAAACTGTAGATAAAAATTACACAGTGTTTTTTAAATTGAAGCAAACATATTTGTTCAAAACCTATGACCTTTTATATATGGTGACCTTTTCATAAAAGGATCTTGAGCAGATACAACCTGTTTTTAAATATGTAAAATTTTCGTACCCTTCCAGACACGTTCTTTTATTATATCTGAAATTAATTTTCATTAGTTTTCATATTTTTATTTTAAAGATTTTAAAATCTTTCGTAAATTGCACACCATCCATAAAGTTTCTGTTTTAATTTGCTTATAAAATTAATATGAAAACCATCTTTTTCTTCATTCATCCTCAATGCAAATGAGTTTGAGCATTAGGATAACCACATAATGACAAAACCACATGGTCCACAATAGTCGAAAACAGATATTCAACAGGCTCATACCCACCATGCACGTTTCATGAAACTGATCATTTAACCACTATCTAACCAATAAAATTGAATAGGGACCACCGTTTTGCTGCCAGTACATGTTTCGCTTTACTTCGGGATTCATGAAATTCATTTGCGGTAGCACAAAAGTTTCTAACATGTTAATTTAAATTTTCGTCTAGAAAATATAAACTAATAATTCTATCCTAATACATACTAATCAAACGTTAATCTTTTTTAACGTTGATTTCTTCAAATTCTGAAGTTGAGATTGTTGCACACCCATTATCTCGAATTCTGAGTCGAAACAAAACCATTTATGCAGAAAGTTTCAGAAAGGTGGCGTCTTCTATAAATCTTTCGCTTACCCACAATCAAAATTCTAATCGTCTCCTGTCGTCTTGAGCTTCTAGGGCATGCCTCTTTAAAAACATGTAAAATTACAAAAGCCCCCGCGCCGTGGTTAACGGACAACATAAAATTACTCATGTCGCTTAGAGATAAAGCTAAGGCAAAATATAGAAAAACCAGGCAACCTCAGCATTGAGAATATTATAAATTATTAAGAAACTTCACAATTTTTTCAGTTAAACATGAAAAAAAGGGCTATTTTAATTTTTTATACTCACATAACAATGCGAAAACCTTATGGAAGAAGTTGGAACTTCTTGATCTGGGCAAAAATAAAAGTATTGAAATATCGAATAATCTATCAGATGTTAATAAAATTACCGATTTTTTTATCAATAGTGTCCCCATAATTCATAAATCAACTGTACCTGATCCGCTGGATATTGATCTCAGTGAGGAGGGAAATTTTAATTTCAGTATAGTTAGTTGTGATAAGATTGGCAAGAGGATTGACATCATTGAGTCGAATGCAGTTGGATATGATAACATTAATATCGCAATGCTGAAGTTGTGTTGTCCGTATATAATACCAATCGTGGCCCATATAATTAACATTAGTATAACTGAAGATGTATTTCCTCACTGTTGGAAGTATGCTGTAATCAAGCCACTGCCCAAAAACAAAAAACTTGTTAATTTTAAAGACCTTTGTCCTATCAGTATTCTTCCACCTCTCTCTAAAGTATTGAAAAAATAATTTTCTCTCAACTAGCTAAAAATAATCTTTTACCTTCAATTCAATCTGGTTTTCGTGCCGGTTATAGCTGCACTTCAGCACTGTTAAAGGTCACAGATGACATCCTATCAGCCTGTGATAGAGGTGACATGACTATTTTAGTGTTGCTTGATTACAGCAAAGAATTTGACACCGTCAGTCATGACAACTTAATTTTAAAACTATTTGGTGTAGGTAAAATTGCACTAACTTTAATAAGGGATTATCTAGTAAATCGTACACAAAGTGTGCAACTGGACTCTAAATTATCAAATCCATTGCCAGTATTGCGAGGAGTTCCTCAGGGCTCTGTTTTGGCTCCTTTATTATATTCTATTTACACCTCCGTTCTCATCAACAAAATTAGTCACTCATTTAATTTGTCAGACGTGCATAATGCCGTGCAGTTAATAAACTCCGAACTGGAATTTATCTTTAATGCTTCCACCCAGCTTTCTTTACAAATTAATCCTAATAAATCAGCATTGTTATTACTTGGGAATAAAAACAATTGCAAAAAACTGATAAACAACATAAACGTTAAAATAAATTATGTAAAAATGCCAGTTCTGGAAAAGGCAAAAAGTTTACGTTTAGCAATAGATAATAGTTTTAGATATAGAGATCATATTAACGGATGCATATGTCGAGTTTATCGTCGTCTCAGGAAGCTTTTTATTCATAGATCATATTTTAATATTGAAATTAAGAAAAAGCTTTGTGAAGAATTAGCACTTTCACAATTAAAGTATTGACAGTATTACATCTGCTCGAATACCAAAAATTCAAAACGCCTGTTTGCGATACATATACGATATACGTAAGTATGATCATATAGTTTAAGCTTGTGGAAAGTGGTTGGTTGCCCATGGAAAATCGGCGAATTCTTCAATGTCTGTGTTTCTACCATAAACTTCTAACAAACAAAAGTCCTCAGTATCTTTATAACAAAATAACATTCCGAACTGATATCCATAATATTTCGACTGGATTTCGGGGTCTTATCTCTCCTCTACACCACAGTTCTGTACTCTTTGACAGATCATTCTCTTATCAGATTTATACCTTATACAATAAGGTATAAAATTCTTGTAAATATATATATATATATATAGTATTAAAAAGTTTAAGTCCGTAATTCGTTCCGAATTGTTAAGAAAACAATTGCAATAATATATATGTGAAAACGAATGTAAATTTGTAATTTTTTATTTTTAAATAATATTTCATATGTTTTATTGTCTTTTTCATATATCTCACTTTGTTGGCGTTTTTGGGTGTCTCTAGTTCAATTACCTTTTAAGATATAGATATATGTCATGTATTTCATATAGGTAGAAAGTGGAACACTGCAGAATTAGTTAGGAATCTCCTTTCGGTTAGGCAAGCGATTTTCCATAATATTTTAAAAGAAGTCAAGGTTTAGGTGGAAGAGCAAAGAAGGTTTACTACCCGATTTGAATCTAGCCTTGTGGTTGGGCAGCATCTAGCTTTTAAGAATTATTACGCTTTTGTGAAGGATGTATTTTTTCTCCCTGAGTTGCTCAATAAAGTTCTATTATTATTATTATTATTATTATTATTGACATGCAAATTCTCAACTAATGTTGGGGTTATAGCCCGTCCCGGATTCAAGAATCAAAAGGAGTGGGCTAATCATTGATTCATGTATTGTCCAGTAAGAATTTCCTCACTATGTGGCATGCCTAAGTAAGACTGCTTTCTGAATGTCGATAAAGGTGTTGGTGTGCAGTCCTAGACTTCTGAGATTCTGTTCCATGGTTTTTGGAATAAGTCCGGTTGATGATACGATGATCGGTATTACATGAACCTTATCCAGTTGCCACATTTGCTGTATCTCCATGGCCAGCTCTGCGTATTTGCCCTTTTTCTCCCTATATTTGTCTTGCATGTTGTTATTGTTGGGTACAGCCACATCTATCAGGTATGCTGTTTTCGTTTCCTTGTTTACCAGTACAACATCATGCCGATTATTCGTCACCTGTCTATCAGTGATAATTGCCCGATCGTAGTAGAGTTTAAAGGAACGATTTTCAAACACTGCGCTTGGCTGGTACTTGTAATAGGGTAAATAGGTGTTAAGTAGCCCATATTTGTTGGCTAACTTCTGGTGTAGGATGTTGCACACCTGGTTGTGTCGCTGAAGGTAGTCGATATTGGCCAAGTAAGTGCAGCCAGAAGTTATGTGCTGTATTGTCTCTGATTTCTCTTTACATTTTCTGCACTTGTCGGTTTCAATGGATCGGTCTTTAATGATAAATTTTGAGTAATTTCGGGTGTTGATTACTTGGTCTTGTATAGCCATCACAAATCCTTCTGTCTCTGGAAATAGTAGACCGTCCTTAAGCCACCTGTTTGATGCCTCCTTGTCTATATGGGGCTGGTTCAGATCGTTGTGATGACGTCCATGCACTGCCATTTGTGCCCATTGGTTTTGTTTTTCGGCATCAGAAACAGATTTGAAATCGATGTTGGCACTGGCGAGATTAAGGGGAGTGTATGATTTGTCACTTAACAGCGTAATTTGGTGCAATCTTGATGTTTGTGCCTTGCTGTTAAAGAACGCTCTCAATTTCACCAGCTGCCTGGAGTGCAGATTGACCAAGTCAATAAGAGATCTTCCTCCTTCTTTCCTCGGTAAAGTCATTCGAAGAGTTGATGCTCTTGGGTGATGCGCGTTGTACTTAGTCATCATTGTTCGAGTAATCCGCTGTAGTTGTTCTAGCTCTGTGTTGGTCCACTTCAAGACTCCAAAACTGTAGGTCAGAACAGGTACAGCGTAGGTGTTGATTGCTGTAATAAGATTCCTTGCGTTCAGCTCTGTCTTTAGGAGAACACGTATTCGTTGCAGGTACTGATCCTTCACCCTTGACTTTCCTTGTTTGTTTTGAAGTAATCTAGCTTGTTGAAAACCAAGATATTTGTAAGTTTCTCCTTCGTTCATAGCCTGAACTATGTCTCCATTTGGGAGTGCAACCTCGCCATTAATGACTTTGCCTTTTTCGATGTTCAAGGCTTTACATTTTTCCATTCCGAATTCCATACGAATGTCTTTCGAGAAAGTGTAAGTCACGTCAATCAGGTTCTCCAACTGTTTATGGGTGCCACCATACAGCTTAATATCATCCATGTACAGAAGATGGGAGATAGTCTGGCAGTTGTCTCTGTTGGCTTTGATGTTGAAGCCATATTCTGTGCTATTAAGTAATGTGGAGAGAGGATTCATCGCTAGACAAAACCATAGTGGGCTCAGGGAGTCCCCCTGGAATATACCCCTATTGATGTATATCTCATCAGTGGTAATAGACTAACCTTCGGTGAATAGTCTGAGGTTCGTTCTCCATTGCTGTTTAATAGTAGCAAGAAAATTGATGATTACAGGATGAATTCTATACATTTCCAACACGTCCAAGAGCCAAGAATGGGGTACACTATCGAAAGCCTTTTTGTAATCTATAAAGGCTGTGTGTAGATTGCGTTGTCTTTCTTGTGCTTGCTTGAGTATAACAGAATCGATTATAAGTTGTTCTTTGCACCCTTGGTGGTCTCTGATGCACCCTTTTTGTTCCTCAGCCAGTATGTTATTACTATCTATATGGCAGTAGATTTTGTTGGCAATGCACCCCGTTAGAATTTTGTACATGGTCGGCAAGCACGTAATGGGTCTATATTGGGACGGGTCTTCGGTCCTATCGCTTTTTGGGAGCATAACTGTTGAGCCCAGCATAAGAAATGTGGGAGTTCTCTCTGGGTGATGCATAATTTCTGTAAATTGACGAGCAAGAGGTTCATGAAACACTTCAAATTTCTTATACCAAAAGTTGTGAATGTTTTCAACACCTGGTGATTTCCAATTGTTTGTGTCCTTGATGGTGTTGTTCACCTCCTCTTTAGTGATCGTTTGGAATTCTATTTGTGGCATATCAATTTGATTTTGTTGTTTCTGAATCCATACTGCATTTCGGTTATGATCTTTTGGTTTAGCCCAGATATTTGACCAGTACTCGGTGAGGTTCTCTTTGTTCGGAAATTTATTTTCAGTGTTGGCCAGATCCTTGTTGTTGCTGATTCCCCGATAAAACTGCCTTTGGTTGGTGTTGAAGAGCGTGTTCTGTCGTTTCCTTCTTGAACATTTGAGGTATCTTCTCAGGCGCTTCGACTTGGCTTTCAGTGTCTGCTTCAAGGTGTCCATGTACTCATCAAGATTTTGCTGGTGGTTTGGGTCCGTGACGTTAGTGCCAATCTTTTTGTAAATCTTTTTTATACGTGCTTTCAGTCTTCGTGAGGGGTGCTCATTTCTTCGAATTTCTGTCATCCTTCCCAATTCTTGCCTTAGGTCGCCAATTGTCTTCTCAAGTCTTCTCTGCCATACTGGCTTTTGTTGTGGCTTGGATTTTCGCGTCTGGTTTTGCGAATGCACCTGTTGTTTATGGCATCGAAGAACTGCGACTGCTGAGCAGTAGATTAGATTATGCAACTCTTCAAGTGTGTTATGCTGTATAGTAAATTCTACCAATATAGTATTAAAAGCCTTGAAGATGCTCTGTGTATCTCGCTTAGTTCTTAGTTTCGGAAGCTTTGGCCTCTGTGTGGGGTTTGTGCCATCAAACTCCGCTATTGCTTTCTGAAGTTCGTATAGAGCTGTTGCAAGTATGTTGTCGCCGTTGGTGGGAGCGATATCGGTGTTGGAATCTAATTCGGTAGGTTCGACTTCGCTAGTGTTTTCTTCATCTCGTGCTCTCTCAGGCTGCTCTACAATAAGCGCAGTTATGGTCCCGACGCGCTCGTTCTCTAGTTCTAGCTGCACTTCTCCTTTAAGTTGTTCCAGGATTGGCTCAGGTAAGAGTTTATTCCGAACAATAACTCGCCGTTGGTCAGCGATGCGTTGCTCGGTCACATTTTGGAGGCCTGGAAATTTTTCAATAAAAGCACTATGGAGGGATGTTCTGTAGATTGTTAAATCTGTCTCAAATTTTGTGATTTTATAATAGGAGCGCATTATGAAAGAATTCATTTCCTGTGTCCATTTCACACGCTTCCTTGGCTTTCCAACCTTCGTGGTCTGCGGATCGGTGACTTGCGTCTCCTCAGAAACAGCGAGGGCTGGTTGTGCAGCGTTGATGTTGGGTGCCACAATAGTTGATGAGGTTGTTGCAGTAGCCATACTCGACATCACGCTGCTTCCGTCGCTAGTCGAGGGAGACTGTAACTCATTTAACACACAGGATCCTCTACCTAAATCCTGAGCGCGGCAAGAGGTTATGGTGGTACAATGCCGATTCACCCGTTTATTTCGTAAGTTGTACATCATTAGTGGGGGGGTTGCATTTTACCTACTGCCAGGGATTTTTATACAGAGGTTTGCTCCTCGGGGTGTGAAGGGAATATGGGAATTTATGGAAAAGATGGAGTTTTTGAGGGAGGGGGTAGATTGGAAAAAATGAGGGGTGAGGACAGCGGAAAGCTGGCTAGGGCACCTCGGGAGCGCTTACCCGTGCATAGGAAAGGATACGGCGCATCCTCCTCCTATGCCCCTTGAGGGTTTATTATTATTATTATTACTATTATTATTATTATTAGAAGTCCTCTCTTCTTCTTTAACAACCCTCTGCCTTCTATTGTTGGATATAGGTTTTCCCCTTTCTCCTCCAGTTGTCGCTTGTCTGAGCTTCACGTGGCCAATGTTTTCCTACCACCTTTTTGATATCATCAGCCCAGCTTCCTTTTCCTGTCCTAGGCCTCCATTCTACTACTCTCTTTGTCCATCTTTCGTTCGTTATTCTCATTATAGGTCCAGCCCAGCTTTATCTCTGTTTAGTTATGTGCTCAATTATGTCTTTTATTCCAGTTTATTGTTTAATCAATTCTATCGTTCTTCTACCTTTTAGCTTTATTCCGAGCATTACTTTCTATTGCTGTTTGTGCCCATCTTATTTTTATGTTTATTTTTTTAGTAAAAGTAACTGTTTCCATTTCGTAACTGAGTAAAGTGTGTTGTATATTATTGCTTTCTCTTCTTTTGTAAATTTTCTTGAGCATAGTTTGTGTAAGAGCTTTCCAAACGCTATCCAGCCCAATTTAATACTACGAGATATTTCCCCCTCTTGATTTTCATGTTTCAGCATTATATTGTGTCCTAAATATACCGAGTGTTTCACTTAAGGTGCAAACATAGGTAAATAGCATGGGAAATCATATATATGCAGAGTCCTGCTTGCCGCTTAAATTGATTGGATTGACAGTGGTATCAATCGAAAGAGAAAAAAATGCGCTTAATTTGATACTACTTTACTTGAATTTGTTGCTTGTTTAAGATAGAAATAGCTTAAAAACTGTAATAAATATATTGCATTTTATTCACAAAAAACAGACCAGCCATGATCAAATTTGTTTATGCCAAATTATTATTTTCCGTCAGTTATCAATCCACGTATTTAACTAATTACTATGAATAAGAATATCGAATATTCTAATGAAGAGAGAGTATTTATTATCAAAACATTTTACAGTGGCGTCAATTTACGGACAGTTGGTAACTTATTCTCGGTTAAAATTAATAATCGACCTGTCCCGTCTGTATCAACTATTCACAAGCTTATGAAAAAAATTTAAACTACAGCAAGTGTAGCAGCAGGTGATTAAAAAGCTAGTTTTAACATTGCAGTTTAAACAAATATTCAATCGAGACATTAACATTACAGGAAAACGGAATAGAAGAACCAACGATGAGCTGGAAGAAAGAGTTTTGGGGTTGATGCTAATCAAACGATCAGCATAATATGTATTGAACGAGAGTGCAACCTATCGAAACGGTCAGTGCATAAGTTTCTGAAGAAGCATAGTTATCATCCCTACAAACCTCACTGTCATCAAGAGATATTCTTAGTCGATGAAGAAAGCAGGCGCGTATCCTATGAAGTAATGCAGGTACGCTCAAAAGAAGATAAGAACTTTTTGCGGTCAATCTGTTTTACAGATGAATGTACGTTCACACTTAATAATGAACCGAATACGCAGCACACTAGATACTGGGCTCAAGAAAATTCTCGGATAGCTTGAAGCACGACCGAAGTTCCTGCAGAAAATTAATATTTGGGCTGGTATTTTCAACAATAAAACATTATTGGACCGTGTCAATTAGTTGGAAATTTAAATTCGGATTCTTATTTAGAACCGTTAATCAATCAAATTGGCCCTACGTTGGGAGAAGTAGCACGTGAAAATCGGGAGATTGGTTTCAGCATTATAGTTTGAATGTGAGGGAATATCTAAGTGATAACTTTCTTAATTACTGGATTGGTCGTGGTGGCACTATCAACTGCTCATCAAGACTTTTGTGGGGTCATCTAAAAAACGAGCAACAAATTCAAGTAAAGTTGTATCAAATTAAGCATATTTTTTTCTCTGTCGATTGAAACCACTATCAATCCTATCAATTCAAGTGGCAAGCAAGAATCAGCATATACAGTGTGTCCCAGATCGAGTGGGATTGCATGGGTAACTTTCTTATCATTGAAGATGGAGATTTGCAGTTTCATATGCTGATTTAAAATCTTTTTGAAAAAGGTCAAAAAGTCGAACCAGTCAGAAGTTATTAAAAAAACTAAAAACTGTCATTTTCTTGTATGTCAAATATCTTCGTAAGTATAAAAGATACGAAAAAACATTTCATATGAAAGTCACTGTTTTCGATAAGGCCAATTTAAAATTGATGTCGAACAAAAATTCAAGATGGCTGCTTTTGAGGTACTCGTATCAACTTTCTTAAGTTAAATGAGCGCCATATTTTATTTTTAGATTACTGAATAGATTTTTTATTCTCGTTTCAACGATGTAAGATAACGTATGATTGAATAAAAATTCCAGTAAAATTAATTGTTTTTACATTTTAATCAAGTAGCGGCATTCGAAATTTGCTTGTTTTTATATTATTATTGACTTTTACTTCCGAGGTGGCTTTTTTTTTAGATGTCTTCTATTAACCTGGTATAACGGGTGTCTATTCCATTGCTTTCAACATAGCGGGCACTTCTATCGAGTCGAAGGCTTTCTCATAGTATACATATATAAGTATGAGTTCTAAATTACGTTTTTCAATAATAGTTCTGATGGTTTGTAAGTGGTTTCTAGTCGAGAAGCCTTTTCGAGAGCCTGCCTGCTCCACAGTTTGGTAGAAATCTATTTTCTTTTCTATTCTATTTGTTATTAATCTCGTCAGTAGTTTGTACATGGTAGATAGTAAGCTGGTGGGTTTGTAGTTTGTTAGTTTTCTGATGTCACCTTTTTTATGTATTACGAGTATAATTACTGTTACGTGATACCAATCATCAGGTATTTTTCCCTCTTCAATACATCTATTCATGAGATATCCTAGTTCTTTCAGTAGTCTTCTGCCTCCATGCGGCAGGGTATGAGTCACTTTAGGTTTATAAGGTCGTATATTGGTTTTTTATACATTTTTGACAATATACTTTTACTCATATCTAACTGCTGAGTTCGTTTTCTTAAAGACAACTTGGAAATACTATCCACAGAATGTAGTGTGATTAACGTTGCTGCATCATCTTCGTTGCACCTTTTTCTTCTTCCTTTTAATGTCTAAGACGGGTCCAGTTTGATCAAATTTTCTTTAAAGTTTGCGTACTGATACTGCAGTATTTGGAAACCGTTCATGAATAAAATTTATTGCATACCGATATGAAATTTGCCCAATCGCGATATTTTATAATATCAATTTCTTCTTCTTCAGTAATCATCTTTAGTGTTTGTATTGACAACTCTATATTATTTTGAAGGATACTTACTTATTTTCCTAGTTAATTGTTTATAGAATTTACTTTTTAAAACAAATGGGTTTCTAAAAATTTTAACATCCAATAGTACTTATTTTAATTAGTGCTCAAACCGTTTGTTGCATATAAAATTTAAATGTGGTTTGGAGGATTCGCAACAATCATGAGTTTTTATAACGAGTAAGGTTTCCCCCTAAAATTAAAAATAAGGTAATTTATCCTCTTCCGGTTAGCAATATTCGTTAGATTTTTCGGTAGATTGTAAATTTGTTATGAAGTACCTACCTCTACTGTTTACACATCCAGCCTACTCATGAGGAATCTGGGGTATTAGATATAATTCTACGTTCACGAGTAATGTAAAGCATAACTTTCCTTGCATTTGATATAGCAGCGATAATGTGATGATTATCGCGATTTAGAGACGATACTTCCTTATGGGGGGATGTTAGAATTGAAGTCCTCCAATATTCTAGCAAGACATACATTGTTACTGATGGAATGTACGTTATTAACGGCATCATCAGGAGGTATTTGTAAAATTTCAGAATTGATCTCATCAACACTTTTAAGTTTGGATATAGCACCAACTAACAGTAATATAAAATGAGCTTGATAATCTTCTATTTTTTCGCTATAAAGCTTTTCGAAATATTGCTTGCAGACATTTAGTTCGTTATGACTACTCACATTAATTCCTTTTTAAATTCCCATGCACGTGGGTTAAATGTATGTGTAAGAATTTTAATTGTCTGTATCGTATATGTATTTCTCTGCATGATTTTGGTTGTTCTTACATGTTTTTATAATGTATCAGTTGTTCTTGTCTCTTCGGCATGTCTTGTATTCAAAAGAAGAACATACGGTAACATGTTTCATAGAGGGAACGTCTTATATGCTATTGAATATTAGCAAAATATACCAGTTTTACCTTCTTATTCTCCATCTCTTCATGTGTTGGACCTGTCGACGTGTTCCAGTTCTTCACTGCAATTTCTTTCAGAGTGCCACGAGGTGTGTTTTCTCCTGAGGGCGGTATGCGTACACCATTTTTGTCAAACGATACTCCTCCATTCTTAACACATGAGATTTCCACTTTTCTTTATTGGTGTCAATTATAGTGTTAACTGGTTCCACATTGAGAGCTCGCTTTATCGGATCATCCTAATTCCGTCCGTCCGTGTGTACCGTTCTACCGATCTGTAGCCGCATGGGCTAGATTAATTTAATTTAATTGTTTAATCTGTTTGCTACAATTACCAGACTGATACTGGCTTCCAGGCAGCTCAGAATGCCAAGGTACCATTAATAAGCTCAAGTTTCGTAACCCAAGAAAGTACACAGAATAAATTGTCTAATATGCTCAGCTAGTATTACATCAAATCAAATTTGTATTCATAAAAACAAAAATTCAAATGTAACACTATTTGTAAATAAATCAGGAATTTTCTGCTGCCGTGTCTCGGTCAACGGGCTTCAGACAGTGTCAGTTACTTTTGGACCAGTCTCTGCATGGAATAGTTCTGATGTGCCGTACGCAGTTCGTCTGGCCTGCTCACAGAAATGACACTTTGTTAGCGATACCGGCCTATGATGGCGGTGGAGTAAACATGAAGTTCGGCTTTAATCTTTTAAACGAGCAAAGTACAGTCAGGACTATATTTAATAACATACATACCTGGTGCCGTCTGTGTTGTCGCGTCCCGCAGATGTACAGAACGTGTCATGATTACGGGCGGCTGAGCCGAGGTTATCTGGTTTAACTTTCGCAGCAATTTTGGAAGTCCAGGTAAGCGAATTACGATTGAATAACAGCTAGTCCGCGCTGGCGATGATCCCCGTCGGATTACTCCCAATTCGAACGTGCGTAATTACAAACGCCGACCTCTTGTGATACAGGCTGGATCTTCTCTTGTGTGTTTTCAGCTTTAATGGTGTTAAGCCGTTCTGGTAGCAATTAATGGTTTTATTTACGTCGGTTTCGTTGTCTTGGTGTGGGGAAATTAGTTTATGGACGGGATCGTCACCGACAAGCTCGGTTTAACCCTTCTGGTAACTAGGTACTGGGGATAGTCACCGTCGGGCCTGGGTTAGCCTTCCGTGTAACTAGGTGCTGGGAGTCGTCACCAACAAGCCGGGGAGAGCCCTCCTAGTAACTAGGTGTTGGAAATCGTCATCGACGAGCCTGGGATGGCCCTCCTAGTAACTAGGTGTTGGGAATTGTCACCGAGGAGCCTGGGATGGCCCTCCTAGTAACTAGGTGCTGGACAACTGGCAGCAGTCCCCTCGAAGAGTCTATAGACCCTCCTGAGTGGAATTTAGGCTGGGAGAAAGGTTCAGGAAAATTCTGTCTTGACATAGCTTTGTTTTCTCCTTATATACCCTGGGCTGGCGTAATCAGCGGTTCAAGCCGGTTTGTTAGAGTAGAAGATCCTTCCTTTAGCTGCGCAAAGGTGAACCTGCGATTCTTCGCGATGACGTCGTTTATCGCTATCGGCGCGGCGCTCCGATTCTTAACTTGGTGCAAGCCAAGGGAGAATGCGTGAAATTATATTTAATTAGTAAAAATCGCGTTCGAGCTGGGCAAAACGTTACAGATCTTAAAAATCACACTCGAAAGCTTTATATGTTTGTTTAGTATATCTAGGTTAAATTGCAAACAGTCTAGAATTTTCTATATATTTTAAATGGCCGACCTATCTAATGAACAGGTTTAAATATTGTAACGTCAAAGAGTATATGCGTTTAACTTCGTTTACGAAATAATTATTGTACAATTACCGCTTATCGTAATTTTCAATGTTCATTGTAAAGCAAGATCGAGTTGTAACGAAATCTGGAAAATTATTTAAAAAAAACTTTAGTATAGACTTCAACAAAGTTTTGAGTCGGTTGCATGAATATCGGTTATGATTATACTTAAGATCATTAATTATTAGTGATCTGAAAGATCTTATTTTATTTTGAACTGTACAAATCACTAGGTAGACAACAATTGATTCTATAAATGTCATTCTTTTTTATAGTCCACATGAAAATATCAGTCAAATAGTATAGTAACAAAGCAGACAATTTCTAACATCTGTTTTAAGTTTGTTCTATTAAACTTGTGTTTACCGAAATGTTAAATGACATCTACCAAATGAAACCATGAAATTAATTAAATTATACCATGTACATTTCTTTATCTTATTATTTTAATAAACAATTTTCTTAAATAATTTAGAGAAAAAATACATTTCATTTCTTATTGTTTGTAGGTACGGTTGGAAATTTGTAGGTTAAGTTGCAAGAAGATTTAGAGTTTTTTCTCGAGAAGGTATAGTACCCAATTTATAATTTTGTTTTTAAGTTAATAATTTTATCGTTTTGCTATTTAAGTAGCTTGATCAGAACAACTTGAAATTATTTAGTGCATGTTGTTATCTGAAACACAGTTTATTTTAGATTAAATCAGTGAGTCAAATAAGACATTCTCATGTGTTCCTGACTTGTTCAAATTCTTGAGTTAGGTTTTTATTTCTCTCGGCTAAAAGACGAAAGAAGTATTGTAATCGCGAGAAAATTATCTTCGGAGATTTCTTCAGATATTCATGTTTTAGACTCTTTAGATGACGAGAAACAGTTTTTCCCAATTCCGTCTGCTTGTCTGTCTGGCTGTTTCGCTATAACTCAAAAACTACTTGTTGGAGGAAGACGATATTTTGCATGCGGATTATATACCTCCCTCGCATTAAACCGAGAAAATTTGGGGTAAAATATATAAAGGGTGGGTACTTTAAAAATAAAATTATGCCTGTTTTTGCTTTAGCTCAAGAACTATTACTTCAATGAACGTAATATTTTGCACATAGCTCAGGTTTTTACCTTTGACGAAAAAGGAAATATTTTGGACACAACATATACACTATACAGGGTGGACACCTAAAAAAATTAAATTCTTTTTTTTTCAAAATCTGTAGTTTCCAAATTCCCACTTGCCAGGGAAGTTCCGTGTAAAGCCATTTACAGATTTGTTAAATTATTTATTACATTTTATAATATGAGTAGAGTACCTACTTAGGTAAATTTGATGTGACCCGTTTCTTTTAATTAACTCTTTTTTATGGTTTTAAGTTAAAATTCACTACTAGAAACCTCACAAAATCATATTTGATAGATTTACGCTGTACATAATTTTATTTATTAAAATACCAATATATCAACATTTTTAGTCTTATAAATTGTCATTAAAAATGATTATATTATAGTTTATATTAAAAATCAAAAAATGAATTGTTATGTGATATTATAATAAGTACTATTTAATTTAACAATGTCTGTTTTATAATTAATTGAATTTTGTGATTGTTTATTTCATTGCATTCTAAGAGTAGTATTATTTTTAGGTGTCTGTATGTAGTAGTTTTTTGAGTGTGGAAATCGAAACCATGTGACATTATATAGCATGATGTGAAAGTGCTATATTTGGTTGAAAGATGTTTTGATTTCAACAACTAATCCTATACCACATCGGGGCCCTGATCATGAATTTTGTGTATCACGTAAGATTTTTTTAAAAAATGCAAAGAAAAAAAAACACCTTATACACTTAATGTACATTTATGGCATAAAATAAAAATGGACTTATATTTCCAAAAATCTTACATATTGGATTTTGTTTTCTGTCCAACTTAATATTTTTTACGTTTTGTATGAAAACTACGTTTAGTAGCTTTTCTGCTGTGTGTTTTTCTGGATTATCGCGTTGTAACATCCAGCAATAGTCTGCCATCATTAATATGCTCCATATACCTTGATAACGTCGTTCCATTTCGCGTATATCCTGGTGAAACCTTTCACCCTGTTCTTCGCTCACTGCACCGAGATTTTCTGGGAACTGATCTAAGTGTGAGAATAGGAAATGTATATTTAAACTCATATTGCAGCCCAAGTGTCGAAACTGTTTTAATATGTTGTTAACAACATTCTCGTACTCAGGGTCCTTATGATTCCCCAAAAACTTTTCAATAACCTCTTTAAACGAAGTCCACGCGTCTTTTTCAACAGGATTCATACAATTGAAAAAATCCTCATCTTTAAAAAACATTCTTATTTGAGGCCCTATAAAAACCCTTCTTTTAACTTTGCTTCAGATAAAGTCGGAAATTTGGTGCAAATATATTTAAAACAGTCTCCATCTTTGTCAAGAGCTTCAACGAATTGTTTCATTAAACCTAATTTAATATGTAGAGGGGGTAAAAGGACTTTTTTGCACTTCCGGGACTAAAGTTGATACTTTAGTCCCCGTAAACAGGGATTAAAGTAGCTCATTTAATCCCTAGGGACTATAGTAAAAATGATACCGTAACTATGGTAAATTTAAGTACACACGAGGTTAGTAGGTTAGGTTTTGTTTGTCAGTTGACACACACTGACGCAAAACTTAACCTGCAAATCTCGAATTTGACATATATTGAAAATACACTTCAGTACTGCCAACTGATTCATGCTATCCAGGACCTGCTGCAATTCAGTTTTTAATAAATTGTAATTGTCAGTTTCAAAATTGACAGATTCCAAATTTTGGAAATGTTTGATGATAATGTTCCCCAGAAGTGCAAAAAAATAGCGTATATACCTCGGGACTAAAGTGCCTAAATCCCTTGAGTGGTTGTCGCCCTCGGGCTTCGCCCTCGAGGCAACAAACTCCACTCGCGGGATTAAATGGTGCTCTTTAGTCCCTCATGATATAATATACTATTGTAGGATCTACCAATTTATTACGTTGGCGTTGTATGATTTTTCACCTGGGATGAAATCGTTTCGAAGAGGCCACTGTTTTTCACTCCATTGTTTGTCTGTTGCACGGCTATCCCATTCACAAATAAAACAAGCAAACTTTGTAAATCTTGATTGCTGACCAAGAAGCATAAAAAGCACTTTTAGATCTCCGCAAAGCGTCCAATTATGTTCCACATACTTGATTTTCTCTAAAAGAAGCTCCAAGTTCTCATACGTATCTTTAAGATATACCGAATGTGCCACAGGAATAGAACTTAACACGTTACCATTATGTAGTAACACACCTTTTAGACTTTTTTTGCTTGAATCAATGAAACGACATTCTTCTTTGTCGTACCGAGCAGTTCTCAACTTTGTAACTAAATCAGGAATGTTGTTACAATATACTAAAGATCCATCTGAACTGAAATAAGGGTTTAATTCTTTTTCGCGATTTCTGTAGAAAGTTGTTGATGTTCCAGACACCAACAAATTTTTTTCGCGAAGTCTGGATGCTAACAATTCTAACGCGTCTTTCGGAAGATCCTAATCTCTTATTAAATCACTCAGTACGTTTTGAGTAAAAAGTTCTGGTTTATCGCATACTTCTGGATTAAAGTCTAGGCCGTTAGAATCAGATGGGTTCTCATCGGAGTCAGAAGAAGGTACAGCTTCTAATTGTTTTGGTCGAACAGGTACTGGTACGTCATGTCCGTGGGGTACAGGTCTGATAGCAGAACTGACGTTGGGATATGTTATATTTTTCTTATTCTTAGCATTAAAACGTCTTCTATTGCAAGAACAAAAATAACAATCATCACTATGATTTTTTGATTCACGCTATACCATGGGTATTCCGAAACTTAATATTTTTTCTACCTTTCGTCTAGTTTCGCAAAGCTTCTACGCAAACCCTGCATACAATGTGTGGTACCCAAGATTTATCTTGGTCACCAAGTTTTATGCTAAAATTGGCATAATTTGCTGATTTTACAAATGCAGTTATACGTTCTTTTTTTAGTTATCACAAAACTTCCACAAATATAACAAAAGTTGTTCAGATCGTTTATACAATGACGTCATTCCATTATTTGAACTAACAAAACACAAACAAACATCTACTAAAATACACACATCGAAAATCGATACGCACAGTAGTAAATCCAAATGCAGAGTAAACACAAGTATTGATGCGTTGCAAGATCAGTGGCAATATAATACAATATTGGCAGTTTAACGTCATAGGATACCATTTTGCTACAAACATTATTATCAAATTTGGGCATGAATATTTTCAATACTTATTTTAATTCCTTGATGTGGCTACATTTTAACAAGCACTCGTTTTGCAAAAAATCTGTAGGTGATGGAAAAAACGGATGTTCTGATCGAGATCAGGAGTTTCAAATCATTCAAGAAAACGTATTAATTTCCAAACATCAAATTTGTTGTAGACCTGTGTTATTCTTTAGCAAGGCCCGCTTGATATGTTAAACAGTTGGAGAAATGTAGTGCTCGTAAAGTGAGATTTAAGCGACAGTTTCTTAATACTAACGCGTAAATCTGAATTGAAATAATCAATATACAAGGGTTATAAATATATATTTTTTAAATTATATAATTCTTTGATATAGAAGATAAATAATAATTTTTCACTCACCTAGCTCTGACCGAAAATCGGGCTTATGAGTCCAAGTAACAAACGATTTTACTATCGCAAATTTATCTGCGCATCTCAGTTAATCAGAATTATCACATGAATTTGTGATAGGGCTGAGATAAGAAGACAAATGTGTGATTTATATAAGGGAGTCCTTAAGGCGCGAAGCAGATCCTCCAGCATTTTATAAACGTAACATAAAAAGAGCACTACAAGAGCATACAAATAAATGTTATCCTGTTAAACAGAGCAGTTGCCAGGGTGGTGGCCTAAGCCTCTGGCGCTTCGAATGGTTAATGTTTCTATTTCCAAAACGGGAGAACCCATTTATCCGATTGTAAAGAGAAACGGCTACAATTAATCTCCTTACCTCTGGGAGAGATATCCTCTGTTTCCTTGGAAACGGAGGGTTGCAAACCAATGCCATACACTGCTATTGTCCTCTTTCTTATGCCTGTTTAGAATATCTAACATATCACAGTATTTTCCATCCGTGTTAACATTACAACAAAAGCCACATGCGAGCTCTCACGAAATACCCTTTAAATTGATTAAAATAAAGTGTGCAGTTTACAGGAGAAATCCCCGAATCAATAAGACTTAAAATTACGGTTATGAGATTGAAACTGGAAAAGCCTACTACTAAATATAACTGTTATAATAAATATTGTTTATTGATTAATTTTGTTTCCAAGTGAAACTTTTTATTTATATTTGAGACATTCGTTATTCGTCGCCTGGAAACTTACAAATATCACATGAAATTTGAGTTATAATAATGAGATGAGTATGTTTGGTATTTACCAAAAAAAAGTCGTATCCTGCTAGTAACGAGTAAATTTTGCCAGTTTTAAACGCGAATCAATCATTGAAATGTCGTACGACTTAAAAGCTTCACGTTGAAGTTCCAAGGAATAGTTCTGTGACTTATTGTAACCTGAAACCGTAACGAAATCTGAATTTTGATGCAAATGACTTGTTCGGAACGTATTAAAGCTGCTACTGCAGTCAATATATTCTGAAACCCTTTCAACGCTAGCAAAAATGTAAATGAAAAGAGAAACGCAATACAGCTTTTAAGAATAATTCAATAGCTGCTACGTTAGTTAATATAATGGATCACGATTTTATGTAAATTTTAATAAGTGATTACCATTAATGGTAAGATTTAATAACAGACGTTTGGAACACGAAAATTCAAATTAATCCACCATACCATGATCATATCATGCTAATTGAAAAAATGAAAGCTCATGATATTTAAAATATAAAGTATACATTCTAAATTAGTTATTAAATATCCTAATATCTATTGATAAATGCTTAAATAGTTTAGCGTAAAAAATACTTCATGGTTCAATAAGATCGTTTATGTTTCTAAAATACTTTATCTAGCACCTTGTTTAAACGATTAATTGCCTAAATAATTTTAAAATATAAACAAATCCCATTGAACAACTATAGCAGCTTAAGTTATTTATTGTCTGTAATCTATTGAGCAAGAACAGTATGTAACCCAACTGATAGCTAGAGAAATACATGTGCGAGTTGGAGGAAGAACTAAAGCTTAAGCACATGTTTTAGTGCGTATATGCATTTATTTTCTATTCTAAAGGTAGGTTAGTGAGTGGAAATAAAATAAACAGTTTTTTATTTGTTCTAAATGCCCATACAGTTTTCTTGTTGTTGGAAGTTTTTATTATTATTGTCATGGCACGACATCTTCTCATGAACCTTGATCTCGTCTAACACATTTTTCCATGCGACCCTATCCAGAGCTTAAACTCGCCTTCTTCTATTATTGAGCGACCTCAGGTCCCTTTCCACATTCAAAAAGCTTAGTTCGGAGCGCTTTCCCCGCTTTCCTACTGATCCTCTCCTAATAAAAACTTTCTTCAAAGGATTGCTGTCAGTTGCAATGGCCTGAACCAACCTTCTATGTCTGGTTAATATTGTTTTACTTTCTATAAAGCCACAAGGTCTATAAAGTTCTGGTGTAATAAACTGAAGTCAATTGTATGTGCAAGTATGTTACAATACAAATAATTCACGAAAGAAAAGTTGAGCCCTGGAGGCTTCCAGGCCGAGTGGGGTCTTTTCTCGAGTGAATTGTTTGTAATATCTCACGCCCGCCATTCAAAATTTTACCCAACAAATACCAAAAAGACATACATTTTGTGTTGCCAGCTGTGAAAAGTCAAGTGACAAATTAATTGGGAATGAACTAAAGTACCTAAAGGTCAAGTAAATTAAAGTCGTCTGTGATTCGTGTTACACGTGTGGCAGTACTGAACAGTATGTTGGTGGCACTGTCAGTCTATGTCAAATTCGAGGTTAACTAGTTAGCGTTTTTTTGTTATTTGCTTATTTGACACCGACTGACGCAAAACCTAACCTGCTAACCTGGAATTTAACATAGACTAATAGTGCAACCAACAATACCCATCAACAGTGATTTATGGTTTTTATCTCACCAGTGAATTATGGGCCACTTTATGGATTTAAAATTGATCTAATCATACCCTTATAACTAGCAGTTGTTGGATAACCATATTTATTCTTACCTTAACGATACAAGATAAATAATGTCTGTTATTTAAACTAAAACGTGTTCTTGGGCCTGAAAATACAAGCTTCGGCAATTTCCAACCCAACGTGGCTTTTGAGATTCTCGGCATAGCCGTCTAAAATGGGCAGCAGTTTCACTCGGTTATAAACACGACAGGCTGAAATGATCCGGTTAATGGCAGCTGGTTTTTACTTTAAAGTGTTCGGAGGTTGCAAGAATTGGAAACAAGAAGTGAATGTTCTTACACTGGCATAGGCTGGAAGACAGGAGTTCTCACGGCGTCCTCTACTTACCCGTGAGGCAATTTCACAGTGGACCTTGCGCCGGCCCAACGCTAAACCCTGACGACCTTTGAAGTCAACTTCGACCTAACAGTTCAATCCTCGAGTGCAGACGGAATTCATACTATACCGTAAGTTTAATACGCACTTCTGAAACGCGCTGTCGGCAAAGTCTTGGCGCAGTGGAACGAATTATGAATTCGAGCAGTAGTTGCTAGCAGCCGGCCCCTCTACAGAAACTCGGTTTGGCGGCCTAATGCTGCTAATATCGACCTAGATCGATAAGAATTTGGAAAACGCGCCAGGAAATGTTTATTTATCAGGAAAAGGCCTTTACACCTGTCGTCATAATATTCCATGCGCTCTGCGATTTACAGATCGAGATGTTATTGATAGAACACTTTCAAGACTGTAAACATGATTTTCCGTGCACTCTGTGATATAAACATAAAGGTATCAATGTAATCACTAGAATGGAGTTTACTATGGACATATCGACTAACCTGAACAAGAAAGGACGACTAGATGGCTTTATATAACCCCTGGTGGGGCCTTGTTTCTTCGTGTCGCATTTTGTCGTGACTAGATGACTTTTGTGGTGGATATAGCGCCGTACAAATTGAAGCATATGCTAACTGTGTTTCTAATTCTAATTCAATTTGCAGGGAAGCGAAACGTCACACAGTGAGTTATTATACGCGACCTATATTTTACCACATCAAGCTTGTTTTATAGCTGGTAGAGCTCAAAGTTATAGCGCCTATGGCATAATACGTTCTCCATAGATTTTTCTGAGAATTTCTCTTTCAAAACATAACGGCTGCTTTTGGTCATTGGACCTATGGGTCAGAGACATGGACCCTGACACATGGACGCTGACCCATAGGTTAAAGCTGATTTGGTAAGTCCTGTAAATATTGCACTTCAAACCTCTTGGTTGATGCGAGGACAATTGGGAAGTAAGTTTATCATAACATTTGTGCGCCAATAAATTTTTTCGTTTAACGTCTTCGCTGACTAAGTTGCTGTTGTCAAGGACCCCAAGTAAACAAACAGCTGCCGGAATATACCATATAAGTGAATACTTTTATCCTCTGGAGGGCGGTGGAATTGTATTTTACCTTTACTCATCACTGCCAACAAACATTTCAAAGCAATCTGAAGGATAGAAGTATTCAATTGTATGTTACTGAGTTTTACGTTGATTTAACACTAAGGCAATTTATGGTGTACATCTGCTAACATTTGGATGGATTTGTACATAATCGAACCATTGAAATAAATGCTTGCGATTTTTTTCTAGAGCTAGGTCGAAGAGGAAGCATGATGGAGCATCTCTCTGCCTTAGATCTCTCTGAGCCGGAAGTTCAACCTTTAGCTCGTTTTGCACTGTTGGCTGACGTGTGCCAGAGCTCATTGTCAGTCGAGTGAGCAAGATAAGTTTTGGTGGAATCTCAAATCATCTCATAATTGCTAGACGTTTTGCGATATTGTATAAGCACAATTGAAGTCGACAAAGATGCAGTAAATGTCAACAGTATTTTCCAGGGTCTTTCCAGAATTCGTCTTTTTGAAAAGATGTGATCGGTTGTCGATTTATTATTACAAAAACCTTCTTGGTAATTTCTTACTATTCGATCAGCATAAGATAACGATCTAGTATGCTAGAGAGAATTTTATATGCTTAGTTCAGCAGCGTGATATTTGTAATTTCCACAGTTTCTAACTTCCCGTTTCTTAAGTAGGAGAATAGAATTCCTAGGTTTCAATCTAGTATAAGATTCTAGGACCGTATCTTTACTATTATGTGGTGCATGCACTGGTACTCTTCGCCATATTTGAAGAGTTCAGCTTTTGATAACTTGCAGCTATATTAATCCTTATCTTGGAGTTAGCTGACTTAATTTCCTCAATATTGACTTCAAAGTGTTCCGCCCATCTTCGATAATAAATATGTTTGTGCAGTGTTGCGTCCATGGAATTCGCAAAACTCTTCTATACCCCTACATTTTGAAAGGATCGATTCTTTTTCTGTCTTTTGCTATGCGGAAGATTACTGCTGACGCAATCTAAGTTTGACTGTTTTGGTTTTTTTTTTTCACTTGTTTATTGCTAATCATGTTGCCATCGATATCTGCAAATAGAGGATCTTAGATTGTAATCTGTTCTGGAAGTTATTAGCGTTTGCTGTTTCAGGAATATAAGATTGTTGACTGTATACTATCTTTGCCGTCTTTTTAATATATGTTTTAATAATGGTTATACTTTCTATCACTTCTTTTTTAATCTTCATGCACCTGCTACATTTATACTACCCATTCATATTAAAGATTTAGATTTTGGTTTGTCTTGTCATTTTTTAAGACTACTACATTTTCTTAGCCTTATTGAACTACCTTGAAATTTCCTATTCGTCTTCTAATGTCCTGTTGACATCGGAGTTTTTCACTAATTTATTTGTGCCGTCCTTTTTATTGGTTTGTTTTATATACTGGTCAACATGGGATTCTTATTATTAATTTTTAAGATGACATTTTTTTTAAATTGTATCTTCTACTGCGTGCGCTCCTCGTCTGCAAATTCTAGATCTTCCAATTTTTATCCAAAACCTCCGAATTGGCCTTTTTAATTATAATGTTATCAAGCACTATAATAGTAGAAAGTTAATGGTAACAAATCGCATCGCAATCTTGACTGCCTTCCTATATACGAGTATTATGATAAATATTGTATTTTTGACTCCCATGTTTGGCTGTCTTACGCTTAATAATTTCTCTTTGGTGGGTTTCCATTTATTTATTTACGTTTCTACAACGAGTTTCTCCATATCTCTTTTTGTCGGGCTATATGGCCAAAGTATCGTAAGTAAGAATCTTTAATGATATTGGAGACACGTTATATTTGTGCGGTGCATGGAATTCGCAAAACTCTTCTATACCCCTACCCCTACATTTCGAAAGCATCGATTTGTTTTCTGTTTTTTTGATTTAATTGTCTACATCTCTGCTCCGTAGGTCGCTATGGGGAAGACTACTGCTGACACCATGTAAGCTTGCCTTTTTTGGTATAAGTAGAAGAGTCTTTCTACATTGGAAGAGTTCTTCCAAGGAATTTTTTTCTCATTATTAATAGGACTGCCTGATCGATAGTGCAGTTTCTAAATGTATTGGATACGGTGCGAAATCGTCGAAAAAGTATATTTTATACTACTTACACTTACCTTGCTGTGTATTGATAAATTTGTCCACCTGGTAATATTTTCAAGCGTGCATGATCAATAAAAAAGGATTTCCATAACATTTTCGAGTAAAGTTACCAGCAATGCTGCCTACAATGCTTTATATTCTTCTTCAGCTAGCTCTGCCAACTGGATCTAAACTGCAATTTGGTAAACATCCATTTTATACCAAGCAAGCCTAGACGCAAAAGACGAAAGTCGTACTAAAAGTTTTTGATTCATTAGACCTATTGCAAATTCAATCCGGAGACACATTGTATATTAAAGTTTGGTTTAACGCGTCATTCTATGTATGAACAGCTTAATTTAATACTTTTTGATTTCGGCAAAGGAAAATCGTCATTGAAGACTCGCTCATTTGCATTTCTTGGTGTGTCCAATCCTAATAGAAGATTTATTCTTTAAATAATTACTTACTGCGTGGCAAAACTATTGCATTCATAATAAAAATTAAGATAAGACGAGGGACAAAAAATCCGCATCTTGTGGTAAATCTAGCCTCTTAGCCAAATCTCGCAGCCTCACATTTCTTTCTGTTCCTGAAATAGAGATCTTGCGTTTCGGGGACGATTACATCTTAAAAATTGAGTTGACTTTATGGTTAGAAGGTCAACGTGCGGGCTTCTATAAGTTGGAGATCATGGGCGCCGATAGAAAACTTCTCAAGAGTGGCAATATTTTTTAGATATTGAGATAAGACAATTAAATTCAGGGTCTAAAAAAGAAACACTTGATGTGCACCTAAAAAATTGTATTAGATTTAAAAAAATATAAAAACAATGTGCTACAGGGTTTGGAAAAATACCTGTATTGCCAACACGTCTTATGTATATAAATCAAAAATAATAAAATCATTACGTTTTTTACTACATCTGTATCTTATGGTTTGGGCATCGAAGCGCACAAAATAGTGACTCGTTAGTAATAGCGATACACAATAATGCAGACAAAATTATATAACAAATAAAATAATAGATGCAAAATAATACACATACCGTATAGATCGGACCGAACACCCAAATAAAAACAATTTAAACCAGCATACACAATAATATAACAGTAGTAACTTAACCAGGGAGCGAATAAGACTAATTTCAGATAAGTAATGCATTTATTTTAAATATTTGCAAACATTCCGTGCAGGTGCACTGGGATTTGGCGAGCCATTGAATTTATTACTTGAACGAGCTTAGACGCAAGAAAACCCAACTTCGGTCGGCCCTTAGGTATATAAAGGCGTCAAGAAACGGAAATTTAAATATTGTTTTGTATCGCGCTGAGTGACAAATTTATAGACGCCTCTCATCTCGATATTTCGGTCATCGGCTTATTTTGGCTTATTTAAAAAATCGGTTCTGCAAAGTGAGCGGGCCCTTAGGGCGGACAAATGAATAAATCGTTGCTGTTATTACGCACACTATATAATATTATTACACCCTATGAGAATAATTTCTGTGCGGTGATTTCTGATAGCTTGGCGGTCAGCACTGGCGCGTAATGGTGGATTATTTTTGGAAAAATCCAGGGAGGGGCGCTTGCCCCTCTTTGCCCCTATGTAACGGCGCCCATGGTGGAGATTATTATAATGTTAGAAAACATTGATTAAGATTTATTTATAAAGGGAAATCAAAACTAGAACAGTAACAAGCGTACTTCGTGAGTTAGAGGAGTAGAGAATAGTTATTTGTATAACAAGCATAGAAAATAGAAGTTGCTACACCCAGTGCGACGTTTCCAACCAGACCGTGAGGAGGGTTGCAAGAGCACGACGTTTGACACGATGTTTGTTTTATAGGTATATCGAAACTAGATCTAAATTTGAACATTTGAATAGAAGGTAAGGGAAATCCTTAAAGACAAACAAATATTATCTAACCATAGTTAAATATTTATTATCATCGTGCACTCTCAAAAATGATTCTTGAAAATCCCATTTCTACCTATAACACTGTTATTTTTGTATTTACTTTTATAAATCAATTCCAGTCTTATTCCAGACATTTTTGTTCACAAGAAACCTTATTGCGCACTGGAATAAGTCCCAAAGTGGGGGATGCGACTAACAGGATTCTTCAGCCCTAAAGCTAAGGACGAAGGGAGACTATATGATCCTATTAGCGACCCAGGCAACAAATGGCAGTGACCGGAAGTGATACGCCCACGCACAGCGAGGGCAGCCGAAGGATATTACTATCCCCTTCACGGGGTTTGATCGGACAGCAGCGATAAAAACAGGCGTCCCTACTTTCCCCAGCGTCAAATTCCTCTTGGCTGCGTCGGTTGGCCAGCATGATCAGATCTGAGACGCTCAAATGCAGGTTTTTGTCAGTTTTGAAGTCTCGTTCAAGCTCTGCGAATATTAACTGTGACTAAGTTGACTAAAATAATTTGAATATGGTTTATCGCTTACGCTTACATTCTTACTCATTTAAGAAAATAGCACAATTTAGAACTTAGAGCGATTATCCTAATTGAGCAGTACGTAGAAATATTCATGTGGGGGTCCATTGCTGCATATAGACAACCCAAATGACATAGTTTTCTGAATGATGTGGCAACATTTCTACTGAATAATATAATTATAAGCAAACAATAATATTTAATTTACAAGTATATACCCAAGTACCAAATTACTTCTCTCAGGAGATACAGCTCCTTATAAGGAATATTGACAAAACTAAATTTTTGTTTACACGAGAAGAATAAATTAATAGTTTGGAGTACTTATTTTATTGATTGTTGCTGCTGCAGCGCCGTGTCCAATGTTTTTATGTAGGGTTGAACTTAGTTTTTTTATTAATATATCATTAATTTAACTGTTCTATTTAAAATACTTCATTTTAGAAGCTATTTTATAACAACTTTTAAGAAATATGAGATAGTAGATATATTTCTATGTATTGTAGATATTTTTTCCTTCTATTCGTTTAAACAAAAACAATGTATTGTCATGTGTCGAACTAAATAATCTCGAACAATAATCATATTAAAGCTGAATATCATAATACCTAAGTTGACATTGGTGAGACAGTTACTGTTATAGCCCTTCTAATAAAACCTGTTAACAATGTGTCAAAAGTTGGTGTCTAAACAACCTCAAATTCGATGTTAAAACTTTGTTAGCCACATAGGTACCTAAAAAAAGATGATTTTTTATTGAGATTTTCAGAAATAAGAATTACTGTAATACCAAATTTTTGCCAAAATAATATTCACGCCATCGTGCCTACATGGGCACATTTGAGGGCCGACCAGCTACAGTTACAAAATTATTCGGAAAAGAGCAGGATGATGACCACCCTTATAGTGGTTATGGACACGAGATAGCAAGTATAGGCAGTACAACTAACAATTTTGAATTTGATATGACCGTCAGCCAACGACCGCAAGGAGGAAGAGAATAATTTCCAAAAAATCACTATGATCGCAAGAACCCCACCTAGGAACACGAGTAGAAGCCTGTCGGAAGGGGACATGGAAACTATTGGAAAGCGCAAAGAACAACAAAGCACTTACCATAATTTAGAAAAACAGGCACAGCGCAATCAATACTTAAAAGAAAGAGGATGAATATGCCAGGAAGCGGAAAGAGAGGATATGGTAACAGGTTTTAGAAGTTGCTGGGAAGAAACCGGCAGACGGGAACTGTAACAAAAAAGAAATTAAAGAAACACTTAGAAACAAATATTATCAAACGATATGCGAAACTGGATAAAGGCGCTCATCAGCACGGAAGGGGTAAATATGGACAAGAACATGAAAATAATGGTAGACAGCGAGCAAAAAGCAGGGGACAGGAAGATAAGAATGAGACAATAGATATGGTTAGTATTCAAACAGAGAAGAGATACAAAGTCGAAAGATATACTAGAAAGACATCTTTCCGAACAGAAAACAACAGAATATACCTATGTGAAAATATGAACTACGAGAGTTACAAAGAGAAATCAATTGGGCTGAAGAATCATATAGTAAAAAACAAAAATTAGACAAAATATTCCAATACAAGGAGTGTAACATTCATAACAATAAATAAGCAAAGGAAGAAGGCTAAATGTTCGACAAAATACCCTCGAATTGAAACTATAATGGAAAGCAAGCGCTGGCACACGGTAAAATTATGTACATGGGGAACAAATGCTTTATAGTTGATATTGATGAAACAGATTAACGAGAAGAAATAACAAGACACGTAATTATACAACCGGGTATAAAACCTTCAAGGGAAGGCTAGGTAATTGAGGAAAAGTAAAGCAATGAGGAGAAGATTTTTAGAGCGTTAGAAACACAAAAACGTGAAAAAAGTGTACGTCCTACAAGAAAACCAAATGTAAATGGTATAACTACCAACCAATAGAGAAAAATGGATCAACTCAAACTGCTGAAGAAATGAACAACCTTTAAAAAACGCTAAACAGAGAACCTACAACAGCGGTAATAGGTTCGCAATAGCTAGCGATGAGACAAGAAAAAGATGTAGAACAGCTAGAAATACAAATTACAAAACAGTAGGAAGGCTAAAATCAAAAGTATACAAATTACCATTAAGAAAAAGCGAAAGGTACTGAGGTCTTGTTTAAAGAAAAGGCTTTGGAAGGTTTAAAATATAGTGCTACGTCTATAGAAACGAGGCTACCTAGGAATGTTATTGTACTCAGAGAAACAACAGAAGAGGATTCAAAATATGAGATAAAAGTAGCCGTAGTCAACATTCCTGAAGTAGAAACTCACGAAGAATATATAAAGACCAATACTTTCAAACGTACAATGAAAGGGGATTTCATGGTGGCAACAGTAAGTTTACTCAAAAATAAGGCAGAGGAAGAGATGAAACGGGAAGCATTAAAGTTGGTTGTTAAAAATGCAGAACGGTCATAGATGACCCAGTGTATCAAGGACAAAGAGGAAGTGAAAGATGCGTGTTACAAGTGTAATAAGAAAGGACATTCAGCAATAAGTTTTAATAATAAATTAGAGTTCCTACCACGAGTTACGACAAATATAAGAAGGAAGTCATCTAGCTTAGTAAACAAGCATAACAAGAAAGGAAAAGATTGCAAAACTATTGTCAACTGCGGTAAATCAGAATTCCAGCAAACAATAAAAATGATTCTTAAAATCTTTCAAACAAATCTGAACGGGTTTAGTTCGGCGCCCGAAATATTGAGCAAGTACGCGTTGGATCTATAACTGGACCTAATTTTAATATCCGAACCAAATATCATATAAACCAAACACCTTGGTGCTGCACTAATAAGAGTAAGCCAAGGCAAAAAGATTACGGAAAGCGCATGTGGAAATGCATATGTATGCGTAGAGATTGGAAATATTATAACGTACACCTTATGCTTTCTGAAGCAACATTAAATGGACTAAGCTGGAGTATGAATATAAACGGGAAAAGTAAGAAAGTGTTAGTAAGGGGAAATTTTAATGCCAAGTATAGATTCTAAGAATCGAGGATAGATGATAAAACGGGGAAAATGTTATCTGAATGATTAGCGGGAGATCACATACAAGCAATGAACACAGGGGACACTCCCACTTTTCTACGTAAGAGGAAATAGTGCATCCTACATAGAAGTCACGTTCAGCAGTGCCAATACTGGAGAGTGCTGGAACTATAAAATTTAAGTAATTATCAGTACATTTACTAAGAAATTTGAAATGTCGTATGGTTTGTAATAGAAGGCCTGGTGTCACGGAAATTACAACCGGGACCGACGGCTTAATACGCTCTCCGAGTCACGGAAATTGTAAAGAAGAAAATAGGGAAAAACCTTATGCTGGAAACTGAAACCAGAACGACTACAACCTTTTACAATCATATCAGGCCAAAACGTAAAGGACCAAAGACGGAATCAAGAAACGATAGCACCAGAAGAATACATCGAACAAATTAAAATTACGTGTGACCAAACATTACTGAATAGGACAAACCGGCCAACAAAGAACACGTATATTGGTGTAACGAAGAGTAACAACCCTTAGAAAAAAATATGTAATTGTAATAAGAAATTACGAGAATACTATGAACATAGGGAATTTGTAGGGAATGGAATTGTGGATGACCAAAGAAAAAGGTAACATCTACGTATCTAACAAAACGGTGTGTATCCACTTTACCTGGCACTCCACATACCTAGACCTTTACCATAACAAATAAACAAATCGAACCAGTTGAAAATGCTAAGCCTAGCATAGACGAACTCCTAGAGAGCAATTAAAATTTTGCATAAAAAGTTTTTTTTTATTTATTCACCATTTTGTTCATGTTTTTTGCGAGATAGGAGGTTGGTTCTTAAAACATCCATGTTCTACGTTTTCATGCTCCATCCATGTTCAAATCGAGCATGCAGTTAATGAATTCAATATGTAATAGTCCGGTCGGCAGGTACTTTCTACCTGGACACAATTCCCAAGTTAATGAAATTTTGGGATATTGTTTGGGGATGGTATTGGGTGTGGAATCTGAGTTTTCGACCTCGAGCACCCTGTGCTAACCCGGGGAGGGTCGAAAAACCTCGACATTTTCGGACTTTTTTCGGTTTTTTGCTTATATCTTCTGAACTATGCGTTGTTTGAGAAAAACACCCTTATAGAAAGTTGTAGAGCATGATATTTCCTTCAATTTTGATTGGTCAAAATTATTTGTTGACCCAATACTTACCGAGATACAGCAGTTGAAAGATGGAACAAATTTCTCAAAATGCAAAAAATAGAAAAATACAGGTTTTTGCCTCATATTTTTTAACGTATCTATGTATACTATACATAGCTACTTATTATTCTTTATTTTAAACTAGCTGACCCGACAGACGTTGTCCTGTACAAATTTCAATAAATTTGTGATCGTTTTGTGAATTTGTGAAGAGATATTGGTAATGTGTAAACAAAGTAAAAAAGAGAAAAAAAACGTATTTCTTAGTGATAATTGCATCTATTAACGATTATGGCTATGGATATTCAATTTAGGGAAGGGTTAATTCAGAAGTACGCTAATGGAAAATTCATTTGGTTTGTAGCATTGCGAGTTCTGCGACCTAAATTGTTCCGTGTGATTAGTGGCATTGCAATGCAATTAAATTGTGTCAATTCAATTAAATTCAATTATGTGGTTTGCGACACAATGTGCGATGCGAAGAAACACAATTTGGACAACTGATTCACTTTGTTGTAACTGTATAACCGTTTGTCACTTCAAAACTCACCGTATTTCGTAGGTAAATCTGTAAATTTGCTTGTGATCAAACGACGAAACTTAATTCATTTCATGAAACGTTGCAACAGAACAATGATTCCCAAGTTAATTAAATTTTGGGATATTGTTTGGGGATAGTATGCGATAGTAAGGTTGGAAAAAGTTGCCTGGAAAATTGGAAAATTCGGGAAAAACTTAAAGTACTTTTTTCTATGGGATTTTTGCTACTACGTGAGCAAATGTAGTTTGACAGCTGATTGTCAATTTGTGAATAAAGCCAAACGGTTACATAGTGACGAAAAATTGATTCAGTTGTTTATTTTCAGTTGAATTGTGATTCTGTTGCAATCGCTTCATGAAATGAATTAAGTTTCGTCGTTTGATCTCAAGCAAATTTACAGATTTACCTACGAAATACGGTGAGTTTTGAAGTGACAAACGGTTATACAGTTACAACAAAGTGAATCAGTTGTCCAAATTGTGTTTCTTCGCATCGCACATTGTGTCGCAAACCAAATAATTGAATTTAATTGAATTGACACAATTTAATTGCATTGCAATGCCGCTAATCACACGGAACAATTTAGGTCGCAGAACTCGCAATGCTACAAACCAAATGAATTTTCCATTAGCGTACTTCTGAATTAACCCTTCCTTAAATTGAATATCCATAGCCACAATCGTTAATAGATGGAATTATCACTAAGAAATACGTTTTTTTTTTCTCCTTTTTACTTTGTTTACACATTGCCAATGTCTCTTCACAAATTCAGAAAACGATCACAAATTTATTGAAATTTGTACAGGACAACGTCTGTCGGGTCAGCTAGTTTAAAATAAAGAATAATAAGTGGCTATGTATAGTATACATAGATACGTTGAAAAATATGAGGCAAAAACCTGTATTTTTCTATTTTTTTTGCATTTTGAGAAATTTGTTCCATCTTTCAACTGCTGTATCTCGGTAATTATTAGGCCAACAAATAATTTTGACCAATTAAAATTGAAGGAAATATCATGCTCTACAACTTTCTATAAGGGTGTTTTTCTCGAAAAATGCATGGTTCAGAAGATATAAGTAAAAAACCTAAAAAGGTCCGAAAATGTCGTGGTTTTTTGGCCCTCCCCGAGTTAGCACAGGGTCCTCGAGGTCGAAAACTCAGATCCCACACCCAATACCATCCCCAAACAATATCCCAAAATTTCATTAACTTGGGAATTGTGTCCAGCTAACCCCCCTCATTATGTACCTGCCGACCGGACTATAATGCGACTTCGTGTTACGAAGTTCGTGAAAATGAAAGTAGGCTAATACTGAGGTGACGTGTGGTGTCCTTCAAAAGTCCATAATTGGCCCCTCTTTTGTGGAAGATTTGCTAAGACATTGTACTAGAAGTGGAAATGGCAAAAGGGGGTACGTGTACGACTTCGATATAGCTGCCTGTGGATGAACAGGAGCAGAGATCTAAAGCAGCATAAAAATTGCAGTACAGAGAATACAATACGAAATGAACAGGAACAGGACAAAGCCAAGACTATGCAAAAAAAACAGAAACCGTTCCACTGATAGGTACTAGGCCATTAAAAGAAATAACAATAGAAGTTCGGGAGATAGAAACTGAAGCGATCCGAAAATATTTAGGAGATTACTTTGATCACAACGTCGCCTGCGTTGGTTAACAAAAACTTCGTCTTATGATCACAATATGGAAATGACGAAAGAAGGCGACAGAGGTCGCCACCCAATTATGTACAATAATACCCAACTTGGGATACGCATCAGTAGCAGTAGAAGAATGCTCGCGTTTGTAGTACACTTCATAATGCTCTAGCAAATTTACTTTACAAAAGGACTATTGGAACGCGCGACGGATAGCTAAATTTATGTTTTTACTTTTATATTATAAATATAGTCTTCAAAAATACCTTGCATCGTGGAGCACCGATCACCAGCGAAGCAATGTGACATGTTAAATATGGGCAAATAATGGAAAGTGAGCAAAGAAAGAGCTTATTGCGCATATCTAGCGCATAATGCACTACCTCGGCGAAGGCTCTCCAAGTAATTACCAATAGAATCTCTGGTAGATAACGACACCGTACGCATAACAAACTAGAAAGAGACTGTGACACAGATTACGGTCGAGGTAGTGACGAAATTACTGGAGAATTGGAAAAATCTGTAAGGATAGGCCGAGTGGACTACAAAATTAATCCCGGACATGCAAATATGGGTCAGTATGAAACATGCGGAAATTGGATACCACACCACGAATGTGTCACAGCACACCGAAAAGGAAACTACGTTTATTGTTGAAAGATTGATATGGTAGAACATTCCATCTTTCACTGCCCAAGTTGGACACGGTACAAAATCACGGAAGTAAATACATGGGAACATATAAGTCGTAGGAACATAACTACTCTCATGCTAAGAAGTAACGAAAAGTGGGACACATTTGAGAGGTCTGAATAACATTATTGGGGATAAATAAGTAAGAGGGGAGAGTAAGAGATAATGACAACAAGGTAACTGATAAGGCAGCTGTAGAGCTGGTTTTTAGGTTTAAATTGTAATAGTAATTCCAGTATGTAATTTTGTAACTGATAGGAATACCTCTCTTCCTTGAAGTGATGCATATGCTATACCAAAGGAAATAGGGAGTTTTCAGGGAGACCACTCGAATCAGTTGTTCTAGTAGCACCCTTTATAAAAGAACTGATCAAAATAATCAATAATGACAGGCTAAAGAATACGTTATGATGAGTGATGCAGAGGGGAGACTGGACACGTACAGGAAAATAGGTGCACCATCCAGCTTAGAAGGAAAACTGAAAGTGGTAGAAGAAGAGAGCCTAAAGATAGTAGAAGAAGACTGAAGGTAATGAAAAACCTCTTGAGATTGAAACAGTTGAGGATGGTCTTTCTCTTCTTATAACGGGCGTATTAGCTAGTTTGTAAAATAGGAGAGAATCCAAAATGGAGCATTGAAAACTGTGGACGAAAATTATGTAAAATAAAATAATTAATTTTGAACTCAGTTAAAATTCTCATTCTGTATTTCGTAGCTTTCCATTTCTGTCTTTTTTTATTTGGTTGCACATCGCTGTAACACACTCTATTCACATTGTTGGATGATCATACACATAATCCAGTAAATCCATACACCAATTTTTTTATTGTTTATATCAGTTCATATTTAGTATACATGGTGGACCTTTACCTTTTTATTGAATATACAAAAAGTCCCCTAAAATATAAGCTGTGCTACGGGTGCCATATTGAAAAATATCCGCTAATTTTTGTCGTCTCTATATAATTCCGTAGCCGATGCAGATATAAAAAAAATCAAATAAAAACTGTACGTTATAATACAGCAAATAATTTATGTCGTTATAGTTTTTCCCGCAAACCGAACGGTTTTTTTAATTATGAGCTGTAGGACACCAACAGATATCATCAGTGAGAATACTGTCGCTACTACAATGCAAACGGATTTTTTTGCAAACAATCGAGATAAAAAACTTCAGATAAAATATCTTTCCACCCACTTGAAAAGTTCATTTAGAAGAGGCCCAAGCTGATAACATTGCAGCTGCATGGAACACATAATTGTTACTTGCCCTATAATATGGGACAACAAAGCCCCAGACGTTCGATGAGTATAAATATGTTTCCTATAATTGTTTAATCAGTGAGCAGCAATTATTTTCTTCTATTTATGCAGCTTCTGTCGTCCCTGCTTGGACTAGCTCCCTTTGGTCCCTTGGTCCATTGATCCCTGTCTTGCAATATCTGGATCTAATTTGCACCTCTAGTTTATTACGTCGTTGCTCCATCTTAGATGTAGTCTTCCTTTCTTTCTGCTTCTTTCACATGTTCGCCACTAGATGATATTTTTCGTCCATCTGTCTCCATACATCTTAGCAACATGTGTCCTTCTACACCATTTCTGGTATTTTGTGACCTTTTTCTATCTCCGTTATCTATTATTTTTCCTTCTTAATCTTTTAGCTTCATGATTTATTTTTCTCGAGGATGAATTTTCTTTAGTACTTTTAGGTTGTGCTGTTACTTACAATTGCTGTTTTTATGATTTCATCTTTGTGTTCTTTTTTAGTTGTTGTTTTATCATTCTATTTAATTCTCTGTATTTATCGGAATTTCTTCTTCCTTCCACTACTAGTTGTCTTCTTTCTTCTATTGGTTTCTTTACTTATTTTTTGTATTGCCGTATGAGGTCAGCAATTACATTCTAAATTTTACTTAGCAGTTTTACGTCTTGCAAGTGCAGCAGCTGCCAATCACTGATATCGCATATATATATCTCTTAAGTCCAGCAGTGGATGGGTAATAATTTAGAACCAACTGCCTGAGGTTGGTAGTTAAGCTTTGTCTTCCTGCTTAGCTGAAATCTAGTTAGTTATGACTAACTTTGACTAAAGACATAGTAACCAGTATTTTACAGTGCATTTTGTTCAAATTTGAGAAATCAATAACATACTAGAACCCATACTTCAAAATCCATTGAATTTACAGGAAAAATTGTCAAAAAGCATTTTTTTTTGCTTTATTATGGTCTTACAGTTTTTATTTGTTTTTTTTTAATATCCGCAACGGTTAAACAAATTATATAAGAAACACTAGAAGCTCCCATATTTCAATATGGCGGCCGCAGTTTGATTTTAAGAGAGTTTTAGTATATTCAAGGAAAATGTAAATGTAACATATCCGCCAAATTTTTTGCTTCTACTATTTTTTTCACGGTCAAAACATATTTTACTTGCACTATTAGGACTGCAACCGCAACCCAACGTGCACGTATTGTAGCAACGCAGATGCTCAATATTTATCTAAAAGACATTAATCAGTGTTGTTTTTGGGGCCGTTATGATGTTAAGATTATATTGAGCAAACCTATACTCTTCTATTTCTCAATTTCCGTCAGTATTAATGGCATAGGATATCTTTAATTTCATCCCAGAAAAAAGTTTACGATTGTAACAGCTAGACTTTTAGCTGGCCAGAAAAAAGACTGCTCTTTCAACACATTTTATCTCCAAAACTGTTATTTTGATAAATCATATACTCTATATCGCGATACAAGGGCACACTATATTGTTGCAACCACGTTTGATTTTTTTATGTTAAGTGAAATTTGTTCCAATTACTTAATAAGTCTTCTTCTTCTTCTTCTTATTGTAGGCCAGTGGCCTGTTTTAACCACAAAGTGGTTCTATGAGCCCTCTTTGCCCTTAGGCCGGGTAGATGGCTAGCCTTACCCGTCGAAAGTGAGGAAGGGTTTCCTTGTTTAGGGGTTAACGACTACCGCAGGTGTTAGCGTGGTAGCCGGGGAGCTTACGATTTTTAAAATCCGTCTGTAGTATCCGCAGGGATTTGAACCCGGGCGGGCCGCCTGAGAGGCGAGTATTTGCTCACGGGGCCATCCGCTCACACTTAATAAGTGAATTTTATATAAATGATGAAACGTATTCTTCTGATGGAAGTCCTACTTATTCTTAAACTTGTGATTATTCTTTTTGATTTAGATTAAGGTGTTCAATATTTTATTAGCTTTATTTACCATATTACTAAAGTGTTTAAACTTACAGCTGTCAGAATTAGTTGTTAATTGCAATGTCATAAAGGCGTAACAACTGTAATCAATATCACTTTTGGATAATATTGAGTATCTGTCTATCTGTAATGCTATAACATATGTACGTTGGGTTGCAGTCCCAAGTAGTAAAGGGCCCCAACCTATATGGCCCTCGCTGTACAATGTATAAAAAATCATATTGGTATTTAAAGAAATACTTTGTTCAGAAACACTTGATACTGCTAATACGTATAACTAAAATATATATTACTCCGTTTTCGCTATGCTATTAATTTCCAAATACTATGAAGGTTCGAACAAATCAAATATTGCAGGTTTAAAGGTTAACGTTGATTTTCGCCTGCTGCTGTTTATAAAATTAGAGGCGACTGTTCTAACTTCATAAAGTTCGCTGAAAGTATTAAAGCACTTAAGATGAAACCACTTTTAGAAGTGTGCGTTCAATATCCATGAATGCTAGTAAATGATTGATAGTCTCGGCGAAACCCCGCGAAGCCACATAGAATTAAATATTGAATTTTAATGCGCCTTCTATCGTGCTTTCGTGCTCTCACAATCATTTACAAGACCAGAATGATTGCTTAGGCAGAAAAATGAACAAAGCGCTGCAACTTGTTACGATTATGATTAATTTAACACTTCGGAGCTGTTAAAAAGTTAATCGAAAGTCTATAAACAATCAACGCCAAGGGCATGCATACAGCTCGCTGTTCCAGTAAATCGTTCTTGGGGAATTTATAAAATATTTCATTTTATGTAGTCGCGTCGTCAGGTGTTTATAAATTTATTTTTGTATTGTACCTACACTAAAATATTTTATTTAAGTTACCCTATGTTCAGTTATATAAATGTGTTTTCTAACAAAATATAAAACAGTAAATTTAAGCTTGCATTTTCAAGACAAACATAATCATATATAAAAAAAGACCGCTAAAATTTCACGGATTTAATGCTATGTGCTTTAGGTTCTAGAATACCGTTCACATTGTAATTCTACTAAATTAATGTATTAGCAAGAATTTTTTAAGGTTTTTAGTAAATTTTAAACGTAAAGAACGAATTGAAAACTTGCCCGGTTAGTTGTTAAATGATATTAAAGGCACTCCCATAAGGAAATTTACATACTTAGTATAATTTTGTCCACCTTCTAATCTGTTTGAAACTCCCTATTACGAAAACTCCTCCAAAAAGAAACTGTTGTATAAATGACATACCCACATGCACGTGTTTTTGATAAGAATTTTACGGATATTTAACATTTCGGCCGTTTAACACGATAATTAAAAATTATGTTAAGATAAACTTTGAATATACAAACCATTTCATGTTGAAACAATAAAATCATTTAATTGTTTCAAACACTCAACTATTTTAAAAATTAGAATTATTATCAGTATATAATACTTCCAAATTTTACATACAACTGTTATTAATAAATAAATTGATTTGATTGCTCTTTTACATTTCACTTTGGTGTCATTATTTAGAAAATGCCCCTCCGCGTAGGATGAAACACAGATTTATTATAAAATAGAATATTATAGCACAAACACTAGAAAAGTTGAGTTGCGACAAACATAATATAATTATGTGATTAGTAGCGAAATGGTAACAAGCCTGCGAATAGCCAAATAGTTCACTTTTACGCCTTAGTTAAGTAACCCACAGGCACGTTTAGTATTGTTGGTTGCCTATACCATAATTATATATGGAACAAGATCTGTAGAATTGCCCAGGCTTCCATTCGGAAATAGTCTCTATAAAGCTACAAACAGTTTTAAACACGTTAGTGGATTCTCATTAACATACTAATTTTTCCCCTCACACGAGGTCTGCGATAGCCGCTAAAAAAAAACAAGGAAAAAGTTTTTCGCAATTATCTCTCTTACTGTTAGCTTTAGAGTAAAATAACATTTTGCAAATATTAAAGAGAATTACATTTTATATAAAATTGTTCTGGGTCATACTTTTGTGCGGCCAATAGTTTTGACGATATGACTCAAATAATGTTATATGTTTTGTGCACTTGCATAGAATAATGTATTGTTTAGTATTAAGTGCTTTTATCTGCAACTTACAATTGATTGATACTTTTAAAACAGATTGTTTATTATATTTTCATACTAATTTTTGCACCACCACGTGGTAGAGTACATGGCGAGTTTTGTACGTGTTATCCCTTGTAAGGCTAATCCAAATGCACTATTTATAGTATTCTGTTGAAAGTTGAGGAATGACAAACGTCGTCGTTTTCTATTTCAATAACTTCATTTTCCTCTTCACTCTAGTACAACTGTTTCATTACCTTCCCTTCAAACGTAAAGCTCAAGCTGGACAGCCGTCAAGAACCTTTATATATTTTTTAACATAGCTAATCTACGTACTATACCTACTTAATTAAAATACAGTCTTATAATATTTTTTATCTACGACCACTACTAAAAGTAGGCCATTTAGCGCTAGCTTGTTTCACTAAAAGTGACGTTTTATAGTTTAGCATGGTTAAAGAAATCAGCTGTTTACTTTAAGCGCATGTGTTTTTGAAATAATTAAAGCGTTATGTAATGAATACAGTCAGATGTGTAGTATTAATAATTACCTTTCGTAACTGACCTTGACAGTACTGGCTCCGTAAACATTCGCCCGCTCGCCAAAGCCTACTGTTTATTATGACATAAATTATAAGTGTCGTAGATACCAACCTTTTTTAAATCGATATTTATGGATTAATAACAGTAAAATTAAGGTCGTAGATAAAATATTGTATGCAACGCGTGCATAAACGTCAACTTTTAGCACTTGTTGCATAAATAGCTATTACAGTGTAGTAACCTAACCTTAAAAATATCACTAACGTCATTTTTGACAGCTGTTTGAAAACTACAAAAGTTATTACAAGGTTGTGTAAAAGATACTACGCAAGAGATTCACTGTTGCTTTCGTAAGTTGATAAAAAATAATTTGAGCGAAAATATTATAACCGAGTTACTTTGCTAACTGCATTTGTAACCACCATTGAAACCTGGTTTTTAACTATGGTATATTACGCGAGAAAAGTGATGTTTACTGAACAAGTATGGCTGGTTTGAGTACGAGCGCAAGCGAGTACTTAAACGACCAGACGAGTTCAGTAAAACTACTTTTCTAACGCGTTCCG
This sequence comes from Agriotes lineatus, assembly GCA_940337035.1. Classification (NCBI taxonomy): domain Eukaryota; kingdom Metazoa; phylum Arthropoda; class Insecta; order Coleoptera; family Elateridae; genus Agriotes; species Agriotes lineatus. The sequence goes on along the minus strand of OW679197.1, from coordinate 85,548,878 downwards.
TATACTATTTTATCGAATTTAATATAAAAATGTAAAATATTTCATTTTTATATAAAAGTGACATTCAATGTCAAAACATAAACAAGCTGAGCAGAACTCGTTCTTATGTACTGAATCACAATAAGCAGCTCCAGTTAATGTTATGCGTTTGGCAGTACTGGAGTGTATTGTTGGTGGTACTGTAAGTCTATGTCAAATTCGAGGTTAGCAGGTTAGGTTTGGCGTCAGTTTTGACACAGACTGTCGCAAAACCTAACCTGTTAACTTCGAATATGACATAGACTGACAGTGCCACCAACAATACACTCCAAATCGCCGTTGCTATTCAGTAATGGTTGCTATGGTACAAAATAATAAATGATTTTGAATGAACAAAAATAGTACATTACCATATTAAATACAATAAAAGTTATTCAATTGTTAAGCTTATTTGCAGCTAAATATTTATTGAAAATTTCATCTTGAAATAAAATAATTGGTTAAAAATTCAATTGTAGAAATATATTTCAACAATTTTGTGTCTTCTTCAGTCTACACGGTTAAAAAATAACATATTAAAATCTGTAAGTAAAAACAATATATTAAAGTAAGTTAGTGAACAAACAAACTTTCTCATTTTCTTTTTACCTTGCAAATAAAGTGGTTTCAGTTATAAAATTTGTACCATTTTTCCTCATTTTCCAATTAAGAACATTGCTAGTTGAGAAGAATAATAAAATCTGTAATTTAAATGTATTAAGAACTTTTGATAAGAATAAAGCAAGTTATATAATTCACCTAGTGTTAAGTTAAAACAAACACTAACTTAACTAACTAACTTATACATTATAGCCCTTTAACTGGAGTTACTTTATTGCCCATTCTGTTTTCTTTTGCTTCTGTAAAATGTTTTAGTCGTTTTTCTTTTACTAGGTACTTTTGTTTCACCTTCACTTAATGTCTGTTCGCAAATGAAACAATAGTTTAAGTTTTAAGTTAACAATGCAGCATAAACAAAACACGTGTTCGTTCAAAACATAAAGTAGACAACCTGTGACATAAAATGTAAGGCATGGCAACGGGAAAACAGTTAGTTCGCTTAGTTTCGCAAAGACAGCAGCCATTTCTTAGTTATATCTTTTAAACTATTAGTCGTACAAAAATATACTTCAATACATTTCGATAGAGAATTTAATGGTATTTAGTATTAATAACACACAATTTTATTGTAGAACTTAAAAAAGATATTAGCAAAAAACTCATTTTTGCATGTTGTTCCCAATATGGCGGCCAACGCAGATATTTCAGGAGGGGAAAATGTGGTATAATATTAAAAGTTCCAAAAGAAACAGTTACCAGTTTTCCAGAAATTTTACTGAACTAAACTGCTACATGTATTAATACAAGAACTTGAATATTGCACCCAAGTTCCTCCAGGTTATGAAAATAGCGCTTGCTACACTGTACATGTTTGGTCTTAAACATGTAATCTTACACATAATCTACTTTTATTGCAATACTTAAACTTTAAAAGAACACTTGAGGTATCTGAATAACTCAAGGTGTAAGTTTTGGTTTGGGAGTGTAAAACTTCTGTATATATAATATTAACGAGCAAATTGAAACAGATATTTTACAAACTTAAAAAATCATAAATTCAAATTTTACATTCATGCTGTTTCCTTGGGTATTTTTCATTAATAGTACATAGAAAGCCACAAAATATTTCAGAGACTATTTTAAATTTCATGTTTTTCACATGGGGAGGAAACCACAATATTTAGAGTATACGTTTAGGATATAAGAATAGAAAAAAGGTCCTATAAACATAATTTCAATTTTCAACCCCGTTACAATTATTTTGTTTAACATGGACACAACAAAAGGTTATTCCCAATATCAAAAGATCAGATTGGGAGCAACAGTCGTACAGGAACGGCGGGAAAATAAATGCATAATTCTCCAGGTTTTATGACGTACAGTGACACGCAGCACTGAATCATACGGAGTAGTCGAAATCCGACGTAATACGGGATGCAAAGAGAAAGTAAACAATCAAGGAAATATTTAAAAAGTCAGACCGAACATAAACGACACATTTTTTAAGCAAGAAGACATAATACACCGAAACACATATTGTCATATATATTTAAAAGAGAACTATTACTAAAGATTTTATAAACAAATAGTATACAGGGTTTATGTAAGCATTAAAGAATTTCACTATATAAAAGCGCTTGGAATCGATTCAGGCGAAGTTCAAAAACCCTACTTGGAATGAGCATCAACTGGCGCTCAAAAAGTAAATTTTGTAATTAAACATCTGAATAACTCAAGGTGTAAGTTTTGGTTTGGGAGTGTAAAACTGCTGTATATCTAATATTAACGGGCAAATTGAAACAGATATTTTACAAACTAAAAAAATCGTAAATTAGAATTTTACATTCATGCTGTTTCCTTGTGTTTTTTCATTAATAGTACATAGAAAGCCCCAAAATATTTTAGAGACTACTTTAAATTTCATGTTTTTCACCTAGAGTCATTGGGAGGAAACCACAATATTTAGAGTATACGTTTAGGATATAAGAATAGAAAAAAGGTTTTATAAACATAATTTTAATTTTCAACCCCGTTACAATTATTTTGTTTAACATGGACACAACAAAAGGTTATTCCCAATATCAAAAGATCAGATTGGGAGCAACAGTCGTACAGGAACGGCGAGTAAAATAATTACATAATTCTCCAGGTTTTATTACGTACAGTGACACACATCACTGAATCATACGCAGTAGTCGAAATCCGACGTAATATGGGATGCAAAGAGAAAGTAAACAATCAAGGAAATACTTAAAAAGTCAGACCGAACATAAACGACACATTTTTTAAACAAGAAGACATAATACACCGAAACACATATTGTCATATATATTTAAAAAAGAACTATTAGTATGGATTTTATATACAAATAGTATACAGGGTTTATGTAAGCATCAAAAGATTTCACTATATAAGAGCGCTTGGAATCGATTCAGGCGAAGTTCAAAAACCCTAATTGGAATGAACATCAACTGGCGCTCAAAACGTAAATTTTGTAATTAAGCATCTGAATAACTCAAGGTGTAAGTTTTGGTTTGGGAGTGTAAAACTGCTGTATATCTAATATTAACGAGCAAATTGAAACAGATATTTTACAAACTAAAAGAATCGTAAATTCAAATTTTACATTCATGCTGTTTCCTGGTGTTTTTTCATTAATAGTACATAGAAAGCCCCAAAATATTTCAGAGACTACTTTAAATTTCATGTTTTTCACATAGAGTCATTGGGAGGAAACCACAATATTTAGAGTATACGTTTAGGATATAAGAATAGAAAAAAGGTTCTATAAACATAATTTCAATTTTCAACCGAGTTACAATTATTTTGTTTAACATGGACACAACAAAAGGTTATTCCCAATATCAAAAGATCAGATTGGGAGCAACAGTCGTACAGGAACGGCGAGTAAAATAATTACATAATTCTCCAGGATTTATTACGTACAGTGACACACATCACTGAATCATACGCAGTAGTCGAAATCCGACGTAATATGGGATGCAAAGAGAAAGTAAACAATCAAGGAAATACTTAAAAAGTCAGACCGAACATAAACGACACATTTTTTAAACAAGAAGACATAATACACCGAAACACATATTGTCATATATATTTAAAAAAGAACTATTACTATGGATTTTATATACAAATAGTATACAGGGTTTATGTAAGCATCAAAGGATTTCACTATATGGGAGCTCTTGGAATCGATTCAGGCGAAGTTCAAAAACCCTAATTGGAATGAGCATCAACTGGCGCTCAAAAAGTAAATTTTGTAATTACACATCTGAATAACTCAAGGTGTAAGTTTTGGTTTGAGAGTGTAAAACTGCTGTATCATCTAATATTAACGGGCAAATTGAAACAGATATTTTACAAACTTAAAAAATCATAAATTCAAATTTTACATTCATGCTGTTTCCTTGGGTATTTTTCATTAATAGTACATAGAAAGCCACAAAATATTTCAGAGACTACTTTAAATTTCATGTTTTTCACATAGAGTGATTGGGAGGAAACCACAATATTTAGAGTATACGTTTAGGATATAAGAATAGAAAAAAAGGTTCTATAAACATAATTTCAATTTTCAACCGCGTTACAATTATTTTCTTTAACTTGGACACAACAAAATGTTATTCCCAATATCAAAATATCAGATTGGGAGCAACAGTCGTACAGGAACGGCGAGTAAAATAATTGCATAATTCTCCAGGTTTTATTACGTAAGTGACACACAGCATTGAATCATACGCAGTAGTCGAAATCCGACGTAATATGGGATGCAAAGAGAAAGTAAACAATCAAGTCAAACCGAACATAAATGACACATTTTTCAAGCAAGAAGCCATAATACATCGAAACACGTATTGTCATATAAATTTAGAAAAGAACTAAAGATTTTATAAACAAATTGTATATAGGACTTGTGTAAGCATTAAAGGATTTCACTATATAGGAGCGCTTGGAATCGATTCAGGCTAAGTTCATAAAACCCTAATTTGAATGAGCATCACAAATGCAAGTATGGTACTGTTTATCGCATTAAAAATTAAGATTATTCCTGGAAAATAGACAATACAAATTCGGAAAACACACAGAAAAAGACTAAATTTGTTAAACAACTGATGGTTGAATACTGGTTATAAAATTAAAATCAAATTTAAGACGTGAAAAGCCATCTATTTTCTAATCGTACTGAACATTTGCAAGCTGCGGGTCCGGGTGCACGAAAGGTTGGTACAAAAAAAACCTGACCTGTACCGCTACCCACATGGGCTGCAAATCTGAAGACTCTGCCAGAATAAACTCGTGATACCAGATGTTATTGTTTTTCCCAGCACGAAAATTTGTAGCCCAACAAACGAGGGAACGGCAACGGGTGGCCACTTGACACTTTTGTAGCTTTGCGGCTGATAACTTGAGAAATTCTGGGATTACTAGGGCAAAGAACGAATAAGAAAAAGAAAAGAAAGGCCTGCAAACAAATTTGACTAACAGTCAGACCACGTAAGGTTACAGATAGTCGTTTCATACCGGAGATTTCGGGCCGCCAACAGATGTTCTGCTATCCATTCACGATATAATCGTTTAACACTTCGCCCTTGCTATTAAGGGTGTTGAATAAATTAATCACCGTCGAGTAGCTTTCAGTCGAAGTTAATTTTGGTTCCTCTCAGAAGTACACCACCAGATTAGCAAACAAACACCAGGATACTTTTAGACAGTTTAATTATAGTTCAATATATCTATTTACAAACATAGGCATTACTCAATCGATCAAAATAAAATGTATTTCCCAATAAAATCAGTAGTTATTCGAGACGTCCTGTTGCGAAAACCTGGCTTCCCTGCAACCCGTCATATATCGGTACGTTTGGAGGTCGGATGGTCTGTGCCCTGGTCGAACGACGGGACGCCACTGGTGCCGTTGGCGGACCGCCAAATTTAGTCCCAGTGATACCAATCGTTAAGCTCGAAACTCGGTCAAAATATCAAAAGGCAGGTGTAGCTGTAAATATAGGTTAATTCGGCTATGGCAGGACTTTGCTTACACTTCCGGGATATTCTGGAAGGCCGCCAAGTGGCCTTACAGGTCGTGACCTCGCTGCGGGCTTGTGTAGTGGGCGTGCTTTGTTTACCCAGCTGGTGTCGCGGCTGGTGACCTCGGGGAGACTACCGATGATGAAGACGTTCCTCTGCGGAGCGAATACGCCCCAGGGGTTCGCGTCGGTGCTGGTCTTCGTCTCTGGGGAAGTCCAACTGGTAAGTAAGGATCTGTAGTCAAAACTATTTAGTGCGTAATCGAAACGGCCTCGAAATTTTGCTAAAAGCCTGGTCTTTACAATTTGCAATTGAATATGTTTGTTTTGAGTTTAATTACGCCGGATGGCTAAAGTTATTATTTAATTGAAACGTATGAAGCGGTTTCTCAGAGAAGCGTCGCCTCCAAAACACGTCTCGGGGAAGCTTTATATGCAGCTGAAGGCGGGAAGTGAGCGAATTATTTGTACTGCTTCCGGGCTGGAAAAATCGAGCCAGGAAAGCGGTCCGGTATACAGGGGCGTCGCCAAAAACTGACTCCTAGACAGGAATATGTTCGGATAATGTAATTAGAAACCGGTCTCTAATTAGAGGCGTCGGTTCAACTAATTAAATTCTGGTTCGGGATTTCGGGAAAATAATAGGATGTGAAAGAATGTCCTTTAATCGGACGAGACGGACAGGATTGGGGATGATCTGGGACTGGGTGGATACTGGAATGGATGCTGAGTTTGAATACAGAAAGGAATGCCCGTGAATCGGTCGTGAAGCCGCTTTTATGTCCCCTCTTCGTGCTTCGTGCAACCTAAGTGGGAGAACGGCGCATAGGTATACCTGCGCTTCCTCGATGACGTATTTTTATCGCTGGTCGGGCGTTCTAAAGATTCAAACTCTGATAAGTAACCTAGAAATATCTATGGGAGAACGCGCGAATTAATTTTAATTCAGAAAAACGCATTCCCGCTGGGCGAAACGTTACAATCGGACGGGTGCAGCAATTCACCAAACCAATAAAACAACATTTTCACTAGATTATCGACAATTATTTAAAATAAATGGCCTCATCAAAAAGAGCCCCGAAAAAATACGTCTTATCGCTTCGGAAGTAAAATTGGGACTCAAAAATTTCGAAAATTAAATGAGCACCGGAAATAGTTCTACTCTACGCAACATTGTCAAAAAAGGAATATTCGTTGCGAATTAAAATTTTGTGTAGACAAACCCATGTTTATTTGACTTCTTTGTTTTTTTATTACCTGCAAATATTAGGGTTTCCTCTCCGATCATCCTATATTGAATTACTACAGAAATGAAGGTTATACTGTAAGATGCATTTATTTTCTGAGTACCTTGTTTAATGTTGTATTATTTCTTGTTGCTATTAGTAAATGACTCAAATAAGAGAAAAACCTGAAATCAGTAAATAATAAGTTCGAGTAGTTTATTTTTTTTTGTTCAATTTGTACTTCGTTGGCACATTAATACGTCTTTCATATATATTTTACAAATATTTAGGTAATTATGTAACCCAAAGCTCTGACCTTCCGCCTTGCAGGCGAAGCTCCTTCATGGGATGTTAGTGCCTCACTATTATTATTATGTAACCCAATATGTGTATTTATAAAGGTAAAATGTTAAGTCAACAGGTTCAATCAGCTATAATGCATCTTATGCTTGTAGGGGCAGACAATCGCCCTGTATAACCAACATTTTAAGAATCGACGATTAACAAAAGTGTCAGATATGTTTAAAAAACAAAAGCTAAATGACACAGATCGTTTCGATAAAGTCAGAAATGAAGCTGAATTCGACCCTGGCAACATTTTCCCGTGTAACAATTTGTCACAGTACCAACAGTACAAAGTAAAATATTGTATAGGTACAGAAACAACATCTGAAAATATAAAAGTAGGCGCGACGCCTGCTATGAGTAAATTTAGTATTCAAATTAAGTGCCAGTTATTTTTTGTCTTGCGTTACAAAAACGCCGTAAATCCAAGAAGTTCGTAAGGCAACATTCGTGTTAAATAAGTTCCGTGTTTAGAGGAAGTTACTTCCGCTTTGCACTGTATTCTTCTTTCAAATTTATGGACGTTCTCTCTTGTCGTTTGTTGCGGTGTACTCGTCTTAATTAGGTAAATGTCGAGCATTTTGTACGTTATTTGGCATGGGCTTTTATTTTTGTAACTTGAGTTGTTGGGGATTACGAAAGAATGGGAGCTTTAAAAAATATGTCACTTATATAGGTCATTTTCCGTGCAATTTCATGTCGTGTTACTTAAAATTACAATTTTGTTAATTAATAAACAGAATTTTGTTTAAATTCAAATCTGTAAAAGATAAAATATATAAAACCCAAGGTTTGAAGATGAGCAGCGGAAATTAAATTTCAGATTGCTTGTTTAAATTTTATAGCCATCGACAAAAGTTGCTACAAGAAATTCCAAATAAAACGGCCTAAGGAATTAAATATTGATTGGCAGCGCTCGTTATTTAAAATGCGACTTATCAGTTAAGTAATAAAAAAGAGACTTTCAAGAAGTGATAATTACAAGCATCTCGTTCCTAAAATCGACAAAGCATTATCGGCGTTTTGTCTGCCGTTATCCGTAAATTGGTTATGCCGTAAAAACGGAGCAGTCACAAAGAAGGAAAATGTCGGCAAACTTTTCAGCACTCGGCAACCTTTTATGTATTTAGTTGGTTAATTATACCATTAATTCGTTTTAACAGCGTACAACCCTTTGACACGCAAGGAATGTGCTACGAAAACGCAATTTAAAGTCCTAATATTATAATTATTCCGGCTTTTAACCAGCGCAATAAAATTAAAATTGGCCTGCTTTAACAAGTTTCCCGCCATTTAACTGCATCAAATGCTTGTCCTTTGTATAATTCGTTTGATGTTTACAAATGCCCTCTTTCTTTGATCCAGCAAGAATTACGAATGCCTTTTTTGCAATTATTGCTGTTAACGTTGCTCCAGAGCGACGAGCAAACCGATTTGTCGATTCCAACTAATTCAAGGAATGGAAGCGGTATTACGGTTTACCCCTTTCGATTTAGAAATGATTTGATATACCAATGCTAATATAAAAATTAAGTTCGGACAGTATATTCTTAATGCGCATATACAGAGCTTTTTTATGCAACTGTAGGCTTCTCTATAACAGGTAGAGAAACGCTTAAATGGGTAAAGAAGTGCAGGTTTACTAACTGAATTTAACACTACCGTAGTTTTTAAAATATTACTGCGATTGATATTTCATATACAAAATACCTTGCCGTATGATAAACAGAACTAAATACAGCACATTTTTGTTGAATCTTTTTAGTGAAATTGAATATGCACAAAAGATAGTCATCGGCTTCTCTTACAATACATTAATTTTTAAAGTTCAGGGTTTAATCTCGCAGAGCTTGTGAGTAACGTGACTATGTGGCCTCGCCAAATTATGTCAGGAAAATTTATAACTTTTGCCGGTCGCATAAACACGGTCACTCCTTCAAGGAATTCTGATGTACGGGTGATGGCAGCTCGTGTTTGTTGACTCTTCGAATCAACCAAAAAAAACAACTCTCTTGCAGCAGGATACTACTGTTTGGCTGTCGCTTGAAACACTTTTCCGAACTATCTCCGAAACTCATGTTTATAGTGTTGTAACAGGACAGTTAAGTGAGAAGCGGTGTGGCGCAGTTAAGTAGGCGGTAGGCTTGCATTAAGCAAGTCTTTGGTTCGAATTCTGGGGGGGGGGGAATTTTTTCGCAGCCTTGGCGATTGAAATCGGGCTCGGTAAGACCATTCACAGTTGGGCACCAAATTAACTGTGCTCTACTCAGAACCACTGACCTAAGAGATAGATTAACAAGGTCAACACATCAACATGACACACACCTCACACAGTGATTGCTGCGCAAGCACAAAAGGCGCGCTCCAACTTTGTATTTCAAATACGGGGCAAGTTAAGCATTGTACCGCCAAATGCAAGCGCATAAAGCACCAGTCTCTACACCGCAAGGTAAAATGAGGTTATCGATTATATATACATATATACACACAACAGGACAGTTAAAGCAGTTAGGACTCCTTTTGTATGCTTTGCTGGTAGTATCTTGTCATCACTTAAACTAAATCTGTTTTATATTGTAACAATATAGAATACAGTCGATTTTCTAGCTTTAACTGATTTGACAAATAAAAACACCTACACTTATACTAAAATCGCTTTACAAACTTACAATAACATAAAATTCTGCTTTTTTGCCCAAATTATCAATATATGCACCTTTTAACGGACTTGAAAGACTCGTTCTAATAATATTTTACTTTAGTTTCCGTGTTGTTATGCATAAAAAAAGAATTTAATCCCAGAGCTAAGCTTTGAACTATCGAATATGAACCATGGGCTACATGTAAGTCAAGTTTCAGCCCATTCAAATGCAAAATGGCGGATATGGCAGTGAAGGAAGTTTGGCAGTGGCAGTGAAGGAAGTTTAAAACGGAAGTGAAGAAATTTTGCTTTCATTGCTGGAAGGTGTGTCAGAGCTTGGAGCAGTAGGCAGAGAGAAGCTTGTATCAGTAGGCAGAAAGAAGCAGGTTGGTTTGCATTCTGGATATTTCGGAGATCAATTGAAAGGTAATTACTAGAAAAGGCAAATAAAAGACTATAAAAGTGAATTAGTTATCCAAGAATTACCTACTTACTGTGTTTTTTAATATTGTTGTGTAATAGAAAGGTGCTCTGGTGTCTAGTGTCAGTGTTCACGTTAAAGTAGCGTCTTATATCTAAACATGCAGTTTACGGTTGGAGTGCGTATAAAACCGAGTCAAAAAACGTTGCACTTCGAAGCAAATTGGCCGTTGGTGTGTACGGGAGCTACAATCGGAGCTGGCCTGAGGTCGAATGGAAGCCCGGGTGGTCGGATAACACAAATTGAAGGGCTTCAGCTAAAAAATTTAAGAAACATAGCTGAACAGTCTGTGTGTGTTCAAATTTGCGACCTGCAAGCAAAGAAAATCAGTGACATTGGAATCGTTGCGAGTAAATTATTGCAGCCATACAAGATTCAGAAGAGTCCGTGCAGTTTATAAAGCATGTACATAGTTAGAGGAAGTGCTGTTGGACATATTAGGGCATTTAACCACTAGCAGAGCTGGGGTTCCACGGCTTCATGCGAAGTTGCAAAATGCATATGCCAATGCCAATTTGAGAAAATCTTCGTTAATTCAATTTTGCTCCTGTAGAAAACGTTCACACACATGCAGCGGGGCTGTGGAACCACATTTCGAGCATTACAGCTGAGTTATATGTATGGTGAAGCCCGAGATATGCTAAAACCTTTCCGTCTCGACACCGGCATGGATCTGCGTGAGATTTAATACACTTATGCAGTGGAATGCGCTAAAGACAGTGCTGTTATTAACTTTACGTTTATATGTAAGGCATTTGTATAAATAGAATAAGCATTTTGGGAACTAGCCATCGGCAGTTGTTTGAAAAATTTGATTTTGAATTTGTTTGAGGTGGCCTCGAAATAAACGTGCACCTTTTGTTTTGTGGTAGCTATATAAGAGTAGAGTACCGAGAAAGCAACAAAATCATCGTAAAATTTCTCCGTCGCAATACAGCCGTACATTCAACAATTTTGAGGTTAAAAATGTGTATTTGATCTGACGTATGTGTGTACATTTGTTTTGAAACGTTTACTTACTTAAAAATAAATAGCAGCCTTTTGTGAACGGCGTTTTGATTAAATAGTGCTTCATTTATTCCTTTTGGTATAACAATAAAATTACTTCGAAAGAACTGTGGTGTTTGGAGACGAAATTAGCTTAAAGTTATTTCGGACGCAGCGTCGTGTAGTTGCCAATTTTCAGAGGGGTTTCGACAGTGGCGCGGAAAAAAGACTAGCGAAAAATGCTGTGCTTGTGTTTATTCTTTAGCTGGAGTAATTATTGTAAATATTGGGCTTTACCATGATAATTAATCTGGCAAAAATGGTTTTAAAAAAGTCAGAAATAGAACAACTTTTTTTAAATTCTCAAACCCTCCATTGAGGGTTGTGTGTTGTCGATTATAACCCTGAGTTGCTACGTCTGTAAAACAAGAGTTTCCTATAGTTTGTGCTATTAGAAAACTTGTTATGTATGGCCGTAATAAATAATTTGAATGTGAAGTCAGGTACCAAAAATTAATTGCAGGAGCAAGGGCATCTTTTCAGCAAATAAATAAAATTAATTATTGTACTATAATAGAACTATGGGGCGCAGTTCATAGCATAGATATGAGCCTTCCTAACTGCAGGCACACCACAACGAGTGGCCCAGAGCATCGTGAGAGTTCCAGCGAGGAGCAGGTAGCCCTATTTTCAACGAGGAAGCAATCAAAAGGTCAGATTTGCCTCCTAAAAAATTTTAGTTTTGTAAACTTCGTTCCAGTCCTTTAGAGCGTCACTTCCGGTTTGAGGTGTGGGTAGAATTTTTTTGTTTATGACGCAGAATACTTACATTTCATTGTTATCGCATAGCAACAGCGTTACTTGCGTGGACATCAAGAAATTAATTAAAATTGTCATGTTGTTTACGTATTCTAGAACCAATAAAAACATTTTGGTTTTGAATTTGTTTCCATCAGTTAAAGATATGACCCAATTTCCAAATCCCATTGTACAGAGTGTTTACAATTACATGTTTATTTTAAAATAGGACCTTAAATAGTAATTCATAGCCAAACGTTGTTAATTAATAATGATAGCAAAAGAAAGTGCAAGCATATTCGTTTCTTTAATTAGATGTAGCGACCTAACCCTGGGATGAGAGTGAATTAGAATTAGAAATTTAAGCATATTACAGTATAGGTGGGCAAATTACAAAAAGTGTGGTAGTTTGGGTAGTTTTAATTTATTCAAATAATTCAAAATCATTCAAAAATTCATATACAGGGTGTAAAAAAAGTCTGGAATATAGCAAATATGTCAAAAACTACAGGATATGAATTTTTCAAAATTGCCATACTTATATAGGTAAAAACGGCGCATCTAGGAAGGATAAAACCGTTTCTGTAACTGTACAGGGTTAGTCATAAAAAATACCAACTTTTGTATTTTAAATTGGACACCCTGTATATTACCGAAGAATCAAATAGTTCTTCAAAAGAAAAATTCAACGATATAGGGTTTGACGAATTTATCTGTCAAAATGACAGATGTGGGGTGACTTAAAGAATTAGGTTTACAACAATAGACCGGTTAATATTGAAGCTTTCATGGATCATATTAGAAATGAGATACGTCAAATTCGATGGGATACTGTCTTTAAATTCTCGTAAGACGTTGTCAAAAGTTGAGTTCCCAAAAAACATAATTTTGTTCATTGGTCTGTCTGTCTGTCTGCCTGTGAACAGAATATCTCAAAAACGAAAAGAGGTATGGCGTTGAAACTTCATATATAATTGTGCAATATGTAGATGAAACAGTGAGCTTTTTCAAAAAATCGCATAACCGGAAGTAGGTGTTTACTATTGTGCTTTTTCAGTTTTTTCGATTTTTTTAAATACGGCTTTAACGATTTTTTCAAACTTTGCATTTTTTTTTAATTTTTAATGTGTATTTATGTGAGATAGGTGATTTTCCAGTTGAATACTTCTAAAGTGGATTTCTTTTGTTTTCTTTTCTTTTTTTTATTAACTCCTATTTTAAATAGAACACCCGGTATATTATTACATTTTTGAATTCAGCTTAAAATTTTAGAGAAAATGTGTCTCTTCAACACACGCTCTATTTTGTACCGTTTTTGTAGAATTTGTAATTTTTGAAAATTTTTGGCAAATGCGTAAAAATTAAAAATGACATTTTTTACTTATTATAAGATCACTGTAAAAGGAAGTTGTGTGAGTGTATCACACCAGATTGTTTTCATTGGTCTGTCTGTGTGTCTGTCTGTCTGTGAACAGAATATCTCAAAAATGAAAAGAGGTATGGCGTTGAAACTTCATATATAAATTTTATGTACTATGTAAATGAGACAGCAAGATTTTAAAGAAAATCGCATAACCGAAAGTAAGTGTTTACTCTTGTGATTTTTCAGTTTTTTTCGATTTTTTCAAAAACGGCTCTAACGATTCTTTTCAAACTTCTCATTTTTATTACATTTTTAATGTGTATTGATGTGAGCGAGGTGATTTTCCAGTTGAATACTTCCAAAGTGGGCTTCTCGTTTTTTTTTTCTATTTTTTTTATTAACTCCTATTTTAAATAGATCACCCGGTATATTATTACATTTTTGAATTCAGCTTAAAATTTTAGAGAAAATTAGTCGCTTCAACTAACGCTCTATTTTGTACCGTTTTTATAGAATTTGTAATTTTTGAAAATTTTTGACAAATGCTTAAAAATTAAAAATGAAATTTTTGACTAATTTTAAGATCACTGTAAAAGGAAGTTGTGTGAGTGTATCACACCAGATTTTTTAAGGTTGCATTAATTATTGTAGGAATAATGGAAGCATGCCGTAATAATGAAATGCACTCAATGAAAATGGAAGACATTCAAGACCTAAATTCAGCTCGTTTATAGCTATTAACGATACAAGTTTGATAAAAATAGCATCTTAACGAAACGAGTTTGATTGCAAAAACGAGGCGGTGAGCCGAGTTTTGCGGCAACCAAACGAGTCTCGTTAAGTGCCATGAGCAACGTGTGTTGTTCAATATTTTATCTTCATCAACTAATTCTAGTTCACCGTATTTTCTTTATTAAAAGACTGCGGTAATATTCATTCATCAGTGCGGTAATGAAGCTCTTAACGATACTAAAATTAATTTGGTTAATAGTCTATAACAACACCGATTAAGATAAATAACCATACCTAACACTAAAACAAAAATCGTTAGATAATTTACTGTGACAGGTAAATTTTATGAAATGTGCAAATAGTAGTTTGTATACCAAGGCACTGAAGTTTAGTTATTTATCATGAATGTTATGTTAACATTGGTTGACGTTTATCTGTCGCCTCGCCACCTACAAAAAAGCCGTAAAACAATGGATTACTTTACTGCCGATTTCTCGTATTTTAATGACGATTTTGAGGTACTTTAATGCCGATTTCAAATAATAGTTATTTAAGTAACAAGGAATGTAAGAACCTATTAACATTTGAGGTAGGCAAGTACGAGCCAAGACGAAGTCGCGGCTTGTTGCCTGCCGAAAGTTATCTTGTTATAGTTTTCCCGCTGCTTATCGAAATTTTCCTAGATTTTTGAAAAAATCGTTTGGTTTGTCACCTGTCACCAGGATTAGTTTTCGTGCACTGTTCAGAAAATTGGAATTAAAAAATTTGCATCAATGGGAAGACAAATTGCAACCTACCTAAATTTACCGAATGCAAATCTGTACACCGGATATAGCTTTCGTAGACCTTCTGCCACCTTATTAATTGATGCAGGTAGAGATATTACAGCTCTCAAACGACATGGAGGCTGGAAGAGTACCTCCGTAGCTGAAGGCTACGTGGATGATTCAATGACAAATAAAATGAACACAGCGAACAAAATACTTCAGTCGGTAGAACAAAGTACCAAAATCGCACACAATATACAACACACAACAGACAGCACAGACTACCACTTTTAATGAGGTGAGTTTTGATTAAGATTCAACACCGACTGTATTAAATATCAGTAATTGTAGTAACTGCACTATAACTTTTGCCAAAACGTAAAATGAAATTACTTATTACATACTTAGCAGGTACATATGTTATTTCAGTTTTCCTTTAACATGTTATAATTTCAAAGTTTAATATTTTAAGTGTTAATTAAGGATTTGTGTTAAAAACTATGATTTAGGTATATAGTTTCTTGCATAAGTCGCATAGTCGTAGAGAAAGTATAGTTTTATACTTGCGTAGAATGCCTATTAGTCACTTAGATGATTCCAACACTCGCTCGCTGCGCTCGCTCGTATCGGAAACTTCATCCACGTGAATAATAGCCATCGTTCTACCCTCGTTGAAGAATGTACCTACTATTTTCTTATGAACTATAATATTTGCGTTATTAGGAAAGTACCATTATCAACTTTTATTCATAATAGTACAACAATGTAAAACAACTACTAAACGGTTTTATAATTACCAACTAAGAAAACTGGCAAACATTTATAGACGACTATGACGAATTTGTATTTGCAAAATGAATCTGATTGGCTAATACTATTAATTGAAAAAATCTGAAAACGCCACTTTACATATAAGTTAGTATGAGTTGATTCGTTTTATGGAATTCCCAAACATTGGCTGAGGGAATAACGTCAAACGACACAGACGCTTTTCATATTTCAGCTTTCAGATCACGAATTGCAGTTTGCTCTGCACTTCGTGTTTCTCAAGTTAAATCTACCAGGATTTCAACCTGATATGATTATGCAAGAAAAATGGTAAATTAACTTTAACTTTAATTACTGCGCTGGCTTTACTTAATTTTATGATTTTCAATTAACTACTACTAGAATTTCGTTAAATGATTTTCCTTACTTGGTTTAAATTAATCGGTCTTTAAATTGACACCACGATATGAATTTCCAATAGCCAATAACCAATAGGGGAGACCGGGATTAGTTATTATATAGGGCAAGCGGTTGTATTAAGTTTTCTCCACGATTTATCGCATATAAGTATAAAATATGCTAAGCAAAGAATTTACAAAACTGAGAGAAAATTTGATTCCACAATATTTGCATTGTGTTATATTAAAAATACATCGTTCAATATATCCTGCGGAGTTGATCAAAGAAAAATAGAATATTTTTCTTACCAATATATCCTGTTCAGTTACGCTTCTTACATTGTTACTCTCAGAATGGGGTTTCGCTTAAAACTTCTTCTCCCCGCTGTTTTACTGTCCCTCCTGCAATTTCTAACACTGAATAAGCTTCTATTTGATTAACGCCATTAATTAATCTTAAAATATATTTATAAAATTCAAAAACATTATCAGTTGAGGCATAGATTTCAACAATTTAATTCCTTTAAGAGGAGTATATGAGATGTTTGCCAAGCGACATAGAAAATTGGACCTTTTCTGCGATATTTGCATTCAATGTTTCCAGCAATGTATAATAATACTGTGCATATAAATAGTCAATTAAGAGTATACTGTTAATATCCCAAAACATAGACGCCGTCATTTTTCCGGCAATGAAACGCTTTTTGTCTCCGTTGGCGTAGGTAAACCAGTTTTTTCCCGTGCATCTAATGTATAGTTTCAGGTGTGTAGTGGTGAATCCAAGTCTCATCTATAGTTACAAATAGGCATATAAAACAGGCCAAGACATTGAACTGAAATGTCCTTATCGATACTCTTTTACTCGGAAGATAGTAAGCGCAACATCCAATATCCGAAACCTTATTCATATGCAACATTGATAATTATATAACGTGCCCCTTCAGTTGAGATGCCTGTGGTCTTACCTACTTGCTCGACCAAAGTTATATCTACTTTTTCAACAATTTCTGGAACAACAGTGGTTGGCGAGCGTCCACTGCGGGGGTCATCTTCACAACTCTAACGTCCACGTTAGTATCAGAGCCCACTTGTCCGCTTTTTGTAAGAAAGGGGACTCTTGCCCCAACATGTCGTCCATCTCATCTTTTACGGAGCTTACAGTTAATCCTTTCTTTATGATATTTTTAATTACATACGAATTTTAACTTTATCAATGTTAAACACCAGGAACACTTTAACTCGTTCAACCGGCTGTGAAAAACTGCTTGACAGATTGTCCTAACTTTTTGTTTGTTTTTGTTACAGATGCACGTCATCGCAAAGCATACAAACGATCCTACTGTAGCGCCATCTGTACGTCGTTCAAAGCACATTTCAAACACTAGACTATAGTCATAATCAGGATTCTTTTACAATTTCTTCCTACGAATTTGCTGTTAGATCAGTTTGGCTTATAACGAATAAGACTCCTTTTATCTTTTGCAGATATTGGTATCGGTTATGTCTACAAATATGTCTCAGTTATAACCTAGGTTGTTTAAGAAAGATGACTGTCTCAAACTTTGACTTGTCTGGTTCTTCTACCATGTACAAGATTCTAGTCTGCTTTCTTCTCTATTGGTTCAAAGAAGTTTTACAAATAATTAGTAATATTTCTGATCGGAAATAGTATATTCACTACAGCATAAACACAAATGAAACGACAATTATTAAATATGCAGGCCGAGAATGATTAATGACTGACACGATAGCAATTCGAGAATATATTGTACATATTCTTTTTCATATACTTGTATGTATAGATTTTTAAAAGGCAAAATAAAAAAATAATTTGTAACAACTGAAAAACCAGTGAAAATGCATATCAATTTGGTGGTGGTTGATACTCACACTACATAGCATTATGCAGACGGGTTACCCTCTAATCTCTTTGCCTTTAAACCTTTAATAAATATTCATTATTTATTAAATTAGCTACCGTGGCAACAAGTTTTAGATTTCTTAGTAAATTTATAATTTTTATTTACTCATTCACTTATCAAAGAACAAACGTAATTTTTGACAATTCAACATTATAATATATTATAGTAAAAATAAGTACTTCAGTTATCACTATCGTGCAAAAAATTCTATAAGCATCAATTTGGTACTTAATACACATTTAATCTACGTCTATGATTTCTAAACACGTTTTTTAAGTTTAAATTACTAGTGTTACCCAAAAAGGATGCTTTAGTATTTCTAATTTTTTTGATGTCATAAGAACATAATTTGACTATATTTAAAGTCCCATGTTGGATAAATTCTATTTAAAATAAGTTTTGCTTTTTACTTTCCCATACCCATAGGTATAGGGAAGTCTTGGAATCATGAAAACTTTGGAAATAGAGATTTTCACAGAAATATCCGTTTTGGGCCTCTAGGAACCCAAAAAAGTGGTTTTTAAAGAATGTCTGTCTGTGTGTGGGTGTGTGTGTGGGTGTGTGTGTGGGTGGGTGACGCTCCTACAGCCGAAAGTATTGCTCCGATTTTGATGCGCTTTGGAATGCGGGGGTGTATCGAAAATTCATCGACAAAATAAGCTTTTCAAAAAAATCCGAAACCGGAAGCGGAAGTTACGCATGTTTTTTTGGTACGACTGTTTTCGTGATTAAAATTTTGAAAATGTTATCGCGGATAACGATAGAGGGTCATAAGACAAATCTGATAGTTTTTTTCCGAACTCGCTAGGTTTAAAATGAAGGGCGCTATGATTTTTTGAAGATTTTGAGTTTAACGCCCTATTACTCAAAAACGGATGAATCGATTCAATTGATTTTTGTTTTCTGAATAGTATATGAAAACTAACATGAGGTGATATAAAAAGTGTTTTGAAAAATATTAAGGGGCCTAAATTACAAATTTTCAAAATTTTGGAAATCTTCTAAAAATCATTTCTCAAAAACTGCCCACAGGAATTTGTTTAAACTTCATACACTGATAGACCCCGAAAAGGGCTATCGATCTGTTTTTCAAAGATTCTCATGAATTATCTGTGGCGCCCTCTACGAAGCTTTGAAGTTTGAAAATTTAAACCCCTTTAATTAATAAACAAAACAAGATAGGTAGCTGGGGTTTTCACTGAATTGCGCAGTGCATAATGGAGCATATGAATATGCAAAAAAATATTACACTCGTGGATATATGTAAGCGCACCGGCCCCCTCCCCCCTCTATTTTTGAAAAATAATTTTTTTATTCTAACGGTTGTTATATTTTTGCGTCAAAGAATCTTTTTCCGCGAAAATAAAAAAATCGATTTTGTATGCCCTAGAAAATATAATTTCCAGGTACTTAGAAAATTTCACCTCGATGCTACAGCCGTTTTGAGGAAAATAATACATAAACTGACAGTGGCGGCTTGTCCACTTGGCGCCATCTACAGAAGCTCGGTGGTCACGTTTTGAACTACACATCTTATAACATAAAATCGTAGCTCTCTTTGTTTGCGTGTAACTATGTTTGTTCGCTATCTCCTCCGAAGATACTGGACCGATTAAGTTGTACGATGGCTTAAAAGTTTGCTAATTTTCAGACTTAGATCGTAGGCCGGTTTTTATTTACAAAAAAGTGCGAAACAGTTATAATTTAATTAACTTCTCTAGGCAGCAGTATAATTTAATTAACTTCTCTAGGCAGCAGAGCGGAGCGCCTATCGCTGTCTACTATTAGCTCGGGTGCGCGCATTATTCAAACAGGAGAGTGTGGTTCTGCGGTAAGCGTGCTGGCCTATCACGCGGGAGCCCCGGTTTCGATCCCGTCGATGCATCTTTTTTTTTAATTTATATTAATGAATCTCTCTTAATTTTGCGAACCGAAACGTAGTTCGGGTGACTCACTAGTTCTTTTATATTTACCCGCAATTTACTTGAAAGTGTAAACGCTTATCACGGTGAAGACGTGAGTCATCGAGTTGAAATTTTGATATGTTGTAAAGACTGTTGAATAAAGACGATATGAACAGTTTCCAGTATGGGAAAGTCCAGGGAGGTAGTCACGTCCACTTTTTACCATGTAATATATTGATATGGACTTAAAATGGCCAAGCATTTTAGATAGGATGTGATTAACATGCAGCTTGGTGGGAAGCAAATGGGAATGATATTAAGTTAATTAACCCCGTTTTATCATTATCGTTTCCTACAATGGTATTGGCAGTTCATCCGAAATTTTACTTCCCAGTAGCTAGAACAAATATAAGTTAGATAGAATAATAGTTATTAATTTAATTTACTTACTTGTGAAATTATAACCGATACGAATTATTTGAATATTTGTGGTTGCAATTAGTAGAAGATACTAATTTTTGAATTGGGTTGTTCTGTTATACATATTTTATCTGTAAAAATAAATATTATTAGAATACATAAAAGGGATAATGAAGCAGGCACATTTAAGAACTGTTAACCTAAAAATATGACTTTGTAAAATTAAAAACATCAACGATTGAAAGGTGGTAATCTATACTTTTGATATTTCAAAATGGAGTAATATCCGAGGTTTTGGCGGGAATTATAAAATAACACGAACAAAATGGAGTGTGTAAAAATAAAAATGTTAATGATACCAGTCTAAAATTTGAGTTAAAGATATAAAAATTTAATTTTACAATAATAAATATGGGTATGTACATTGAAGAATTGTAACACAAATAAGTGTGGTATTAAAGATGAAAATTAGTATAAAACTAATGAAGACGTGTGAGTGTATAAAGCCTAGCCTAAAGGAGTTGCTGGCTACAATACAAGAATGAAACTGGATGTAGCTGGTGCAAAGTTCACTTTGCAAAATTAACACTAGAGGATGTTTGAGTTCGAAGGAAAAAAACATTATTACGTAAGGGTATATCAATTTCAATTAAATAATACCAGTTTTGAGAAAAAAGCAGTAAGTAAAAGAATTAAACTGCAATTTAAAAATATAGAATTGATTATAATCATGAAACAGAAAACAGCAACAAATAAATTTAATTAAAATTAACAGCGTTTAAGACTGAAAGTTTAATATACAAAATAAGACTAAACAAAATTTATCACATAATTATAAATAACCTATATGTAAACATACTGTATAACTAACATAAATTTGGGTTTAATACTAAATTTTACTTTGCAATATTATTTAAATGAATTGATTTAATATTGAAAATACACATTTATTATTAATAAAGGACCTCATATTAAGTGTTATAGTTTATATTGTATATGTTCTAACTAAATTCTGTAGTAACCCAAGTCAAACAATTAATTTTGTTACCATTGCATGCTCGAGTTGTGGATAGAAAAGGTAAGAAGTAGAATAAAACATGATAAAACTCTCAATTAAAATAAAATAAAGTCAAAAGGACCATATCACTATGTATGAACGTTTGCTACTATAGTAGTTGTGTGTTTCTGTATATTTTCCATAGTAGAAGAATATGTCACCCCATTTAACAATTTCTTATATATATGGCAATGGACTAGCGCCAGCGTAGTCGCGTGGTTATGGAACTCGGCTGTGGTGCTAAAGGTAAGAGGTTCAATCCTCACACCTGGCGACTAGAGACTAAGATGCTATTACAAAAAGATGCTTAAAAAGTTATACAAATACTAAACCATTGACTTTAGTTACTTTTATTTCATTTAATATTCATCAAATTTCAAATTTAACTGGAAGTATTTCCTGCGACATAACGTTACAAACACGCATGTAATTCAAGAATCATGAATGAAAACCTTTGCCTAATAATTGTATTAATTGCATTAGGTACAACCAATAGAATAAGCAATGAAATCATAAAATCGCAAATCTTACTTTTGAAGTTGCCAAGAATAAAATTCGTGCACAGCGGAATCGCCCCGAGCTGCAGATGCTGAAAGAGATTTAAATTTTAATTCGGTGTCATGACCCATTTTTCAGCAGCAGTGTTAATGAAAATCTGAAGTAAGTCAAGGCGAAGGCTGCAATTAAAAATCGATCCCGTCTCTCTTCTCTTTTCTTTTATACTTTACTTTCTCCGGAATGAAGGCGGTAAATAATGGAGCATGCAACAGATTGTTGCTCAAGAGCGTTTTCTTATTTTCAGGGGAAGTTATTACAAAGTTGGAATTCCTTTTTAATTCGTAATTGCTGTTTGATTTCCGCGATTAATGGAATATCTCCGGTGCTCGGCGTACTTTTAAACGTTTTAGAATTAGTGGCGCGATTTGAAACCGAATTGGAGCATTGAAAGTAAATTTAAATTAGTTCTGTACAGACGGCCTGTGTATGCCGGGGACAATTGCTCGTTTGGTATTCATACAAATCTAAAAAGTGCTGCTTTAAAATTCGACTTCGGTTTAAAAAACCGCGATGTCCCGTGTTCTGGCGAACTAAGTTTGAAATTTAATTAAGGCAAAAGTTTTCACCTTTAACGAGGGAGATTGTTGGGACTTAAGCTTAGCCATGTATAATTCAGAGGAAGTAGGAAATAGGAACAAAAAGTAAGGTTCTTATTGGCATGAGCTTTTAACTTGTATCGAGACTAATTCTTTATACATTTCTGGTGACCGTACATATTGTTATAGTCGAAGTACTTATGAAGAGTACAGGAAAAAAGCTGTGTCACAAAATTCATATTTCGAGAACGGCCAATTTTAAAATTGAAATTTTACGTAACAGTTTTCTACATAAAAATAGTTCTATATGCTTTTCTATATTTACTTTTATGCTATAGAAGTACGTCACAGTCTAAGGATATTTATATACTTTCGCCCCACTAATTTTTCAACTAAGACAGTTAATTACCAAAACTATTTATTAATCTAGTGAAACGTTTAAACTGAAGTAATCTAATTTAGCTTGGTAATTTTCAAATAAATTTATTATTTATTTATTCTGATTTAAAGTTTATTTACTGAGCCTTTCAGATATAATCGTATTTCACATAATATTTAAACGCTTAAGGCGAGTTTCTAACTTGAATTAGCTTGAATCTTATAAACACATGAAAGTGAATGTAGTACATGTTAGCACCTAGCTTTTCTATTCTATCTATGTATTGGTTGTATAAGCATGGACCTTGTTTATCGTTGGTTAAAATATATTATTATGGAGATCTTCTCTTCCACAGCAATAATTTCAAAGCATTCCGGCTTGGAACAACCACAATCAGCACCGATTCATTAGTTTGAAGCTTTATATTTCTAATAATTCACATTATATTTCGCTATTACCCACTAATTTATTATTTAAAAAAAAATACACTTTTCATAGTGTAAAAATGACTGCACTGTAAAAAAATTCTAAGTTTATAGCTCAAACAGACAGTTGTTTTTTATAAAGCAATATTTTAAGCAGAGATTCTGTTAATTTAACAAGGTGAAAGTCACGAAGTTTTTAAAGTGTTTATATAAGACAAAATCGGAACATATGTCAAAACCCGAAACGTGCAACCCTTATGTAGTCCCAGTTAAAGGCTCGCAGCCCAGAGGCAAGGCAAGGGCACCGATTCGATCAAAGCCACCTAATACGACAACAGTTTCTACTAATTGAGTGAAGGAGGTGTAATAATGGATTCCAGCCCAGTTCTGCCCCTTTAATTTAACTAGGACTTCAGTAATTAAATAAAAGCACACACGTTGCTACCACACGCGTTCAAGATGGCCGCCGCGCAGAGCTGTTTGGACCTAAATTAATTTCAACTAAAGTTCCTCTCCTCAGGCTCTGCTTCGGGTTCGAACCGCAACCTCCTTAGATCCTGCACGGTAGTTCAGTTTAGTAGTTGCGGTTTTGCAGGGCCCGCATTCAAAGGCAGCACTGGGTAACTACCCCTGGTAACTGCTCAACCAGCTAAACAGCGCCGCCCGAAAGGTTGCCATTGCTTTTCAACGCAGTCATATCGACACTAGAACCGTATTGAAACTAGTATTACTGATAATCTAAATAATGCCTGTTCGATCATTATTCGCAGTATTACTTACATAATATACAACTCTTTATTAGTGTGTATTTTTTGAAAAATTACTAGATTAATTTCATATATCGGAGCAACAGGTGTCACTTTTTACCATTAAATCTTATTAAAAGTTGAAGAACAAACAATTTTAAAAAATAATATAATTTTATATGACAGAACAGGCCAGATGTGAGGTTAGGATCTTTTAAATACGTAAAATATATTATTTAAATTAAATGCAATTTATATTGTTTACAGTTTATTCAGAATCCTTGACTGCATCTATCAAAGAATCAGTACTATAGTAAAATACAACACATGATTTGAGAGCGCACATCAATGAATCCGTATCGTAATATAATAAAAGGACTGGTTTGCAGATAAGATTGAAAGCGCCATAGCCATTACTTTAACAAAGTTTTACCAACTAGTACTATTTTTTTCTATTTTGTATTGTGTTTAACAAAGTCAATATCATAATGTATAAGAAAATGAGAATGAAAACCTGCTTATCTGTTTTTCACAAAGCCCAGCCGAATATTATGACTTCTAAGTTGTGTCAGTTCTCGTAAGTGTTCATTTTGATATGAATCGGAAAATATGTAGCTCGCCACTTTTCATTTAATTAAAACTGATGTGGCGACATTAAATTCCCCGTGCGTTTAATGGCTTCAATAAGAAAAGCGTTACACTTGTGGGCAAGGGAAGGGTTCTGAATGTAAACCCTAAACTTACAACAGTGCGACAAGCTTCGCCTCCAACTAATTAAACTTTCTAACTAGCACGGCTTAGCTATACCTACGTTAGGGCGCACTACGTGTGTTCCTGAAGCCTCATACCACGTCTTACATCCGGCTCCAAACGCCCACTACCCCCAAAAGCTCCCGTTATCCTCATAGCTGCAGGATACTGTCAGTCCTGTATCAGGGGGGGGAGGGAGGCCGCATAAAGCATTATATTCCGACGACTAATGATATGTATACTCCAGTTTGTCTTGAATTATAATGGATGATAACGTATTTGTGTATACGGAGATAAAAGTCGGCGGAGTTCAAGCATACGCAGTAAAAGAAACTTTCTGGCAAGTTTGAAATATCTGGATTCTTTGAAGATTTAGTAGACCGAATTGGGGATTTTGCTAAACGTGATGCGGATACCGGGGTGTTTCATATAGTACTTACATGGAAACTGGGAAACCCTGCCTTATGACTTACATTATTGTAACTAGATTGGACGATAAATTTAAATGAGATATAATACATTTAACGAAGAAAAATATGACGCTAAATTTAGTAAGAGAAGTACTGGTAATTAATAGAAAGTGACCCCTACGTGGTTAGATATGAACGTTTGTTAAAGAATTTAGGAACCATTTACTAATTATACAATAAACAACTGCTATCTGCTTTAGTTTATATCTGCTGAATTTTCAAAATACATCTGTTTTAATTATTCTTCCTGAACCTACATCTTCTGCGCATCCACTTGCGCCGCTTCTCTAACTACTTGCTACAATATTTTAGTGGAAAGTAGAAGTTTAAACGAGATTTAGTAGGGGCTGCTAGTAAGTAACGAATGTGTTCCGTGTAACAATATACACTGTGTCCCAGGATTGATGTTACAAGAGGCGAGATGGACTAAAAAATTTTGAATTTTATTTTAATATTGTGGGATTAGGTCCTGCCTGGTCTGAAGAGAATTTTAAGAACATTCTCAGTTTTTGAAAAAACAAGTCGGCCTTGACAGTGAAACGAAAACTATTTTCTTTTCAGGTAAACTACCTTTTTGTTTATAATATGGCAAAAATTTACCCTGAAAAGTTGTTCAAAATGATAAATTATGGCCCTATACAAAATTTCAGGACGATTTACTTACTTATATTAAACCTTAATTTATATGTATAAATAAAAATCAATTGCCGCATGTATGTTACATCATCACTGGAGAACGGCTCGACCGATTTGGCTCATTTTTTTGTTGTGTTCGTAATTTGTCAGGACAAGGTTTGAATGAAAGATAATTTTGGGAAAATCCACCGGAAAAGTCGGAAAATTCGGAAAATCAAAAAGATGATTTTGTATGAGATGTTTTTGTTTCTGATGACTTTTCGAAGAGAAAAATGGGAAAATCTATTTTTTTTCAGGATGGAAAAACCGGAATAGAACAATGGAAAAGTCAGGTTTCAAAACATACACGCATAGGGTCACGTAATATTATGCCCAGGAAACGCCGGGTATGTCACAGGAACGATATTTTGAAATTTAACCCCTAAAGGGGTAAAATGGGGGGTTTAATTTTGTATGAAAAAATAATATTAAATAGACATTTCGATTTGAAACTTCGTAGGAGTAGTTCTAAAAACAAATAAGCAAACAAGTATTTCTTGATTTTCCGAAAATCAACCCCATAGCGGGTGAAATGGGGAAAATAAGCCTAAAATTCGATATGGGTGTCGTTATAGAGGTTTTTTGGGACGTTGATTGCGAAAATGACATTTATTTTTAAGTCAAACACGGTGAACATGATATAAAATTAAAACTCTATAGTAGTCAAACGGGATTTCAGAGACAAATTATTTTTGGGCAAAACAACGTTTACCGGGTCAGCTAGTTTCTAATAAATTCAATTTATTTTGCTTAATTTCAGAAAAGGCTTAGCCAACGTAACACACAGGTTTATCGTTATGAAGTAGAGGGTTATGTTATCAGAGTTGCACTGTTTCATTGTATTAAATGCAGACGTAACGCTTACTCTACAACATTACTGCGCCTTCACTTCCTGCCATATGTAGCCCTACGATAAGTGTTTATCTTAATAGATAGGAAATGTTACATAGTTAGTAGTTTTGCATTTTATCTTTAGTTACTAGTTCAGCACTTAACGCGCTGGATGTAAGAAATTATCTTGCGGTGCCTGTGCTAAGGCTCCAATGTATTTATGCATTGTAAGTTGTTTTTAAGTAATTTCGGCGGCTCTTTAATTTAAGTAAGCCCGATCACGGATAAAAGAAAAAATATAAAATGTACCCAGCAATTCATTGAAGGAGCAAATCATACAGACGCCATTTGATAAGGACTCCCAATATAAACGGAAGAAAATAAATATGCGCATTAAAACATCATGGTTGTTGAAGGTAAACTATCGAATTTGACTTTCACGTACCTTGTTTTATAGATCAAGTAGTGGCGTACATAACCTTCTCAAGCATATTGAAAAATATTAGAATATTGTATTTAAACATTAGGGTTTGAATATAACTCGGATAGAAGTCGAAAGTTCAATCAAGGTTGCAAAGGACGAAAAACTCCAAGTGCGAATTGAACACATGTGGAATTATGAAAATTATTCAAGACGAACAAGCTTTATGGTTTTGCCGGAAATCGTACTGCGAAGACCTACAGCGATTTGCGATTATAGAACCATTACGGTAATGAGTCACATCCTACATTGTTTCAAAACTACTACACGTCGGAATATACCGAAAGTGGGAGAACATTAACAATACATAATTCCGCTTTAGGAACTTACAGCAGCTGCAAGAACTGTTGACTTCAGCAGCAGAAAGATGAAAAACGATGGGGTTAAATGTAAAAACGTTACTGGTCTTCAAACAGAATAGAGATGGTGTACATGGCCTCAGAATGGAGAATGGGATAATGGAGCAAGGTACCGTGCACAGAATGAATCTCCAATGTAGAAGCATTGCGTTATTTTAATAAAAATATTAAAATCCTGAGTAAAGGAAAATTTGCATATTTCAATCACGTTTCTGACCCTGTAAAACACAAGAATATCTTGAGTAAAAAGCTTATTCCAAACGTACTAAGTAGAAGGTTCTTGTTTAGAAAACTTGTTGACAAAGTGCAAGTCATACTTTTGGTTACCATAAAAAAAAGAAGTAAATTTTTATTGATATTTACAAAATGAGGGTTATTTTACAAGGTAAGTTAATTTCTACCAACGGTACCTATATCAAAAGTTATATAAACTCTTGATTTTGAAGGATTTCACGGTCATTGTCATTACGTAACGAACGACCTCCGGGATTGAACCGTTAACCAATGATTCGGTTCAATCTCAGAAGTCATTCGTTACTTATAAAAACTCCTATCATAACATATACCTACTCGTACTTAGTTACTATAGTGAAACATCTTTTTAGAAATTATATACGGAGAAGTTATTAAAACACAAGATATTCATGTAAAAATAATTTGAAAAATTCTTTGGGATAGATAAACGAATTTCATTCAACACATTTATTTGAGAAAACACGTTCCTTCTTAAAATACCTACACTCTCTGGCCTATATTATATGTTTCTTTGCTTTTTTCAAGGAGCGTGCTAAAATAATGGCTAAACAAGCTTCTTTTCCCAAGACATTGTTTATGGTTGCTGGACAGCTAGAAACTAAACGTTTTGCCAATAAATATTGATCATCTAATAATGAACCCAACACTCAGCGGATTCTACCGAATACACACGACTTAGCGCCTAAGTTAACTTATTCCAATTCAAAGAAACTAAACAAGTATACTTTTTTGACGAGGGTATAGAAAAGCTCGTGCCACTGTGTGATAAGTGCCTTCATCAAAATTGCGATGTTGTAGAAATGTAGCTGAGAGAAGTACTTACATTTTCTATACAATAAATACTTCATATTCATTCTTGTTTTTTATTGTTACTGAATTGGAGGTTGAAAAAAACCCGCGTATTCCTTAAGAATATATTTTAATAAAATTATCTCAGTGATAAACTGTACATATGTGCTCACTGACATCCGTTGGAGAAAGATGCTTTAAAATTTGAAAGTTTTCAGAATATCGGTTTCTAGTTTTCCTAGTTTTAGGATTTATTTGGTGGAGCTTTAAACGAAATGCGTTATGGTAATGGTAGATCATAGCAGTATAACAATTAATGGATAAAATTTGGAAATATTAAAAATCAGACAAAGGGGGTTCATTTATTATATTCTCCTTAATGCAATTATATTTTCTTTGTTACAAAAAGTAGTTAGCTTATTTGTACTAAAAATAACAGATGCAAAGGCGTGCTATTAAGTGCGTAAAACAAAGACAGAGCACGTTAGCGCGAGAGGCGGTGGAATATTACCTTATAAAAGCTTTATTATCGGCAGGAGAATACGGGTCATAGATTATAAACCGTAAAATGGAAGAACGCTTACAATATCTAAAATTTACCACCGGCCGTAAACAAACCAAATCAGAATTATAGGCATTACAGTCCTGGCCAACCTGGGTGCGAGTGCAGAGCAAGAAATGTGTGCTCTAAGATTATGGAGTTCCCAAGCTTTACGAGGTGCTTAGGGAATTTACGAGCCTAACGCTTTTATAGAAGCCAGATATAATTATTTTTACAGTTTGCTAATGTAAGGATCAGTGTTTAAAATGCAATATCTGCAGGCACGGAGTTCCACCGCGGATGATTTAATACCGCAGCAAAAGCCCACGTAATTCCACTTCTTGGCGAAATTTGTAGGTATTGCGTGCCACGTCCTTGAGGATACGCTGTTACGCATTAATGGAGAGGCATATCAATATCAGACAAACATTTGAGGAGTGAAGTTTATTATTGAATTATTAATATTTAAGTAGCAGCATGCTCTGTTTGAAGACAAATAATTATCCACATATTTGTGAAACAGTATACCCACCCAGTGTAAACTCAAGTTCTGCGAAGTTATAGTTTGCATATCATTTGTAATATCTGACTTGGTAATCTTATACAACAATAGAGAACTGCTATGCGTAATTTAAAGTCCTGTCATTAGCACTACATTTTAAATTACCACATCATGTTACAACGTGTGGCACTGTAATTAATAGCTAGCACAAATGCTTGCTAGAGTCAAAACATATTTATGGCAATACTGATATTTCCAAAAAAATGTAGAATTTTACATCCGGAGATACTGTTAGTTAGTGATACATTTCTTGTATCTTTGACTCAATACATTTCATTGTATACAATAACATTAAGGGAATAAGCAGAACGCATAATCAAAATCATTAAAAGAGTAGGTACTGGAATACGGTAACGAGTACCCTTAAATGGATAAGAAACCTCTTAGGCGAAAATGGTAAGTGACGCAACCCTTTGATGACGAAGATCAAATCAGTCCCTTATTAGAAGTCAAGTCCGGTTTCGAAATAACAACAGAGGAGATAAATATAGGAATTACTCGTCCTGAAAGTAATACGGCGCTCGGTCCAGACAAGATTTATGGAGAAATTCTCAAGTTTTCAGAATTCTAGAAAATGGAAGTTGTAACAAATTTCAACTAAATGCACAAATCATCGAGTAGTGAGTTTAATGAGTTAGCTTCTAAAAGTATTTCTCAATATCATCTAGTGATGGGCTTATTCGAATGAAAAATAACCGGTTATCCGGTTATTGAAATAACTTCTGTAACTCGGTTTTCGTTCCAAGTATTCGAATGAAAAGTAACCTCATCCTGATACGTACTACGTGCCGTATCTCAGAGACCTGCGAGTGATCGAAATTCTGTAAATAATACGTCGTTCAAACCATAAGCAAGGCAGATTGTGCTGATTGACCCAAGTGAGGCTCGCGGCTGCTTGTTGATGTTATTAACACATTTGAGACTCCCAGTCGACCAGTTAAATTTATGGGGCCGTTTCTATTAAAGATAACGCTCTGCTGAGTATGAGATTTGCCGAAGCTGTGTTGGTAGTAATTTATAACGGCCTAAATCTTTGCTTCGAAACGCGGTTGATTATGCCTAATAAGGGATAAACAGAAAGCGAAATAAGATTTTCCAATATCGTAACAGATTTATATTTAATTTTTAATAACGGAGCCGTCGATGCCCATCCGTCGTCATATGATATGAACGTGGAACACGAAGTGGATTTCGATGTTTAAAATTTTAAGTGTGCGTCCTTAGAACCGCGGAAAGCTGAAAGTAGATAAATTATGGATTCTAAAATATACTGGTATGATGTGCAAGCGAAAAGGGAAGGGTGGCTACTAGAGAATTTTAGGAACTAAAAATAGATTCAATAGATACTTTGTATTTGCTATTTATAATTTCTTTACGATTAGTATCGATATAGCTATTCTCAATGGTTTAAACTCCTTAGAAATCAAATAAAAATCATTTATACAATTATTATAATTAACGATTAACTGAGTTCCTCTGCTATCTGCAAGTTACGATGCCGATGCAGATGACGGTGAACCGCCAACCGGCGAAATCGAAACGAAAATTTATTCGAATGATTATTCAAATAATCAGTCGGTTATTAATATCATTCGAATGCAAATAATTCGGTTATGAAAATTGTCCGGTTATGCCCATCACTAATATCATCCACGCAGTTAAAGGCTTTATTTGGTATCTTGATTTAAAAGCACTCGAGAAGACTTTTGATAGGGCTCAGCTTGGAAAACTGATGGAAATTATACTTGAAGCTGGAATAGATGTCAAAGATGATGCAACCTACACCTTGATCAAAAACCCACAGTTCGTGTAAAAAACCAAACATCAGATTTCTGAGTAAAAAGAAAAAGCGACCAAGTATTTTTTATCATCACCATAGTTATTTAACGCATTATTGGATATTGAGTTCAAAGAGGCACTTAAAATAGAAAATAGCATTATCACCCAACCACAAGACATGCCGATGACACAGTACTAATAGCTGCTGGTGATTAGAGATTGACAGTCTGGGTAGCAAAGGCAAGCGAAAGATACGGTAAGAAGAAAACTGAAAACCTGGTAGTAAACAAAAACAACAACGATGGACACCACTACATCCAGTTTCCTATTGAGAATAGCACCACACTTCCAGTAATTGAAAGATGTCTTGAACCTGCATGTTGTCCACGGATTGGGATCACTCACACGAAATTAGACCTAGCGTCAAAATAGTAAGAAACGCATTAATAGACAAAATGAGGAACGTATACTATTGCAACCAAAAATTGGAAAGCTATTTAAAATCAAGGACGTCATGGAAAGTATAAGTCATGTCTAAGTTGGTTTCATACAATGAATACATACCTATTATTCTAATGTAAAGAGTTTTCAAGTAATGACAGTTCGTCTGTAAATTCCAATTTCGGTTGGAATGCTATAGGTACCTCATCCTATAATCTATCTCTAAATATTCTTATCAGAGTTGAAATTAAAAGCAATAAAACGCAGTAGTCTTCTCCACGTACATTTATTAAAAAGGCGACATGTTTCGAAGCCAAACTGGCTTCATCTTCAGGCCAAAATGATCATCTACAGAGGCATATGGTTAACAATAGTGTACAATGTAAAGAGAATAACTTACTGGTTAAAAACAGGTGAAACCACATGTTCAAATTTTTAGGTTAAGTTGAGGTTAAGCGCTGAAGGCGAGGTAGTAATACAAAATTCACAAAGAACACCACATTGGAGAAGAAAATTAATTCAATAACCAGTAAACTACGTTATAAAGATCGTTGTACTGGTTATTACATCAAATTTAACGAATAGCAAGTAAAATAGCGACCATTCTCTGACGGAGAAGGCACTAGAATGGGAAATTTACGGTCAGTACAAAAATAACTAAAACCAGATCAAAAGTCCCTAAATTCAATGACACTGAAATTACCAGAGAGGGTCAGAAAGTAAAAGAACAAAGTTAAAACCAAAAAGGCAAAGACAAAACAACTATTTAATATTGAGGAAAATGTAATTAGTATCAAAATCTGTGACTTCATTGAGTCTGTATTCATTATTGTTAGACATAATTTCAAAAATTTCGAGTAAATTCAACAACCTACCTTTATTAGCTATATGTAAAATTTTATAATCTTTATTAGGATCAAAGTTGTGGTTATGTTCCAAAATGTGATTAACAAAGGCTGATTTATTAGGTTGGTCGATATTAAAGTTGTTGTTTTTAATGCAAGCAGAATGTTCTTTGATTCTTTTTTTGAAAGTACGTCCAGTCTGACCAATGTAAAAGCAGTTGCATGACGAACAGTCAAGACGGTAGACACCAGATCTATCTAATAAAGGGGTGGGATCTTTATTGAAAACTACCAATTTCTGAAGGGAATTGGTAGTAGAAAAAGAAATTTGAAAATTGTATTTACTCAGTATGTTTTTAATGGACATTGAGATAGTACCGTAATAAGGGATTGAATAAAAAGTTTTGTTATCCAGGTTATTGATAGGGGTTAAGTTTGTAGAAAATTTAATACGGAGTTTATAATAAATAGGTAGAATGAGTTGAAGAGGATAACCGTTTTTGATAGCAATGTATTTAATGATGTTAAATTCATTGTTGAAGTTTTCTATGGACATAGGAATTGAAAGTAAACGTCTGAACAAAAATTGAAAATTAGCAAGTTTATGGGATAAGGGGTGAAAGGAAGAATAAGGGATAGTATGGTCAGTACAACTGGGCTTCCTATAAATACTGAAATTTAAAAAATTAGTTGTAGAACTATTGTTTTTAGTAATCAAAATGTCTAGAAAAGGTAAAGAATTATTGTGTTCAATTTCAAAAGTAAATTTAATATTAGGATGTACTGAGTTTAGCCAGGTGATATAATCATCAATATTAGGGTTATTAGAATTAAAAATAACCAGGATATCATCGACGTACCTGCCCCAATAAATAATGTTATGAAAAAAGGGGGCTTCAATGAAAATTTTGTTTTCAAGGTTATTCATAAAAATTTCAGCTAGCAGAGGTGATAGGTTAGATCCCATGGCCAAACCAGACTTTTGTTTAAAAAATGAAGAGTCAAATTTAAAAAAGTTTTGTGATAAAGCTAAGTTTAAACAAATGAGTAAAGTTTCAACTTGGTTGTTATTAAGGTCTGAATCAAAAAGCATTTCTTTTAATAAAGACACACATTCATTAGAAGGAATGCTAGGAAAAAGGTTGGTTACATCAAAAGAACAAAGAGTGAAATTATTAGGTAAGTTTAATTTTGATAAAGTTTTTGTAAGTTCTATGGAGTTTTTTATGGCAAATTTAGGTTTGAAATTAGTGACGTTACGAATTAA
Source organism: Agriotes lineatus (assembly GCA_940337035.1). NCBI lineage: Eukaryota > Metazoa > Arthropoda > Insecta > Coleoptera > Elateridae > Agriotes > Agriotes lineatus. The sequence goes on along the minus strand of OW679197.1, from coordinate 85,514,756 downwards.
TTTGTTGAGCCAAGAGGTAATGACCGATACTGGGGTGTTGGAAAAGGAAACAACAGGTCTGATAGGGATGTCAGGTTTATGAATTTTAGGGAGGCCATATAATTTAGGAATGGAAGGGTTCATAATGAGTAAGGAAAGGGGGTTAATATTTAAAGATTTAATAATATCAAAATGGTCTCTAATTGTCTGTCTGACTGCTGTAATGAAACTGGGAAGAGGGTCTTTATTAAGAATTTCAAAATCAGGAGAATCAAGATTTCCAAAATGATCATCTACAGAGGCATATGGTTAATAAATGTACGTGGAGAAGACTACTGCGTTTTATTGCTTTTAATTAAGACACCTCCACTATCAGCATGATGGATCACCTCCCTGAGAGTTGAAATTGTACTTAGATGTTATATCGTTTGAACTCTTGTATATGATGTAGAAATCTGAACCCTTACCGGAGATGCGTGCAAACGAGCAAAAGACTTCGAGATGTGGTGTTATCACCCCATGCTGAGGATCTTTGGAGGCACTATGTAACAGACTACGTGGTACTATGGCGTCCTAGAAGGCTTTGACACCACATACATGAAGCCATGGCTGCCAAAGCACTGTGGTTATAGTTAGTTAATTGGATAAAACAGTTTCAATCCAAATCTTAAACATAATAGACGTATTTTATAGACTCTTGTTACCGTATAGTATCGACAACAATCACCACGGTTGTGCTATTGCCACAGACGTTTGGGAAATGCATTTGCAAAATGTAAACCTTGTAATTTCCACAAAAAAATTAATCCTCATACGATGATGGTTCTTCCAGCTTTATCAAATCTGAAAATGTAGGAGCGTTGCTTATTCTAGCAATACTATATATTAACAGGAGTTCATAAATATTCTGACTAAAATAAAATGCAGGAAACTTGAACATTTCGCCTACGTCATGCATAATATTTCCCATATTTCACCTTCTCTAATTAATTTTACAGAGCAAAATAGAATGTCAAAGTGGCCCCGGACGAGGCGTCGTAGCGTATCATGCCTACGCAATCTAAGGGTGGACCACTTCTAGTATGGACTGTACAACTTTATTTCGATCGGCAGTACACACTGTTCTGGACCAACGTGAGAGCCAACATCCACAGAGGGTATCCACTGAAAGAAGACTTTTATTTATTTTACTAAATCTTTTTCCCTTATTATATCCAAATATACATCCAGTTAAGTCTTGTATACGTGCTTTAATCTCTGTGTTCATATTTTTACCGTACATTATTATACACGTTCAAATACGACCTTAGATGTATTATTTCCTTGAAAATTTCGATGTCGAGTAAAATGATTGATTTTTAAATACTTGCCAGATATGGCTTGATCTATTATAGTATTGCCATCCACTACTTTTCATTACATGACTAAAAACTTTTTTTGGTCCTAATTTTCACACCACACTCCATAAACGCCTTTTTACGCCCTTGGTCCATAACTAACTATTATTTCATTTGGAAGCATTTGCCGTCTATAGCGGGCGTAAAATGACTTTTATGGTCCTAGGGCGTGTAAAGTTGCTAAGCAGTATAACAAGCACCAACAATGTAGTGTAGCGATACTAAAAATCTGCAACGAAACTGTAGCACACCAACAATTCACAGCGCCAGCACAACGAATCCTTAAATTTTGTTCATTTTGAGAACAAAAATTATATAAAACGTTGTATGTACCACGTGCCTAATCAAGATTATAGTTCTCGGGAAGTTTATATGTCTCCGCTCCGCGTGGCGCTTTAAACACCCCTCGTGCTATAATCTACTGATAATGCCCTTAATACATAAATAGCTATTATTTATGTTACTAAGCCGTCTTGTTTCTGGAATATGGATCTATGTACTGCAAATCTGGTGTATGTGCTTTACTCTTAGTATTCATAATTTTATTATACCGTGTTACATACATTCAAATGTGAAATTGGATGTATTATATTTTTGAAGTTCGGATGGCAAGCAATGTTACTGTTTTTTGCAACCTTGCCTGATCTACTATATTATTACCATCGACTACGTTCCATCATACGGAATGTCCAGTATTTTTTTAGGTATTAAGGTTCTGTTGCTTTAATCTTATCAACTATTTATTTCAGCCACTAATTAACTGCACGTGAACGGATTTTGGATATTTTTATGTTAGTTATCTATTTACTTTTAAGTGACTTTACTTAATTATTAATTTTATAACTTTGCGAAACCTTTCTAAATTTATGTAAAAATTTTAGTGATGGGCTTATTCGAATGAAAAGTAACCTCTGTAACTCGGTTTTTGTTTCAATGAAAAATAACCTACGTACTACGTGCCGTATCTCAGCGACCTGCGAGTGATTGAAATTCTGTAAATAATACGTCATTCATAACCATAAGCAAGGCAGATTGTACTGATTGACCCAAGTGAGGCTCGCGGCTGCTTGTTGATGTTATTGGCACATTTGAGACTCCCAGTCGACCAGTTAAATTTATGGGGCCGTTCCTATTAAAGATAACGCTCTGCTGAGTATGAGATTTTCCAAAGCTGTGTTGGTATTAATTTATAATGGCCTAAATTTTTGCTTCGAAACGCGGTTGATTATGCCTAATAAGGGATAAACAGAAAGCGAAATCAGATTTTCCAATATCGTAACAGATTTATATTTAATTTTTAATAACGGAGCAGTCGATGCCCATCCGTCGTCATAAGTGGATTTCGAAGTTTAAAATTTTAAGTGTGCGTCCTTAGAAACGCGGAAGGCTGAACGTAGATAAATTATGGATTCTAAAATATACCCGTATGATGTGCAAGCGAAAAAGGAAGGGTGGCTAGTAGAGAATTTTAGGAACTAAAAATAGATTCAATAGATACTTTGTATTCGCATATTTATAATTTCTTTATGATTAGTCTTGATATAGCTATTCTCAATGGTTTAAAATCCTTAGAAATCAAATAAAAATCATTTATACAATTACCTATTATAATTAACGATTAACTGAGTTCCTCTGCTATCTGCAAGTTACGATGCCGATGCAGATGACGGTGAACCGCCAACCGGCGAAATCGAACCGAATCGAGAGCCAAAATTTATTCGAATGATTATTCAAATAATCATTCGGTTATTAATATCATTCGAATGCAAATAATTCGGTTATGAAAATTGTCCGGTTATGCCCATCACTAAAAAATTTCTTTAATTGAACAAAATATTATTTTTAAAATCATGTTTATAAATTTGGGCCAATCAGGTTTCCGCATTTTTAACTTATCCGCCAATCAAATCTTGATTTCACGGAATCAGTACCACTGTGGTGATTTTCGGAAATCATGCGCCGTGTCAGTTCTTAACCAAGTTAAAAAACGGAATTCAATAACCAACAAATACAATTATTATTAAAAGAATTATATTTACTTTGATGTTTAATAATCAACAAGCAAATTGCGCGCTACGCGCACGTGAAATAGGATACGCGAAAGGTCAAGATCCGAGCCGAACGCTAAGATAAGAAAAACAAAACCTAAACAAATATAAACATCTGTGAAGCCGGTATGTGAGATTTTATTTTGTGTTACAGACACACAGACACACATTAAGGAAAATTATATTATAGATTATTGACAATGTCTTCAATTTGAACGCCTAATATAAAATGCGATTTTCTAACTGAATCTATTTCGTCGCAGTTTTGATTTCCTTTAGAAATTTACCTTTAGGAATGTTTCGTTGTTTTTGGCCACAGAGAATCAACACTAATTTGTAACTCATGGTGAAGGTTGTAGATTTAAAAGAACAAAATGACAGTCAGGGCGGCAGTGGCGTCGCTAGGGGTGGGCCGGGTGGGCCTGGGCCCACCTAAAACTGGCTTGGCGCACCCGTTGGCCCACCGTGGTCCCTGGATGACTCTGCGTTAAATTAATTTTAATACCTTGGCATAATTACAAAATGTCGTCTTTTTATTGCAGTTCAAGGAATAGCCTTTAGAGGACATGATAAATCAGATTTAAGTTCCAATAAAAGAAATTTTTTAGAGTTATTAAAATTTTTGCCAAAAAACAATGATTTTCTTAATACAACATTAGATAATACAGCGAAGAATGCTAAGCAACTTCTTACGATAATTTCCGAATTAGTTATTCGAGAAATCAACCAAGAAATCGATAAAAGTGATTGTTACGCCATCATGGTGGATGAAACAAAAGACATTTCTAAAACTGAGCAAATATCAATTGTTATTAGATATTATTATGAAGGAACATTATACGAGCGATTTTTGGTTTTTGTGTCTGCAGAAGCACTTAATGCAGGGGCTCTGTTTGGTCATATAAAAAACACTTTGAATGAGTGCAGTATAGACTTGGGTAAGTGTGTTGCACAAACATACGACGGTGCAAGTGTCATGAGTGGAAAATATAACGGAGTTCAAGCGTTATTTCAGAAAAAGGTACCCCAAGCAATTTACGTACGTTGTTTCAATCATAAATTAAATTTAGTTTTAGTAGATGCGTGTAAATGTGTCAAAGAAACCGACGCATTTTTTTCCTTACTGGAAAAGTTGTACGTTTTTTGTTCAGGTTCCAGCATACATATTAAATTTATTAAAACTCAGAAACAAATTTATCCATACAAAAAACCAATTGAGCTAGAGCGAATTTGTTTTACACGTTGGACAAGCCAAACTCATGCTTGTTTAGCAATTAAAAAAGCATTAGATGCGATTTTAGTTTTATTGCATAATGTTTCTAACGAAAATGAAAGGGGTGAAATTTAAAGGAATCAGTGATATGTTACAAAACAAATATTCCGACGTGTCGGAGGCAATTTTTCTTACAGAAAGTGTAAAAGATCAATTTTCAGTAGATAATTTTAATAAGCTTTATGAAGCAGCTGTTGAAATAGCCAATGCATGTGATATAGATACAAATGAAGTTAACAAGCGTGTCAGAAAGGTTCCAAAAAAATTAAAACATTTTGTTATTACTCAGAATTTAAATTTGGAAAACATAGGACCAAATTCAAAAGAATCATTCAAGATTAAATTGTACATTCCTGTGATTGATATAATTGTAAGTGAGCTAAATAATCGATTTTCGTCTCACAAGGATTTATTCATGTGTTTGACTTGCTTTAACCTTTATTTTAAAGATAAGTTTTGAATTTTTAAGAATATTGTTGCCTTACTCAAGACTATAATTCCGATCTAGAACTATTGCAATCCGAATTACAAATATTACCAAGTATTATAAAAATAATACGAAGTTGAGAATAAAATTAAAATAGAAAACATGATGCAGTTGGTGGATATGGTGGAAAAATATAAATTGGAGTTTTCCGAAACTTATAAATTAACTTTGTAACACCTAGCGCGTGCAGGCAGCACGGATCTACACCACTCAACAGTCCCAGCCGACGCCAAGAGAGGGCGCCAAGCGTACCGCTCGCTAATCAAATTCTAACGGCGCTCGCATAAAGTCTCGCGCCACCAAATCTTTTTCGCAATGCACAGCCCGGTTCAACGGTAGCACGGATGTACACCCATTTATCGAATCGATCGCCATCTACAAAGACTGCGAGGGCATCAGCGAGGCGAACGCACTCCGAGGACTTCCAATGCTCCTGGAGGGGCCTGCAGCTACTTGGTGGATGGGAGTCAAGGATCTAACAAGAACATGGGAGGAAGCACTCGCTTCACTACGTCACACGTATGCACAGACGCAGCCGCCGCACAAAATTCTCCGAGAAATCTTCAGCACCGAGCAGGAGGAGACCACACCCACAGAACTCTTTGTATGTACAAAGCGGGCACTAATTGCTAAATTACCGCCCAGTTGCCGGCCTAACGAAGAACTCCAGCTGCATATGATCTATGGACTTCTGAACCAGCGAGTGAGGAAGAGCATCCCTAGGAACTCGTTTAATACATTCGACCAGCTCCAAGACGAACTCCGAAAGGTCGAAGATTACGAGACCCCAGAAATAAAACGAGACACGTCTTCCAGCACAGCCGGACCAAGAAACAGGTGCACGTACTGCAGGTACTTCGGCCACACGAAGGAGGAGTGCCGAAAGCGGAAGAAAGACGGGGCGAACAATTCAAAACCACTTGAACGTCCTTCAGCTCCAACACACAGACCACCGGCAGCAGAAATAAAATGTTTTGGATGTGGACAGCCAGGGACGATCCGCAGCAACTGCTCACGCTGCAATCCACGAACCGAAGACACCGCTGATATGGGATTTTATCTTGCCTCCGCCAGCTTGGTGCGACCTGAGAGAATCCGACCTATCGTCCCGATCGTGGTCTGCGAAACGCAGGGAGGCGCATATTTGGACACCGGCGCCAAACAAAGCGTCGCCGGCTCCACGCTATACAGTGTGTTAAGGAAGCACAATTGCCATTTCATAAAAAAAGAAGCCAACGTAGTCCTAGCGGATGGTGTTAGTAGAAGACAGCGCGTTCTCAGTACAATCATCCCTGTGCGACTTCAGAATAAAACAATCACGACCGAGTTCATCATCCTTCCGGATGCCCCAAATAGGACTCTTCTCGGAATGGACTTCCTGGAAGAAGCCGGGATGATCCTAAACTTATCCAGGAAATGCTATCAGTTTTCCGAGGACATGAACACGGCCTATCCATTCTTGCCTGAGGCACCACCTGCATTTTTCACGAAGTACCATCTGCAAGAATGCCAGCAGTCAGTGCCTTACACGACAGCATCGACACCTCCTCGGAGTGACCCTCGATGGCTAGCCGTCAAAAACAAGAAGCTCTTTGGACCGGACTCTTCTCCCATCGCACCCAAGTTAAACCACGAGATCAATCCCGATGTATACGCTATATTCGCGGATAGCATCTCCGAATTTTACCCGCAAATGGACGAAGGAGCAACTTTACCCAGCCCAACCATTTTCCCACACTCACCACGGAGGATTATGGACGACAAAGCCATGGAATTCCTAATGATCCAGGTGGAAGACCTTGTGCTACGTCCCGAAGAAGGACAAGCCCTGGAGCTACACCACCGGAAAATGATCAACAAGATAATTGAAGCCCACTCTATCGTCTTCCAGCCAGGGGGAGAGGCCACATCGTTCGCGGAACACAGAATAGAGACCCTGGACCATCGTCCAGTAGCCGTTCCTCCGTACCGCATGCCGCCCCACAAGCAAGAAATACTGAAAGCAGAACTGCAGGACATGCTAGCCCAGGACGTCATAGAAGAGTGCGAGTCTGCATGGGCCGCCCCAGTAGTTCTGGTTCCCAAACCCAAGGGTGGAGTACGAGTGTGCATCGACTATCGAAATTTAAATAAGGTAACCATCAGTGACAACTATCCACTACCAAGAAAGGGCGACCATAGCAGCTGGCCTACCAAATTGGCACCCATACGGTTCGCCATGAACACCGCTCGCTGCCAATCAACTGGCCACACCGCTGCATACCTCACGTTCGGAAGAGAACTGCGCACAACAGACGATGTCACCAGGGATCAGCGTGCCATCATCCAGTCTGAAAATTTTATACCGGAAATCACGCCACGTCTGGTTCTGCTAACGGACACCTCCGCCGGGCGAAACTCATTCACGAACATCACCAAGACAAGAATAAGGACTACGCCGACGCAACCCGGAGAGAAGCACCGCAGTACAAACCAGGAGATCTAGTACTGATTACGTCACATCCGCTCAGCAACGCTGCCAAAGATGTAGCTGCTAAATTCATGCCAAGAAGAGATGGTCCTTACGTAATACTCCAACAAGTATCGCCAACGTCATACGAGGTTGCCACCAGGGATCATCCAAACACTCTTCTCGGAAAATATCACACCTTGGCGCTACGGCCATTCCAGGGACCCAACAACCAGGATCCGGTGCAGCCGATAAGAAGAAGGGGGAGACCAAGGAAAAACTAGTCTTTCCTGCCACCTACGTCGGGACGCCTTGGTGGCAGAGGGGGAGTTTGTAACACCTAGCGCGTGCAGGCAGCACGGATCTACACCACTCAACAGTCCCAGCCGACGCCAAGAGAGGGCGCCAAGCGTACCGCTCGCTAATCAAATTCTAACGGCGCTCGCATAAAGTCTCGCGCCACCAAATCTTCAAACAAGCTTACAGTGATAGCGTCTTTTAAGAACAACACTGCCAAAGTTAATTGTATTGTATGTGCTAGGCTTTTATCGAACCTGAATTAATACAAAATAAAGTATCTTAAAGGAAGCTTGGGGGATTTTATTTTCTCTCGACCCTCCGACAACTTTAATAAGTATTACTATTCCAGTATCTAGTGCTGCTTGTGAAAGATCATTTTCATGCTTAAGGCGTTTAAAATATTATTTAAGAAATATCATGACTAATGAGAAGCTTTCTACTTTAGCAATAATAAATATTGAAAAACAAATAGCAACAAATATTTGTTTGGAAGAAGTTGTGGATATATTTGCCATGAAACATCCGAGAAGATTGTTGTTAGAATGTTAGATTTAAAAAATATTCAAGTCCACAACCAAAACAAAATATATTAATATTGAAATTAGTTTTTAGTTGTTTATCGTATACAAGTAATAGTATTTAAATGTTTATTTTTTGTGGTTTTTATATTGTTCTTAGTCTACATAATATACCTATTCTTAAATATAAGCCTGCATATGTTTAATTGATACCTATGTCCTATTGTTGAAAAAATACTAATTCTAAAATAATGTCGATAATGTCGGCCCACCTCCAGAACACCATGCCCAGTACTGGCCCACCCGAACAAGTAAGTCTCACGACGCCACTGCAGGGCGGTAAATTTCCGGAACTACCTAATAAACTCCAAACGGAAGATTTTTTACCAAATACTTACTTTTTTGTAGTGACTGAATTTTCTAATTTGCAATATTTTAAAAATCAACTTTCAAGCATTAATATACTTTTTTAAATCTACATAAGTTTAGTTGGTTTGTGCATTACATTCTACTGATCTAATCAGTTGCACCCGATTTAAATAGCAATGTATTAGCGACCAATGGTGATACACAAATTTCAACCCGTTTATTAAGTGTGAAACAATAAATTTGTCGCAATCACGTCCCCAAATGTTAATTTCCAAATAACCGGATGCGTGGCCAATCTGAAAGACTGGTAACTACACAACATATGCAACTGTAAAATTTCCGGATAACGAAATCTGAGCTGGCTGCATTCACAAAAAGGGTTAGACCTAAATTTCATTTGAATAAATAATAGTTCGTCACACCTTTGAGCACAGGTAGCCTGCTGAATAGTAGCAACAGTTCCGGGGACAACAACGAACAAAGGATTACCATTCGCATGGGCGCCTCCACCAAAAATGCTCTCATCTTATCGAGATATGTCAAGTTGCCATAGAGTGGCACTCAAAATGTGTCGTGCGGTGTCATTGACGAAGCTCTGAAGCGTAATTTGAATATAATGTTATCTAAATTGGGATTCTGTGAAGTAGTGCGAACGTTGAAGGTGCAGGAACATTCATATACAATAATTCCCGCTGCTAAAACCGCGGCTAAATAAGTTTCTGCGTGATTTAGCACTGTCTTACGGGGAAAATTAGATGATGCTTTGAGCTGCAAACGGCGGTAGCACTGCACGTTAAATAATTATATGTGAGCAACAAGGACACGGCGGTGATAAGCAAGTGGCCCAGAAATTTTATTATTAGAACGTTTACCGCACAGCCACAAGGACTCACACTGGAAACGAATTTTAAGAAAATCAATGCTTAGCAAAAGCAAGAGTTTGTATATTGTCTTTTAAATGTTTTATAAGGTTACGTGAGCTTCAGAAGTATATTCTTATTATTCGAGTGTTGATTTTATTCTATAAACTAATCAAAACACCACTTTAGCACAGCGATTAATTGAGGTACTGGCTCAAAATCTAAAAATCAATACTGATTTTTTCCCTTATTAAATCGGTACTAGTACTTCTATCTTTCTCATTATCAAAAAAAAAATATTTACAGAATGTAATAATTTATTTAAGAATTTTCAACCTCGACGTAATAATGGAATATTAAGGTATAATATATAAATTATTAAATTAGAGAGAAAGATTGTACTTCGCAACCATGTGTCTAACGTTTCCAAAGTTCATTTGGGAACTGGCCGTAATGTAGCCGGTGCTCTTTATAAGATAAACTGCGTAAGTACACATTTCAGACGGATTTATTTGAATGGGAAAAGCTAAATTAATTCTATGCACAGACCCATTTTAAATTAGAGGGACGGGAGGAAGTTTGAAAAAGTATAAAATCAAGCACCACTCCAGGTTGCCCATCAGCCAGGAAGCGGAAATTCCTGAATATCAGGTAATTACAGGACCGTTTCGTTATGTCGGTCTGATGAAACGCTGTCCTACCTGCGGAAGCAACAAAAATTAGGTCGGGGCTTCGCATAAATCAAACCCACGTTTCCTCGCCTTTCAATCAAATATTTAGGTTACGTTCAACAACTGCCACAATAGCCCATATTCATCTTTGTATCTTAGTAAAAAAGCAGCACACACCCTACACTGTCAGGATTATACAAGTAATTCCTACGTGCTGCGTTTCCTAAATATTAATTTGAAATTTAGTTTTGGCTCTGAGCTATATGTGAATTATTAATTTTAACCTAAAAATTTTTAATTGTTAAATGGTATGTTTGAAGTAAATCGCGTAGCGTTATAAAAAACAATAATTCTAATCTAACAGTGTACCTTCAATTTAAAACTCGTCTCTTCCGGAATCCCAAATGAAAACCCTATGCTCAACCCTTCCTCAAACTAGTGCAGGTAGAAAGAGAGCGAGCGCTGCAACCCTTCCAGTTTATGATTTACCGGCGTTTACTAGAAGGAAAAGAGCATAGGAAGAGTTCCCGGGTGCATTTGAATAGAATGGAATATATTATAATCGAACACAATACGTTTGCATATGTTAGGTTAGTTAGCAGAACGTCAAAGGTAGAGAAGAGTTAGTTGGAAGCTGAACGCGATTAAGAATGCTCTGGCGTTTGATGTGGTTGGTTCCGCGAAGTATGTGGAAATAAGTTTATGTAAAAGTAAGTTTTGTAAACGTTAACCTTAAACTTTTGCATTTCTTGTTGCCATGTTTCAGTAGAATTGATAGAAAATTGAAAACAAAATCTCTTTAATGCTTGGACAACCTTTCATGTTTACAGCTAAATTCAAATTCTTAGAGTAGGTACTAAATCGCAGTCCAAACGATTTTATCTCTGGTCATTACAGGAAATGAAAAGACGTCGACTCTAAAGGAAATTTCATTAATTCACTCTGCAGAAAAAATTCACAATTACAGAAAATTTTTATTTTGTTCTAATTATTTAATTCATATTTTCAGGTTAATAAAATGCATTTATAGAGAAGTGAGAAATTCTAGTATAACAAAAATGTATATTGCACCGATATATAATCTCATGAATCTGATTTTAATTGCAATTTATCATTTCGAACTTGAATGATTGCTGATAAAATTAGATACTTTCTATTTACGCTTTTTGTTTAAATTTTTGTAGAATCTCAAAATGTATAGGTAATTAAGGAACTGTTGTACATGAAGTTGTCCCACCGCTGTTTTAATTAAAACTATTATTACATTGCAATGTACGTCAATAATTTTCCGAACAACATTTTAACGCCTTCGCTGATCAAGTTAAAACGTTTCAAATATCCCAATAAACAAAAGCGAACCGTGACTGTGTTTCATATAACTGAATTTAAGTTAACAATAATGTTGTCATCGTCTAATTTTCAGTTTCTTATCATTATGTAGTTTTGTTTAATTGTATTCATAATATTCCTAAAGCAAAGCAAAAATAATTTAAATAAGATTTACTTTAACAGTAATTACAATTATTAAAATTATTGTCAATAATTTAGCTAATTACTCGCCACACGAGCTGTAAAAACAAAATTGGTGCCTACTAAGTAAAAATCAACAGATGATCTTGAAAGCATTCAGCCAACACTAACGTGGAGCTCAGGTAACGAGGTCGCTTTAATTAAAAGTTGTGGGTTCGAGATTGCGTTAAAAGCACGATTTCGTCGTCGACAAGCCAGTTAAACCAACAGATATTTTTAATTCATACTCCTTATCTCGCCAAAAAAATTAATTATGATAGCTCAGCAAAATGCTTGCTTTGTGGCACTTAGTTATATTCTTTTAACTGTAATTGCATAGTTTTGATTTGGGTTCAGACGTTTTGATAAGGTAATTACATGAATTTGAGTTCGAAGTTTTAGTTATTTCTGATTAAGGTCACTGAAAGCAACGACTTTAAAGTATCCATTTACTTAAAATTTAGATAACACTTTGCAGATGAGCAACATTTTGTTTTAAACGTGACAGGAACAAAGATCTTAGTTGGGTTATTTCGGAGTTTTGGCGACTTGATCTTTAAGGTTTTGCAGTTCTACTGTTTGTATCAAGTAACATATTGAAAGAAATTATCACATATAATCTCATAAGAGCATTAATTCTTTCCAGAAATTTTTTTGAGTGCGTTACAACAACGTCGTATTAATTTGCCCGAGCGGGACGCGAGGGCAAATTAGGACGTTGTTGAATGCACGAAAAATAATTTCCGGATATGAATTAATGCTCGAATGCAGATTCGGTAAGAAAATCGTAACGATACAAGCCCTCAAAGTTAGGCTGATCTACCTACAAAAAATTTCCAAGAAATTTTTTTGTTGTCTTGGATACGGTTCGTGAACTAATTTTTCTATTGGTCATTGATGAGTGTCGTACGATTTTCGTTAGAATTAAAACTAATATAAAGGCTAACTAGACGTGTCAATAATTAAAACTCGCCCCCAGCGGTGCGAGATGGTGTAATTTTAATTAGTCATTCTATCTATCATGCGTGAAGTTTATGGTGTGTATTAGCGTATGAGTGCATAATAATAGAATGCCTAACTTCGACTTCCTCAGTTAAAGTAGATATGAAAATTGGACCAAATTATAGTTCTTAGTAGGTATAATTTCCTGACCATCGAAAGGTGTAACTTATTTGTTTGATACTCAACTAAAAACGGAGTATTATTACCAATACTATCTGAAGAACGAGGCTGCAGCGCTCCTGCGTGACGTCATCACAGGAAGCCCCATTGGGCAATTCGATCTTCTTGTACTGACGTCACGTCGAGCGCTGGAACCTCATTCTTCAGGCGGTATTGTTAATACTGATTTCCTCAATGTGACTCTTTTAGTAGATAGATGATGATTTAAAATACTGATATTTATTGCAAATAAGTCATAAATGCAATTATCATTGCCAGTAGTAATCAAAATGTAAGAACAAATTTAACGTATATTAAAAAGCGACTTTATTAATTCTATTTGAAAAAATTATCATTATACTTCAATTTTCTTCTACAATTAATGATTTATTTTTGAAAATAATTATAACATGCTAATGTTGATAGTGATGTAAGTTTAAGGGCTTTTTTTATTGTTAGTTAGTTAATAGTGTCTAACGTACGGTTTTATTATTCCTTTGTAATTTACTTAAATTTTAAGAAACGATTAAATTGTAGGATTCGGAACATCGGTTTTGGGTTAATGCTTCACCGTTTAAACTTTTAAAAAAATAAAATCTAGATATTGATTTTCATATTTTTCCCGTGCTAAATTATTCTATAAAAATAAAAAATACTGATTACGTTAAGATCCGCTGTAATGTAAATAGTTAAAGACATTGAAATGTATATTAAAAATGTATGAAAAGCACATCTTTAGAAATTGCAGCAAAATAATATGTGGGTTTGAATTTTTTATAAAATCTTTTATACATTTCCCTAGAACATGAAGTGTACAAAGTATAAGTCGCCAAGTGCGATGTTTGCCCTTGCACCAACGTCGAATGTCGGATACTGCCACACATAGAAGAAGATACGTTTCAGATTTGTATTTATTCAAGCAAAACATATTGTGAAAGGAAAGTACTTTGATGTACCATGTGGCGGTGTAAGAAACACATTTGTTTATGTAGGTGTATAGAACCAGGAAGTTTTTAGAACTAAAGGGGCAAAGATTTTTTAACGTAATATAAGTATATTAAGCTTTTTATTCTGTTTTCTATAGCTTTTTAAAGGAGTGCTCCATTAGCACAGTACAATTTACTTTTTCAAAATTGGTAGCTTTGAAATCTCATAATACCAAATATCAAATTTGTGACGTTATTAACAGCAGTTTCTAGTATTTCAGGCGGGATAGGTATTAAAAAAAATCTTCTACACACATGTTTAATTAAATTTAATAGAAATATGCAAAAGAAAGTTGACGCACCCTAAAACTTTATATTGGATTTTCATTTGTCTCATCAGCGTTACCAACCACCACAAAATTCCCTACATTTTTTAACTGAGATTTTTATTTCAAAATGATCTAAAAAAGCGCTAAGCGTATAGGGCTTAATGGTAAAAAAGAACTTGATTTTATATATATACATAAAAGGCGGAAACTAAAAAAAATAGTATAAAAAACTCCTACCATAAGTCATCTATCGCACTCGTCCTTTAGAATTTAGCTGGGCGGCTCGCATTTCCAAACTCGGACTGGTGCTATAAAACCTGCCTTATTATACTTTTATCATTTTAAGGGTTTTACTGTAGCATTACAGATGATCGTCCATAGCCAACATTCTTGAATTTTTCTTGTTTCTCTGTATAATCATTTAAATACATATTATTTATCATACAATTAATAGCGTAATTTTTATAAAATTTACTAAATGTCTTTAAAAATATCATAATTCCCTTGATTTAAAAAATCAAGAAAAACATGAAAAAAATAAGAGATTGAATTGATAAATTTAGTAAAAAAAAAGAAATGAAGTAATAGCAAAACCAGAAAACAGTTGATTAGCTCCTATGGTTATACATAACACTTTGATTATTTGTTCCAATTCGTTTAATTACAAAAAAGGTCGTTAACTATGAGAATGAACTGCTTTATTTGGAGTTCAATAAATAAGTGCTACCTGGTTACAGCTTCTTCTTCTTTATCATCTTTATCCATTCCTGTAACCCATAAACGTCGAAAGGTCTATATTAGTGGACTTTAATTTAAATATTTCTTCATCGGTGATCTTTTCTATCTTTAAATGTAAACGGTCTAACTTACATGAAAGAAAACACATGCTTCATTGTTCTTTTTGATCTAATGGATTAAAGAGAAACTCATTTACCCAAACTCCCAAAATTGCTGACAACAAAATACTTCATAAATTGACAGACATTTATTTAAGTGCCAGATTCTATGCTGAACTTAATAAAGCATTATGCAATGTCAAATTCTATGTTTGAACAGAAACTGAAACGACCAGTTTCAGAATATACACATTTATTTGATTAACGAGATAACACCTAAAGAGAAAATAAATTTATTTTTTGCATAGTGATCTAAACGATAATCTTTTTCCAACGAACAATCGTACGAAAGTACACTTTCTTTAACTATTTTATAGAAAGTGTGAATTGTATAGTCTATTTTAATAGTTGTAAATTCTGGAGATTTTTTATTAAGTTTTGCGGTACGATATGCACAAAAACTTACGTATACAACACGATAAAAGCATTTTTTTTTCACTCGTTTGATTGACATACTTCGGCTTTGCCATCGTGTATCGAATCTCAATTTCATTACCTGTACAAATAACTATTCTATAATTTAAATAAAGTAGTGTTGCAGTGATGTGCTAATTTTAACAAATGGAGTTAAACTAGAACGTTAAAAAATGCACTTGAAGTGACTATAGAAGTTTAACTTTAAAGATTATTATATGTATTTTTTTTCGATTGGGGACTGTTTTACAGTTTTGAATATAATTATTTTCTCCGTTTTATAACACAGTAAGAATTACTTTATTTTTTACACAATCAAGGATTATATTTTAGAGACTTCTAGTTTTTACCGGACGCTCTATGTTTAAAAGTATTATTTGTATCAAATATGTACTGCTAGCACTATTTTAATATCTGGCAACACTGCAATGTTCCTACCTACTAAAAAATTCGAAGCAGTGTCTCAGAAAATATGTATTGAACGCCTTACTAAAATATTATTAAATAAGTTGTAGCATACACGCATACACGTCTTTATATTGGTGGACCATGCACAGATGAGGTTTTTTATGTAAACTTCAGAAATAGTTCTAATTTTAAAAACTAAAATCTGCATAATGTACTAGGTAAAATTTCTCTGACGTAAAAGGCAGCAGATCTATTAGTAATATTGTTATCCAAATTGTATTTTACAGAAATTGTAATAGGCGCGTTTATTGAACAGATCATATTATCTAATTAAAAACGTTATATGGAAAAAAATGTTTAAAATATACCCAAATTCTTGTATGGAAACAGATTGGTATGATTGAAAGCTATTAATCAGGGCAATACCCTATATTATAGAAGAAGCCATGAAATAACAACAATTCACCTGAAGAAATAATATCAAATCCAAAACGAGTGAACAAAACCAAAGAATTTAAATGTATTACTAAATATCCTGAAAACAATACAAGCAATTTCAGCGGACAGTGAAAAAGTATTTTCTATTTCAGGCAATCTTATACCTGGAATACGAACAAGATTAAGTAATCGTTCACTGCACATCTTTTGTTTTTCAAAATCAAATTTCCTAAAGAAAAATTTTATTAAAATGAAAATAATTTACATTTGTAGAAAAGAAAAGACAAATTAAAATAGGTATAAATATTTTCTAGCGTTTGATTTTTTTTTTGTAAAAACTCGAGAACCGGTAACCGGTTTTTTGGAAATACTGGAATTCCAAAATTTCAAAAGTTAGCTTTTGTATAAGCCTTGTGTTATACCTTGTAGGTATGATTCCAATTAAGTATACCTATTCTATTTTCAAAACAAATCACGAAGAAAGTAGATCTTATAACCCGCTTTTAAAAATGATTTAACTTTTCGTTATAATTATATAAGTACCTACACTAAAGCTTTCCTTTGTCGATGGCAGAGTTGCAACGTTACCTCTTCAACAAAAAAAAATCAAATATAACTCATTGCGGCACTTTTGTAGATAGCAAATTATATATAAAAGCCATAACAATCACAAAGAAATATTTATTTAAGAAGAATTATAATTATTGAAAATAGGATATTGCTGTAAATAATCTTATTTTCTGGTCTTTTTTTGTTGGATTTGTTTATTTCTGTATAGCGTTTTTTGTTCATCAAGATTTGTTATTTTCACTTTTTGACATTCAGTTCAATATTTAGATATTTCATTTTGTCCTATAGAAGCATTTTTATATCATCCCTTGGACTTACTTGTTTTTCTTACCGGATTGGTTGTCAAAAACCATTTTTGTTCGTGAAATGGTCCACACGCTATCTACAATTTTTTTAAATGGTGCATTTGTACAGGAAAAATAACTTCATCCTCAGTGTTGGGCATTAGCCACTTACTGTATATAAATTTTTTTGGAAAATATCGGATTATACTTGACTCTTCCAATTTCTTTCCTGTCATTGTCGTTTTCTAATTTGAGGTGAAATTATAACTTGTCGCCTTCCCACAGCAGCAACAATTTTTTTCGACTTCATACTTTGAAGAATTCCTAAAATGGTTGACTTTGACGTGTGTTAGCTCGATAGGTTGTTACGGTAACATTGAAAAAACGAGAGTCTTATAAATAGCTTGCATTTTTGTGGTTGTAAAAATGCTTATGGGATTTTTTACGCCAGAGTTTTCATTATAGAAAGAATAATCGTTACAGTTGATCAAATCCTTAGGGAGCTGATTTTAAAAATTAAATCTCGGCAAGATTTGCAGAATCACTCATGCCAGACTGTGACTCATTTCATTAGGGTATCGATTCCGAACCCTATAATGACCCTACCTGACCAATCGGTCCGAGGGTCAGCGTGAGTCCTCATTGGTCAATCGACCGCATTATGCAGAAAATGGCGGATTATTCCCCCTGCAGAGGGGCCCAGCATCCAGCATCCGGAGGTCCGACGGCAGGACGGATTCGGTCTCGATCAATTTAATCAATTACGGCCGTTGCTCACAGCAAACCTCGCATGTAATATCGGTTCAGCAAACTCATTTTTTGTTGAGTTGGCAGTAGAATAATTCTAGTTACTTTTATTTTTACGTGTGGTAGCAATATAATTTGAAGGAAATCTTGAAACCTCAAAGTGGTGTCTCTGAATCTGAATAGATAGGTATATACCTATGCATTCAACTAACTGCAATTTTTTGTATTATGTCCTCTTTGTTGCCATTTTGCATTTTTTGACAAGTAAAGTGAGATGTTCAAATTGCAATGGTTTTTTAGTGCTAGTTTTTTATAATTTGTCACAACTGCCATGCGTTGGTTTAACAAGAAACCCAACCCATTTTAGTACACTGTAAAAACGAAAAACCTTATTTTAATAGTTTGCATCATAACATTTGACAATTGCATTGAATGAATTCTGTGAACAGACAATATAAAATGCAAAATGATTGCAGTTTATTGACTTGCCTCCCCGCCCCCTTTCTCTCGAACAAAGTTTTAACGTAATTAATTACTCGAACTAAAAACGTGCAAAGCTCGGGCCCAACTTTCGCTTTCGCGATTTGTCGCGCTTTTGAAGTTTACGGACTTCAAGGAGTGTAGTTGGCGCAAAAAGCTCATTTTTACAGCTGATATAATTTGTAATGAATTTTAAAGCGGCACAGTGGCGGGCAATCCTGGACGAACGTGCCCAGAATTTTAGCATCCCATGGCGAAATCCTGCGAGTTTTAATAATGGAGCGTCTACCTCTTTCCTGGCGTCGTCTTTATCTCGAAATTAACTCGGCGCGCCGTAGAGCAGGATGCGAATATGAAATGTGGAATTTTTCCCGGGAACACGGAGTCCACGCTTCTTTTCCTTATCTCCGCATGCCGGAGACGATGATCAAATAAAATATTAAAGAGGAACATGATTTTTATGCGCTTTTCGTGTTAAGGGTTTTAAAAGCTTTATCTGTACAAGAGGTTTGCTTTTACTTTGTTTGCTAACTCTCCGAAGTGATTTTTATTTTCATAATTTTTACAGTATCTTCAAACTTTTAATATGGATTTTAAACTTGAGCAGCGGTCGGAGCACTGTTGTTTTCGGCCTACATTAACATAAATTACTCTTAAATATTTTATCTGCGGGTAGGCATTTAACATTTGCGAGCGAATTAATAAGTTAGGAAAAATTTTAAGTTGTTTTTTCGAAAATCACTAGGTACTTTATTAACTAACATCAGTTAATCAAGTTGAAACGAATATTACTTATTCAACAGTTAAAACTAATCAATTATACAAAGGACAATTATTACAATTAATAAGCAAACAGATGTTTTTGTTACACTTAAGATAAACACTCAGTATTTATCATTAAAACTACGCAACAGCCAGAAATTGAGATTTGGATAATCGTAGTATCAAAACAATATGAAATAAACAGGTTGATACTCAATCGCTAGCGTTTATGGGAAAAAATTATATGATTGTTTTATTTCTTCAACCTCCAAAGCGTTCGTTTATAGGCAATATCGTTCTTAAATAAAAACTTAAAGTTGGTGCCTATAATAATACTAACATGATTTTTCCAATATTTACAAATTGTTATTTCGAATCAAATAATAGTAATTACTTGAATCAGAAATTTTGAGGCTCTGTTTGAAATTGTTCAAAGAAGTAGGTACTTCATTTTTATTATTTATTTAAAATAAAAAATACAATTTTTAAAACAAGTAAGGAGAGTAAAAATATTTCACACCTTTAGGATGGCTCTCACTTATATATGCATTAAGTAAACCAAAAGCTTCGTTACCTATGTATTCATTATATTATTATCAATTACGTTGTAATAATAGACAGATTTTAAAGTTTTTTTTATACAAACGCCAAAAATAATACAACATTGAATCTTCAAAAGCAATACAAGCAAGAAGTGCTATTAAACTTAGTTTTATTGATTGTAAAGTAGAACATTAAAATGTTTCAAATGTATCATTTACTAAGGGCTTTCATAGAACAAAACTGAAGCGTTAACAAAAATTGGATAAACTTCTATGTATCTATCATTTCTTTACAAACGAAAATACACAAATAAATCTTAAAAGTTTACGTTTATAAGATACTTACTGCCGTTTCCATGAAAAGAAACAAAAACGTATGTTAAACCTTTTGAAAATTATTTACTGAAAACTTTTGTTCCCGTTCTTTACTTATTTCAAAAAAATACAGGGTGTAAAAAAAGTCTGGAATATAGCAAATATTTCAGAAACTACCGGAGATGAATTTTTCAAAATTTCCAGACTTATATAGGTAAAAACGGCGCATCTAGGAAGGACAAAACCGTTTCTGTAACTGTACAGGGTGAGTCAGAAAAAATACCAACTTTTGTATTTTAAATTGGACACCCTGTATATTAACGAGGAATCAAATAGTCCTTCAAAAGACAAATTCAACGATATAGGGTTTGACGGATTGATCTGTCAAAATGGCAAATGTGGGGTGACTTAAAAAATAAGGTTTACAACAATATACCGGTTAATATTGAAGCTTTAAAGGATCATATTAGAAAGAAATACGTCAAATTCGATGGGATACTGTCTTTAAATTCTCGTAAGACGTTGTCAAAAGTATCCCATCAAATTTGACGTATCTCATTTTTAATATGATCCTTTAAAGCTTCAATATTAACCGATCTATTGTTGTAAACCTTATTCTTTAAGTCACCCCACATTTGCCATTTTGACAGATAAATCCGTCAAACCCTATATCGTTGAATTTGTCTTTTGAAGGACTATTTGATTCCTCGTTAATATACAGGGTGTCCAATTTAAAATACAAAAGTTGGTATTTTTTCTGACTCACCCTGTACAGTTACAGAAACGGTTTTGTCCTTCCTAGATGCGCCGTTTTTACCTATATAAGTCTGGAAATTTTGAAAAATTCATCTCCGGTAGCTTTTGAAATATTTGCTATATTCCAGACTTTTTTTACACCCTGTATATCTAACTAGCTGCTACCCGCGACTTTGAACGCGCGAGGTTCGTTATTTGTGTATTAAATAATGACTAATTATTTTCTGTCATCCCATCCCATCCCATCTCCCTTTCCCCGTCCCCGTTCCTGTCCCTTTTCCCGTCCCGTCCCGTCCCGTCCCCTCCCCTCCCCTCCCATCCCATCCCTTTCCGTCCAGTCCCGTCCCCTCCTTTTCCGTCCCGGCCAGTCCAGTCCCGCCCCCCCCCCGGCCCCCTGCCATCCCATCCCTTCCCTTTCCTTCCCGTCCCGTCCCGTCCCGCCCCGTTCCCTCCCCTTCCCTCCCATCCCATCCCATCCCTTCCCGTCCCGTCCCGTCATCTCCTATTTTCACCTTCAGGGGACAAATTTACAAAAACTTTGAATGACTTAGTTCAAAATTTGATCTCACAAAAGTCCAACCTCTTTTTTACACGTTTAGGGATTGAATTTTCAAAAATCCTTTCTTAGCGGATGCATACTCCCTGTTAGAAATCTGCCTGCCAAATTTCAAATACCATTTTTGCAATCAACGTTCCAAAAAGTCTCAATAACGACACCCATATCGATTTTTAGGCTTAATTATCCCATTTCACCCCCTAAGTTTCAAGTCGAAATGTCTATTTAATATTATTTTTCCATACAATATTGGAACCCCCATTTCACCCCTTTAGGGGTTGAATTTCGAAATATCCTTCCTTATTCCTTGTATACATCATAAAGGGAACCTCTGTACAAAATGTCAGCTTTCTAAGTCCAAGGGTTTGGGCTGGGCGTTGATGAGTCGGTGAATGAGTGAATGATGGATGGGTGAGTCGGACTTTGAGAAATATATCGTATATAAGATTAGTGTTTGAAAATTAAAATTTGAAAAACTGGACTTCAAAAGAAAGATAAATAATGTAAATGTTGAAAAATGTACATTGCAATTATATTTTCTTTATTATCGAGTGGATTATATACAGTGTGTCTCACTACTTGATAAGAGGCTTCCACGGATGGGGCCCCCAATTAATCCCCTGCGAATTCCGGTTCAATGGGATTGCCGGGAACTGCCACTTAATAACCCTTGACTTGGGTTCAGTTAGTTGTTGGAGTGAAACAAGACTTAACAAACACGAGTATATTGAGTAACAACGATTACAAACGTCACTGATGGACCGATGGTATTTTACAAAAGCTTCAACTGTTGTGACACGCTTGGATTGGCCACGCGAAAATAGCGAATTGCGCGTAACCGTAACACAAAACAACCTGGAAACGTCTTTACCAGGGAGTTAGACCGAAACGCAAACTAGCACAAAGCATAGCTGAACTTGCTTCCTCGAGCCTCTGAATCTAACTCACTCTGAATTTACAACGAGCCGAACTCGCCAATTCAAGGAGGGGCAAGCTCAAACACCATTGGCTGAGGCGATCCTGCGTAGCCAATCGGAGCGTCGCACGTTATTTAGGAAAAATGCTTATTCTAAGAAACCTTAATGCTAATCTCTCTCAATGAGGCAATTGAACGAAATCCATAAACCCATGATTCCCAAATTTGCTAAGTCGGCTTAAGTTCTAGTAGAAAATGTATCCATCCGCTTAAAAGCCATTAAGGGAAGCTTACAAATTCCTTTCCAACATTAACAGAGGTAAACAAATACGGCAAGATGCAAATTTGGCTTTACCACGACCTTTGAATGAAATAGAACAGTTATGACTTGAATTACGTGATTAATTATAATCAAAAAGGTTTTGATGCACGCATCTGTGTGAATCAAACATGCCGCCCCCGAAGTGCCGAATATGGCACGACGTGATTAAATCCCAAAATTAAACTGAAATCTAACACTACCAAATAATTAAATGCATAATAAGAACTAATGTCAGATGATAATCCAAGAGCCTTACAGATAACTTACAACTAGCATGAATACAAGCAAAGAAACAACTAAACCTAGCAAAATGTTCAATTAGCGAAAACTACCAACTAAGAGCAAAGTCAATGTTTATTGCCCTTGATCGCAATGATCGTCTTTGGGTAGGATGTACACTTTACGCACCGAGCGTTTCAGGAGATTCCCTCGGGAATCGCGCACTTGCACCACACGCACAACACCATCCGCTCCTGGATATGCGGCCGAGATGATTGCAAGGGGCCAACGGTAGCTTGGAGATGCCTCGTTGTGGACGAGTACCACGTCGCCCACCTGGGGGGCTAGAGACGTGCTGGAGGACTTCCACTTAGGCCGGCGCTGCAGGAGGTGGAGGTAGTCCCGGGACCAGCGATCCCAAAACTGCTGGGACAGCCGCTGGACCAGCCCATAGCGGCTGAGACGATTTTCCGGTATGCCCTGGAGTTGGGCTTCCGGAAACGAAGTCAGCTTCCGACCGATCAAGAAGTGGGCAGGAGTAAGGACTTCGGGGAATGAGGCGTCGGTAGGGAGAACACAGAGTGGGCGGGAATTTAGTATCGCCTCCACTTGAGTCAGCATGGTGTAATACTCAACGAAAGTTAACTTTGCATTGCAAGATATTCGCCTTAAATAATATTTCAATGACTTTACCCCCGCTTCCCAAATGCCGCCAAAGTGCGGAGAGCGTGCCGGAATAAAATTCCACTTAATGTTATGTTTCGACAATTCTTCCCTTATGCATTGCTCACTAGAGCCTGACAGGATATTTTTTAATTCCGATAGCTGATTTCTGGCACCGGTGAAACAGGTAGCATTGTCAGAAAATATGTTGGAGGGTAAACCGCGTCTGGAGATGAATCTCCTCAACGATGCGATGAAAGCCTCCGTCGTGAGGTCTTCCACGAGTTCAAGATGAATAGCCTTCGTGGCCAAACACACAAATAGGGCTACGTAAGCCTTTACTTCTTTCGCGCCTCGCCCGGATTTGTTTTTTATAAACACGGGACCCGCGTAATCTATCCCGCAATTGCTGAAAGGGGGAGAGGGTGTGACACGAGCTTCGGGTAGTGATCCCATCAAGTGTTCATTCATCTTAGGCTTGGCCCGGAAGCATATCACGCAATTGTGTATTACTTTACGTATTAGGTCTTTGGCTCTCACGATCCAAAACTTATCCCGCAATGAGGCCAGTAACACCGAGTGTCCACAATGCAAGAGCCGCAAATGCTCTTGCTTCACGATTAGCAACGACAAAGGGTGACTAGCTGGTAACAAAAGGGGATGTTTTTGATCAAAGCTTAGATTGGAGTTTTCTAGACGGCCGCCCACGCGCAGTAGGCCCTGATCGTCCAGAAATGGGTTTAGAGAAAGCAGCGCACTATTTTTCGGCAATGGCGCTTTTTTAGACAAAACTGCTATTTCTCCGGAAAAGACTTCCGCCTGTGCAATTTTGATCAGGCGGCGAGTAGCGTCCTCCAATTCGTCAATGGCTGGAGGTCCCGACCAGCGCGTTTCGGTGCTTCTGTTTCCCGCGAGACGCAGGCAGTACGCGACTACGCGCTGTAATTTTGTAAAACTGGAATAGCGCCTGAAAAGTTCAAATTCTGGGACGCGATGGTGAAGAGTGGCCACTACTGGGCGCGACTCTTGGGCTGCTAGCTCACCCGAATCAATTTTAACGGGCTGGGGTTTTAAGTCCGCCTGTGACAAAAACTCTGGCCCGTGCCACCACAAGCGCGAGTGGAGTAACTCCTGGGGTAACATTCCCCTGCTAATTATATCGGACGGGTTGCAATTTGTACGCACGTGAAACCATTCTTCCCTATTGCTTAGTTCGTGAATCTCGGACACCCGGTTCGCGACGAACGTCTTCCAATTACTCGCATCCTTATTTATCCAGTGCAGAGTTATGGTGGAGTCCGACCAATAGTACACGCGGTCAAATTTAAATGCGGAGGAATCGAGTATAGTTTTAATCAAACGAGCCAACAGTAAGGCTGCGCAAAGCTCCAAACGAGGCAAGGATATTGTTTTTAATGGAGCGACCCTTGACTTAGCACAAAGCAAATTGGTGGTGACATTACCGCGCGCGTCAACGCAACGTATATACACGGCGCACCCATAGGCTACAGAACTCGCGTCCGCAAATCCGTGGAGATCTATCGAATTTATGTCATCGCAAATTACCCGTCTCGGAATTGCCAACGAGCCCAAAGAGCGTAATGAAGAATGGAGTTCGTCGTATCTGGAGAGCATCTCCATGGGCACCGTTTCGTCCCATGACAACTTCAACTGCCAAAGCCGTTGCACGAGAAGTTTCAGAGTTAGAACGCTTGGACCAAGTAGTCCCAAGGGATCGAATACTTGAGCCATACTAGAGAGTATAGCCCGCTTGGTAACTGATTTGCAACAGCTAGGGTTCACTCTGTAACTTAGCACGTCCCGCCGAGTATCCCAAAAAATGCCGAGAGTTTTCTCCGTGGCGTCTTCCGTCAAAGAAATGGGCTCCACGCTGCCGCGATCCACACCAATGGCGCTAGCTACTTCACTGTCGTTGGATGCCCACTTTCGCAATTCAAACCCGTACCCCGACAAAGCGCTACTAATTTCGAATTGCGTTTTTATGGCTTCCGCCCTATTTTCAAAACCAGTCAGTAGGTCATCTACATAAAAATCCCGGCTAATTCTTAATGAGGCCTCTGGAAGCGATGCTTCGATTTCCTGGGCGATTTGTATCAAGCACCTAGTTGCTAGGTACGAGGCTGATTTAGTACCGTAGGTGACCGTTAATAATTTGAAGCATTTTACCGCTGAGGTTTTGTCGTCACGCCATAAAATTAATTGGTATTGCGTCTGCAAGGGGTCCACGAGAATTTGCCTATACATTTTGGCGCAATCTGCTTTCAGCACGTACTTGAATTGCCTAAAGCGACAAGGAATTGCAAACAACGACTGCTGGACCACTGGGCCCTTATGTTGAAGGTCGTTAAGCGATACTCCGGAGGAGGACGCACAACTGCCGTCAAAAACAACGCGATGTTTGGTCGTTGAACTGTCCTCCTTTATGACTGGCAAATGTGGTAAATAAAACCGAGGATGAGGAAGGCTCGCTTCGTCGTCCACCTTGCTCAAGTGACCAAGCGACTCGTATTCTTTGAGAAATGCGGAATACGCGGTTTTCAACTCGGGATTTTTTGACAATTTGTTTTCTAATGAATAGAAACGCTTTAACGCTATACCGCGCGAGTCTCCCAGCGATGGAGCATCTTTCCTGAAAGGTATGCTCACGATGAACCTACGCGGCTCCGACGACGCCCGTTTCGTAGTCGATTGAAAATGGTCTTCGCAAAATTTGTCATCAGCAGAGAGTCGGCCTGATGAACCGTACGCCCCCTCGATTTCCCAAAATCTCTGAATGCCGTGCTCGATGCCGGTTACACTTAAATGAACTCTATTTGAACGAATGAGCGCTCGATTTTCGACATTCATGTTTCCGCCTAAAACCCAACCAAAAAGAGTTTTTGTTAAGAATGGCTTCTCTGGGCCCAATTTCACCTGTCCCTGACAGAGCACTTGCCAAAAGACATTCGCGCCTAATAAAAGATCAATCTTTCCCGGTGTATTACAATCTGAATCGGCTAGCACAATGTTTGGTGGGATCTTCAAATCCCTCAACGAGAAAGCAAGGGCCGGCAGAGGGTCCGTAATTTTGTCTAACACAACACAGTTCAAAATGTCCTCGTATTTCCCGTTGCGGGAGCGGATTCGAACGTTTGCTCTGAATTCAGCGTTCAGAGCCCTGGCACCAACACCCGACAGTGAGGTGACATTACCTCGTTTCTCAATTTTCAAATCTTGACACAAGTCGGCGCTAACTAAGTTAAGTTGGGATCCGGGGTCCAAAAGAGCTTTTGCCCGGGAAAATGACCCGGAGGATCCTTCTACGAATACGCTAACCGTGGACAATAAAACTTGCGCTGGCGCCGCGATTGCAGGACGGCTACAGGCTGCTGAAACGGATGCGACGGGTGCCTCGCTCGGGGCGACGGCCCCGACCTCCCTTGTGCCGCTGCTGGTTTCTGGCGGTCCAGGACGCGGCGACGAAGTATTTTCGCGCGCGTCGCGCTTTGGACGCAAACACAGTAAAGTATGGTGCTTTTTTCTGCATACGCGGCATCTCGACGATGTGCATTTTACCACGAAATGTCCGGGCTTGAGACAATTGTTGCATAATTTCAAACGACGCGCCTCTTCGATACGAGCGTTTACCGACAATTTTGAAAAAGATTCGCAAGCGCTAATCGAATGATTACTATTTTTGCAAAAATCACAAGAGTGATTACCTTGCTCTCTGGCTACATGAGCGCGTGCATGACTTTTTTGCTCGGATCCCTGATTTCCCAAACTCGAACCTATTTTCGCAGCTTCCAGCAAACCTAATAAGTGACTTTTGCTTTCTAAAAAATCTAACAACTCTCGCAAAGTAGGAAATTGTCCGGTATGTTTGTATAATTCCCAGTCAGTCTGCATTGCTGAGCTGAGCTTCGAAACTATGATATGTATTAGTATGGTGTCGACTGTGGGTTCCCCGTACGCCTTTAAAATTTCCAAAATTCTAACTACACTATCGAGCAGCCTTTGAACAGACGAATGTGAATCCTTTTTTACGCTCTCTAAACTGAATAACGCATTTATGTTTGATTTTACTATCAGTTTCTTATTTTCAAAGCGCTTGACTAGGATGTCCCAAGCAATGGTATAGTTATCGTTGGTAACTTTTAACG
Source organism: Agriotes lineatus (assembly GCA_940337035.1). Taxonomy (NCBI): domain Eukaryota; kingdom Metazoa; phylum Arthropoda; class Insecta; order Coleoptera; family Elateridae; genus Agriotes; species Agriotes lineatus. Next base: position 85,487,029 of record OW679197.1, on the reverse strand, counting down.
ACGAGATTGAACTAGCAGCTTCTCCCTTAAGGGAAGAAATCAAATAGTAAAATTTCTGAACGTTGGTCAAATTAGCGTTGTTATAAATAAGCGACGTAAAGGAGTCATGAAATTGAACCCAATTCTCGAATTTCCCCGAAAATGAAGGCAAATCTAAGGGTGGTAATCTTAATCCAGCGAGCTCTCCTGAAGGGCCACTTTGCAAAGAATTTTGACCTAGATTCGGTTTTATACCCGGACTGATCTTATTTTTTGATAAGAATTCCTCGACTGTGCTACTAATCTCGCTAAAATGAGTCATAAAAGAGTCGAATTCATTGAAAAGTTCATCAAAGTGTTCAGCGTCGGCCTCCATTAGGCCCTCCATTGACTTCTCATACTCATCCAACAACTTTTGGAAACAACTAAACTCTTTTGACAAGCTGCCGACCTCGTGAGCCTTCACGGGGCTGGACGAGGAAATTCTATGAAATAGAGTTTCGAAACGATCTACTTTGGCTTTTATGAATTTGCAACGAGTGGTTAAAGCACGAGTTTCCGACATGACCGCTGATGCCGAACGAGTTTCCACCATGACTGACACAAGCAAAAAACAACACTAAACGAAGGTGTAATGGAAAAGGACTTACTTTTGATTTGAGAACGTAGTAACTTCTTGACGAACAGAAAACCAACCCGCTGCCGATCGCTGCCGCTTGACGTGGGACCTGGACTCGGTGTAAGCTCTCGATGGTTGAATTTCCTGGTGTTGGCGAAGCTTCTTGACGCTCTCCGACGAAATGATGTTGGAGCGATTGCATCCACCAGCTACTGGAAACTTGTACACTCGCGTTTTTTAGCTTCTTCCACATCCGGCTCGAAGGACCAATGTTTTTTGTATGATTAACTTGATAAGAGGCTTCCACGGATGGGGCCCCCAATTAATCCCCTGCGAATTCCGGTTCAATGGGATTGCCGGGAACTGCCACTTAATAACCCTTGACTTGGGTTCAGTTAGTTGTTGGAGTGAAACAAGACTTAACAAACACGAGTATATTGAGTAACAACGATTACAAACGTCACTGATGGACCGATGGTATTTTACAAAAGCTTCAACTGTTGTGACACGCTTGGATTGGCCACGCGAAAATAGCGAATTGCGCGTAACCGTAACACAAAACAACCTGGAAACGTCTTTACCAGGGAGTTAGACCGAAACGCAAACTAGCACAAAGCATAGCTGAACTTGCTTCCTCGAGCCTCTGAATCTAACTCACTCTGAATTTACAACGAGCCGAACTCGCCAATTCAAGGAGGGGCAAGCTCAAACACCATTGGCTGAGGCGATCCTGCGTAGCCAATCGGAGCGTCGCACGTTATTTAGGAAAAATGCTTATTCTAAGAAACCTTAATGCTAATCTCTCTCAATGAGGCAATTGAACGAAATCCATAAACCCATGATTCCCAAATATGCTAAGTCGGCTTAAGTTCTAGTAGAAAATGTATCCATCCGCTTAAAAGCCATTAAGGGAAGCTTACAAATTCCTTTCCAACATTAACAGAGGCAAACAAATACGGCAAGATGCAAATTTGGCTTTACCACGACCTTTGAATGAAATAGAACAGTTATGACTTGAATTACGTGATTAATTATAATCAAAAAGGTTTTGATGCACGCATCTGTGTGAATCAAACAGTTTGTTTATACGGAAAAGAACCATATTTTGACGTTTTTCACAAATTAGTTATTTACGATAATCAGAACAGTATTAACAACAAACAATCCAGAACATTTAACAGAGAAATAAATATTTTCTTGTAAGTTTTATATTGCTTAAATATTCGTAAGTGACTGTTCAATAGAATATTGCGGTGTACATTCGCAATTCCAGGTTGAACATGTATGGCAGGTAGTTAATGTCGGGAAAACTCCAGTATAGCCCACTGGTACATTTTGACATTTCCGGAATATGAAATTAGATGAACTGTTATGCCAGTGGCGAAACTGGATTTTAAGCTATAAATAAGAGAAATACTCATTGGGAAATTCAAATTCAATATTATTGTCGACGATTGGACTAACTGCTTGTTTTATGGTGATACACAGGCATTTTTGTATCGAGAGATCCAAAAAAAAACTGTTCCTCAGCGGGCTGTGGAAATTCAACGTATGAATAATATGTTGGTGACACTGTCAAATTTGAGGTTATCAGGTTAGGTTTTCCGTCAGTTATGACACAAAATGACGCAAAACCTAACATGCTAACCTCGAATTTGACATTGACGTACAGTGTCACCAACATATTATTTATACGTTGAATTTCCACAGCCCTCTGAGGAACAGTTTTTTTTTTTGGATCTCTCGATACTAAGTATACACAAATCTTAAACTGCAGCTAACCTAAATTAGCACCTTGACGGCAGCCAAAATTTTATTGTATTTGAGATATTAGTCATTTTGAATAACTTTCTTTCACTTCAGCAAATGAATTGTAAAATTTTATTTTGACTTTAGTAATTTTTTGTTATCAAATGTCGCCTACACCGTTAAAAAATTCTATTTTTTATTACATCATCATGCTCTTCCGCAAAATCGTATTTTGATATTGGGTAAAAAAGTACCAGTCAAAAATTGTATGGCCACACTGTGATTATATAGTCACTGTAGTAATTTAAAATACTATAAATGTAATTATAATATACATAAGAGCCCAGCAAATTTTTCCATTTTTATCATATGCATTTGTACCCTATGGTATGGTACTTATTAATAATGTAACATGGACAAAACACCAAAGCATCGCTTTCCTGCGGAACTTTTTCTTGCCGAACTTTTTCCTGCGGATTTATTTCCCCACGGCACTTTTTCCGGCGGAACATTTTCCGCGGAACTTTTTCCTGCGGACCTTTTTCCGGCATCGACCGTCAATATTTAATAATTGCGTGAAGGTGTAATGTCAGAATCTGATCAAAATTCATTTAGAGCATAAATATTATGCTGAGAATTGGTACGATGCTAGTATGTTGCAATCAACGCTTCCATCGCACGAACGCGCGGATCGAAGACAAAGCAATTCAACGATGTGCGAGGTCGCGTGAAACAGAGCTGGGCGCAATCCTACTCAAACCCCCTTAGAACAGAGCCTTAATAAAAGGGGCCAACAGAGTATAAAACGAGAACGCCTGGCTTGCTGAATACATTTGAGCCCAAGGGCTCTACTTCTACTAAATACCTAGAACCCTCTTGAAGCCGTGTGGTCGGAAGCAGATGAACCTGCCCCAAGAGACAATCCCGAATATTCTGCGTGAAGGCAGACGACCCTGTCCGGCAGTGTATATTTCCCTCAGCCCCTTAGAAGCATTTCCCTGCCCCAAGAACAAAGTACAAATTTACCCGCAACCCGGTCTCCTATCTGAAGTCAGGGTTCCGACACTACTGCACAAAAAGCTATAGAGAATTCGTTTACAAAGAGGTTACAACTAATGCACCTCTGGAGTAGTTGGTCTGGTCATTTCCGAACTAAAAGTAAATAATAGCACGACGTACTTGCTAAAAGAATATTCCGCCCAGCAGTAAGATCCTGTCACACCAGCAGGGGCAAATTTCAGATCCCGCCGAAGGCACAAAATTCGAGGCCCGTGCACCTTCAGCCCAATTTGTCGGGCAACGCCGAACTTCAGCTGGGTACCAATTTGGCTTTTATGTCATTCTCGGCCCACTCCAAGGTGGCCCCAGCTGTCATCTAACGTGGGAACCACTTGTTTTGTCCCCCGAGAAAAACCAAGTTACGACTAGTCCCCGAAACTTAAAATTGCTAGGCACAGAAAGGTAAACAGCGGCATTTGCACGCTCGTTTAATTTTATAATTTCAGTCTTTGTTCATCAACATATTGTACATACGTTATTACAAGGAACCTAGTTTAAGAGCTAAGTTAATTACTTAGAACAATATAAACTTTATTTCGATTGTGTTATTCTGTCTATGCATTTGTGTTATTAATCAGACCCTGAACATCTGGTCTACCTGATGCAAAAATTAAAGTAAATTACAAAAGTTTTAGGGACATTTCCATAATGTTACATAGGTACGCAAATTCGGTACTTTACACTTAATTTTGAAATTTCTATGGTGCTCGGAAAACGCCTTGGAAACTTTTGAAACCGATGCGTTATTTCAGTGCCCCGCGCAAAATTTACTTTGTTGGGCGTTGGCCAATTCAGCAGCTCGAATAAACGAACTGCCTAGGAGCATTCAAAGTGCGTTTCCGCACTAAACGCTTCGATTCAGTCATATTGTTAAAACCAATGCACAAGCAAAACCGCGGGGTGATTCTGCCGGATGCATGCGATGTGGCGCCTCAAATAAATCTATTCAATGTAGGTACACATGATCAAATTGGTTATATAGGAAAAGATCAATTATTGTCAATGAGCTCAGGTGAAGTTCAGTTAAGTCCCGTTTCAAGGTCTTTCCAATAGAACCGATAGTGAGGTGAACTATAATCTGTTTGCGTTGCATTTTGCATTCTTGCCAATATTTCAATTTAATTTTTTCTTGGCATAGCTCCATCTTTTGGCAGCAGGTACAGTATTAATAGCCACTCTGTATTCAGTTAAATATCGTAGCACCCTGTGGTCAGCATTATGAGTTGCCTATTTTTAGAAATGTGAGTTTGTATTATCGCGGGAGTAGTACTGTATGTTCATCATTTGTTAGGATTCCACGTACGGTGTTTGGAAAAGAATAGGACACCGTCAAGAGGATACTATTCTCATAAAATAGCTAGATATAGCTAAATGTTCTTTATTAAAATATGCATTCCTCGGAAATGACGGTCTCGAGAAGAAACTTTTTATATTTGGATTGTCTTCACAAATCAAAAACTCCCGAACGTATAGCATATTAAGGGTGCATATTTTCGTAACACATTTAGCTCTATGTACCCATTTTTTGAGAAAAATATTTTCCTATATGTTGTCTCATTTTTTTTGGAACACCCTGCCCAAGAGCGACAGACTAAGATGGTTAGTAGTTTGCTATAAGATATGTACGATTTTGCTTAATTTTTGAAATAACGCAGTGGGATGGATACGTCTGCTGTTAGCCAAACTTCTTGCAGTGAATGTTAATTAATTAAAGTTGTTATGTAATAGCCTATAGAACGTTTTATTAATTATCAAATTACAATTATTGCTTAACTTGTCACCCATTATCTTCAATATACAGGGCGATTCGGGAGGAAACGGCCATACTCGATGAACGTGTTCAGGAGATCAAAATAAACATGTGTCTGATTCCTACCGTTGGTATTCAGCAACGGCACGTTTAGCATTCCAGTTGCTGTACTAGTAAGTGAAAATCATATCGGCACATTCTTGATGTGTAAACATCGCCCGCATTGCGGAAGTGTGTACCACTAACTACCTAACAATAACAGCCTGACGTGCAGCCACAAAAAACAAATGCGAAATATTATTTTCCCCGGTTCATCGCTTACCATTAATAATTAATATCTCCGTAACGGTTAAAAATCGGCCACATGATTTTAGAACTTTTTTTTGTTTATTTTGATCTCCTGAACACGTTCCTCAAGTATGGCCATTTCCTCCCCAATCACCTTTTAGATTTGGCATCTAAGTACTATTGACTGGCGCATCCGATCAATGATATCCAACGTATTTTGAACAACGTTAACTCGGGGATTACTGTCTCTAAAAGACTTTGTATGGTTGACCAGAGAGCTATGATGGCAGCAGATATGGTTTGACTAAATAACCGTGGATCGCTCGTACCCGTACATTTATAGCAAGCTTTTACGGATAGCCGTAGTTGAGTAATAATAGTGGATTTTCTTCGTCTTAGAAGACTACATTAAACATACAAAATTACTTAACTACTGAAAGACTCATCTGCTGTAGCTATTGAGAGATTTCACTTTCTACAGATAATTAATCTATAGGTTTTCTGGCTTGTACGTTTTGGGAATGATAGGGTTGAAGTTGACATGCAAACTTTGCTAAACAGTGATGTAATTTGAACCCAAGGCATGCGTTCGAATGTTATTATTTCGGTTGGTCTACTTTCAAACTGCCCAAACATCTTCAAAACTTTCAATACAAGAAATCCTCCCTTCGCCCACACACATTTTTTTGGGGTTTGAATGGACCTGAATCACAATTACCTGCCGATTGATAGAAAAGTGGTGTGGTAACTATCTATCAGCAATATACTCCTGATAAAACCCTGGCGGCATTTTGCGTTTCCTTCATTATAATATAAGTCATACGCATGTGAGACATTTCTCATACCATAAATCGTTCCATTACAATGTATGTATGTATTATCGATAACCTCATTTTACCTTGCGGTGTACTTGCGACTAACTAGAAGATTATAGCTGCACATGTCATAAAAAAATCCATTCAATGCCGTACCAATTTGCATGAAGGTTTATCGGTTCGCTTTTAATACTGTTTATATAGGTAATTACGCCGAACCGAAAATGTAATGCTTATCTACTTGCCTAATAACAGAGCTGGGCAGTAACTAATTACTTTGTAATTAAATTACTAATTAAATTACTTTTTGTATATTTGCCTTGGAATTTAATTACTTTTCAAAATGCGGTAATTGTAATTGGGAATTGCCATTTTTGTTAAAAAGTACTTGGCAATTACTTTCTGAAAGTAATTAATTACTACATTCAATTACTCAATTACTTTTGTGTAATAAATTACTCTAAAGTATAAGTATTTGAATTACTTGTGGGAATTGAAATTACCCGCGATAATTGAATTACTTTGTGGTAATTCAATTACTAAATTACTGACCTCCATTGGGTGCTAAATCTCCAGAATAAGATAAGGTCTTATTAAGTTACATATTAAGGAAATCGCAATAGGATATTCTCGGGCCAATAAAAAATAATTTATAATTTCCTCTGATAAGTCGGACAAAAGCTAGTATTTTGCAACATTAGCATTTTTAACGACGTGTGCGTGTGCACAGGATAGAACAATATTTGGTCAATTTGGTGTATTTTCGAATGTTGGTGTAGATGTAATGTGCAGGTTGTTACAGTGTACTTACGCGTCGGGAATTAAATTCACACGCGGGAGGAAATTAATACCTTTGCTTCCTAGATATATCAATAGCTATTATTATTGTATCTGATGTACGAGTTATTATTTCAATCAGTTCTTTCAAACTAGGTTTATAAGTCACCTGTCAAATTTTAACAGCCCCTGATCAAGACCAAATTGATATTTTGATTTAAAAATTTAAAGTTAGCTAACAAATTTTTATAACTATTTCCAGGGAGAAAAGTGTATCATTCCCTCCCGTGGATACTACATCCATTCCCCAGCGTTAGCGAGAACAGTAATCAATTATAATCATGCAAGGGAGTGAATGTCACTTTAGTTATACATATGACACATTTACATTCAGTTGTATTCAAAAATATTTAAATATGTAAAGGAGGAGGCTAGTTGATTTAATACTAATCACATTGCCTCCCGCCTCTAATAGCAACGGGAGTCAATTTATTATATTCCCTCCCACTGCCATTGGAAACAGAGCAGGGAACCAAACGTATATTTTCGGGAATCTCCTAATTGGCGACAGAAAATGCTACTTTCGGATAAAGGGGTAAAAAAGTATTTTCGCACTAAGCAAACAAAAAAATGCTCAAGTTGCGTCATGTAGTGTTATTTATAAGATCTAAACTGAATTTTGCTGTCAAACAATTAAGAAAGCAAATGCTGCACTCTGTATACTTAGGTAAGTTAAATATTTTGGCCATTCAGCCTCACATTACGGAGTCAGGCATCTTTTATAGTAGTATGTTCCATAAGTTAAGAAAAGTGAGAGTTTTTCAACATTTAATTTACGAGCGGCAAAGCGAGCAGATTAATTTTACACGAACATGGAAGAATCACTATTCTAACATATTCAACTTGCTGTTTTTTCGAATATCATTACAAAATCTAGCCAAAATGAAATTCGACATTTCTTCATGTTCGAAAGAATATTTTTCCACGACCGGGAGTAGAAATCAGTTTCTAGGTTTCAAAAATTGTGACAGAAGTAACACATTGCCTAGGGAGACAATATGAATACAGTTAGTAGTCGCTCGGTGGAGTGAACAATTCTTTTATGTATGTATGTATTAGAATGCAGTAGAAGACGATCATTTTGTTGGCTTTAAGAAACCCTCTACAGTAAAATCACGGAAACAAACAGTGCACGTCATCAAATAATTGTTTATACAACGTCCGGCAGAATGAAGTATCCATTTTAAATTGAGTTGTTTTTGTTAACAGCTAAATTTTTATTGAAATATCAAACAAAAGGTTCTTCAGGAAACACGGAAATTTTATTTTTTAAACATTCCATCAGTCAAGTGACCTCCTTCTCGTTGCTGCAACTCTTGAAGCTGCTCTTACCCTTTCAGCATTTTCAAGTATGCGTACAGAACGAGTTTGTTCCTTTTGCTTTTTCTTTGGCACATGAGGGAGTAGTGCGAAACTTGTGTACCTACTTTTTAATTGTTATTCGACTAGCAACTGCATCTCGTGAATTTAAATGAAAGTAACGACGAAATAAACGCTGGGTGGTTACAACAGAATTTTTATTTTTAAAATAAGCTTCAACTGCAAAAGAACGTTGAATATTTGACCAATGCTCTATATTCACAGCTAAACTAACATTTCTCGCAAACACTTTGACAACTTTCTTAAATTTCCATTTATCGCGAAAGCATGGCGACTTGATTTGAATTTATATCGCATTATATTATGAAATGAATTAACTTTGAAAATGGATACGTCATTCAGCCGGACTCTGTACATCAAATATAAACAAAGAAATAGACCTTAAAAGAAAAAGAGCACTCAAATTACTTCGTTATTTTGAAGATAAAAGATAGATTTAAATATACTAAATGAATGTCCCGTAATGAAACTCATATTTTTAAGATACAACACAGATTTGCCTTCCTTAGCACTAGCTGAAAGACTTTTTTCGTTTGCCGCAGTTATAGTTCAGAAGGAATGCGACTTCTGACGAATTAATTGACAAACTGGTGCTGATGAAGGCAAAGAGAGTGTAATATTATTGGCACTTTTACTTATTTTATTATACCTACCTTAATATGTTGTACATAAGAATATAATATAAATAAAATAGAAGTTTTATCTTTTCTTATTTACTTATTTAATTTACATGGTACATCAACACCAACTAAAAACTTTTGATATTGGTGAACGGTGCAAGTAACTACAAGACTTAATTATAAAAAAAATCTTTAAGAGAGATAAAGTGTGTTGGTTACTATAGTTAATAAAATATCAAAATTAAGCATTTTTAATTGCGATTACGAATCGACAAGTCACTAATGAAAGTTCTACTAAGTACAACTACATATGATAATAATTTCTATTGAAAGTAATTGATAAAGTAATTGATGTCGTACAATTACAATTATCAAGTAATTGGTGATTTAATTACTATTTTATTTGAGTAATTGAATCTCTGGTAATTACATTACTACATTGGAGGGCTATTAGTAATTAGTATCTAATTAATTAGTTTTTAAAAGTAATTAGCCTAGCTCTGCCTAATAGGAAGAAAATTGCATTTTCAGTTGGACGGTCTTATTCATTAACACCCTGTACGTATATATATAATGTCTTGCATATTTGTACGATGTTTTTTCCATTCTCTTTTCTCTATCGAATCTTTTATCTTTAGGCTTCTAGGGCTCGTAGAGTTTTTGATTCCTTCTGTCCAGCTTTTCTAGGTCTGCTTTTATTTTTTCCATTCCCTTGTTATTCACTTAATGACACTCTTGGGAAGATGCCATCGTTCATTCATCTACTTATCCGTATCAAATCAGTTGTTTCCCCTCAGTGTTCTCTTTTATGGTTTTTTCTATGCTTGTTTTTATTTTCAGTTCTTTATTTCTCACTATATGTTTATTAGTTTTCTTTTATGTCGCGATATTTTCGACCCATATAGTAAACTACTTTTTACCAGGGTTTATATATTCGCCTTCTTCATCTTATTCCAATTTAGTTACTACATTGCTAATTTCTATGCTCTCTTTGCTTCACTTTCTTTTCCATTTAATAAGTGCGTGCCAGACGTATATCTTAAATTGCGTTGGCTATATGAAACACAGCAATTGCTGTGTAAGACACATTATATACAGAGGTCCTGCAATGCTTTGCCTAAAATGTGATTAAGGTTTATGTTTTGAAGGATTTCTTACAGTTTAGTTATGGGTAAGTTGTAATATGCTTTTTGCATAAGTGTATTGGTAGCCAGTTTTTCAATATCTTAATATCTTAATATAAGCAGCCCGGAATTCACTTTGGTCTTTCTTTTCACTACTGTTGCACTTATTTTTTATGATGTAGCTCAATATTATTCCGTATAACCTATTGACGGATATTCCTGAGTAGTTTCCACACATCTGTTTGTCAATTTTCTTAAAAATTGAAGTAATTTAGGAAAGATAATTTTAAGCCTTTTTCAAAAGTAAAAAAGTGCAAAACTACGACATTTAAAGGTATCAGCAGCCATGATAAACCATATCACTTTTTGACTACCACATCATAAAACCGCCAATAAAGATATTATTAGAAACAAAACTGGAAATATATTCATTTTGTAAAAATAACGAAAATAACATAATTGCATTCATGGATATTTACAAAACTAATGCGTTATTGCTAAATGCAATTATAATGAAAATAGCAAAATTGTTTCATTTTATTTCAAACTTATAATGACTATAATTTAGAAGTGATTAGCTTTAGACCGCTAATGTGTAGAATAGCTATTTACGACATTAGGCCGGTAGCAAAGCATTTATGACCGAGCTAGTACATTACGTTCGAGTCCGTCAGGGCGAGACACGTGGCCTAGCAAGGCCATAAACGCGAATACCGGCCGTGTGGCGTATAGAATTTTTTGTATATTGAAAAACGTGTTATACGTTTGGCAGTACTAAGGTGTATTGTTGGTGGCACTGTTAGTCTACGTTAAATTCGAGATTAGCTTTTGCGTCAGTTTGTGTCAAACTGATGCAAAACCTAACCTGCTAACCTAGAATTTGACATCGACTGGCGTTGCCACCAAAAATGTGTTTCAGTACTGTCAAACAAATAACATGCATCACAAGCGTCGTGAAGTACTATCGTTCTAGGCCATAAAAACGTACCTGCCGGACTCGGTGCTAGACTGGTAGATAGTGGCTACTAGACCAGTGTACAAAACACTTTCTTATTTGCTTTTGCGAGACTATACTACTATGCGCAGTCAGCTCATTGTGTGTAATAATGTTATAGTTATAAATATATATATTTTAATTCATACTACAATGTATACTAAAATAACAACGTTCACCAAGTATTAAATGTACTATATAAACAATCATTTGAAGGATCTTCTAAATGAAGACGAGACTTCTTTCTAAAACAGTGTAAATATTGAAATACGTGTATACTACGTATTTGACTGAAAATTTGTTGGAATCTTTCGGCCTTTAATTAATTCAGAATAAAATTTCGCCGAATCTTTAGCAACTCTCGTTCTGTTTGGATCCGAATAGTTGACATGGTACAATCCAAACTTTACTCTAAAAGATAAAATGTAAAAGCATAGTAAATTTAAAATATTAACCTAAACAAAACACAGGTAGGATAATTTCAGATAATTTAAAATGTTGAAAGGGTATAAATAGTACAATTATAATTATAACGAAATGTTAACTTACGTATATCCGTTATAAAGTTCGAATTGATCTAAAAAGCTCCAGGCTACATAACTTTTAACTTTAACTTTGTCGGTGTTCATAGCGTCCAGCATATTGCTTATTTCAGCCTGAAGAAAAATATGTAAAAAGCCGTTAGACATACTTTACGACTAGTTCAGCTTACTGAGTGAAACTTGATTCTCTTCGTATCATTTAAGGTATCACCAGCAGCGAATCCATTCGCCAATACGTATATTTCTGGATCATCATAGTTATTTTTAATCCAATTTAAAACCTTTCTGAATCCCGTGGGATAAACCTAAAATTATTATACGTATAGACTACTTAATATGAGAGAGGTTTTTATGTTAATCTACGTAGCCATGAAGAGAACGATTTGTAATAAAAGTAAAATGTTATTTTTCCACGTAGGATAACCCTGCAAAATATTAGTGTGGTGGCGAAGAACCCTTGTCAACTCGTTGCATTAATTTTTCTTTTAGAACGCACCTGGGCAATAAACATGTCTTATCGTCAGTTTTAATTTTAGAAACACTCTTCAGATCTCCTCAAATTTGCGCCTACAAAGTTCTTACTCTTGTATCTTGGAATTCCCCTTGGTGACACTTCGTTCATCTCCAAATTTTTAAAACAGTTGCCTTCCACACTTCTCTTTGGTTCTTCAATCTTGTTGGTGGTTTTTGCGCATCTTGTTGCCAAAAGCCTTCCGTATTATAAATAATATTGATTCAATTCCCATAGAAATTGATCAGACTAACATTTCACTTATGCGCCCGCGTGGCGGAGTGGTTAGGAAACTCGGCTACGGTACTGAACGTAAGAGGTTCAATCCTAGCACCTGACAATTGGCGGGCGGCCCATTCAATCGTTTTAAATTTGGGTGGCGAGACCACGGCAGAGAAGTAAGGCAGTCGCCGAAGACCTGGTGTCTGAACTTTAGTTTACTCTCAAAGTTCTACAAGTACTTCATTTTCGCGTAGATGATTCCTGATGGTCCATTCCATTCTTACGTTAAGAATTTTATAATATTTTGATTCGAGCTAAACTTAGCAAGTACGGTTGTCTCAAAAGAAATCGGGTTTCCTTATTTTTTCCCAATGTAAACGCAACTTTCAGAATAATACCTTAGTAATCTGTGCATATATTAATAATTACAAAGACAAAATACAGATACAACTTACTTTAAACTCCGGAACAGAGGTGTTATACCAGCTGGGATCGAAAGATATATTGACTCGTACGTCTTTTTGGTAAGAGGGCTTTTCAATGGGATCGGCGACTGCATCAAAAACTAAATAAGATGTAAAATGATTAAGACCGAAGAAATCAACGCTGAATGTAATATAGTTAAAGTTGTCGGTTGTAAATATAGGTAAGCGAGATTCGACAAATCCCTCCTCCTTGCTGCGTTGTGATACGAATTCTTTCATTACATTTGGATAGTCTCCTTCTTTATGGAAGAGAGGATGAGCAAACCAACCACACTGAAAATTAAATTAATCAGTTTATTGCAAAACATGGTTATCGCGTAGAAGATTAAAGAAGTTATTCATAAACAACAGAACGCCATACAGAATGTTCTTCAAGGAGCTGGATAAAATATGTAGATGCAGTAACTGAAACCATATTTATTTTGCTTTAAACATTGTTGTGAGTTTTGTGTCTGGCAGTTTAACAAATTTATTTTATTTCAAGTTACTGATGCTTACCATAAATTGCATTGCCCGCTCAGCAGCTTGAACATCAGCACTGGAATTTGATGCTGGTTCAACCCAAGGACAGTCTAGTGCAATTCCCACTTTACCTGTACATAAATATTGATAGCATGAGAACTTCTAAAATTATGGAATGTAACAGGTTAGTTCTATAATTTCAGTAAAAGGCAACAAATTAACACTGCAAGGACTTGTGTTCTTAGCAGCAACTATGAAAATAATGTTTACCTTGTTGGGTTTCTCTGAATGTTATGTTATAGACATGGTAAGCACGAGCATGACTCTTGATGGCATTATGAGCACATATATAACCTACTACACCCGCAAAATCTTCACTGGCCATAATCCCATTAGCTTGGCGGTTTTGTACGCACATCGGTCTGGGGTCATTAATAGTTACCCATAGTTTTACTCTGTCGCCAAATTTTTCAAAAACGACTCTCACGTAATCCTCAAACAAGTCGATAATCTTTTCATTTGCAAAACCTCCTAATTCAACTATTGACATGGGAAAATCCCCGCCGAAAATAGTTACAATTGGAGTGATATTGTAAGCCAGAAGGCGGTTGATTATATCGTTATAGTAATCAATGGCGAATTGATTAATTTTGTTGTTAAATCCCGATGGAAGAATTCTAGACCATGAAAGTGAAAATCTGTAGCAGTTAACTCCTAGTTCTTTAAGGAGATCTATGTCTTCTTTGTATTTGTGGTAGGAATCGGCGGCGATGTCACTATTGTTTCCATCTGCAATCATTTTCGGAAAGTTGTGAGTAATGACGTCCCACTGGTTGAGACCTTTTCCTAAATTAAGAAGTGTGATATAAAAACAAAATATTTGATTTTATTCTTTTATACCTTCTTCATTCCAAGCGCCTTCAGTTTGATGGGCTGAAGATCCGACGCCCAAGAGGAAATTTTCCGGAAAAGTGGCAGTGGAAATATTATGCATTGATTGACTAAAAGAAAAGCATTAATGAATATTTTAAAACATACAAAATCAGTAATGTTTTACATGACATTTAAACAAATGTTTGCATAATGTATTTTTTCTTACCAGGAAATAAGCATAATTAGCGTTGAGAAGATCACAATTCCTTTCTCCATGATTTTGCTATTATCACTGATGCGTATTTTGTTAAAATAAAGTTACTCAAAGTTAACTGTGTAACAGGCTGTAATTAAATGTAATGACAATTAAATCGGCCAAGCAGGCAGCACAAAATAATTTCTTTGGCTATTACAACAATATTTGCGTAATATGAGATACAAATCCTGTGTTTTGCAATTGTTTGAGCGTTATGTTACGACAAAAGTATGGATAAACTCTAAAATCATAAGCAACTAGCAAAATAATTCATATATTATTAATAAAAAGAAAACAAATTAGGCTTGTCAATAATATTCATCCATGCTTCATATCAAGTGTATTCCATGAAAGAATAAAGACCACGTACATATTCTGTGTCCAAAATTAAATAAATTTTGTGAATGAATTTTATGTTTACTAATAAAAAAGTGATTTGCATATTTTAGTTTGTTGTAAATTGATTTCATATCAAACTTATTTGCATCTATACTAGTTTCCGTAACCCCATTACTATGTCTTTATACAAGGTATTAATTAAGTACGTAAACAAACTTTAAGGGGTGATTCCTTGATCAATTTTAAGATAAAAAGTTGATACAAACATGGGACCTAAACGGTCTGCCTAGGCCGGGAATATTATTCCTGTACAGTTTTATTGTAAATTACCTAGCAACAGCTGATGTAATGGAATGTTTGAATGATTCCTGTACAGTTTTATTGTAAATTACCTAGCAACAGCTGATGTAATGGAATGTTTGAATTATTCCTGTACAGTTTTATTGTAAATTACCTAGCAACGGCTGATGTAATGGAATGTTTGACTTTGCTCAACAAAATGTTGTCAATAATGTGTCAGTTCTAGTACGATTGGCGGAAAATATTATTTAATAACCAATAATCTAACAATAGCTACAGAGCTTTTGGCTAAAAACAGTGACGTACCATATTTTTCTAAAATAAGGTAACTGAGGTGGCCCCGATGCACGCCACTGGTGGAAATAAATTAAATTTATTTTGGCCGAACAGTGCCACTTTATGAAATACTAACCTACTCCA
Organism: Agriotes lineatus; assembly: GCA_940337035.1. Lineage (NCBI taxonomy): Eukaryota > Metazoa > Arthropoda > Insecta > Coleoptera > Elateridae > Agriotes > Agriotes lineatus. Next base: position 85,471,405 of record OW679197.1, on the reverse strand, counting down.
AGTTTCATTAGAATACCTCTAGGCGTTTTCCAGACTTTTGAAAAAAAAGATTTTTGTTTAAACTCAACATCCTGTATATTGAGAACGAAGCCGTTTAGGTCCCATTTTTGTATGAACTTTTTATCTTAGAATTGAACAAGGAATCGCCCCTTAAAGTTTGTCTACGTACTTAATTAACACCTTGTATAACTGTTCAACACACTCACCCTATCAACAAACTCTATTAGCAATGCGTTTTCATTATTATTGAACACAAGATGATAGTACTCAAACTTCTGTTTTCAACAAAATTATTAAAAGTACTGGCATAAGATAGGGTCAATATTACCTGCAATATTTCATAACATATTAGACGATTAGTACCTCGGATATTTTCAGTTGACAAGCAATTACACCTGAGGAAATTGACTGTTTGAGATTGTCTGGAACGAATTTGTTGGTGATAGGATACCTAAGCACTTATAATTTTGTCGTTAAAGGCGTTAGTCTCCAATTTCGCCAAGTTTGTAAAACCAACAATGTTTATTTTTATCTTTACGGCTAGGTGAACATAAAGAAAAAGTATTAACACTAACTTACTTGGCTTTCCGTTTTATTTATATGTGAATATTTAAATAACAATAATAGCTCATTATCAAATTATCTTTACGCTAACTAATGTATAGGCATGTGATATTATTTGAACTGCGACGGTTATTAACAACTAGCTACTTAACTAGCTATTTGCGTGAGCCTAAGCATTGTACAAATTACTTGGATATAATCGCTGTCAATTAAGAAAACGATTGTACTATTTGTTAGTGACTTATTTATTCCATATCAAATCTAAAAAGATATAGAAATAAAAATAAATATTTGTATGTTTTCCAGTTTTCACAATCTAAAACTGGCTTTTAAAATGTTACATTTTCAAGTTATATAATCAGTAGTAATACTATAAGTACTTCGACATTATCCGGTTATATGTCCATAACTTGTTGCACAATGGTAAAAGATTGTCAGTTTGACAGGTTAAATAGTCCGATCGCGTCAGCGGGAGGATTATTCTGTCAAAATGACACGATTTGTTATTGTGCAGGAAGTTTGAGACGTATAAGCTGGTCGAAGTACGCATTGTATTCGATTTGCTTATTTTTTGAGTAAATTTCAATATTAGGAGCAAATAAATATTTTATTGGCAGCTTGATTGGCAGCTCGATTGATTTGTATTCACCTAGCTGTAAGTAATCTCCATGAAAACAACATCAAGTTGACAAAATTTATGTATTGCGTCGCCTAGTGAAGTCACTCTAGTATACTCGATTTTGTATAATCAGTAATAATACCACGAGACGACTGTGAATTATCAAAAATACTTTCGCTTTCTCACGAAACGGGTTGCTTAGAAACAACACGAGCCGAAGGCGAGTAGTGTTTCTACAAAGCAACCCGTTGAGTTTGTAGGCAAAAGTATTTGATAATTCTTAAAGTCGTCGAGTGAGTATTCGATTAGATTATTTTATTTTTTTTATTTATTTATTTTATTCCGCACTCCGCCAACAGCCGTTAGGCCAATTATAGGCGTCACTATACATTTTATGGGGACTTCCGACCCCACTAACGACTGCCATGATGTTATTATGACAACTGGGACCAACTTTTTTCGGTGGCAGCCGTACCACGAGGTGCCGGGAGAAGCAGCCGTGGAACTCCCATCCAAGTTCTGACCATAGAGAGCGTTGCTTAACTCTGCTGATCGAACGTGGACGCTTGTTCAAGCTACACCACCATGAATAGAAATAAGGGAATTACTCTAACAATGTATTTAATGCGTATCCTAGAAAACTTGATGGAAATGGCATGACATTGACAGCTGACAGCTCAAAATTGAAAACACCAAAACGATAACACCACGTTGCTTTCACTTATTAATACGTGGCCTGAATAGGGATCTTGTGCATTATGAATGGTATAATCAGTAATAATACCACGAGACGGCTGTGAATTATCAAAAATACTTTTGCTTTCTCACGAAACGGGTTGCTTAGAAACATCACGAGCCGAAGGCGAGTGGTGTTTCTACAAAGCAACCCGTTGAGTTTGTAAGCAAAAGTATTTCATAATAAAGTCGTCGAGTGAGTATTCGATTAGATCAGTGATTCCCAAAGTGGGCGGTACCGCCCCTTGGGGGGCGCTGGAAAGATCCAAGGGGGCGATAGTAGCCTCGGGTGCATGTGGGGGGCGGTGAATAAAAATAAGGGGGCGGTGAAAGCTTAAAGAAGGAAGAGAAGATAAGAAGATTTAGAAAAACCGTTCGTAGATATTTCATCTGTTGTGTAACATAGTGTAACATTATTTTCCAAATAAACTCAAAATACAAGTTACAGATTTATTTATTCCAAGAAGATTATTTACCATTATTAAATGTTATTATTCTTCTTCATACCATTTGTTACCTTATTTATTCAGTCTGTTTATTAAAATTCGTTTATTCTCCATTTCTTTAATTTTACTTTATCACACCCTTTAATACACCATCCATAAAGTAAATACATACCATTATAATAAAGGGTTTTTTATTATTGAAATTTGCTGGCAATCCACATCGCAGGAATAGGCTTACACCCATACCCAGAATAAAACAGGCAATTTGCCTATCAAATAAGAATAAGAAGAAGAAGAAGAAGAAATTTGCTCATACTTAAAATAGAGGTTTCAAATTCAGAAAAAAATGGTTATTTTAAAAATATAATTTTCTGTAGCAATAATAATTTATACCAAATTTCTATATTATATATTTTATTATAACATTTCATAATTGACTTTTTCAGACAATCACTCGAGTTTGGTTTTCACTTTAGTTAATCTGATTGTCAGTTAAAACAAATTAAAATCTAAGTTCTGATGTTACCAAACAACTATCCCAACTAAATCAACTTATATGAGTATGCTCGAACCTTTTTAATAAACTATTCACAATTTAACAGTAACTGTATCTAAGGTATCATTCATTAAACAATTATCAAATGTTTATGTTGTACTTTTAATGTATAAATCCCCTTTTGTACTTTTTAATTGCTAATTAATTTATTCTTTCAAAATAATTTCCTACTTATAAATACTTTTATAGATAATTATCAGTCTCAAGAAACTACCATTACAAAATCTTTCTGTTTGTTCGCTTAAAGAATGTAGATTTCCAAGGGGGCGCTGAGTAATTTCTTTTCTGAAAAGGGGGCGGTAGGCTAAATAAGTTTGGGAACCACTGGATTAGATTATACCATGAATATCAATAAGGAAATTACACTAAAAATGTATTTAATGCGTATCCTAAAACACTTATTGGAAATGGCATGACATTGACAGCTGACAGTTCAAAATTGAAAACACCAAAACGATAACACCACGGTGTTTTCACTTATTAATACGTGGCCTGAATAGGGATTTTGTGCATTATGAATGGTATAATCAAAATTATACAAGATAACTTAACTAAATACAAGCTTCTGATTGGTTGAGATCGCTACGAAAAAAATAATCTGACTCGTATGGGATGTCTGTCACATTTGATGTGCGTATAGAATGTAACAAATTTATTTCATTTTGTCATTATAGATACTGTGTTCGCAACTCGTTCCGGTATCGCGGTTTTGCAGGGAACACCAATGGTACAAAAGCCAGAATTTTTAAAAACACTGCGTATTTATCTTGAAAATTTAATAGCAAAAAACTAAAAAATAGTGATAACCACCTAACCAGTTTAAATTAGTCGCCACGCTTATCTGATAGAAAGTTGGAAATTTTTATACGCGCAACTTGCGCTGTAGAGATTTGAGCTCCAAAATAATGTAGTACCATACATGTTAAGATTTTTTTCTGATTGGTTATTTAAAACCTATATAGTACAAGATGTAACATATAACCTAGCTGAGCTAGTAAGCTGCTAGGATTCACAGAACGCGCTTGTTAACTGGAGTAGATAAGAACATAATAATTTAATGAGGGTTAATAATTGCCAGCTTGTAGCTCCTATGGAATAACCGTAACTGATGAGTTATAATTTTCAAAAGAATGCTGAATAGGGTTAACATTTATTTAAACCAATGGATAGAACAGTATCTTTTATTTGGATCGAGCGATCTTTTGATGTAAATTAATCACTTGTTGAGATACGCATAACCCTGATATTGATACTTCTCTCCCCGAAACCCTCCAAGTGCATTTTCTAAATATATTTTCCAACAGTAATATCCCAAGTGTATTACCATGACTGATTAAATTTTTTTTTTGTTAGAATGTTTTGTTAAGAAAATTGCGAAGTAAATTTGCCGCTCAACAAGAATTCCGATTGTGTAGCAGGAGGGATTTTGGGGCGGAAAATTTACGAGATATATTTCTTCAAAGCAAAAAATCCTGACAAAAAATCGTTAAAATTTACAAAGGCTAGTTTACATGCACGCGGGATGTTCGGCGTGATTAATTCCCGAGTAAATAAATAAAATTCAGTTGGTGAAGCACCTTGAATATTCACGTTAAAATTATTCACAAGCCATTAAATTTTGACATTGATATTTGACATATGATATTACAGCTGACGTTGTCTTTGTTCCAGATTTTCTATTTCTCTCTATCTTCCCATTCTCCGTCTTCAAGGCCTCTACGTTCCATCCCTCCATGATCTTCTCGGCCTCCTTCTCCTCCTTCTTCCCATTGGGCTCCATTCGGTGGCTCTTCTTATCCATCTATTCTCGTCTGTTCTACGGACATGCCCATACCAAGTTAGTCTCTTCTCTTCTATGTACTTTAGCGTATTTCTCTTGACCATTCTCCTCCTTATCTCCTCGGTGGTAACCCTCTTTACTCTTGTGATTCTGCAACAGCCTGTCCCAGAGTGTTGCATTTAGTTGTCTTATGCATATTCGGGTTGTTCAAGCCTGTTTTTTTTTAAATTTCTTCTTCTGTGGTTGATTTTTGGAAATGATGAATCCTAAGTATTTAAATTTATTTGCCCCTTTATTTCTAGAATATCTTCATTTTCAATTTTTTTTATTTCTTCTGTTATTGCTAAGTATTCTGTTTTGTTGAAGGTAATTTCCATTTGCCTTAGTATATTCTTCCTTCAACTTACGTACCATATAGCTACATCTTCATCACTACCTGGTCATCTGCAAAACTTAAAGTGTAAAGATGTTCATTTCGGAAACCGTATTTCCATGCCTTCGCATTTCCTCTTCCAATTTTTTAATATTAGTTCCAGGAATATGTTAAATAGTGTCGGTGATGTAGGGCATCCGTGTAGCAGTCCCTTAGATGTCTTGAAGCTGTGACTCAAATTTTTTCCTGTTTTAATTGAAACTTGATTGAATTTATATAAGTTCTTTACGGCGGTGATTAACTTTTCGTCTATTCCTATCTCGTTCATTACTTTCCATAGCTTCATTCTGGGAATTGAGTCGTAAGTCTTTTTCAGATCTATGAAGGCTAGATGGGCATCTCTATTCTTTGCCTTTTTCTTTTCTAAAAGTTGTTGTATTGTATAAATGTGACCTATGTACGATCTTCCTGCAGTAAAACCGGCATGGTCTTCTCCAATTTTGTCGTACATCTCTTCTTCTAACTTGTTTCTGATTAGTCGTCCGTATATTGTTCCCATAGTTGCTATAACGCTAATGCCTCTGTAATTTTCGCACTTCCTTCTATCGCCTTTCTTAAATATAGATATTATAAAAGCTTCTGTCCGTTCTCTAGGATAGTGTTTCTGATTCGTACTGAATCATTTCAGGGACGATTCCTCCTGATCCTGCTGACTTATTTTATTACTTTTTTTACTGCCTCTAAGCTCACTACTATTTGTTGTTGTTTCAAATCTCTATATTCTATTTCTTGATTTTCTATAAATTATGGCCGTCTTTCACTCAAATATCTTTGTTTTAGTTTTCACCACTGTTTCTCTTGTATACAGGGGGTATATGCCTTTTCTTTTGTGTTTTTTCTTAAAGCCTTAAGCATTCGCCAGGATTCCGAGCTTTTTTGCTCCCTCAAATATTGTTCAATACTTACGCAGGCTCTCTTCCAGTTCTCATTTTTCTTCTCTACTATTATAAGTCTCTTAACTTCTCCACTTTTCTTTCTATATTCTTGATGGTCTTTCTCTTCCTTTCTACTTAGCCATTTTTGATATAGCTCTTTTTTTATTCTTAATGGCTTCGGTGGTGTTTTCCCGTTGTTTCCTCTTTTTCTCCTAGGTTCTCTATTGCTGCTTCTTTTATACTGCTTTTTATATGTTCGTACGTTTCTCTTAGGCTTTCGAACTGAAATTAATTTAGTTTCTGATCCAGTCTTCATTGGTATAGATCTCTTATAGAATCTTCTTGAAGAAGATGTATTTGAATTTTTTCCCTTTTGTAGCGGCTTAGGCTTTTCAGATTCCGTGTTATTGTAGGCTTTCGTATGTATCTTGGGAACTCCATTTTTGCAGCGAGTAGTCGGTGGTCAGTTCGACATTCGGCGCCCCTCTTTACTCTTACATTCTTTATTTTTATCGTGGTCTCGTTATGACAATAATGTAATCAATTATTTATCTAAGATTATGCGTGCTTTGTATCCACGTATACTTATGTATATCTTTGTGATGATAGAAGCCGTTTGTGATCCTGAGATTATTTATTCGCATATCTCAATAATCTCTTCTCCATTTGCATTGATGGGATCTTCTGCAAACGTCCGACTGGCTTTTCGTTTTCTCTTCTTCCAGTCCTTCCATTAGGTCTCCTATTATAATAACCTCTTGCGATTGTTTCACCTTATCGATCTTCCTGTAAGGTTTCCATAACATTTTCTATCTATTACTGGACTGTCTTCTGTTGGTCCGTATACTCCGATGATTATTATATCTCGTCAAAAATGTCCAAGTTTATTTTTATTATCCTTTCGTCTATGGGTTCCCACGATCGTATCTCTTTTCTCCATTTTTTTTAAATTAAAATTCCTACTTCGGCTTTTACTCTGTCCTCTTTCCTCATTCCACTCCAACAAAACGTGATGTTGTCTACATACTCTGTTCCGCATCGCTTTTTCTTGTACTTCGCTGATTACGATTATGTCCATGTCCGTTTTCTTGAACCTCCTGAATGACATCAATGTCTTTAGTTCTTGTATGTTCCAGGTACCACATATTTTTAATAGCGGTTAAATTTTGAAGTTTGATTTTTTTCATTATTAAACTGACCGAAAACATGGTGCGCATTATTAGGGATATCAAGGAAATAAATCAACGATAATGGTGACATACTCTAAGCCTGTTTAGGCGTTTTGTTGTAGTAATTGATTCTGGTAATTTTTTCGGTTTTTACTAATGCCGTGTTACCTCAGTGCATTTAATAATAATAATAATAATAATAATAAATGACTTTATTTTCTCAGGTAGTACAAAGAAAAAAGGCGAAGTTCAACAAATGTTGCTCTTGCACTTAACCTAATTTGTGAATTTTTTTACTTCTCAGAGATCTTTTCTTGAAGTTAAATATTTGCCTTTTTTAGATCAGTAAATGCCACAAATGTGTCTTATCACATACAGGTAAATACACTTTGATCTTATTTTGTCATTTTGCTTTGCCGATGACAATAATAATACGCACTGGACGAGAAACCACCAAATAATAATAATAGCGGTTGCTAGAAGTTCTAAACACATATAAAGCTAGCTCTGTTCACTTCGAATGGCTAAGAGTCACAATGAACACCTGAGATATTATGATAAATGCTGACACCCGATAAAGAATTCCTAATGACCGACAACATAAACATCAAACGGGGACTCCCTATGTGCACTACGGTTTTTTCCGGCACTCAACCCATTGTCCAAGATGTGTAGTGATAAAAATGTAAACTAAAATCTTCTCTAAAATAGGACCTGCAACTCGTCCCACCTTTTGTACATACATGACAAGCGTTTCAGTAGCGCGCCAAACCACCTCAAACATCTACTAAAATTAACAGAAACGTAGCAAAGACGTATTGTACATATGAAATTTGCAATCGACAAATGTTAGAAACCAAGCTTCAACCAGGGAAAGAGAGAAATTTTAATTGCAAACCTCCAGACGAATGCATAATCAAATGTATGATAAGAGACACATCTCGATATCTGGATATATAGCTTGTATAAAACTAAACTAAATGACAAAAATATATCAACGTCATATACCGATTTGCAACATCTATGCGAACTTACTCGTTTGGGCTTTTAACTGGACAGGCACAGATATTAACAACCTGCAAAAACTAGAAAAACACTTACTGAAGCTAGACTACATTATGCAATGAAGGGCTCACCCTACTAGGGGCAGATGGCGGGAGAGGATTCACACACATTGAAAATGACAAAATAAACAATAAACATCCTTAAAATAATATTTTGTTGGAAGATAGAATATAATATGAAAGCAATAGTTACACCAGTTTATAAATACTTTTGATTAGCCGTGTGACATTAAATTGAATATCCTATAACAAAGAAAAAAAAATGTGTAAAGGGTTTTATACCGGAGTTCTTTCGTAAGTCGACGTTTTGAATCTAAAAATGTTGAAAATATCAAAGTATCTTTTTAAGGTGTTTCAGGAATAAAAACCTGAGCTGTGTGCAAAATATTACTTTTATTTAATCAATAGTTCTATGAGTTAAAGCAAAAATAGCCAGGTACCCGGTACATATTTGCCCGAACTTTTCTCGGTTTCGTGCCAGGTAGACGTAACAGATTGCGGCAGCCCACTAGGTCCATAGTAAAAGCAAGGGGACTGACATGTAGCCGTAATTGTATTTAAAAATTAAAAAATCGGAATATATACCTTGTATTTATAATGATCCTAACAACCTACAGCTATCGCACTTTGATTTTTCGTTTGTTAAACACCACGACGGTTACATGCATATTTCCTTGCTTTTGCAATGGCCCTAGTAGCGTGCCGCATACTGTATAATCCGAATGCCAACTATCATCTTCCTCCAACAAATAGTTTTTGAGTTATACCGGCGACAAACAAACAGACAGACTAAATGAAAAAACCTGTTTTTCGCCATCTAGGGACACTAGAACGCGAAGATCTGAAGAAATCTCGGAAGGTGATTTTTTTGCAATTACAATAGGAAAGTATGATCAAAAACTATTTCATCTATGGAATAGTTTCTAATTTATTAATGCAACTATAATTTTTATTTAAATATCAAAATTGACGTTTGATTTTCATGTGAATTATAGTTGCATTCATAAATTAGGTACTATTCCATAGCCATACTAGATGAAAATAATGTTTGATCATATTATACCTCCTTCGTTCTGTTAGACGAGGGAAATAAAAATCATCGATCCTGGAAGCAGAAGTGTAAACGGGAAGTAATATGCCCATGATTTGGCTCAGACACATGTCGATACAGAAGCGCCGGATGCGTGGGTGTACAAAAACGACTCTTGTAGAAAATGTCGAAGCGCATATACATGGCAAATGTAACTAAAATAGTACATCAAAAATTATTAATAACGTTTAATCTCAAACCTGAAATCGAATCACATTAGTTCAGTGTAGTTAGTCTATTTGAACTCAAACCCGGACATTGATAATTACAGATCGGGACTTTGGTTGGTAGATTCGGGCACCTCCGTAGGTTAATATCCTAAAAGCGTCAAGCCGCCCCTAGTTAGTCCAGTCAAATAGAGAAAAATTAAATGGAAATAACTGATAAATTTTTGAAACTTGGCAAATATGCACATTCAGGCATACTATTAAACATACGATAACTAAAAAGTCCCCAAATGAATCTGTTGTGCTCGAGTGGTCATCTTGGGACTAGCTAACCATTAGATATATCGGAATTATATTTCACATAAAAAAATAAGTTTGTAAAATTCTCTACAAAAAAGTTACATACATTTTTCCTTATCTATGGTTTTGCTTGTAACGGATCAATTCGTGTCACCTGGATATATTCATTTCTTATCTTTTTATTATATCCTGCTAGCAATAAAGCTTAACCGTATTCCTTATGTGTCTAGTATGTATTAAGTTAGCACACATGCGTGAGTGGAATTTGTGAATGTCCAAGACAGCTAATTCCAGGATGCGGAGTTATAAATAGTACGAAGCTGGCGAATCGCTACGTTGCATTAATGAATAACTGGAACGATGTCGTGCGGACCGCCAGGGTTTAGTCGCAAGCAGACAGGCGGCTCGTGCATGTGCGTGCAATTAACCAAGGTATGAAGCGTTCTATTAAGGGCACTATAGACGTGCCCAGAATTGTGAAGTGTTGGCCGGCAATCATCGCCGCCTACGCAAAGAGGTTCCTAAGTAGGAACATAGACTACAAAGGCATCCAACCACTTGGGCCGGGACACCAAAGGTTGCTGCAGCTGCCAGAAGGAAGCCGTTGTGTTAACGCCGTTTTTGGGAGCAACTGAATGTAATGTTAGTTTCTATTTAGAAGCGGAATACGAAGTAAGAGCGATTGCAACATCTTTGGCAATTGCTTTAATGAATGATTGCGTATCGAATATAACGGGGGTTTACACGCATCCAGCACGAAATTATTGCCAGCCACTAAACCAAGCGCGTCTATTCGAATTGAGGTGCCCAGGCAGCACCCGTTTTAACAGCGTGCCCCTGAAACCAGCGCGTTTCAAGAATAGACAACTTCGTCCAGTTCATTTGTGCGCGGAATTCAACTACATTTCGTGCTATCGGTGTTTTGACTTTGCGTATACAGTTGAACATTAGCGCACTATTTAAGGTGTTTTCATGCATGTAGCATACATCCTTTTAAAGTGTATTTTCCATGTATTTTTAAGGAATAATGCGAGTAGAAATAGCTGTCGCTCGTAGATAATTAAAGTATTATTAACAGCTTCACTGTATGTTTGGACGTCGTTCATTCTTGTCGTTTATGTACATGTATTTCCTTGTATTTGTGTTTTTATTACATATTATATGTTTTTTTATGTAAACTGTTGGGTTTTCATTGCTGGCAGCGTTTGTATACATCGTTTCAGCATTCCAGGTAAAAACCAGCAACTCCAAAACAATATTAGCCTGCCGTTAGCCGCACTGACAATTTTAATAGATCATTATATCTCTACGACTGATTAAGCTAGCGAACCCAGGGCAATATAAATTAATATAGTAAAAGGATAAGTAAAAAGCCGCATTTCGGGAAAATCTTGTAAACCAGAAATACATCAAAAATTACAAAGAATAAAGAAAACATAGTGTTTACTCAATTGATGCAAATTTGATTTCTCTTACCATTTAAAATTTGTAGCGCGCACTTTGCGTAGCAATAGACGACGTATTCTCATCAGCCCCTTCTTCTATGGCGGGTCGTTGTTCTAATCGAGATCTCTGTCAAATGATCTGTCCTCTCCCATTTCAGTAATCGCATTTGAATTCTGGCAAGAGATTCCATAGCACTATCCACATATTGTACAGCATGCAAATCTTTTTTTTTGCATCCATAAGATGGAGTGCAACCCCTTTGCAATTGCAGGAGATTAATGTTAGCAAAAAGTCGGACGCAAGGATTTGGAGTGTTGGTAGAGGGGGTGACGAAGCCGTTCACTTTTTTCCCAACCACACTTTTTGAATCTGATGGTATACGTTATACACGAACATAATGCTGTTGCGTTGCTGCAGCAGTTAGGGATAATAAAACAAAAACTGATCTCGCTAAGAGAAAAGACCCCATTCGAACTGGCGGTCTCAAAGGTTAGATTTTTCTTTCGTGAATTATTCCTATATAACACACCTGTTTCAATACGACATCGAACTAGTATTACCTGAAATCGTCAAGAAAGTTAAATTTTTCAAGCGATTGTGACTTCAGAAAGTTGATCATTACCTCACTAGTGCTGTAATATTAACACATATCAGATAGCACATATTAAAATATTGACTAGAGATATTAAATAACGGGTGTTCATAAACAGTCGTCATCCCAGTTGCTTTGAAAAACAAATGTTATGTCTTTGATTAATTCGTGCACACAATGAAACGTCATTGAGTACTTGTTATAGCGTATTTTTTCTCAATTTTAATAGACATACGTTTCTGAAGTCAAAACCTACTGGGATGACGACTTGTTTATGAACATCCGTTATTAATGTTAGTATTCTGAATATTGGAGATAATTATGGAAGGTGGAAATCTTGACGATTCTTATAATACGGACGTTCGTTCTTTACTAATAACCGTTACAGTATTATCATTGAAATTGATTGTTTCCGACTGGAAATAGTGGCTTTCTGGCTTTTCTGATGCTCTGTCTGATTGACAATGGAGATCTTATTTGATATTTCTTCAATATAGCCCTGTTTGAAGAACTTCATTCTCCATGCCTGTTATTTCTCCACCACTAGCTCACGAGTAAAGTTGCTGAAGTTCAGAATTTTTAGATAACTCGGCAACGTACTGATTGAACAGAAAATCTTTCACCTTTATCAGGACACGAATAAACATCTATGGAGTGTATGAGGGGTTTCGTAATGCCGCCATAGTTTTTACGGAACAACATGTTGATTCCATTATTTCCATCCAAACACCGCAAAGATTTTTGGTTTGTGAGTTTTAGTACACGGAATTCTATCTATTAAAACTATATCTTGCTCATCAATGTCATCGAGGAATAATTTAGCTAGTTTATCGCAGTGACACGCGTCTGATAAACCCTTAATTAAGGAAGTCTAGATATTCGAGAAATATCTAGAAAATAAGGAACAAAATGTTGTGACTGGTGGATCTTTGAGCTTCATCATTAGAAATTCCTTGTCTAGAGCATTTTTAACTTCTACCCTCGAAAAAGTTTCAGTTTTTTAGGCTACAATCCTACATTTTTCTTCTTGAAAAAGGTAATCAGCTTGGAGAATTCCCCAACGTTAAGGTTAGTTTTTATCATTCTGGTTGATTTGAGCACGGAAAAGCAACCCCAGGGACTTGACTAGCTTATACATTATAGATTGCTCTCCGAAATAAACTAACAGCACATCTTCGGCAATTGTGTAAATTAACTTTGATTTATACCAGTTAATGAACACTTCATAAGCCTTTTGATATTTATCTAGCATGTGACTTTGTGGATAATACATGTTTTGCTATAGCAGCTCCAGCATCGGTTATGTTATAATGATAACTAATATCTTGCTCATCTACACCATTGTTAAGAACAACATGAACGAAATGTTAAAGAAAACGAAACCAAACTGATTGTTGCGGATGGAAAACCTACAGAATGCCATCATTTGGAAGTGGTGTAAAGCTGTGGGGTTACTACGATATGCAGTATATAAAATATCTCTTGTTAAGGTTAGCCTTGCTGTTACTAGTTAGTCTCAGCAAAATGCT
>OW679197.1:85411108-85457940 GCA_940337035.1 Agriotes lineatus | reverse complement strand
GTGTCTCACTTTAGACGGCACCACTTCAGTATTTTTTTATATATTATCGATTAAAAAAATGTTTTTTCTGATTATACCCCTCACTAAATTCTACTTTTAGGGTACGTTACTTTCCCTTCACGGTAAAATGCTAGCCTACTACGATTTAAAATAAACAGCAAAATTGAAGAAGTCATATTAAGGATTTTTCTATCAAAAAATCTTGCTAATAGGAGTGGTGCAGAATTGTTAAAATAAGCTAAATCAGAAATATCATTAAAAACAAAATCTCTCAAAAAATTTCAATAACGATTTATGGGATGCAGTTGCAGTACGGCAGGAAATGTACTGTCAATACTATACATTATGCAGTTGTGGTTTGGGAATGGTTAAATGAAAATTTTCCGGAAAGTTGGATAGGTCGTAACTATCCCTAACTTGGCGACCATTTTCAAAATTTTTTGTTTTTAATGAAATTTCGAATTTAGTTTATTTGAATGATTCTGAACAACTTTTATTAATAAAATTTTTTGATAAAAAAATCCCTAATACGACTTCTTCAATTTTGCTGGTTATTTTAAATCGTAGTAGGCTAGCATTTTACCGTGAAGGGAAAGTAACACACCCTACAAGTAGAATTTAGTGAGGGGTATAATAAAAAAAAAGATTTTTTAAATAGATAATATATAAAAAACATACTGGAATGGTGCCGTCTAAAGTGAGACACACTGTATAAGATTTTTACAATATATTTCAAACCTTTTTATACACTAATAAAAACTTCTATTCTCTAAAGCAGTGGTCGCCAACCTCTTCAATGTGTTGAGCTACTTGTTAATTTTGGAATAAACAGCGAGCTACCCACACGGAAGCCACGTAACGCAACGTAAATGAAATAATCCACAGTTAATTTATCATTATATGTATTTATTTTACTATTTATTTAACTGGTAATACATAATACATAGGTACTAATAATAACTACATTCCTACCTACCAAACGAAGTTGTTTGAAAAATAAACACAAACTTTTATCCAGCCACAACGGCATGTCACGTAAGATTTAAAAATAGTTAATAATAACAACAAAAAAGTAACGCACTATCATGAACATAAACATTGAAAAATAAAAAAGCACGTTCAATGAGAAGGCTGACACTCAGACTCATCGATAATTTTTTTAATGTTTGCAGTATAATTTGATACAGCCATTCGAATACAATTATCCAAATGTTCATCTGTAAGTCGATTGCTATATTTGTTCTTAATAAACTTCATATTGGAAAAAGAAGATTCACACAAATAGGTTGAACTGAATAATGCTTTCACTTTCAAGGCAACACGGCATAGAACTGAATATTTGTCTTTACTTACAATAGGCCAGATACATTTGGTACTTGAGACTAACGATTTTAAGGCTAAATCATTTTGAAAATCAATTACTTCCATTTCTGTTGCAGCGATGTCTTCGCCAAAGTTCTGCATAACACAAGTTGCAAACTGTTGGATATCAATTTCCATAAAGGGTGAAACAACAAACTGCGCTACTAAAGCCATTTCGTTGAAATCCTTAAAACGATTTTTGAAGTTATTCTTCAGGGTAGAAACTATTTCTACATGATATTTGCTGTCATAGGGTTCTAATGGATTTTGAGATATTTTTTCTGAAAGAATAGGAAAATGTTTGGCATCGCTGTTAATTAGGTTTTGTTCCCAAAACTCCAGCTTTTTGATAAATGCTTCTATATCAGAAATCATTTCTGCTAGTTCTTTGTCTCTCCCCTGAAGCTGCAAATTAAGTTCGTTTAATTTCTCGGTAATGTCCACGAGAAAACCAAAATCTCTAAGCCAGATTGAATTTTCTAGTTCCGGAGTCGGTTCATCGCGTTTTTTGAAAAATTGAACTATGCCAGATAGGACATCATTAAAACGTTTCAGCACCCGTCCTCTACTTAACCATCGGACTTCAGAGTGAAGGAGTAGGTCCCCGTATTGACAGTCAACTTCATCGGCCAAGGTTTTGAATAATCTTCTTTGTAACGCTTGAGCTCTAATCTTGTTCACAATTTTTACCACCAGTTTCATAACGTTGTTTAGTTTCAGGAAATTTCCACATAATGCTAACTGATAGATAATGCAGTGGTAAGAGAGAAATTGCGGAAAAGTTTCATCTTTACGACATAACGCCACCAGACCCTTATCAAAACCCACCATAGCTGGAGCGCCATCGGTTGTCAAGCCTACCATTTTCGATATTGGAATTTTCTCGGAAGAAATAATATTTTTTAAATGAGAAAACAACTCCTGTCCAGTAGTGTGTCCTTTCAGTGGAATAAACTTCAAAAGATCTTCTTTAATCGTAAAATCACTAAAAACCATCCTGACGAACACGGCCATCTGGACAGTGTCAACGACATCTGTTGATTCATCCAGTTGAAGTGAAAAATAAACACAGTTATCTAAGTCAGTTCTTAACTGTAAAAAAATATCATTGCTCATTACTTCTACACGTCTCATCACTGTATTAGCAGAAAGTTGCATAGATTTTATAGCTGAAACTATCTCGTCTTTGTTTCTAAAGTTGGCAAATAACGAGTCAGCAGCTTCTAAAAACGCCTGTTTTATCATTTCCCCGTCTTCATAAGGTTTCTTTTTTTGTGCAATTATCTGGGACACACGGTACGATGCTTCAGTTGCAGCCTTATTTTTGTCGATTGTTCTTAAAAATATTGATTGTTGTCCAATTAACTGCTTTTTTAACTGTTTCAGTTTCTCCTTTCTGGCGGCAGAATGTAGTGGGAATGATTTTTCAAAATTAGAATGTACAGTTTTATGATGTCTCTCAATATTTCCTTTTTTAGCAACGGAGACCGAAGTATTACATAACAAACACACATTTTTATCTTTAACTTCTGTAAAAAAGTATTGTTCTTCCCATTCCGAATGAAAGTGGTATGTCTTTACCTTCTTACAACTGCTTGCCATAATATTATTTTTTGTTGTTCACTACTAACCCAACCGCTGGACGTTGGTTACGCGTTCAGTTTTAAACTAAGCGCAATGTCGCCGCGCCGTGCCTATTTATCCCGTTCAAAGCAATCCAGATCGTTCTCGAACACTAACGCACTGGTCCGGCTGGTCGGTTCTAGCCGATTCTAGCCGATTCTAGCTTGATGGCGTCAGCGGCAGATCGCTCGCTGCAACGTTGCCGCTGTTTATGTTTAATATTATGACAATTAGATTTTTTTGTGGAATTTTAGGAAGCTTCTCTGATTTTGTATTTTCGTTGTGAGAGCTACCAGAATTGCCCCCGCGAGCTACCGGTAGCTCGCGATCGACAGGTTGGCGACCACTGCTCTAAAGGATACACAAAATTTCACGGTGAAAATTACCACCTCTTTACTTATACTTACGTATTTTTCTCTAACTCTCAGTATCAAGGTGCGCAAGTTACTTCTTTAATTATCAGATTGCAGATTTTATTACTCATAGCTGTCACATTTAAGGACTTTCATAGAACAGAACTGAAATTTTAGAAAAAATAAGATAATGTTTTATGCTTAAAAAACTATATATGTACACAAATATATCTAGACAATTTGTGTTTATAAGATAGTTACTATTTTTTTTTAAAGCAAGTACATAATTTAAACATTTGTACAATTTAATTATTTAATTAAAACTTTGGTTCTCGTTGTTTATTTATTTCTAAACAATATACCTAATATGCCTATATCGTTTACATTAGAAGAAAATAATTTGCTAATAATGTGATAGTTCCAAAATAAAAATTTAAAAAACTAAAATCGAGAAAGAGAGATATACTACAAATGTTGAAAAATTATACATTACAATTATATTTCATTTAGTAGCATAGTATATTACCTATTACAAAATTACGTGTATTTACATTGTATTTCAATATTTTTTATACATTAATAAAAAGTTCAAAAATATCAGATCATTGTTGTATTTTTCTGGATATTTCCTACAAACAACTACAAGCTCTTTACTTATACCTACTTCCTTATAACTCTCAATATCAATGTGGACAAATTACTTTTTTAATTCTCGGATAACTGAAATGAACTTGCAGATTCGATTACTCTCAGTTGTACCTACTATTTAAGGACTATAATAGAACAGAACTGAAATGTTAGGAAAAATAGGATAACGTTTAATATAGTCCTTCACAATTTATTTACAAAAGAAAATACACAAACATATCTAGAAAATTAGTGTTTGTTAGTTAGTTTCCGTATTTTGGAAGCAAGTAACTATAAAGAAATGTTTGATTTTTTTTAGAATTTAAATAAAACTGGTGTTCTTGTTTTGCATATTTCTAGAAAATATACCCGGCGCACTAGCATAAATTGTTTATTTGAAAAAATGTATCTGCTGATATGTGATAGTTTTAAAATACAAAGGCGGAAATCTGAAATCTAAGACAAAAAATACTGTAAAAATTGCAAAATTACAGCATATTACATATTACAAAATTACGTGATTTTACAATGCATTTCAAAATTTCTTTCTGCAATAATAAAAACTACAAAAAAGGCAGATTCTTCTTGAATTATTCAGAAAAGGATACATAGAACAAAACTGAGGTGTTAGAAAAACTTTGATCTATGTATAACTTGTTTACTAAAGAAAATGCACAAATAATAAACATATACTTTTGTTCGCGTTCTTTACCTATTTCTCAAAATATACTTCAGGCACTCGCCTAAGTCGTTTATATTTGAAGAAAATTGTCTGCTAATATGTGATAATTTCGAAATAAAAATTTGGAAAATTGGAATATAAAAGAAGAGAAATACTGCAAATGTTGAAAAATTATACTTTACAATTATGTTATATTTATTATTGCAGTGTACTACGTATTTCAAAAAAACGTGTTTTGACAATGTATTTTAAATATATTTTATACGTACCTACTTTAACGGAATTTTCAAAAAGATCAGATTATTATTAAATTTTTTTGTGAAGCATATACAAAATTTTCCAAAGAAGTATGTCTATTAGGAACGTATTTTCACAATGTAATTAATTAATTAAAACGTTTGTTCTTGTTCGTTACTTATTTCTAAAAAGTTTACCTTGAGCACTCGCCTAAATTGTTTGAAAAAATTATCTGCTAATACGTGATAGCTCCAAAATAAGAAGTTGGAAAACTGGAATCTAAGACAAGGCAAATCCTTGTTGAGAAATTATGCATTACAATTATATTGTATTTATTATAATAGTATATTGCATATTACAAAATTATGTGTTTTTACAATGCATTTCAAATAGTTTTTATACAATAATAACACTTTAAAAAAGATCAGATGATTTTTGAATTTTTCTGGACAAAATTTGCTACAAAAAAGTGCCAGCTCTTTACTTAGACCTACTTTCGTCTAACCCTGAATAGCAATGTGCGCAAGTTACTTTTTTAATTATCAGATAGGTAACTGAAGTGAACTTGTAAATTCTATTACTCTCATCTCTTTTCACAGAAGTGTGTTCAAGTTGCTGATCATCTTCAAGTTTTTTATTGATGAAAATATCTGCAAACTTACTATTTTTCAAGCTATTGCAAACATTTTGGACGAGCTTAGAGCAAACATTAGTACTACGTTGATCAATATTTCTAAAAAGTTAGATGTAAATAGTAATTTTTTTCCTGTATAGATTTGCAGCCTAGAAGTCCCTATTACGTCCAAATTTTGTATACATGAGATTTTGATCCATTTTAATGTTATCGCTCCTGCTCTTTCCAATGGTAAGCTCTACTTTCTTCTTCCATGGACAATAAACTTTTTCCATGGACAATAAACGAAATGTTTTTAAAAAACAGTCCAATTCAGCTTAGGACCAGATGGAATTAAGCGTGACCCGACACTTAATCACGCGACACATAATCATAGGACATTTAAGCACGGACAGTTAAACACGCCGACATTTAAACACGCCGACAGTTAATCACACCGACATTTAAACACATAGACATTTAAACACGCCGACAGTTAATCACACCGACATTTAAACACATGGACAAATAAACACATTGCGTTTGAAGTGAATTCGGAATAGTAATAGCATGTTAATTTCAAAAAATCCCTTCTTAGCACTACCTTACGCAACAAATCGAACCTTCCACCCAAATTTCAAGTTTCTAGTACCAGTGGTTTCGGCTCTGCGTTGATTAGTCAGGGTTATGACTTTCCTTTATATATATATAGATTAGATTATAGCGGAGTACCCGTTTCATCCCCTTGTGGGTGAAATTTAATAAAATCGAATATTTGTGAACCCTTCCCCATGTATTTTAATATATATGTATGCATGTATAAATAATATTATGTATATTAATCAATAAAGCTCCATATTTTTTTTATATTTTAGTTTTACTGCAGTCTTGGGTAACATTAAGTTATGTTTCTGTGCATTACTTAACACGCTATTACTATTCCGAATTCACTTCAAACGCAATGTGTTTATTTGTCCATGTGTTTAAATGTCGGTGTGTTTAACTGTCGGAGTGTTTAAATGTCTATGTGTTTAAATGTCGGTGTGATTAACTGTCGGCGTGTTTAACTGTCGGCGTGTTTAACTGTCCGTGCTTAAATGTCCTATGATTATGTGTCGCGTGATTAAGTGTCACCGAACCGGAATTAAGTATGTTCATTTAATGCAATTTGGCTTTGTTATACTCTCTAAATAGGTAACCATCTAAAATATGTCAGTAGTAAGTCGCCGATCGTTGAGGTCTACAGAATATTAAGTTCACTATGAACCTTTTCGTCGTTAAGAGTATTATGTAATACTAAAATAAGGCCATATCAGTTACGCTTACACTTTTTTATTCTTTATTCTTTATTTTTTACCTTACATTTCAATTATTTTTATTCCCTCAAATAATACATATTAGCAAAATCACATACCTACATACGAAATCAATATAGTATAGCAAGGTATTAGCATTTTTCTAAAAAAAATTAATATAACAGACAATATTAAAAATAACAGCAATTTACATAACAAGACCGTTACTTGGAACTTTACGGGCGAGCACGGTAGTTAATAAGCGAGCAAAGTGAGCATGTTATCCGGGTGAGTTAGTAGTAAAATTCTAGTAACGATCGAGTATTGTACAATGTTTTATGGTATTTTGAACGCCTTTTTTACAAAATATTGTTTCCATAGGTAGAGCATCTCTTTACCGGCCTTGCCCACAAAGAGGCTTTTTATCTGTAGAAACAAAGATCAGTAAACGGGCGTTTACGATTCAGAATACCAAAAATAATATTACTACTACCAAAAATGGTGTTTTTAATAATAATAATTACTGATATATAGCAACTAAGAAATTGAAATAACGCACTTTTAAAACTTCAAGTGGCTCTCCTGTAAAATTTTGCTTTTCTAATTAATACGCTTCGGTTCCAAGGACAAAGAAAGATCTAGAACATTATCTTTGGCTCTGAATGTACATTTTGCTTTTATCAAACTAATCTAGTATAAAAACTTCGAACGTGTGATAAATTTCTAATTATTTAATTAGTTCGTACATTTATACTATTAACTGGTTGCGATAGACGTGCAATCAATTGTGAAAATATTTTAGATTATGTATATTATTGACTTATTCAGTCTATTACAGCTGTGAAGATTCATTTACAACGGTTATTTTATTTCTCCCCTTCTTATTCTTCAGCATCAATTAACCTGCCGTTTTGTTGAGTCGTAGGTCTTTACTAACCTGTTGAAAGCATTCTTTTTGTGCTCTTTCCCTAATAACGCCAATGACTGTTTGTGTTGCATTTACGGCTCTTTATCGAACTTGTTCAATCTCAACTGCAATCTTATATCTTACAGTTTTAAAATTAAATCATTTGTGGCTTTTCTAATGTTTACTTATGCGTCCTCAAATTGTATTGCAATATGTGTAGTATATTCATACGATCTTCTTCGTTATAGATATCAAAACAAATTCATCATTTAGGTGTACCTATTGAGGAAAATGGAAAATTTCAGAAGATGTAAATATTTGCATCCAGTGCATCAGTATTCACATGTCCTACATAATGACGCATTGCACATCAGATCAAAATCATATAAGCATTTTTTTATCTATGGTTCTTAAGATAGTTGGGTAATTTATTAAATATAGCATTTATAGAAAATCAATCCCTTTAACCTCCGAATGTGGAAAGGTTGTCCATGATCACAGCTGTATTCTTCGTAACTGATTTTTGTGGATTTTGAATACTTTTTCCTCATCCAGGCTTCTTCTACTCAGTCTCAGTCATGTTTTTGATTGGACATTAGACGAAATTTTCGACTTTCCACTTTTCCTAAATTGTATAACTTTCCCATATTCCTTTATAATTTCCTTAAAAATGTAAACTGGCGTGTTTTGTTTTCTAAAAATATTTATAATGTAATATTTTGGCATCTTTCCAATTAAATTATATATACTTTTCCGGATTTTCAGTATACTGCACGTTTGATCAATCTAATAATATAAATTTTAAATTATTGAATGTTGGTTTCCAATGGCAAGTAGATGCAAAGTTAACTAATATCAATCCAAATTCAAAGAATTTTTACTGAAATTGTTTGCTACCATACGTTATGCTCTTATTACTTTCGTAGCTTTGAAAAATTCGCGTATTAAGGGAAAACACGAGAAAATTGGAATTCCTCGGCGCAAGACGCCGAAGGGAGCTCATAAGCACGTCAATTACTCGCTAATTAAATCAGCGAGTTGTCGGATCTTTTTCCCGAAAGCCCCCATTATATTCTTACGAGCCACTAAGCCGCGTTCTTTCCTTCCTCAACAGGCCGAAGCGTGGCCACTCTTTTATCGCGTGCATCCCGTATACCTGTGCAAACTCCTCCTCGTGCATGCAAGCATACATAATGTAAGGCTCAAATTGAAAACAAACATACTCCTCCGACACATACAGGAGCAGGTGGGTAAACATGGCCGCCTCTGACGCCATCACGATGTCGGCTGAGCTACCCTCGAGGGTTGTTAGCGACCACAGTGCCTAGCAACCCGCCCTCGCCCTAGCAACCGCTAGCCACTAGCCGCGGACACTTATTGATCACGCGAGGCGCCTCCCGCACCCTTTGCATCCACGTCCGGACACCACTCGATACTTCCACCCTATAACTCGGATAACCCACCGATACAATGCTGTTTACTCGTTCGGAGCGCTCGGAGTTTCGGGGAAACAGGGGTAATTTCGGTAATTACAGCCGAGACCTTCGCCCCGCACGCTAATTATCCAAAGGGCCTCCAGTAGGATCAAAGAAGGGCATCCGTAAATGACAGCTTGGTCGGGCGCACAACTCCAACTTGACAACTCTAGATTAATCTGAGCTGAACAAACCCGCAAGTGTTTTAAGAGCCCTGAGATGCTATGGATGATTCGCAGGCATTTATCACAATTTGCGGAAGTGCCTATTACTGCTTCTTCCAATCGTTCATGCATCCTTCGAAAACATAAACTTTCTCTGAAGCTGTTGCTAATACCCTTCTCAAATACTTAGTTGTTCTGCAGAGCAGCAATGTCGCTGAAGATGTCGAGTATACATAGTTTTTTCAATATATATGTGTGGTCTATCAGTAAAATCCTGTGAAACAAAAAAAAATCTACAAGAGTACATTGTCTGTACGAGTTCCCACATTTAAGGCAGCGCTATATGACTCCTCATCAGTCAACGTTAAGATACAATTAACGTCGCTTTCCCCTAAAAATTAGTCTGTGAAGTGGAGTAACAAGACTACACACAAAACATATACACACACGTAACTTGGATGTGGCATAACTCACATTCAGGCCAAAGTGCACGTGAATTTAGTTCCAAAAATCAAACGACTCCTTCTAGCAGCCAAAAGATACACCGGAGTAGATAGAACTGGGAAGAAAAACATAAATAAAAACGTTGTCTATGAGCAATTCCTAGCCTTCGTATGTACTTTGACAAATCCAAGAATATATGGGACTCTAAATAAGAGCAATGAGGATTCCAAGACTCCTGAAGAGAAACAAAGGAAAAATTATAACTTCTTTTCCATATTCTTATTAGCTTCCTTTTTTACCCAATGAGGTGTCCAGGTATAAATGTCGCACCCACTTAGTGTAATTTATGTAATTTTAAGCTTTTTAAACATTTTTTTGTATTCAGGTCATGTAATAGAAAACTCATTTTCCAGTTCATAAACTGTAGCAATACCTATGTACACTTCGGATAACGATTCGCTACTAATACAGAGCGTTACCGAAATAAGTACATTAATTTGAACTCGCTAAATGAAAAAAATCTAATTTATAATTTTCCCGAATTTTTCTTGAACCATATTAACCATATAATAATAATAATAATAAATGTCTTTTATTCGTGCTGAGTATAATAAAGATATGGTTTTTCAAGAAAACCGTGATTGTGACGTCAGCAGAGGTAGGTCAAATTGACCAATGACTGCATTTATCGAGCCTCTTATCTCGAAGCGGAGTAAATTCAATCATTGGCCAATTCGATCTATCTGTGCTGACATTACTCCGGAGAGCTGAGGCCTTGTGCTTCAGGTGGTATTGGTTGTGACACATGAAAGTGAAAGTTAAAGTGTACTAAAGTTCATTAGTAAGAAAGGTCTTGTTATATTATGTTAAGCTTTTCAGTGGTGTGCAAATATTTTCATAGAAAATCTTTCCCATTTTTTTACGTAGGAGATGTTTTTTGAAAAAATGCTGCACACGAAATGTCTTCCATTTCGGAACAAAAAAATAAATGGAAACCAAACATGCTTCTTGCTAAAGTACCATAACATTTTAAGAAAATTTGGACAATTATTGTTCTGGCGAACTATACATAGGTATTGCTACAGGCTACAGTTCATGAAATGGAGGATAATCCAGATTGTTTGAAAATATCACAAATCGTTAAAACCCCTCACCACACAACGATTTAAGAACTACTTAGCAGTTTTAACGATTTGTGACAGACTGTATATATTTAAAGGAATTCATAGTGAAGAAATACGTGTTCTATTTCATGAACTGGACCAAAAAGTATACAAATTGTGAGAACCCTAAAATTACACGATGTGATTCCAGTTCATGAATTGGATGTCCATTTCAGGAACTGGCTAATTATGCTTAGTGGGTGTAACATATACACTACACTATATCAGACTAAATTTTTTGCAGAACACCATTCCTTTCTGTCAACTGTATCCCTTTTCTTCGTAGTAATTTATCCATTTCTTGTTACCATGTCTATGCGGGGGCGTCCTTTGGATCTTTTTCCTTCTTATCTCCCAGACTCTTTATGCCGTTCATTAAATTTCTGTGTTTCTAAATCAGTCTCTTTTTATTACTCCTTTTATTTTACGTAGCACTTTCATTTCACTAACAAAGTAATTATTATTTAGTAATATTAATATAACCACTTCTCAGACCATAAAGTTGGTCAATACTTTAACTTCAGTGCAAACAACGAAGTAACAAAATTAAAAATGCTGGGCGTTTTTAAATTCTGAATTATCTTGAGTGCAGATTGAAAATGAAACTCTTTTCCTTATAAATATTTTGAATTTAAAAGATATTTTTCGAAGATCTGCTTCTAATATTACTTCGTTCATTTATTAGGGTGGCTCATCGAAGATTCATGTCCGACTTTAGATTCATATCTTTGAAGGTTTTTCCGATTTTTAGGGTTTTCGCCCCCCCCCTCTTTTAAGAATGTAAAAAAATAACAGTCATGTATCGTACAATTGTATTATATTACAAATAAGTCAGGCGAGAAAAGTTGAGTCCTCCAGACCGTCTGGCCGAGTGAGAATGTTATATAACACCTCAAGAAATACCAAAATAACATAAATTTTGTACTGACAGCTATAAACTCAAAGTCACAATGACATGGAATGAGTTATAGTACCTATAATCAGGGGTGGGTTGCTAGCTATATAATTCAGCTGAAATCGGCATAGTTATACTGTTATAAAGTTATAATAAAGGGAGCGTTGGATAAGATTATAATTCAAGGATATATGAAGCTGTTAAACGGGGTTGCTAACACAAATCGTTCATATAGCATCGATAGTAGGATTTTTTTCATTTTTCTAATTTTAATATCTGTTTATGCGGCTATTTAATCATTCCAAGCAATTGATATTACGTATTAGGAGTACAATTCAAGCTGAGAATTTACTTATATTGATTTAGGACGTTAATAAACTAATTAATACAGTTTATATCCCGATACGATTCAAGACGATATTTGATTTCGCATTTCGAAAAATAGACAAATGGAAACATCAAACGTTTCTCGTTGTTTAATTTACATCAAATAGTTCACATTTATAACTTGTCCCTTAGAAAGTTGGAAGATGTGCCAAAGGTTTAAAGCGAGACGGAGCTCCATTTTTCACTTGTGCTCATACAAGAGGACTTAAATGTAGGCTTCAGGCTTATTTCTCTCCAGCTATTTGATCCTGGAAGTTTTTCCGACGCAAAGACAATGAAAGTAGCGACATTCTCAGTAATTATGCTAATTGAGTGCGTTCAACCCTTCCCGCTAATCACCTAAAAGTACTCGCTGGGACGCTGAGGAATCAAAAGAGAGGTTTTCCACAGATTATAATTTGGCTAAACATTTTAAATTAAAAATTAACCGAATTGTGCCCTTCTTTACAACATGAAAGCCCTTGTTTTCTTGTTGTTTAAAAGTTTTATCTCGCAGACGAGGATAATAAATAGTAAAATAAAGACATGATACTTACATAGGAAATGCAAAAAACACGTTTGACATTAGAAAAAGTCATTTTAAAATTATGGAAAGTAGAATTGACTTTACTTCTCTTGTAGTGATAAAGTTATGATTGTTTAATAAGCATTTTTATAGGTGGAGGGTGTCGTCCCAGGCACGCCTTTTCTGTTCAGGAACAATAACTAATTTTCTGTTATGAAGTTTATGTTGGAAGTTAATATATATGTTAATAAGAGCATAAGACATGCACACAACACCGTTATTTGCTCGTTTATTACACTATCATTTAATATCTGACAAAGCAAAGACAAGCGACGCTGTTACTAGGTTAATTCGTCCATTACTTAAACGCATTGACATGCAGATTTTATAATGTCTGGTGCATTCTCCGGGTTCATTAACGAGTAATAATGAAAGCAATTCCATGGCGTAATGACAAATTAACCAGTGGAAAGGGGCAATGCCGAATTCCTGCCAAATTAATATACCGCGGCCGTATTGAACTACAGCGAGTTGAATTTTATGAACTTAACTTATTTGGAACAAGATTTAGGTTTAACTAGCAAAGTAAATACTTATCAGTTAATATGTATTCAAACCCTGTCGACATTAGGAGCTCGTAAACACACTCCTGCAGCACATGAATAAATCTGAATTTAAACTGAACGCGAAAATTAAAAATTATCCGCAAGAATAAACTGCAACCTGTTGAGCGTCTATAATTAGAAAAATAAGCAGTAAGAAGACGAGGAGAAGGGTAACAAAACAAATTGAGTTAACAGCAAACACTTTAGAGACTTTCATTTTAATAAAACTCACATTATGTAATTGAATGTACCGCCAGCAAAATCTGTAAACCATAATTTTAAATCATGGCAGTGCAAATATCTACATTTGTATGCGGAACACTTACACGAACGAAGAAATGTGCAGTTTCGTATTCTTGCGGTGATATACGGCGATCTCTGGGAAAGATAGAATATTTTTGCGATGTAATCGTCACATTCGGCGATAGCAGAAAGTGCTGGGCTATAAATATGCAAATTAATCGATGCCGACGCGAACTCTGTCATTAAATCTAACAATACTTCATTGGTTGCTTGATTTACTATAACTTGGCAAAATGCGCCATAACTCTTCTATTTATGTATTTTTATATTTTATTTAAGGGATAAACATATTGAGTAGGTACCTACGGCATAATTATGCTAATTTTATATTAATTAAAAAACTATAATCTCAAAATTTGTTAAGTAAGTAGCCTACCAGCAATCAACAAGAATATGCGTTATAGAAACACATTTGTCAGTTTAAATAAAATAAAAAAATATTGTAGTGACAACAAGCACCACATTAAACAGCTAATATTTATATAATAGCTTCTTTTTAGCCCTTATTTAATTTTCAAATCAATTATATATTTTGAATAATTATTTTAATCGAGTACTCTTATCAGGGAGGTTCGCCAATCTAGTGATCTGTTAATTGAATTTTAAATTGTATTCTTAAAATCTTTGACTACTAAAGGACATTTAATGTCAACTTGACTTTTACACCTTTTCAAACCAGGTATTGACAATTATACTTTACATTAAAACACATATCAATCAATTCACCAATTACTGTATTAAGTTTAGTTTGACACTTTCTTTTACTGATTGTTATTCAAATAGCTTTTATAAATTCTTTACACAAACCTTAAAACTTCTCTAGCTTTCACTGTAAAAATCCAACCAAGTCCGTCAACCCTCGAACTGCATCTATCCTATCAATAACTCCTACTGTTCTTTGAATCCAGTCCTGCTCTTTTTTAAACGTCACCGTCACACCAATCGACTCCAGGTAAGTTTTAGTATTATTGATGATCCAAATCTAACCTTGTTTATTCTGCAGATAGTCCTATGTCTCCAGCAAGACCCAATAAAATTATCCAAATCAAGCAGCTAATTATGACAACCGCCTTTCAAATGCTTGACTTCCATGCAACCACCAATGTCACCAATGAATCCTTATTATGTCTTGTATACATCAACAAATCCAAATCCCATTCAAATAATATAATCTTCTGTGTTATTTATTTCCGATTCACTATTACACCACGTAGATTTGTTTATAGCCCTTTTTAATTTGCATTTACCAGACAATGATACAAGTTAAGGCATTACTTTCCCATTTTTTATTTACCAAAATTCGTTATTTTAAAAATACATGTACATTTTTCATGAGTTGTTTCAGTAGCTAATTAAACAAAATTTTTCATTCCTGTTAGATACAATTCTTATTGCACACTTATTTATTATAAATATCCTATTATTACATGCTATTAATTCTTATCATTCTAACAAATACATTTGTCAATTGTAACCTTGGCTTGAACTTTATTAAAATTAAACTCAACCATCAAATTTGTATACTCAAATGTTATTTCATTATCAAATTACCTCACTCATTGTCTCAATTAAATTTCATTATTCATTTCAAAATTAACACCCAATTCTATCCAAACACTTCAAGATTTGATTGTAGTAATCTTCCAAATTTATTAGTTTTATATTTTTATCTTTCAACCACCTTTAGTGTATCACAGCAATATATATTTCACTCGAATAAGTAATAGCTTAAATTAGTTCAAACGTTAGTCTTATTAGTTAATAGCTTTAAGATCCAAGACAAATAATTCTGTTTAAGAGAAGTTATAAATGCAACACACAAAAATTAAATACATATCTCCACCCAATACAGAAGTCTCTCTTTGAATTTAAATATATTTATCGGTTTCAGGATATTAAGCCTTTGTTTACATATACAAAAGTAGGCTGGTAACTAGATCATAACTTATCTGTAGGGTTAAAGAATATTACCCTACATGGCAACCATAACCATATAGCAACCGATAAACTATTGAACAAATCACGGATGTTATGAATCATAACTGCCTTAGAAGTTTTAAAATCCTCGCTCTACGAGCTCGGATTTCAAAACTTCTGCGGCAGTTATGATACTCATAACATTCCTAGATATGTTAATAGCTATTACTATGATGATTGTAGCGCCATAGATGATGATGGTGATTATATTAAGTACAATAGAAAATGAGTCACTACTTTCATGAAGAAATATTTTGGTATAAAAAATTGAAAAAGCATTGGCATTTTGACGTGTTGCTTTACTCACACATAAGTAAGTAAAGGGGATGAATAAATTAAAAAACTATTTAATATTTAAACGTATACAAATACAATCGTTATCGAAACAACCACAGTAAACACTCACGCGACTGCCAATGAAGTGCCCAACTTCACAAACCCTTTTTATACAGTACTACCCATTGTTCTTTCCTTTGAAATTTGATACGCTTTTACCTGCTTGGTTTCTCAGACAATGAGCAGTCACCGATGTTGACATTCTTCGAAGGCCTTTACTGCAGCATACTACTGACAGTAATGTAGTACTGTAGCCTCTCTAGTTATTTTGATTTTTTGGCGCTTTCATATAATTATATAGAAAATGTGCGTCAACATATAAATCTTATATTTGGTGAATATAGCGGTTTTCTATATTTTTCAGTACTCTTGCTTTAAAACCCTCGCTCTCATCGCTTCTTCAAATTCCCTTCTTCTTCTTCTTATTTTCATTAGCTGATATATAATTACCCTTTTTGGTTAGATTCCGTTGGTATTCTCATAACGTGTCCATACCATATGAGTTGTCTAGATTCAATCATGTCAGTAACAGTTTTTACCTCCATTCGAGGCTGTACTTCTTCATTTCTCATATGGTGAAGTCACACCTCATGAGCTACTTACTTTTAAGTTACCACTTTTCTAATCTGACATCGTCAAATATTTATACTTTGACTAGCAGTGGCGTCGTGAGACTTTCTTATTCGGGTGGGCCAGTATTGGGCATACGGGTGTTCTGAAGATGGACCGACAGTATTTTAGAGTTAGTATTTTCTTAAAATTAGAACATAGGTATCAATTAAACATATGCAGGCTGATATTTAAGAATAGTTAGGAATATTATACAGACTAAGAACAACATGAAAACTACAAAAAAATATTTAAATACGAATAATAATATAAGGTAAATACTTAAAACTAATTTCAATACTGACATCACCAGTTATAATTGGTGATGCCATTTCAGATTTCTACTATTTCGCTTGTACTATATGTATTTTAAATTACAGACATCTACTATTTCATTCTTTTTCACCCATACTGTTAGATTATAATACGAGGTGTGGCTATGAAATGACGGGACGTGAGCTATAACGAAGAGTTTTACGCACCCTTCAAAGTACTCTTTTTGAGCACTCATCAAAACAGGGCTGCATATCGTATGATAAAAATACGTCTGTTAACAAAAAAAATCGTTTTGCCCTCAAGCTATTATACGTACCTACGTATTAAATCACTGTTATTAATTATCAATTGTTGAAATCACATGCCATGCTATCACAAATTCAAATATTGCATGATATAGAATAGAGACTCATAATTTAAATACTTCTAATTAGTGGACGCTTACCTTAATTACGTCGGCTCCAGGAAAATGTTTATGAAACTTAACCATGCTGATACTTTAATTAAGAAAAGACTGCAAATGTCATAGGTTACCCAGCTAAAATTAAACATATGAAACAAGGAGCCCCTGAATTAAGTCTTAGTTTCAGGCAACTTGAAATAGCTGCGGTTGAAGTGAAGGTTATAAGCTGAAAGGTGTGAAGTTTAAATGTGACGAACTTTGCCTATTCGGGAGGTAGTTGAGGCTCGCTTAAAATTTCGATTATGATGCTCATTGGTTCAATTTAAGTTTGCTACGATTCTAAAGTCGCCTCATTTAAAATATTCGAACTCAAGTACTAATAGTTTAAACCATAAAACCTACACCTGCTCAGCTTTAAATTCTAAATTCGAAAAAACACATATATATTAAAGTTTTACGAGCAGCAGCAACATCCTTCTAACATATAAATAAAAAATGTAAATTTGGTTTTTCGATAATTTTTACAACTAGAAAAATATTAAATTACAGTTTGCAAATTATATCCATTATTTTGTAAGTTTTTTATGCTTTCCAGAATATACCCCGAAAATTAATTCTAGGTAAGTAAGCTATTGAGAAACAACTTCGTACACGCACAAGTTGCAAAGGCAATTACGGGGTTGAAGTCACTTTAATCAGATGAGCTGATAAATTCCAATCATGAGTGTGAATGATCCGTTTAAGATAATCAAGTGCGTCATGTGATGTTAAACGATCAGAAACCACTGCCAAAGTTAACACGATCTAAGCTATTTTAAGCTCAGACGATTAGGTTAAAAGGTTGCTTTTTGTATACTTGCTAAAAACTATTTCATTGAAACATTCAGGTTGAAAATTATTGAAAGTCTGTTGTTATTTTTTCTTTATTTCATATCAACAAATTTAGAAAATCGAAATAAATATCCAGTGAGCCTATTACATATCTGATTAGCGCTATTTCTAATTCGGGTTCGACCCGTTTTTCAGAGTAACTACCTACACGCCCTATAAAAATATATGAGCATTGGAGGGTATGCACAGTATGGATACCATTGTAGCACCATGTGGAACACCATTTGGCTGTAAAGCATAGGAAATGGGATCTTATAGCATTTATTACTTTGATGCATCTATGCATCTGAATAGTTTAACAGTTAACTTTATGAACAGAAAAAGATCTATTACTCGGTCCTATAATTTGAACTTTCATTACCAAAAATTGTACTTCTCTGCATCCAGTCCTACTGTGTGCCATTTCAAGAAAGCTTTCATTTACTGTACTGATATAAAATCAATTAAATGTATTTTATCCTAGAATATAAATAAACATGATCGTTGCAAAACAATAGTGCAGGTCCCGTCGCGGAGCCATGTGGAACATCAATTTGCTTGCAAAAGCGAAACCACCGCTGTACTTCCGCAAAATTAAACTGCCGCAAACTCGATTTAATGAACCCAAGAAGCGCAATGACTTGGACATTCCAACTCAATCAAATGCATGTCTTGCACACGCATGCGGACCGGTTCGTCCAGTCTTTCCCTCGGGGTCCGTGCCGGCCAATTGACCCGGGGTCGCGCCCCAGCGGGCATTACGCTGACCAGCACACCTCCCCTGACCTTTGTCCCTCGCCACTCGCCATATAAACACGCCATCCATCACTCGCCCGAATTAGAAACGAATTTGGCTAGCCCTCAAAGCCTTCCAGCCGGAACTGGACAACATATAAATCATACCGGTCGGCCTGGAGTGCGGATTATCTTTTTCATATTTGCTTATACTTGAACGACGGGCTTCTCCATCAAGTGATTGCTTAGTCGACGGGAAAGGAAATGAAACTTCGGTTGCTCCAGTTAAAGGAAGTGCATTAGTAAACTTATGTTATTACTGTTGAGAATTGGAAGATCTTCCTGAATGCGGTCTAACAGAACAAACGTTTTCCTTATTTCTCTAAGCTACTGTCAATTATTTATAATGGAACCATTTCCATCCTACTTTTAGTTTTATAGGGGAAATGCAAAATGTAAGCATCGTGGTCTAAATAAAACCCAAAACGGTCTCACTCCAGGTAGCTGGTAGGGTTAAAATTGTGTACCCCATATTTTC
The DNA here is from genome assembly GCA_940337035.1 of Agriotes lineatus. Classification (NCBI taxonomy): domain Eukaryota; kingdom Metazoa; phylum Arthropoda; class Insecta; order Coleoptera; family Elateridae; genus Agriotes; species Agriotes lineatus. Next base: position 85,438,556 of record OW679197.1, on the reverse strand, counting down.
TGCGGAGTAATCATTTGAATATCAAACGTGGCCCAGACATTAACGGTTCTGCATGTGGAATATTCGGTAGATGCCAGGTAAACGAAACTAGTATACCTAACCATGCAATTCTGTTAATCTTCAGCTGGCATTAACAATGAATTGTGAATATATCAACCCAGTGCTACATCTGTACATACAGAATTATCCTGAAAGGCTTGTTGAAGGTTGAAAATTTATTGACCATACTATCTATGATTATCCATTGGATATTGCCTTTAAAATTTTGTTGGTAATGTCAAAATAAGGAAAACCGTCAAGAAGAAGACACCTCCACTATCAGCATGATGGATCACCTCCCTGTGAAAACCGTCAAATAAATTGCAAAATTTGTGGAGCGCAGGATACTAAATTTATCACATTTATTTTGAACGAAACAATTTTTAAAAATTCGGAAGTCTTTATTGAAAAATGAACAAGTTTTCATATTAAAGCGACAAAATATATATTGATATTTTTGTCAAAAATGTTTTTGTTATCCAATCAAGTAAAAGCAAAATAAAGACTGAGATGACTTGAAGGTTAGTTATCTTCTTTCTTTTTTAATAGTCGTAGTAACGTGTTATCTCCAATGATTTCACACGACTGTACGCAAAACATAAAGCGTGCACCTAGTCGTATTGAAATTAAAACAATATTCAAGTAATTACTTACGTTTCTGATTCATGTAAAGTAGTCTCAGTCTGTTCATTCTCGCTTTTACTAGCACTGGAAAGAGTTTCCTGTTGCAATATTTGTCTTTTTGAAAGAATACCACCGCTACAACAACTAATATTAGCACTACTGGTGGTGCTCATATGGTTTATATCGGTTTCTACCTTTATTATCAATACGCAACGCAGATATGTATTTGAAAATGCAAGGTTTCTAATCGAAGCCCAACAATTAAATGATTGAATAAAGAATATTTCGCAATAAAGACATTATGGCGTTATCTCGTTCAAAATGTAGAAGTTGTGCATTTATAATTTACTTACATAGCACTAACAATAATATACAGTTTCAAGATTATCAGGTTTCGTGCCTGTAATAACTTGTGAAAAAATCATCTGGTCCCTTAAATTTTTCCGAAGTGTAGTAGTGTGCCTCTAAATTGCAAGCAACAAAATATTTATCACTCATTTATTTTAACTATACATTAAACAGGAAAATTACTCTCCATCGAGAAATTTCAAGACTCCCGAATCAAGTCAAGATAGTAGAATCGAGAAAATGCACCAGAAAAATTAACTCAAAATTCTCCATATTCAAGACAAGACTCATCGATTTCTCAACGTGGGGATAGCGACCCCCAGGGGGATCATAAGGAATATGTCAAGGGGTCGCAAAGAGCGTCGAAAATGATCTAAAAACAATATTTTGACTATATAGATGTACATTTTATTTAAAGACATAAAATACATGGCACAGAAACCATAAAAATATTAAAGATGGATTAGAGAAAAACTCAATACAACAATACAACTAACATCTTTAGGTATAAAAAAAATAAAAATTACTGCGAAACTTTGGCATGCAGTATGCAACGTTTTAACTAGAACAAATTGTTTCTTAAACTTTGCTTAGACCTGTCAATGTATTCCCAATACTTGCAAATTCGAAATTGAGGAAATACTTTATTGAATAACCTATACAACATTGTATCTGCGGAAATAAAGAATAATATTTTAGTCAATACATCGGACTTACAAGAAGCCGCGTACCGCAGTTGGGTAGGCGCTAAGCTTGCATTAAGCAAGTCCTGGGTTCGAATCCCGCGGGGGCCGCAATTTTTCGGCAGCCTTGGCGATCGGAATCGGGCTCGGTGAGACCATTCACAGTTAGGTACCAAATTAACTGTGCTCTACTACACATCACCATGACACACACCTCACACAATGGTTGCTGCGCAAGCATAAAAGGTGCGCTCAAACTTTGTATTCAGAAGCCGGGCAAGTTGAGCATTGTACCGCCAGATGCAAGCGCATAAAGCACCAGCCTCTACACCGCTAGGTAAAATGAGATTATCCATAATACATACATACATGCATCTGATTTACAAGAGAACTATAGGAAAATTCTGCCAAACCATGTGATATTCTATCAATAAATTATTTGAAGTGCGCCTGGGCTCGGTGCTTGAATCAGAAATCGATCCACTGAAATAATCAATTTTTTCAATTAAGGGCTACATCAATTTTCTTTAATTAATCCGATTGAATCGTGAAGCGATTCCAATGGGGAAGATTTTTATTTTTATCTTTCATCGATTTTTACTCGTCACTGGCCTAAAACCAGTGCATAATAATCCATACAAATCATTTTTTACAAAATATGTTTCAATCGAATTTCAGTACGTTCAACATTTGGTTCTAGTGAATTCGATTCGATATTTATATATTAATAATAATAATAATAATAATAATTTGCCTTTATTAACTAAGTACATCTCCCAATGTTTACACAGAATTATGTAAGAAATATATCAGGGCGAGGTTCAGCCAGTAGCATAGCAACCGCCTGCTCTGCCACCTAACCCTTAACCACATAATGATAGTTCACAATATGGCTGAAGTGATACACATAACGCTAGTATACCGCGAAATTTATAGACAAAATAGTTTTTTTAGTTTATTGAATTCCATTTGATGACATTCTTTTCGATTTTATGAAATTGATTTTTTATTAAATTCTGTTCGACTCTATTAATTAATTAATTGATTTTTGTCAAGCTTAATTTATTCATTGAATTAGTATTGGGTAAATATGTAGGCTTTACTGCAGCTATATCCTAAACAGTTAATACGTCATTAACCATGATTCGCTCCAGAAGCCCTTTAAAATGTTAGGCCCATATTTTACTACTAGAACTCGTGGCCAGCCTACGTCTGGCCCTGCCAGCGTAAATAAACGGTTAACAATAAAAATGCTTGATTAAGCCGGTGGCCAGCCAACGTCCGGCCTTGCCAGCGTTAACAATACGAATGCGGTCTCGCCATTTGTGCTCGCTCACCACTTGCTAGCATGCAGGCCGTTCAGGCTGCGTGTGCGCGCGCCAGTGCTTACGGACGGCATCGGCTCTTATAATATAAGATTGGTGAAAGAAAAGTCCAGAAATATTTTACCTAACTTCGAATAGTAATAATATAGTAATACAATAATTATGATATTTAAACTTAATATTTAAAAATATATATTCCAAGGATTTCTATCCTGCTTTGGCATTATACCCACAATTGTCTCAAAGTTTATTTCGTGTAAAAGGTCGCCATTGATGCATGTTATTGCTAACGTATTTAATTTTGTGTTGTATAAAGTAGATCTGCGATAGTCTTTTACCCTCTTGAATTCCGAAAATTATCTTTCACCCGTACAGTTAGTCACTGCTTTGCAAGTGCACAACCTCAACAAAATTACTAGATTAGGAAAGACAGCGCCAAAGTTGTTGGATTTTAGTTGGTTTAGAAAATGAAGCAGGATAAGCATATATCTAAAAACACTAATTAACATATGTATTGGTAAATCGGTGGTTCAATCAATGGTTGTGGACAAGTATCAGCGAATACAAAAGGGGTAGGCCGTAGAAATGGATTACCTTAGAAGTGTGCTGCTTCTGAGGTAATCCATTTCTAGTAGTATCCAGAACCGAGCCTCACAAATGATGATGAAATTCAACGCAGAATAAAGGCTACAGACACTATAATAGATAAAATTGAAAGAAGAGGACTTAAATGGTTTCGACATTTGCTCATGTTAGCCAGAACGAATCTTAAATGAACTCCGCTGAGAAACTTAAAAAAAGAACACCAAGAAGATTATGGAACAATGGAATAAAAGGCTCGATCGGCAACTATCAAGTACTGGAGGAGGATGCTCAAAACCGAGACGTGTGGCATTTGAGAACCCGAAAGCCCGAAGGGCAGTATAAACCAGAATACAAGTATGTATATGTAAGAAGTGAAACAGTCCATTTGATGAAATATCTAGATCTGTCACTTGAATTATTTCGCATTCTAAGTATGTAATTGGCCATCGAGCCCAATATTATAAATTTCGAAAACGAACTTGAACATTTTTTATTTCTGCCGTGGTCGTAACTGATAGATTATTTAATGTTTTCGAAAACCGTCAAAATAAGGGGACATTCGCTCATCATTATCGATACGCGAAGTTTGCCATTTTTAATGTGGCAAACAATAAGATATTTATTTACTTTATCATTGGCGACATGGAAAAAACGCAGTTTGCGCAATAGGGTGAAAAAATTTTAGATAAAATGAGTATTCTTTGGCGCATTCGAGTTACATTTTTGCCTCGACCAACGGTCGCGGCTAAAAATAACATTCTCATGCGAGGCAAAAAACACTCATTTCGCGCACTTAATACAAAAAGATGAAATTTTGCGCCACAGGTCTGAACTTCTCAGGATTGTGCAATAATACCAGTCGTTAATGCTAAAAGAATCATTCCGATACAAATTATTTGCACCAAATTCAGTTGCAAGTAATGACAAAGTAGAGGTTTACTGAGACTTAAGCTAACCAATAAAATCCGAGTTAAACAGATGCCTAATGAAATGGGTTTAGAATATTTTACAATTTTTATTTTAAGAACAGTAGCCGAAAACGTTCATATCACTTTCAAAGAGAAATAAGTAAAGTTTTATTAAAGTGTATACCGCCCCTTAAATCAGAAGTGAGTACAACCCTGGCTAGCTCTACCTCACGGTAGAAAATGGCGTAAATAGGGATCATGCAGCGTTTTTAAGGTTACAACAAATTTAATTAAATTAATACAAAACGGCGCCAGTCGTTATACACAACATAATCACAAATCTAGCTAAGAAAGCAAATAACAGCCTACCTTGTAAGCTTCTAACTTCAACCTAAATTTTAAAGCAAGTTTGTGAGGGATCGTAGTATAAATAACAAAAGAAAATAAAAACCAGCAACAGTAAATAGACTTTTAATATCACCAAAACTATAACAATTACCAAAAGTAATTAATGCTGGGGACTCAATAAGGCCCAGAAATTCATAAAAGAAACTCTCGAACCTCGGCTTGCAAACCGTTAACATTTAAAGTTATGAGAATCCAGGTGCTCAAGGTCACACTGCACAAAGGATGTTGTACAGGGTACATACCAGCATGCTTTCAGCTAATCCCTAGTTGAAAACACTAGCGTCTGATAAAACTATAAATGTTATGTTTCTCCGTGTGCTTTTACCTTCAATGGCCTTTGTAAAAAAATACGCAAATCATAGCTGCTAAAATGCCCTTATCGAACAATCAACATGGTGAATCGCTCTGAATTATGGAGTTCACAGGTGCGAAGATATCATGCACATGGCCACACAACTCGTGCGGATCGGCGTGCTTCAGAGAACTCAAAAGGCAATTGTCGCCAGACATTATACCAGATGATATAGCATTGGGCCGAAAAATAAAAAGAAAAAAAGACCAAAGATGGAAATCGGCATCACTTGCAAACGACGCCGTTATAACGTACGCCGCGGTTGTTGACAGGAAATAAAATATCTGCTAATAAGCGTAACCTGCTTTGGTCAAGGTATTTCAAATCCTTCAGGAGCGTCGTCTACGTTGATTGTTTACAACAAGTCTGAAAATTCCATCTAAATTTACAACTAGAGCCGTTGCTATAGCGTGTCAATGAAATCTAAAATGCAGGGTTTAACACTAAGATTTCTAAGTTGTCAGTCGATGTCATTGTCAAATATTTGGTTTAATGTTTAATATAAAATGAATAGTAAATTTGAAAGCACTTTGCATATATTTTATGAACACATAAAGAACATAAAAATGTTAATATCTTTCTTCTCAATGATTTGAAAAGCAAATTATATCCGTTCGTGTTTTGCAATAACTGCTAAGCATATTTAACCAATTTTGATAAAATTATATCAAGAATGAGCTGATTGTGATCTCCACAGTCAAAATATGATTTTAAACTGCCTGTTAATAAAGATGCAGTAATTTTCATAGTATTTCCTTCCGGTGGTAAATATGGATTTAGTTCTGTTACAATGCTACTAACTTGTGTTACATATTAAGAAAATAAAATATCGACTTAAATAGACATTACAAAGAAAAAGAACTTATGTCTTACAGAAATGTTAAGCCTAGTGGTGGCGTGCAAGTACCTATTAACACTAGTCAATGTTTCCAGACAAATACAATAAATTCGTTCTTCCAACAGTGTGAACAATGTATTCTGCTAACATGACCACTGTAGAAGACATTTTCACCAAATACCTCGTTATTTGTCACTTCACATAAGTTTTAAATCTTCTGTTTGATTGAATTCAGTATTTTTGAAGTGCTGGTGACTATTTACAGTTTCCTGTAACATGCGATCTTGGTGACATCTGTTATGAAGCTTCGGTTGTCAGGAAGCAAACCTTTTAGGGCATTGAACAGACTTGTTATAAACAATCAACGCAGACGAAGCTCAGGAGGCTTGAATTTCAGGCAACCACAGCCGCCCTAGACGAGTACTTGCAATCGAAGAACGCAACTCGCAAAAATCACGATCCAGGTCCCTCTATTATGCGAGCCTTTCGGAAAAACCAAAAATTCCTTCGAGGGGCACTCTACGAAAAGTGAAGTGATATTCATATTAGAGATGCGAGCCCACATCGAGGAGTGAATGGCAAGGAACGCACAAATGAAAATGAGGCGTTACAAGAGTGCATCTCTTCAAACGGGTAAAACATAATGTCGTGCTCCCGACATTGAATGTGAATTTTATCCATTGTTCAAATTGTATCATACAAAAATGATTAAATTTTGGCGTTATAGAGCTGGTGGAGTCAAGCCATTAATGATATAAACACCTAGATCTATCCATCGATCTATCTATCTAAATATACGGAACGCTCTGAAGTTAGTAGCCATTACCTACGCCATCCAGTGGGAGACTAGCAAACCAATTATAGTTTTCTATAACTAATTACAGTTTTCTATAAATAATGACTAGAGATTGACGCAAAATTAACGTAGCAATTAGTATCCTCTTCTAATTGTCAGTCCCAGAGTTATAAATTAATGTAGAATGTACAATTAAAAAATCTGTAAAAGGCTTTACCCAGAACTTCCCTCGCCGACATTGTGACACTAAATAATTTTAAAAATCAAATTAAGTTAGGAGTAAAAATATCTTCACGTTTCTAATAAATTAAATAAATTTCAAATAAAAAAAACTGTACCGGTGATCGAATTCGAACGGCAGCCGGACAGCGTATGCAGCTCCAATGTTTTGTGGATATTGTAAGGGACTCGGCAATTTCTACCTACGCCACGAAGCACCGACTTTTCGAATTCCTGCGTCGCAGCTATATTTAGTAACGCGCTTATTTGTGTCTCCTTTTTGTATTTATTCTGTATCTATTGGCTCCATTTTTGGTAAGAATAAAGCCTGCACTATGCATAAATCAGTACTTGTATCTATTACTAAGTTAAATGAAACACTAAAAAAATGTTATTTTTTTTAAGGTGCTCACCCTGTATATATTTGTCTGAAATGTTTACGGTTTCATGCGAGGTATATATATATATATATATATACAGGGTGCCCGTTTTTGGAGCTCCACCATGGGGATCTCGGTAACCATAAGAGATACGAGGTCGGTTAAATTGGGGCAAAGTTGCGCAATTTGGAGCTCAATAATATGCCGGTTTAAAATTTCAAAAATTCCGATTACCTCCGGAGATATCCGAAAAAAACCGGAATTTTGGAAATACGTTTTTATTTTTTCCTCGGCTTATTTGGTGACCTAATTCAAAATGAGTGACACTTCGTCATTGCAACTTTTCCTCCTCTACAACCTGCCGATGTCATATTTGAAATCAGACGTTTCGATTTTCGACAATCATCATCAACTTTGGTTTTTCTTATGGGCACTATCTTGGATTTTCACATTTTTGAATTCAGCTTTGTTTTCTGATTACGGTGATGTATCACATGTTAAGGTTCAGTGTTGCAGTTTGGGTGAAATATCAAAAATTCTGTTTTGCAAAGACTGCCTTGGATATAACATCCATACTTTTGTTTAACAAAGGCATTGTTGACAGTTCGATTTAAGTTGGCTTAACGTCACCTACAGTTACAAAATTAGTATAAATTTATTAACAAAATGCTCTTTTCAACTGAAGAAAAACGAGATATGCTAGAAATTTATTTATTTGACAGTAGGATATAAAAAAGGAGAAAATTATGTTTTAAATTTACAACATAGGATAAAACTAAATTTTGAGAAACAAGTAAATAAAGAAAATTATAAGAGGTGCTCGAAGGGTTCACCCTCCACTTCCAAACACAGCTCTATGCGTCTTCTTAAATTCTGCATTGATCTTAAAACGTCCCTTCTTCTTATTTTGGTCCTTAAAGTTGTGATGATCTTCCTTCGCAGCTCATTAATATCGGCGGGTACAGATTTATAAATGAGATCTTTCATAGTTCCCCATAAATAGTAGTCTAATGGGGAAAGATCTGGTGAACGTGCCGGCCAACGTATGTCTCCACTGTTTGAAATGACTCTACCCGGAAATATTTCAGACAAATAATCAGCCACTCTCCTAGCATTATGTGGCGGAGCACCATCTTGCTGGAACCAAAGGTTATTCAAGCGGTTGAGGCAAATGTTGTCATCGATGTAATCCGTAAGGTAGGTCCTTAAAAAGTGCAAATACCCATCTGCGGTCAAATTGTCTTCGTAAATGTATGGGCCAATGATCGTACCGTCAAATAAACCAACCCATACATTTAGCCCGAAACGTGCTTGTGGTCGACGTCCTTGGTGTTCGTGTGGATTTTCAGTGGACCAGACATGTTCATTGTGACGATTGAACATGCCTGAGTTGGTAAATTTGCACTCGTCCGTGAATATCACGTTGGAAAGAAAATGGGGATTTTGTTCCAACCGTGCCATGATATTCCTACAAAACGCTGCCCTCCGTTCAGTATCTCCTGGATGCAAGACTTGGGTGATATGAATTTTAAACGGGCGATATTTATGTTTTTTCAAGACTCTCCACACTGCTTGATGTGATACGTTAATTTCGTCTGCTATAGCCCTTGTTGAAGTTGAAGGATTATCTTGAATCTAATGAAGAATTCAATTCATTGCCGTTTATTATTTTTGAGAAAGTTTTAACAATTTACTCACCGCCTGTAAAATTTCCACTTCATTCGCATTTGGTCTATGAACACGTCTTCGAGGCTTAGAAAATGCACCAAACTCGGCTAAATTTCTATGAAGGAATAACAAATAATTTTGAGCTGGTTGTTGTCTTTCTGGATACCGCTGTAAATATCTTTCCGAAGTAACTTGCGCATTTCGATGCGAAGCGTAATAAATTTCTAGCATATCTCGTTTTTCTTCATTTGAAAAGGGCATTTTGTTAATAAATTTATACTAATTTTGTAACTGTAGGTGACGTTAAGCCAACTTAAATCGAACTGTCAACAATGCCTTTGTTAAACAAAAGTATGGATGTTATATCCAAGGCAGTCTTTGCAAAACAGAATTTTTGATATTTCACCCAAACTGCAACACTGAACCTTAACATGTGATACATCACCGTAATCAGAAAACAAAGCTGAATTCAAAAATGTGAAAATCCAAGATAGTGCCCATAAGAAAAACCAAAGTTGATGATGATTGTCGAAAATCGAAACGTCTGATTTCAAATATGACATCGGCAGGTTGTAGAGGAGGAAAAGTTGCAACGACGAAGTGTCACTCATTTTGAATTAGGTCACCAAATAAGCCGAGGAAAAAATAAAAACGTATTTCCAAAATTCCGGTTTTTTTCGGATATCTCCGGAGGTAATCGGAATTTTTGAAATTTTAAACCGGCATATTATTGAGCTCCAAATTGCGCAACTTTGCCCCAATTTAACCGACCTCGTATCTCTTATGGTTACCGAGATCCCCATGGTGGAGCTCCAAAAACGGGCACCTGCTTATATATATATATATATATATATATATATATATATATATAATGTGTATGCAAAATATCATCTTCCTCCGACAAATAGTTTTTGAATTATACCGCCAACAGAGACAGACAGATAGACAGACTGACTGACCTTGAAACTTGAAGAGCTGAGGAACTATCGGAAGGTGATTTTTTCGTGATTACAATACTTCCTTCGTCTTTCAGACGAGGGAAGTAAAAATACTCTGGTGAGACTCACGTTACGCATTGCTGTTTACTATACGCACTGCTGCAATAAAGTATACTTTACGCACTGCTCCGATAAAGTATTACTTTACGCACTCCTTGGAGTGTGTGAAGCTTCCGCTTCAAGCATTGAAGTAGAAAAAATAGTAAATAAAGCCAATGAAAACTAAAAAATCCTCCATCCCACCAGCGTAGCAACCAGGGCTGTAGAGTCGGAGTCGGAGTCGGGAGTCGGAGTCGAAGAGTCGGCACTTTTTGGGTGGAGTCGGAGTCCGTATAAATTACCCGACTCCGACTCCCACTTTACAATTATTTTTTTTATAAAAACACCAAAAGCTGACAAACTATTTGAATGACTGTAGTACTGACTATTGGAAGACAGACTCAGGGTTAATAAAAATCGTTTTTTCTTTATTTATGTGCTTTTATAAAAATGCACGTGCACTATAATATGTTAATTCATAGATCCACGAGTGTGCAGGGTGTGTTGTAGAATCAGTGTGATCACCGCTTATAAATTTAAATTCCGACCAAACTATTTTAAAAATGCCGACTTTGTCCTTGTACACCGTAGTAGACGGTTTTTCTATATCTTACCAATAACTGTTTTATGTAATTAGCAATAAAACAAGCATAGTACGTATTATTAGTATTACGTCTAATTTCTAACTTTTATAGTGCACCTTATTTTTATGTTGTAACTATTTCAAGATGTATTTTAAAAGTTAAAACAGTTTCAGCATTTTGTTATATTGTTACTGTTTATGGTGGTTTTGTTTAATTGGCAATATTTGAAGGGCACTTCTTTTGTGTATTTGTTTTGTTAATTTGGCAAAATATAAAAAATATTATATAATTTAATGATTTTGATAATTAAATTACTCCATTAAATTTATTATTTTAATCAAACAATTTAAACCTGCTCAACCCTGCTCAGACCTCAGACTATTTGAATTTCCTATGACTCAGTAAGCTTGTATTATGTAAGCAGGTAGTAAATGACCCCTTAAGAAAATAATCTACTAGGGGATGTAGTTAGTACTGTTAGTTTAGTAGGCAGGTAAGAAACTGCCTTGTTATAACAATGGTATTTGCACGTTTATGAAATTTTGCCGTGAAATGTATTCTTCTTAAAGTAAATTTTATCCTTTTTCTCATTTATATTTGTAAACCTCTCTGTGTATTTGTACGTGAAATCAGTACGTTGCTGGAAACCGTGAATGCAATATTTGTAAATATGAAATTTATTATAATTAACCACATTCCGCAAAACATGAAATTCGCCATGAGCCGGTAAAGTTTATCAGATAGATGAAAAGGAATGAGGGGGGTATCAATATTCTAGTACTGTCGGAGTCGGAGTCGGGAGTCGGAGTCGGATTCAAACTACTAAAATATCAGGAGTCGGAGTCGGAGTCGGAGTCGGATTTTTTGTTACCGACTCCACAGCCCTGGTAGTAACAAAGCAGTCATGTAACCATTTTATATGAGATTAAATTTTCGTTAATGTTTGTTGATATAATATGTAAGCAGATAGAACAATAAATAGAGTTGTAACAGAAGTCCGTCTTAAAACCGTTCAACCAACGAAGACTATGATGGTGCAATGGGAATAACGTGACAATGTTCTCCAGACTGGCAATTATCTAACATTATTTTATTAACATGATGTAGAATGAAATCTCTGCAGTGAAAATATTTTATTATCTTGGACGATTACAACGAAAACGAGAATATTCAGTAGTTATATCCCTATATATATATATACGTATATACAGAATGCACACTATTCATTATTAAAGAGTTTTCAGTTTTCTTTCTGAAATTTCTTGTGTACGTAGCTGGTTTGCTCTTCTTCCCGCAAATACTTGATATTGCACTTGTGCACTAGTGCAAAATATTCGCTGTATTCGACTCTGATTGTTTCAAATTTTGAAAATTGATTGATGGGATTGGTTTATATTATCTGAGGGGAATAGTCAACAAAATTCAAATTGAAGCCACAATATAAAGTTTCGAGACTTTGAAAAACTCTGCGCCTTGTCAATGCTGAAAAATAATTTCCAAAAACAAAAGACAACGTTATCCTTGTAATAAATACTGGACAACATTTTATCACTAGAAATAAAAACTGCAGGTCCAGGACACCCTAAAACAGTTTTTTTAACTTTCATTAATAGCCTCCAGTTCAAATATTTACCTTACAAATCGTAGTAAATCTCCATTTCTTCATTCATATTTCATTCTGCCTTATAACTGCTTAGAAATATTTACTATGTGATTCTTACACATACTCCTGCAGAAAAGTGGAGGATATTCTGAAAATATTTCCTTGGTAAACTATTCTGTGCAATGCTGCGATGCTTCTGAGCTAAAGTTTTGAGAGGGATTGCAAAGTTTTCAGCCTTGTTCAGTTGCTAGACGCTAAATTCATTTCTAAATGTAGTTTGACAGAAAATTTAGACGAATTAGTCCCATGCAATTAACATTCATTTCTAAAAAGTGATGTTGAACGAAAATACGTTACGTTTAATAGAAGCATGCATTCCTTGTGGATTTCATTGTAGGAGAATACCCAGCATTTAGTGTCGACGTTAACAGCAAAATAATCCACTTGAAATGGAATTCCACGTCAGTTGAGTTAGACATGAAGTAAATGTGGAGTTAGACAGGACAGGGCAGGGGCGGCCCGACACAAATCACCCCGTAACTTGAACAATGTCACCGCAAGAGGCGGCGTTCGGTCGACTGAGACAACCTCACACTGGGACTAATACAGTGCTATCCAAACTGAACCCAAGCCATTGTTTTAAATATTAACGGCGCCGGTTGTACGTTACTTCAAATTCGAGCAATCGATCGGTTAGTGAAATAGATTATGGTGGCAATCTTTGAAATGAATAGTACTTTATCTAATAACTCATATTACTACTTGGACTTTCTGTGAATACTTTATAGCAGCGCCCTCAGTCAACAGTAAGCTAACTTAGACCTCTAAAATGCTCTACTCTTCTTTCAGTAGGATAAAAAATATTAGTAATTTAGTTGAGTACACATATTTTTTGCAATCTGCATCAAATATACGAAAAATTACATGTTACTGGTATGCTTTTCACACGTTTTAAATTACAGTAGTATTAAATTTGTGCTTTTAAGATGTTAAGACAAAGATGTCTGCTAGACAACATTAACGATTGAATAGCAACCGGAATGAAGAAATGGAACAAAGATAGAGAGAATGCACGACTGCAACCGAGAGGTTGAAGAATTATTGGCCTAGAAAAAGATGAAGACCTTATATACTTACCTCACAAAAAGACCCTATCAAAAGAAAAACAGAAAGAAAGAAAGAAGAAAAAATAAAATAAAAATGTTAAGTTTTCTTCCCTTTTTCTTTTGCTGCTTTTCCATTGTATATTTTCTCCTCCCTACTTTCATTTTAATTAATTCTAAGATTAAATGCTCTTTCCAATTATTCTATATCATATATTTTTTCTCAAAACTAAAACTGTCTTAGTATGTCTAATATTTACCACTTGATTTGAGTTTATATGAACCAATTTCAAATTATGTGCTTTTCATCTTAATATCTTTATTTCTCTTTAATAATTTCGTTTGATCGATGATCGTCTCTAAATTTTATATTTTTCTCCCACTATTTGTCTTGATAATCATATACGAAGATATTAATATTCAATGATGAATTATTGGGATATACACCGCCGTCCTGTTGAAGTGAATCACTTAAATAAACTAGTTTCGGCGACTAGTTTATATTATTACCAGTAAACGAGCTAACTATTGTTTTAAAAGTATAAAGTAACCACACGCTATTTTTCAAAAATATTACTTTAATAAATACTCGCTAAGTCAACAATGCATAACTTGTAGTGAAGGAGATTGAAGATTATGGTGAGTTTTGTATGTTGTTTGAAAATAATTTATCACTTATTAATTAATTATTAATTATTATTACTGATTTAAATTATAACAAGCTGGATATGCTCCAAAGACTGATCAAAAGTTAAGCAACGTTTGCGGAGGTCGGCTCTCGGATGGGTGTCCGCCCTATAGCGGTAGTAAAATTGCAGCCACCCGTGCCTCGCAGAGCACGTTAAGCCGTCGGTCCTGGTTGTCCTATCGGTGACAGTCGTTAGGTTACGTCAGAGGCGTTCGCGCAACCTAAAAACTCTGATACCAGGCTTCCTACTACAAGCCATACGATAAAAAAAACTGATTTAAAAAATGCCACTTTACTACAAGTTATGCATTGTTGACTTATCCCGTACCTACTTATTAAAAATGATATGACTCAAAAATTACATGTGGCTTCATAATATTTAAAAATAATAGTCAACTCGCTTAGTAGCAATAATACAATCTACATATTACTATGAAAACGTTAGAAAAATGTCGTAGAAACTAGTTTCTTTAAGTGGTCCACTTCAAATTGACAGCGATGTATAAGGTTTTCAGTTAGCCTTCTTAACAAAAAATTCAGAATTATATCGAAAAATATATATCCGCTTAGTGATCTTTCAATTCTAACCGTTTCGTTTGTATATGCTCAGTGGTCGCAACTAAAATTTTACAACTAGGTTCTTGTATCTAAGAATGAAGGAAAGATAATTTTGTCGTTATCCTGCTACTGCAATTATTGTTAATTAAATCATCCATTATCATATCTGGTTGTCTATTTAGTACACCTGTCTCCGATTACGACATTACTTTTTTCCAATAAAAAGTTTTATTAATTTACTCTTAATTTTAGAATAATTTTGACATATACAGGGTGTCCCAAGAAAGTTTGGTTCGAGAAAGTATTGATTTTTTAAATGGAACGTTCTGTATTTTTATATGGCTATTAAGCCGCTATAAGTTCTACGTTTAACTCAAATTTTGCCCTTAAATTGCTTTTAGTATCTCCAACTTATGACCATTTTTGTGTCAATATCAAGCTTTCATTAGAAACGTCCCATTTTTCCCACTTTTGAATATTTCTTTCC
This sequence comes from Agriotes lineatus, assembly GCA_940337035.1. Lineage (NCBI taxonomy): Eukaryota > Metazoa > Arthropoda > Insecta > Coleoptera > Elateridae > Agriotes > Agriotes lineatus. The sequence goes on along the minus strand of OW679197.1, from coordinate 85,423,323 downwards.
TGAAAATTGAGGCGGTCGTTATCTAGGATACAAAAAATACTAGAGTTTCATAAAAATGGGATATTTTAATACAAGTGTTCAAAATACTGGTTCAAATTTCAATATCTTCAATATTTATTCTATTAATTGTTTTAAATAGAACACCCTATATTTTATTACAGGAATGAATAGAGCTTGAAATTTCCTTTATTTTGAACCCAGCACGTTATACTTCATTCCAACGGGTGTTTGAGAAATTAAGTCGGAAGCCATTTAAAACAAAAGTTAGACTTGAACGTAGAACTTATAGGAGCTCAAAGAAGCATAAATAAATACAGGGTGTTCTATTTAAAAATCAATACTTTTTGGAGCCAAACTTATTTGGAACACCCTGTATATGTCAAAATATTTTTTAAATGTGTACCTTTCAACCCCATTAAGGGTGCTTCAATCTAATTTTTTATTAGATAAAACGTAAGCGCTTAAATGAAGACCGGCGCGCTAAATGGACACACTGTATATAAATGCCATGTTACACTGCATCGTTACCAATCGGAATTACTTTATCACTAATTTGGACTTACTTCATCCTCAATCGGGTTAACTTCGTTCAGCGTCATCTAACGACAATGACACATACTTTACTAACGGGTGTTCATAAACAGTCGTTATCCCAGTAGGTTTTGACTTCAGAAACGTATGTCTATTAAAATTGAGAAAAAATGCACTGTGACAGTACTCAATGACGTTTCATTGTGTTGCACGAATTAATCAAAGACATAACATTTTGTTTTTCAAAGCAACTGGGATGACGACTGTTTATGAACACCCGTTACAACATGCTGCTATCGGTAACTTCTTTTGGTGTTTATGTGTTTAAATAAGTCATCTAATGTCACCATAGCGCAATTTTAGAACGACTATTTATACATTTTAATACGGGAACTATTCAAAGTAGGCAATAAAGACAGACTGAAACATTTGTTTAGGATGGGTAGTGCAGACGGGAGCCCGGAAATGAACCCAGATTGTAGGTGCACCACCACCCAGCCTAAAAAAGAGACTTTTACAGTGATTGAAGAAGAAATGTTGAAGGTGGTAGAAGAAGTAATACTGAAAGTAGTCAAAAACCCTTGAGGTTGAAACAGTTTATAATCGTCTTTTCCCTTCCCGTCTTACGAGGGGGGTGTTAACCTAGTATGGAATGTTGTCCAACCCTTCTGTATTTATATTTCAACACCATGAATGAAAACTTTTGCATTTTAATCTCCACTTTTATTTGTTTTCCGAATAACTTTTAGTTAGGTTTTCTTACTTTTACTTTTCTTCCCTATATTTGTTTAAGTGGTCCATGAAACTATATTCAGCAACGATTTCAATTTTGTATTTTCTTGGATCATCTTTTTTCCTCCAGTTTCCTCATGTGAGTATAACACAGAAGTTTTTTTTCCATTTCTCTAGTTCTGTTCCGACTATCTTCAAGGAAGATTCCATTTTCTTTCAGTTTCTTCATGTGACCATACCACAGAAGTGTTTTTAGATCTACGTCAGCGATAATTTCTACATTTTCTTCCTCCTATATTATTATTTCATCGTTGTTAACTTCATCCTATCTCGTTAGCGGTTAACAGAATCGTTCTAAACAAACTTAAATCATTTCTACTACGTGAAAAGGCTACAAGAAATAACAAAGTAAGCTTGTTTTAGTACCACGCCTCGAATCAGCAGTTGTATTATTACATTGGTATATTACTTTTGTGGTTTTATGTCTCCAATGTTTTCATCTAAATTATTCATTTGAATGTAGTGTTATATCTGTTTATTCTTTCAAGTAACCATTCGATGACATCAAAACAAAGCATGTCAAGACAATATGAAAAATAGTTCGAAGAAACTTCTACTTTCGGAAACCAGTAAACCTTAAAGCTACCAAGAACTGTTAAGAAAGTGCTTTTGTTGAATTTTCTGATGAAACCTAAATTTTTTTCAACATTTAGGTATACATTTCCTCGCATGTACCACGTAAGCAGTGTCGAGGTATTGATTCATTGCATCGTTTCTTCCACATTTTTTTTCTTGCACTGCTCTTTTTGCTCCTCGCCACTGTATTCGATTTTTTAATGTTTTTGCTACTTCATCTGTACATCTTTTCCTCGATCTCAAATATACTACTTACGGTATGCTTTCTGCACCCATTTTCAACATAGCTAAACCGATTTGGTTTCTTCTGTTCTATTTTGTTTAAGAGTGTGGGAACGTCCAGTTGTTTTCTGATTTCTATATTCCTTATTTGGTCTCTTCTTGTTACGCCCTATATAGTCCGTAGGAACTCGGTTTAATTTTTTTGCGATTTGTTTTGTTTTTGGGGATCTTGACAATTACCATCCCTCGCATTTTGATTGCATTGTTATTTTTCTTGAGTGTTGTGTTACGTTATATATCATTAAATTATTTGGCAATTATATCTCTGATTTAGGCAAGCATCACCATATCGTCAGCATATTTGTGCTTTGTATGTTCATACTGTAACGACCTTGGGATCAGGCCATTGCGGACATATGACTCAGCGTCTCAATCATTCGAGAACGACCTAAGGTGGGAGCAGTGTCACGACCTTGAGCCGGTTCACGTGCGGACGGGTGAGTCACACCCTTCGAGAAACGACCTTGGGGACTCATGCGCGCGAACACGTTAGCGTTGCTGGAAGGATCGAGGGTATCTCGACGTTTCCGGGATGACTCACCCGGCGCATATATAAATACGCGAAAAGGAAATAAGGGACAGTCGAAGTCGAAGTGGAAGTCCTAGTGCCGACTCCAGTTTGGAAGAAGCTGCCATATAAATAAACCCGTGGGTACACAAATCTAGCGAGATAAATAACGCGTGTATAACAAATAAATATAGCCATATAAATCATTAATGTTGAAATCGCGTGTAAATAAATAAAGTATATCTGTTGTTAGAAATAGTCCTGTTAGTTTATAAATAATGTGTGTTCTGCCTTAATAGTTCTTGTGTTGTGTAAATAGATTAAGATAAATGCTTAAAACAAGAAGCGGCGTATAATTTTTAATAGCCCGAGAACGTAAAACGTAACATTACTATAGTATTCTCGCCCATAGCTTTGTATTTTCCCCTTTTATTCCTAATTATTATAAATAGATTGGACTAAAAGATCTTTACTGAAATTTTTCGATGAACAATTGCCCGTTCTAACATAATTTCCGCATCTGCTATAAATACCTACTCTGTATCGCATTTATAAATTCCTCGCCAACATGACTTTTCTTCAATATTTCCTATAAGCTCTGTCTAGCAACTAGGTCAAATACCTTTTTCAAATCTATGAAGCAGATGTACTTTTTCTTATCGCACTCTGTTTCTTTTCTGTTTCTGCTTCTTCCTTTCCTAAATCTAAATTGTTTCTCTTCTAGTTAGGGCTATATAGTACTTGGTCTTTCTTCTAAGATTCGTTCGTAGGTATGACTTGTGTGCAATACTGAGAAGCGATACGCCCCTGTAATTTCCCAATTTTATGGTATCTCAGGCTGTATATGGAGAGTATAAAGGCGAGTTCTTGGAATTTCTTTATTTTCCCACACTAAGTTCAGTATTTGTAGCAGTAGTGTTTTTTTCATCATAGCCCATGAGTTTCACAATTTCTAGAGTATTTTTTAGCAAGTTTTACTTTTTGTGTACCTTTTTATAATTCTTTTAGTATTATTCACTGTTAATTTGGCCTTATTTCTTCTGGGTTGCTCTCCAAATCTCATAGATCTTCAAAGTACTCTTTCCATCTGCTCATTGTCTCGTCTTCTGCTTACTCTTAAGAGTTTTTCATTTTTATCCTTTATACTTTCTGTAAAGGTGACTTTTTTCTTACACTCGCATAGTCTACCAGTCGTTTCGTGTTCAGATATTTTTTCCACCAATTTTTCTTCTTTTTTATTTCTTTAGTCTACTAAAGTATCCGTTATTGTCTACTTTTACTGGAGCACACGCATTTTCTGCGGCTTTATAATAACTGCCTGTTACCTTAAAATCGGGAAGTGTAGGTGGATGTTTATCCAAATTATCAATAAAGTTATCACAATTATTTTCTTGAGCTTTTGTCATAATAAAATTTTGTTTTTGTATAAGAATAATAAACATTAATATAAAAATAGATGTCAGCAGTCTACATAGGCAACACCAATTAATAGATGATAAAACGGGAATACTTCCGCACTTCCCCATATTTAGGACTGCTGGTAGTCATATACGGCTTCCGACTACTAATATATTGTGAGTTAAAACAATGCTTCTATAATATATTGTGTACCCAGTTAACACGAGCAGTAGATCAGGCGAATCGAGCCCTTGTGCTCATTGACCGACCCCAGGAGCAAATGCATAACTTCGCTGTTCTGCTCGTTACAGCCAAGACTAATTATCACATACATGAATGCTTCTTATCATACTTGACAGATATTATACTGACTGCTGCAAGGCTGTGATTTATCGCTTCTAATACGTGCTGGGCTTGTCACAGTCTAACTGCCTCTGCTGTAATGTCAGACGCCTGGTGTTCGCCGTCAACTGCACTGAGGAATGCACTCCTATACATAAACTTCATATTTCGCACCGTCAATTCGACTCTACCCTGCGTGAAACTTCATTTTTTAGGAACGGCAGCGGATAAAGAATTGACAGCTTTATAAGCTGCGTTTTTGTTTGTTGTGTGTTCGGGAGTTAGTTGGGAAACGAATTTTAAAAGATCAACAATGATATTGGCTTTTCTTATAGAAATACACCCCGGCAGGTATTACAACAATACATCAATAATAAAAGTTTTGACAGGCTGTAAATCACGAGCTAGATTAGAAAATGAAAATGTCAACTCTGTAAAAAGCATTTACAAATCCGCCGCTCTCGAAATTAGTTTTTCCAGCACTTCGCAAAAAATAAAATTGCCACGACGTATCAGAAGATGCCACTTCATAGATATAATTTCGGTTCCAAGTCTCCGGCGAATGCAATAAGAACCGCACCCAGAGCAATGCAGTCAAAGTGTAGCTGTAATTCTAATTCAAAGAACGTTGTCGCATTCACCTGAAAGCTCATTTGCTAACATGCATGCTCAGAGCCCCAGTCATTTCTGTCAAAAGTTCAGTTCAATATTCAAATTATTCCCATAGACATCCTGTTGAAGTGAATGATAAAGTAGATACAGTCGAGTGGCATTAAAACGAAAATTTACTGCTGAGCAATTGAATCGGTTCGGTTATTTGGAAACTCTCTCAAAGCGATAAACCACTATATCGCTCAACTTTGGAAACTTTGCAGGAGCGCTTTGTTTTTCGACAGCCTTATGTTTCGAGTGGAAACAATATTGTTACGTGATTTTCTAATCACTCACCTTAGGCTCCATCTAAATGGAATTTTTACGCAGATGATACATACATATATACTAAGTATATGGCTTTGATTAGCAAATATTATTTAAACTGAAAATGTAGCGAAATAGGCGGCTGGTTACATAAGTTGTTCAGCAATTTTAAAATATGTTAACTAGATCATTTTAAAGCTGTAAAATATTACAATTTTAATAGTTGATAAGGTTTAAAATACCACTATTCATTTGAACTTATCTGTGCTACCTATTTCTGACAAATAACATTTAATGCTATAGCGTATAGCTGAAAATCATTGACAATAATTATATTATATGTGCTCCGACATTTACTATAAAATTCCTGCTTTGCTTGTTATTCACTTATAATAATAATAGATAATTATCTTCTTAAACATTATAGGGCGCGATAGATTCGACAAGAAAAAATGAAATGATTAAGTATATGCTAATAATAGAAATGTTAATATTAGAAACTAACACGGAAACGTGGCTAAAGTCAGAACTAATTCTATACAAAATAGGGAAAGGAGATACAGTAAGCATATACCAAGAATGAATAAAACCCCAGTAGAAATAAATGGAAAAAGGATTAGAAAGAGTCGCCATAAGGAGCCAAGGAACCATTTCCCATTTAATTTTTTTTATTCCGAAAGACACCTTTTGGTACTTATTTTTCATCATTCCTTTAAGTTTTAAGCTTAAACAAAGCACGACTAATTTTTATTTCATCAATATTAACGACAAGCTCTGCTTGCTTTCACGGAAGCGCAGACCAGTTTATAGACTGTAGCGAGAGTAGAAGGATAAGACGTAGGTCCAAAGATAAGAACATTTTAATGTTCAATGAAAAGCAAGTCCGCGTAGGAAGGAGCCGCAATCAGACCTGATCCCTGCGATCATGCGCGTGTCGAGTTTCTGATTATGATTTTCGCACTTACGTTGACTTCATGGAGTTCAGATGAAGAAAACCCGCGTCTGGGGAGCATATTCGGATGGCAGTGTGTACAATTACGACAGAAGCGGCGTGGCACGTTGGGGTTTTCGCAAACAGCTAGTTACTATTTTATTATACTCAAAATTTAATGATAAATTGTAGCACATCTTGAAATAATATATGTCAGTCACGCATGCAACTATGAATCTCAAACAGTAATAATAATTTTTTTGATCGAATTATACATTTAAACGAAAAATAAAAGAATAGTACAAAGAACCCATACAGATACTAATCATCCAAGGTAAAATTAAAGCTAACCGACCTAGAGGACGCTTTCCAATCCACTGGTCACACCAAATTAAAAATCTAACAGGATCATCTTTAAAAACTGCTACTACATTAGCCGAGGACAGAAACCAGTGAAGAGATGCTGTCAATATCTGTCTTTGACTGCATTAGATAATACGGTTTTAGTACTTTTCATTTCATTATATCCTTTTGGTCACTATTTCTCTGTATACAGGATGAACGAAGAAGAAGAAGAAATTTTGGTACATTTTTTACTAGCCCAAATTTTGTCAGTCCATATGCGAAATATTTAAATTATATTTACTATCACTAGGCCAGATTGTTAACCAGCAAAGCATTATTATGCGAACGTCATGATTTTGTGCCTATACCAATACTAGGTTTTGAGTTCAAAACAATAGCAACATGGCACACATACAATCATATATAAAGACTGTATTTGTTTAATATTTTTCAATATACTTCTAAAACTCTGAGGTGTACTCACTTGTGACCGACGCACTCTAAGAATGTCTAAGGGGTAATTAAGCCTGGCTACTCCAGTCACATTTTATCAAAATCCTTCATTTCCTTTCATCAAGGGTAAACCCTCTTCAGTAAACAAGCTGGTTATATAACATTATACAATTATATTTATTATAAATAATTGATAAAATCTACTCTGCAATAAATGCTCTAAACAGAAAATGAGCCCCCTTCTCAATACTTGGTCACACTGTTGGCAAGGAGCGGTTTTTGGAACCCCTGCTCTTTAAGACACATTTAAGTCTTTCTAACTTTGGCACGGTGCTTTCGATATGGTTAAGTCATTATCATATTATGTTATACGTATGTGCGTATGTACATATGTGCGACGACTTCGCTGAAAAACATTCGCAAAGGAGGCGGGATTAATTATTACGAAGCCTAGAAGAAGGGGTTTTACAGCGAGTTGGCGATTTCTTACTACAATTATCCGGACGGAATGAAGTAGAGAGCTGCAGATAATGTGACATTTTAGATTTGATGACAAAGGATGGAAATTTCAATAACTTTGAGAAAAATCTTGCCAGGACCGACGGCGACTTTCGAACTCGCGACCTCAGGCTTGTCAGTCCGATAGTTGTGCCGTTTTCACCTCTTGACGGGGTACGCGATCGCTTAACGTCTATTACTGGTAGCTCTTATGCAAATCGCCAAACACATGCAAAGGAAAGCGACAATCACACCCAAAAGTTTTTGATCTTGGTATTAATATTCCTCACAAATTGGCAAAGAAAACATCCTGATAGGTTTGCTGTTCTCGAGTTATCATGTTTACATCCAACCGGGTGTGACATACTCCACTTACTTAATTTTTTGACTTTCGTTTAAGGTCAATGGTGTTGCTGTCTTCATAAAAGTTATGTAGTTTCGTGAGACAAGACCTTTAATGTAACTTTTTTATTGCTTGCAAATAATTGAGAGGTTAAGACAAAAATTGTAAATTTCTAAAAATGTGCGAAGTAGAAAGCAATCCTTTGAACGTCTTCTCATTGTAATTTTACTTGCGTTTCATGTTTTCTTTCAGATTTTCAAACTTTGTTTTACTTTCCCTGAGAGCAGACGTTTTTGTGTATAAAACTACACTTCCTAATTCTGATCTAGAACGCATTAGCAAGATTTACAGCAGCTTTCGATGGAATTCTGTCGTCAAGTTTTTTTTTGTACTTGTTATGAACTCAACATGTTTTGTTGATTAGTAAAACATGTAGAATGCCTCAGAGAAAATTTGCAAATGTAGCTGCTTCTGCAATCCTAAATATAATCAAAGCATTTGAATACGTTTTTTTTGAAAACTCAACGAAATAAAAAAGTAATTTTTTTGAAAAACCCATTTATTTATTTTGCATTGAATTTGATAAAGTAAAAGAACATATTTATGAGAAAGTATCTAGATCTAGAGTAATGTGTACACATCCCCGTTTTGCACTTTCTGGAATAACAACACTTTTAAGAGGGCTTCACCTTATAATTTTTTCAACGTGTCTACTCTATGGTGTCATCTCAGATATGGTCGTTGCATGTGCGAATATTGTGATTATCATTTCATATGCGGCCAACGCCAAAAATTTTAGGTACCTATATATTAGAATTTACTCTCACAGAAGTCTCATTTCTGGTCAGCTGCTCTTATAATTCTCGTTAAAAGTTGTAGTTATGGGTCCAATTCCATATATTATTTCTAATTCATATTTTTGTATTATTATGTTTTGATTCTACGAAGAAGCCGTGTAGCTCAGTTGGTAGAGTATTTTTCCGCAGCCTCGGCGATCAATATCAAGTTGGGTGAGACCATTCACAGTTAGACACCAAATTAACTGTATTCTACTTAGAACCACAGACCTAACAAATATAGCAATAAGGTCAACTTCACCAAGACACACACATTACACAATGGTTGCTATGCAAGTACAAAAGGCGCTCCCCAACTTTGTAGACCGAAGCTGGGCCAGGTTGAGCATTGCACCGCTGCATGCTAAAGCGTATAAAGCACCAGCCTCTACACCGCAAGGTAGGATGAGCTTACGATAATACATACATACACACAATGTTTTGATTCAGCAATTACTAGGTGAATACTGCAAAATTAATTGAATACATAAATTTATTTATAGTATTAAACTCGATCAGAAAATCAGCAATTCATTATTTAACTACGAATAGACTAGCGCAAAAATATATTAAGATCGCTTGCTAACATCTAAAAATTTGAGTAAAAAAAAATAAAACATTAACAAAAAAATAAAACAATAAAATATAAAAAACTAAATACTGACATTGCTTGTCTCAGCCTACATAAAGTTTGAGTGGAAGTCTTAGCATCACAAAAACAGTCGACTACCGCAAAAGTAGATTTTAAAGATGTTTTTCGTCGACCGCATATGCCACGATAACTACCCTGGCCGCAAATGCAACAACAGCAAGTGCGACCATTTCTACCACATTACATTACATTATTACATGCTGTGTTTTAAAATTTATTTTTCAAATTTCCAGAACAGGTTATTGGTCTTCCTTGATACGTGTTCAACACCCCAATGTTTACTTTTTTCCTGTTATCTGATACTGAATTACCCTTGCCTATGATATTTTAAATAGTAGTATACGTTTCAGCAACAAAGCCAGTGTTGATCACGGTTTTTATTATAATATTCTACTGGTGATATAATTTCTTCTAACTTCCTGTAAATTCTGATAAGATAAAAATATTTTATGGAAGTGAAAATTTGGCCACCCTCGAGGAAGTTCATCAATATTCTCATATAAATGGCCTTGTTATTTTGACTAGAACAAACATCTGAGAATAGGTCCATATTAAGTTTTTGATCTTGTTGATAATCAAACATTTCTTCAAATGTGTCTTATACAGTGTGTCCCAAAAGTCTGGAATAAATTCAGTATTTCCTAACATGTACTTTTCCGGCTAAAATCCTTGAATACGTAGATTTTATTTTTTTCTTCCGCACTTTCTCATGTAACTCACGTATAGATGGCGCTAATCACGTTCCGGATATGACGTCATTAACATTTTTTTAAATAGCAACCCCATATTTTTTCGGCGTAGTCTTGTAGAGCTTCTCTTCCCGAATACAGCGGTATGTCACACTTATAATTTACTTTGTCTTAGAAATAAGGAAGAAAAAAATAAAGAGGAAAACGAAAAATTCATAATCTTTTTAATACTATAAAAATAAACGACGCTGCTATCTTACAAAAAACAAATGAAAAACATAAAATTAGGTTACAAACTCGTTAAATCTTAAATTTAATTAATTAAGTGTTCGAAATTGCGACCAGCTTCTCTCGAGCACAGCACGAAACGATTCAACGTTTCCGTCCACACATGTTCTAATATGTTCCGGTCGATTGCACGAATGTGGTACTGTATTCGGTCCTTCAGGTGTTGTAAATTTGCTGGTTTGGTCAAATAAACCTTACTTTTCAAGTAGCCCCAAAGAAAAAAGTTCAATGGGGTCAAGTCTGGCAATCGAGGAGGCCATTCTGTATGTTCTCTTCGACCAACCTAACGACCAGGAAACACATCGTCCAAATATTGCCGGACATTTCTGTCATAATGTAGAGGTGCTCCGTCCTGCTGGAACCAAATATCATCAGCTGGGACGTCTGGGTCCTGAGGATTAGGAAACAACTCTGCAAGCACTGGTACTAGTTCAAAGCGGAGGAAATCTAATAGATATCTGCGGACAAAGTTCCATCGAAAAAGTACGGTCCTAATATACGGTTTTCAATAATGCCCGCCCAAACATTCAATTTCTGTGGGTATTGGGTGTGCTCCTCAATTGTCCAGTTTGGTCTCGCACTATCCCAATATCTGCAATTTTGTCTGTTAATAATGCCATTCAAAACAAACGTCGCCTCATCTGAGAACATATCGAGTTTTGAAGAAAATTTGGATTAGCCTGGAACATGCCTATCATTTCCTGGCAGAATTGAACTCGGCGATCTGGATCATCCTCATTTAATGCAATGAATTAGTTTTACTTTATAGGGTGATATTTGTTTCTTTTCAAAACTCTGTGAACTGAAGAACGTGACATGTCATGTACCTGTCCAAGTCTCCGTATTGACGAATGTCGATTTTCATGAACTGATAACAAAACATTTTTAAGCTATTTTCATCGTTAACTATTTTCGAACGTCCGATTCTAGACAGATCTTCAACAGTGCCAGATTCTCTAAACTTCTTCTCGATCTTGCTTACTGTAGATTGATTAATATTTTTGTTTGGATATTTCAAATTGAATATTTGACAAACTTCAGCTTGCGTTCGGGTTTTATCACCACAACCAATCATAATAAGATTTCTATTTTTTCTTTTGTGGTTAACATTATTTACTGTTTTAAAAGTGACTTTGACACAAAACATACAAGAATTAATTTATGTCTACGTATTGTTTTGTCTTGTCAGTTCTACACAGCATGCTTCGATTTCATTTAATAAGTTTGAATTTTATTGAAAAATTCTCAAAACCTGGATACCCCAACGAATAAAATCTAGTGGAGCAGCCGACCATTATGCTTTTAGGAATTATTGTAAGCTAATTTTATGTTTTTCTTTTGTTTTTTTTGTGAGATAGCAGCATCGTTTATTAGTATTAAAAGGATTATGAATGTTCCGTTTAAATACCTTCTTTATTATTTTCGTCCTTATTTCTAACATAAAGTTATAAATGTGTCATACCGTTGTATTCGGGAAGAGATACTCTACAAGATTAAGCCGAAAAAATATGGGATTCCTATTTAAAAAAATTGTTGATGACATCATATCCAAAACGTGATTAGCGCCATCTATACGTATGTTACGTCAGTAAGTGAAGAATAAAAAACTAAAATCGACGTGTTCGAGGATTTTAGCCGGAAACGTACATTCTAGGAAATACTGAATTTATTCCAGACTTTTGGGACACACTGTATATTATTCAAGAACCCCTGGAACTTTCCGCTTCAAGCAGTACATAATAAAGCCTGTTTGCCTTATGTTTTTACATGAATCATGTTGGTAACGTTATAAGGTCCCGCTTGGCGTGTAAAAAATACAGAAAGATAGGGCAA